>JAAONU010000014.1:17662250-18862250 GCA_012932295.1 Cyclina sinensis
ACAAAGAAAGATGGTCTGACGTCAAGCAGGTAATTGTTAGCTTATGTCCTTACGTGCTGTCAGAAATCTTTGTTTGATACAGTTTTATTAAATACAATTCTATAGTCACAACGACATGTAGCTACTAAATAATTACAGGTATGGCAAAATATGACATTGAATCAAGTTAACTTTAAACTGCTTTTTTCCATTTCTCAGGTGTGTAGAACCAGGATCACTTGGAGAAATATATTTACCTGTTTGAACCAGGAGTTGGATTTTTCAGTTAATCACTTCATTTCAGTCATCTTGTTAAGACCTAGAAAGCTAGAATTATTTATACACTATAAGAAAATATAAGATGTCCAAAAACATGGGATTTTCAAAAAGAGAGGAAATGGATGTTGGGTATATTTTATATTGCTTTATTACTGAAATCCTGAAATGGTAGCGTATTATTACACGCATTTATTTAACAGATCAGAGGGCGGAGGTTCTAAGGCCACTGACAGTAGTCATCTCCTGGCCCTCACAAAGAAGTTACAAGATGCAACCAAAATGTATGAGAAGGTTAAAGGGGAACTGACCAGGCTTAAACAGGTAAAATTTATTCTAGAATGATAATGGTCTTGTCTGAAATATTTCAGTAGCTGAACTAGTTTCAAACAGAAAACATATCTGTGCCTACGTAATAAAAGTGCCAAGGTTTAACTAGTAGGAAATAGGAGGTAATATTTTGACAGTTGTCTGAGTTTTATATCTCTGAATTCATCAGTGATTCTTTCGGAGCAGTCACCTGTGTTGCTAGTAACAGGAAAGACTGAACAAACTCAATGCACTTCAATCTTTTTCAGAAGTGAAGCAAGTCCATATGTTTGGTATGTATAAAACAGAGCATGTCTTGTTTAGCAAAAGGTATTCTCATAAAATACTGATGCCATAGTCTTAACTAGATGTTTGTATATGTTACAAGAAAGTTAGACAGTTTTGTGTCATACATGTTAATGTAGGTAAAAATCTGGTCTTATTAGAGTAGCTTTTCTTGTGCACTTCAGGAGAACACAAATTTGAAAGATGAGAACCTGAGTCTGAACAGGGAGAACCAGAATGTTAGACAAGAGTTGGCTGGAAGATCACCACATAGGTATACCTTTTCTATGATAAAACTTATTTATACTTTCAGTGCAAGTGAACTTATCTGATTGAACCTCAAGTCTTTATCTTCTCTTTGCTATTTTGATTGCTGTCTGCAATAAGGACTGTATTATAAGTGTTCTTTATAATTGTAGTTGCTTTTTTAATTTTTTTAAATATTCTTAATGTTTGTTTACCAAATAAAATGCAAAAGGTTATATGCTGTATTGTCTAAAAGCCATAAGCATGCATGTTCTTGTAGTTTCCCTTTGTCACTCTTGCAGGTCCTTTATTAGCTTTTATACTGTTGTTGGCAATTTCAGCTTGCCTTCACAGATATAGTCAGTGTGTTTTTTCAAGCAGGCCAGTTATGATCTAAAATGTTAGATCTTCAGACAGTTTTGTATTTACGAAAAATGGGTCTGTCCAAATTCAGGAAAGAATATTTGCATTTAAGAAATTTAGCAGGTAAGTAGAAAAAGATATTTCTCTTTATTCTGATTTCCGGATGAACTTGGGCTCATACAGTATTAGATGTAATACAAAATATTTGCACATGATGTGTTTTCAGGTATGGCAGAATCACCGTGTCAACCCTTGAAAGTAAACTTGCCAGTGCTGAAAAAGATGTCACCAGACTTACAAAGGCTCTTGAGAGATCCGATAAATACATAGAAGAACTTGAAACAGAGTTGGATGACTATCGTGGAAAATCGGGGTCTTCAAAAAGACCGAGCTCTGCTTCTGATAGAGATGAAAGACATTTGACTAATGGTGACATTGCAAACAGGAAATACTCCTCAGAATCAAAAGTGTCTTCTTCAAAAGAGTATGGATTAGGGGCAGATAATCCATCTAGGAGGCAGTTATTTTCTGATGACACAGGTGTTCGAACAAGTGCAGGTGAGAAGTCTAAGTATTATTATGAGCGTAATGGTGATATTGATGATTACAAAAATGAGGGAAGATCTCAAGGTGCTAAAATGAATGGAGATAATGGTGGAAAGAAAAGAGTGACCTTTGATCTAAACAAAAACACAAATAGTACAACATCATTTGAACTTGAACTTCCAAGTCCATTGAAAACATCGGCAAATGCTAGTGGACTTACTAATGGAAGAGCTTCACCTGTGAAGGGAGTGTTAAAGAAACCAAATAGTGCCAGTAACAAAGTAGGTTCAAGTGAAAGGTCAAGTGATAAATCAGGTTATTCTACGGATTTGTCAAAAGATTCACTTTCAGACAGTTATAATCAAAAGTCTTCAGATCGATATTCTAAGGACGATGACCTACTTTATCTTAAAAGTAGGTCAAGGTCATCAGATGTCAAAGATGATGGTGATGACTTCTATTCAAAATCAAGAAGAAAGTACAGTGCCGATGATAGTGTACTGAGTGAACCTAGTGATTTAGACTCGAAAAAATACCGTGATAGAGACTACACATCCAGGTCAAAGGGAGATGAATATGAAAGAGGTAAAAGGTCAGGTCCATTAGATGACCTTCACATTGACACAAGAAGGTCAAGAGACAGAGTAGATGATCTAGATAAAAGTGATTTAGATGACACTCAATATATTGAAAGTGAACTAGATGAACTTAATATATCTCTAACTCCAGAGTTCACAGACTGCATGAAAATTTTGAATCGTGCAGAAAAGAATGTGCATACACGGTCAGATCATGGATCGGATGACCTGCCAAAGTATCAGTCTTCAGAAACTGACATGGACACTGCATTTAGAGCCTCAACTGGTAGTATAGGACAAAGGAGTACAATAGAGGACTTGTTGAATTATAAAACTGATACAAGCAGGTTTACGTCATCATTGGACAGTTACTCCCGTGGGAGGCATGTTAGGTCAGGGTCATTAGACAATATTTATGTTGATAGAACAGCTGACCAGTATGAGAGGCCAAGCAGTGCCCTTCCCACCACATCAAATATGTATCCCCCGAGCAGTCAAAGCAAATATATGAGTGGATTGACAACAGGTAGAACAACACTGACAAGGACGCCTTCCTTAGACAATCTGCTTTTAGCACGACAATCCACTGGTTATCAGAACAAGTACAGTTCTGTTGAAGATTCCCTAGGCTTGAAGTCCAGAATGAGTTTTCCTGGGTATTTAGGGCGACGTCCTTATGGTGAGGAGGACAACAAACTAGATGTGAACACTGGTTCTAGCAACTTGCCAAGCAGTGCACCAGTAACAGCTCGGCATGATATTTTAGGGTCACAGGGTACAGGTAGCAGTGTGAGTGAACGGTATAGTAGCATAGGTAGTGATGGACGCACTGGTATGGACACTGTCACAGATGCAGTTGCAAGAGGTTACTCCTCAGACAAGGGTTCTGCTGTGTCTGCAAGCTCTAAGGAGATAGACATTGGTAAAAGACTTCCACCATCTGGCAGGCAGACACCTACTCTGCCTGTGTCAAGCACTGGTAATGATCTGGACAAGCTCTACACTTCTGGTAGGATTACACCTACCATCCCCACCCACTCTGAATACATGGCCCTCTCCAAACTAAGCACTGACAAGTACACTTACTCTGCTAACACTAACTCTGGTCGTAGCACACCCACTCTCACATCTAACACTGACTATAGTTCCCTTACCAAATCCAGTGGCCAGTATTCTGAGTTTAAACCCTCTGGCCCATCATCCTTGCCAACAGATCTGTCTCAGAAGCCACCATCAGGGAGCAGATCAGTGGACTTTGCTCCAGCCAGAGGTGTTAATCAGGACACATACTCTAACCAAGTTCCTTCTTATCCAAATTCATCTTCAGCTTACACTAACCCTGGTGAAGGTTATCACAGTTTCCCTAATTACACTAGCTCTGATACTAACACAAATGCTGGTGTTGGCAGTGGATTTGTTGACAGATTTGAAAACAGAAGTTCTGTACAATCTGTGGTTCAGTTAGAAATGAACAAATATCCGGGCTCATTAGATGCTAGAAGTACTGATTTTCAGAGTGATAAATTAGAATACGGTGTTAGTTCTAACAATAGATCTGATAATAAATATATGCCTAGTAGTAATTCTGTTTCAACATATAATGATCTTAATTACAAAGATGGCACTGATTTTTCTAACTTTTCAACTAAAGTTGCTGTGAATAATAATATCCCATATTCAGTCTCATCATTGACATCTCAGGCTAATTTATTTTCTGCTTCTTCTACAGGAACATCATCATCATCACTTGGTCTATCATCGTACCCCGGATCATCATCATCGTACCTACCTACGACCTTGAACTCTTTGACCTCAGCTTCCTCATATTCCACGGCCCATAGTGTTCCATTAACCTTCACGACCTCGACCTACACAAGTAGTATACCTGCTAACACGTACTCATCAAAAGCTTTAGATCCTATCACAGAGTCAGGACATTACAGTTATGTGTCAAATGTGTCGGGAGATTATTCGTCAAAGAATGACACCTTTGCCCTCCCTGAACCAAAGAAAAGACTGTTTGACAACTCTGATGACCTCAATATGTCTGTTAGTCCTATCAAAGCAAACAGAAGATTTTGAAAAACTTATTAACAACTGTAGCCAGTTTGGCTTCACATGTGAAAGTTATGTTCTTAACTTTGCCATATAAGGTAGAGATATGGAAAGGTTTAGTTCAAGGTATTATCTTGAAAAAATTGTATGTCATTGTATTTGCAGTGAAGCATTATAAACTTGAGTTATTTAAAACAGAAGGTCCAGAGTATATACATATATTTTTTATTGAATTATTACATTAAAGTTGTTACTATTTGTAAAAAAACATATTCGCCAACAGAATTTAATGCCATAAAATCAAAAAGGTAAAATCATATATATATGATAATTCCAGGCAACCAAACAGTCAAGCTAGATTTTTGTAGCAATTCTCTTCCTAATCATATTGTCATTATTGGTAGCTACTGTAAAGATTTAGAAAGATATTGTCAGTTTGAAAAATAAATCTGGTGAGAGGACAATATGGTACCCCATTTAAGACAGGCAGCTTAAATGAAGAGACTTTCTTTCACAAAATGAAGCCCAGTGGAACTTTTAGAAAGATATTCTGACTCAGAATGCGAAAAAATGCGAAAGCATTTGAATAAAAACTCATCAGTTCAGATTTATTGCAGGAATTTTGACTCCTGGAAGATGATTATTGTATTAAAGTCTCTGTTTGAAAAACTGGGCATCTGCTTTCAAAGAATTTCAGATGATGGTTTTTGTGAAATAGCTTTTGTTGTATCTTTGCATGTAATTTAGTCAAGCCTTGTTTAATTCAGAAAAGAATGTCATAAAAAAATGATCAGAAGTTTAGAATGTTATTTAGAGAAAATATATTGGTAGCTAAAATATAACACAAACTTGAAACTGCAACATTTTTTTTTCTTTTTTTTTTTTTTTTTTTGTTATAGTCAGGTCATTGATTTGTGTTGATTTTTTAGAAGTTGTGTAGACCTATCAGTGCTTGTGTGTATATAGTTAGTTATTTATATTATTTATAAAACATTCTGCCATGATGCCTTTTTTCTTCATAAGCAAAACTGAAGATTCAAACTTGATAATCATTTTGATGGATACATGTATTATACACACACTGATGTTATGTAGACAAAATTATTTGCTTTAGCCAGATGCTGTTATGTGTCAATGACATTTGACCTTGCATAAATTATAGTACCTTTCTTGTCACACAAAAACCCAAGCTTAGAATAAGTATTGAACAAAATCAATATAATATAAGTTATTTAACTATTTTTTCTCATCAGCTCACTCAGTGATTTATATTTGTATATAGCAGATACGTGGTAGTATTTCATGTATCGTAGTAACAAGCTAACACTATCTAGCCCTACAAGAAAAAAAAGTCAGTGTTATGGCCAAAAGCAGTGGTCTGGATAGTTGTGAAAGGAGCAACTCAGATTAAAACATTACTATATACATGGACAATGTTAGTACTTTAGTTTCCTTTGATCAGTGGTAAACATAAGTCAACATTAAGGGCTATGGTTACTTGAACTTTAATATATTATACTTTCTGGCCCATAAATATTTGTTTTCACTGTTTTGTGTAATAGTAAAGTGTTCCAGGTGTTTTAACCCTGAACATGCTGAAATTTTGTAATGGATTTGTCCAGCTTTGAATTTGGAACAGTCCATTCAAAGTTTAAGGGATTTCAATATCAAAATACAAAAATGGAGCTACAAACAGTATAGAGCCTGGTCAGACTGCACGGATGTGCAGGCTGGCCTGGCTCTATACTGGTGGCAAAGGCTAATCACTTTCGGTTCCAGCAGGTTAAGGGTTAAGAAGTTAACTGTTATTGATCTCATTATTTCACAGCTCCATTTTTCGTACTGAATTCTTCTTTCATTTAAATCATTTCCTTTGAAACACAAGTTTTATTTTACATGGCAGCCAGTGTATAGTTTGTGTTTTATCTGTGCAGTGCAAGCCCAGGTCTGTAAATTTCTTTTCTCTAGCCTCATTTTGAAGAGGATGATTTTTGTTTTCATGCTCTCACAAACTACATCATTCCCCACTCTCCCTCATGCAGACCCGAGCCTGTGGCGAGTTTGTAGTGTCTAAATGGGGATAGAGATTTAGTACTTGTTTTCATGGAAACATTGGTCACTGAACGTAAATAATATTTTTTGTCTTATCATTAGCAAGAAAGCTCAGGAAAAAAGTGTAAGTATTTTGATGTAAATGTATTTTTCATTCTGTTTTTACTGTAACTGAAACATTTTATATTCAGACAGATGAGTAAAATGTCTCATTCTTTTGTGAAATATTGTCACAATTTACTGTTCATTTCTTTTTCTTTATTTTGCAAGCTCCTTTTTGTGAGGAGATTTTCTTTTTGTTTGTATTATTTTTAACTTATTTTTAGTGGCAGAAGATTGTCCAGTGGAACGTTATTTTAGATAAATTCTTGTATAATCTTCTCAGATATGCATTTAATTTAACAGTATTGTATTTTGCTAGAAGAATGCTAGTTAGTTATATGACTATAAATGCAATGTATCTACAGAAGTGGCAACATTGGAGGTTTTATTTATTCCATAGTTCAGAGCAAGGGTCTCAAAATTGCTATACAGTATATAGCTATTGTTTTAAAGTCTGCAATTTTGAAGGTCAAGGAAATAATCCTGACAGTTTCTTAGTGTAAAGCTATAGGTTGTCGCTAAGAAAACGTAGCAGGATGTTCCAGTTCATCAAAAAGATGGGACATTTTAAAGTAATTTTTCAAGTAATTATGAAAACAGTTATTTTCAGATATTTTTAGAAACTAAAGTAGCAATTGGCTGTTCAAGCTACTAAAAATGCTAGCAGGGAGTGAAGGATAGATAATGATTTTGTAAGTGAAAGAATCCTTATCAAACATTTTCAGTAATTTAAAGTCCTGTCCAATACAAATGCAGTCAGAAAAGCAACGTGTCTATTATTTACCAATGTTTCTTTGGAATTTGATCATGCATTTTTGTGTACATGTGTATTTTTGAAACAATTTTTGATAACAAGAGAGATCTGTGATAGATATTTATAATCTTTTAGATGATGCTTACAGTAATATGCAATAAAGCATTTACATGCAGTTAGTGGTTCTCTTTTGTCTCATTATATTCACCTTCATGTCCATGTATATTTAGGTGCTCACGGATTATCACGGTTAATCTGAAATTTATCTATTTTATCAGCTGGATAGAAAGCTCAGCTTTGTTTTTGACAACCCTTAATGACAGTATTTTATTCGTTCATTGGTATTATTATGTTGTTCATACAGTAAGTCGGTATTACAAACATAACGTATAAACATAAATGGAAAATAGTTCACAATCAGTATGGGATAGAAAACAAGTTTCCAGAGAAACTTGTGTTAATTTATCTCCCTAAATGACTAGTTGATGTTCAGCATGCGTGGCCAAACATAGACGAGTTAAAGGTTTATTTTTCGAGAAAGGTAAAAACCACACACACACCAAATCGTGATGTGCATTCTGCCGGGGTAGCATTCCTCCACTATTAAAGATTCCTAACATTTAGCGTCAAAAACTCGTTCAGTACACACCTTACGTGAAAAAAATGCGTTTTTAAACTTAAATCTAAAATCGAGCACGCGACCTCCGGTTGAGAGGTCCATGCTCCCCTTTTAGTCCACGGTTTTTCCTCAGAGCAACCCTTACTTATTGTAGGATCTTTTCGTATGACAACCCATCGAGTAGCAATCCGCTTTTTCAAATCATCCGAGGCATTTTTGAAGTCGCTGTTCACCTCTTAATATACTAGCGGAAAAAAAAACTGTGCATGTGTAAAATATTCATGTATCGTTCAATTTTATTAATTAAAGCTTGAAACTTGACACAGTTAAGTTGTGTATCCCTCTCGGTCATTTACACCGGTCAGTGCATGAGTTGCACGGTTAGTTTGTTTGTCTGGCCAACGTCTTCGTTTTCACGTTTTTTTTCGGCCAGCGGTCAAATATGTTTGTCGTGTAAACTGTATAAAAGCATAGTGTTAATACCTGTAAGTCACAAAACCAGCAAAATTTTGAAAAATGTCTTTGATACGCCATGCCAAGGTTGAATGAAACTGACAGATGCCGCGCCGTAGGCATGATTGAAGCACGTGTACGTCATACTGACGTTGCCAGACAATTTGGTGTGCACCGAAATACTGTAGACGCCCTGTGGAGACGGTACCAACAGTTTGGGATCATCAGAGACCGGCCTCGGTCAGGGCGTCCACGCTTAACGTCTAATCGCCAGGTTACGTAGATCAGGGTCGTTCATCACGTGAACGAATCTGAACTCCTTCTTTGACGGCTAGAAGTATATTCCTGGCCTTAGAAGAATTAGTCCACGAATGGTACGTAATCGATTGCTTGAACGACGCATACGTACACGACGTCCAGTTATACGTACTGTTCTCAAACAACGTCATCGTGTAGAACATTTTGCCTGGTGTAGACGACACATACACTTCACGCAGCAGTAATGGGAACGAATTCTTTTCACGGATGAGTCCATTTTTCATCTCGACAGCAGCGACGGTCATTCTAGAGTGTACCGGCGTGTTGGTGGACGTTTCAAGGACAGTTGTGTGATTCAACGACGTCCATTCGGCGGAGGTAGTGCCATGGTGTGGGGTGGCATTTCATCCCGTTGCAGAACAGTTTTTGTGGTTGTGGACGGCGCACTTACAGGCAATAGATACCGTTACGAAATCATCCGGCCTAACGTCCTTCCATTTGTGCAGCAAACGTAACGCCACGCTGCAACAGGATAACGCTCGCCCGGACGTCGCGAGGGTCGTCACCGACTTCATGATCCAGAACAATGTGAATGTGCTGCCCTGGCCTGCAATGTCGCCTAGACATTGTCGCCTAGAGAACACGTGTGGGATGAGATGCAGCGTGGCTTACGTCACCTCCAAAACCAGATGTTGACGTTACCTGACCTGTCACGTGCGATTGTAAGGATATGAAATGGTATTCCCAAGGCATTTTTCAGCACACTTTTCGCATCAATGAGGCGTCGTTGTCAAGCAAGCATCGATTCCAATGGTGGCCATACACAGTATTGATGAGTTGAACTTTGTTTAGAGAACGTCTGTGAAAACTGATCTCTATCCAAGACGCTGCTGATGCAATAACCATATATTGAGCTGGTATTAAAGGTCAGAAAAAAAACCCTGTTGAAATTTTGTTTTTGGCGATTTCTTATACACCTCCTAAGTTATAGCATATTATACCCATGCACAGTTTCTTTTTTCCGCTAGTATATTTACCTTCTCTCGATACCTAGTTTGACTCAAGACCTACCCGATTACAAGATCCAACAGTCAGTCAGCAAGAAATGGGCAAACTGCTCGCATATTTTCAGGTTTTAATTTCATTTCTTTGTTAAAGAATTGTCGATCTGTTGATTTGTTTTTTCAATAAAATGTAATCGATACAGAAATGTTCATTTTGAACATACATTTCTGTTCCACAGTATTGTTAACTATATCCTAAACAATTAACTGAAGAAATTAAATGGTCTTTACAAAGTTTGAGCTTATAAATTATTAGAGGAGTGTTCGGAGTCACAGGGCAAGATGTCGGGACAGACGTTATCTGAAGAACAGAAGGCATGTAAGTTTTTTGTACTATAATTTCCATTGATTTCGTAATTGTTTCTTAATGGAAACGCGTGTCTTCTAAATGTGTCGGTATCCGAGTGGTATTTCGTGTGGAAAACTGAGTTAGCAATTGGTCTAAGACCTATCCTGATATATTTGATCCATTTATCAAGCTAGATCATTTTTTCTGTTACACTGTCACATCTTTGTAGTAATTACATACCTTCTGGACTAGTCTATTGTAAGAAAATACGATCGATCGGCTGCTTACAAAATGCATTCGTCAACAATTCTCATGTGACCCTTTCTATCGTTAGGGACGAAACTTGCACTAGTGTTAATTCTGAGAAGGGCCTTAGTTTTTCATATTCTCTTCGAATATTACAACTGTCTTGCTGACCATCTCTGAAAAAATATATTTATTAGTATTTTGTCACTCTATAGACCAGTAACCAAAGACTTATGAACCTAAAATCCTCATGTTTCACATCGTAAAAAATGTGTTTTGTACTCTTAGAAAAACTGTCATTATAGCTAATTTTTACTTACTTTCTGTATATCTTAGTACTTAAGAGTGCTTTTGAAGACATCGATATCACAAATACCGGGAAAATAAGCAGATCTGAGCTGAGAGCAGCGTTGCAACTGATTGGTCAGAATCCAACTTCAGAGGAAATGATGTCATACATGGAGGGTCTTGGTATGTCGACTTCTGCTTAAATTCGAAGTTCTGTCGGTACACTTTTCATCTTTAGATGTCAACCTTAGTTGACAGTCAGTTACAAAAAATTATTTTTTTATTTGCCTTGCTTTGATTTGTACAGTACGTACCTCACTATTTTAAAATCGCTCAATAGAAGCATAGTTAGTATAATAGATATACTATAGGTCTTTCATTGCAGGATGAAAACTTGTCTAATGAACTAACTTTTTTGTTGAAAAGCAATAAGATTATGAATTGATTTAATTTACCTTTTGTATTGGTTCATTTTTTATTAAAAACCTACTATATGACAACCCTCAGAGAGCAAGATATACGAAAATCGCTCAGCGCTTTGATTACCTTTTTTGCATACATGACATGTATCTCGAAGTTCAAAGTCTTTTTTTTCAATTTTAGAAGAAGGCGATTTTACATTGGATGAATTCTATGATTTTGTGGAGAGAAAAATTCCTTTAAAATCTCAAGAGGAAATTGACAAAGAATTGATGGATGCCTTTGAAAAGTTTAATGAGGGTAAAGATTTCTTGATCAGTAAAGAAGAGTTTAGGAAAGTCATGACGAAGCTAGGGGATGAACCTTTAACTGAGGGAGATGCTGACACGTTGTTAGAGAGTTTGAAAACAATAGAAGATAATGGCATGTTCAATGTTGCGGGTATGTATTTGCGATACTTTAAAGAAATACATATTCATGTGTATGCAATACCATATATATGTATGTATATTAGAACAGATTATTTTTTGTACAGAACCACCATTTGTTCTACAGTTCCTTTAGCTGTAAACCTGTCTAATAAAATATCTTATACATACTTCATACTTTAACTGTACTTTTGTTAATGCAGCACCATCTATAGAATACGCCACCATGCTTTAAAACCATGCTGCTTAGATAGAATAGACAATGCTGCTTAGATAAGATAAACAATGTTGCTTAGATAAGATAAACATTGCTCCTTAGATAAGATAAACAATGTTGCTTAGATAAGATAAACATTGCTCCTTAGATAAGATAAACAATGTTGCTTAGATAAGATAAACATTGCTCCTTAGATAAGATAAACAATGTTGCTTAGATAAGATAAACATTGCTCCTTAGATAAGATAAACAATGATAACGTTAAGTAATAAGTGTATTCCAAATATGTCTAGCCTGCCATACCATACATGTCGAAAATATTGTCCATGCACAAAGAATTCTCAGGAATATTTTCGTAATTTCAGAGCTTGGAAAGTTGTTCATGGGATGACCTTGAACTTGCAGAGATGAAGACCTCGGAAAATATATCCGAGACTACCTCTTACATGCCTTTAACGTATACCTTTTCGAATGGACGTTTTATATATTAAAAGTGAATTTCATATACATGTATACGCGAACATGAGGATGGTTAAACTAAAGTTAAAAATCCAACAAACAGGTGTTTATCTTATTTAAAATTTTACAGGATCTGACTTTTGATATAAAAGATGGAATATCCGAACATTTAATTTTTTCTACAAAAGTATGCACACATAAACGGCTTCTGCTAAATGGTGTTTAAATAAACTGAAACATTCTCCTGCAAAGTGATTACCAAAAAAAGAAATTTGTTATTGTACTTATTAATAAATGATTTACAAAGTATGTAAAAGTATATACATGTATTTGTTGATTGTTATTGTCTATATATTCATACCTTTGTGTTAATTTTGTGAAATAAATGAAACGGAAGAACTGTCACTGGATATCATTTTTCATTACTCCCGTGTTATGATAATCTGTATAAAAGAGTTAAGGATTCAAACATGTCACAGGTATGTTTTTTTTTCTTGTTACTGCTTTCAAAAGTAACAAATTCCATAGTTACGTCAATTTTGTCGAGCATTTAGACCAGACAGCAAATTAAAAGGTGCACACTAAGATACAGTTACATGTATAGATAATTTGTGGTTGCTCTGCTGACAGGTTTGCATGCAAAGTTATATTTTATATTTTACAGTAAAATTATTGATAAAGGTTGTGATTGCTTTACATGTCAGTAGATCTAAGTGGTACTAATACATACAACTATCTGTTTTATTACTGGTCATTTTTCAAGTATTCTGCATTCATCTAGATTAACGTTGGTCATAGTTCGTTCAGTAAAGGTTCGATCACTGCAACTGTAGTATACATATAATGCACTATAATGTGTAAATTACATGAAATCTTTCTTTAACGAATTGTCAAACAGAATTATTCTCTTACAGAAGTTGTCATACACACTTAAAGAAGGTAAACTCCCGTTTTGTATCATTGTTTTCTAAATATCGTCACACAGAGATATGATAACAGTATATTCTTATAAGTGTCACACAGAGATACAATTTAATGTTCTATTCATATAATTGCATGAGTGTTAATCTATTGCTGTTTTTACTGATTCAGTTTATATTACGTTACATTAGTGTTCAATACTACATATACCAAAGATGCATGAAAGTCAAGATATGAAAGGTCTGAAATCATGTTAGATTTAAATAGCAAAGACCTCTTTACTTCATAAATATGTATTAATATATGATTTCCAATATGACGTAATTATAATTTATAAATAGACCTGTCATAAAAGAATTTTACCATTTAGGGATAAACCCATTTTTTATTGACTGTATTGCAGTAAAAATATTGCTTTTGTTTGATTTTTAAAAATTTCACACGAGTGCAACATTGATATTGTTTAAATAATTAGGGTTACTTTGACCATTAATTGATATAACTTTGAGACAACTTATGATCTTTTTAATATTTGATGAAGTGATTTACCACGAGAGTATGGATTTCAGAAAACGGAAGAATTTTGCTATTAAGGTTTCAATTTGCAAGCGTTTTTATCCCTAAAATATAAAACTCTGTTTTTTTAAGACATGCGTCCTTATTTTAGTATTTGAACAATTTATATGTACAAGCTATGAAGGAAGCCTTCGACCAGATAGATACAGACAAAGAAGGTAAACTGGATAAGTATGGTGTCCGGGTAGTCCTCCAACTGATCGGTCAAAACCCTACCCAGAAAGAAATGGACGAATACTTTAGAGGAATAGGCAAGTATCCAAAATTATCAATATTAATCTGTTGTATTTAGCTATAGAGGCAGATCTGACATTAATTATACACATACTTTAGATCCAGACAACATTTATTTATGGACTGTAAGAAGCTTTTCTCATTGTTAGAAAACTAATATATCACAGCCATATTTTGCCTGCCTATAAATGTCCAGAATCCAATACTCGTGGAATTTTGACTGATGTTTATTGCAGTTTTAACAGCATGTTGATTAAACTTGCAGGAGTGATTTAGAGATGAGAATAATTCCGCCAAAATTAACATTTCAATTTTATGCCAATCACCGTAATTACAGAAAATGTCATCAGTTCGGAAATATATGTAATACAAATTCCTCAATGTTATCATTTCAAACCTTTATTTTTTTTATAGAAAGATCAGAGGATGTTTACACAATTTTTTGACGAGATTCGTGCACGTGAAGTAAAACCAAGAAAGAACTATCCTTTAAACTTATTGGTGCATGAATAATATTTACATTTTAAGTATAAAGAGAACCCTCCAAAATATTCATATGTTATTTGGTGGATAAGGTTAATGAATTAATTATTAATGCTGGAACACACCTTTAATGAGAACGTCCAATGTCGATCTTAGTGTCTGATAGTTTTGTCTAGTCCTCAGTTGAACGTTATTTCTTGTCACGTTATTTTTATTAATTAGTATATTTCGCAGACGGCGACCAAGTAGGGAGAGATGAGATTGGAGATTTTGTGGAACAGTTTGTTACACTAAAGTCACAAGAAGCCATCAACGAAGAGATAGCCGAAGCGTTCGCAAAGTTTGAGACAAACGAAGAGTTCGTTATCAGTAAAGCCGATTTTCGGGAAATTCTCACTAAACTTGGCGATGAGCCGTTGTCAAACGCACAAGCTGATATAATAATGGGATGTCTAGACTCGAATTCTGAAAATGTCAGCATTCCAGGTCTGTGTCCATTTGCTTGTTGTTGTTGTTTTTTCTGGTTAATTATTAATTCTGTTCGTGTCAACAGAGATATCATTACTGCTATCTGTACATTGTGTTGTCTGTTCTTTATTGGAATTCAGAGGTCTTGAAAAAGAAATGTAATAACAATGAAATATACGTATTTGTAAGTGAGAAAATCGCGTATTTAATCATTCGTTTATGCACGAAATTATCATGGAATTATCCCCGTATCCTTCTATGGAATTTTAAAGACTGTTTATACACAGTTTGATGAGCTTCACGTGTCTGTCTGTCTGTTTGTCTGTCTTGTTGTGCTTTTTCTTGCTTTCTTTGTTTTTTTTTGTCTCCCTAGTTGTTTAACTATACAATGTCTTTTTCAGCAAGTTGATTTCTCGTTTTACTTTTCAGATCTATCAAAACTCTTAAGTGGCTAATGAATAGTCTGTGATGTTGAAGAAACAAAAACAATTGAAAGTTTCTTACTTATGATAAGATATATATTTCCGTAGCGTAGTAAGTTTCTGTAACATAGAAGTAAAGTAAATAGATTTGAGAAAAACAACATAGACTCTTCAGAAACGTACTTCTGCAGCACTAGAGGATAAGTCACGTGGGAGCAATTGCCAACAGCTTGTCGATGAGGTCTGCAATGGAAGAAGATGTTATTCAAATTCAAAGAAATATGAAAATGGTTGTGTTCTGAAAACTGTTACATTGCTACTTAAGATATTGTTGAAAATGTTTATACATTTTTTATACAGTGACCAGTTTAGGCTTCTGAACATTAACTGACATTGAAAACATCCGTTTGATACTTGTTTTGACTTGAGAATATTTGTTTATTAAGACAGATCTAGACTATTTACCAGTGACGGCAAAAGAACGTTAAGCATTTTAAACTTTTATTAAACCAGGTATTTTGAGAGTTAATTGACAGTCACATCTAGTAGGGTCATGTAATTTTGGTGGCGAAGTTTTGCCCTTTCTTTTCAATAACTTAGATTTGCTTCCGTTCTATTCCTTTTCTGCAGTTTACATGCTGTAAAATGATATAATTATGCATATATAATGATTTATTTCCTTATGATTCGATTTACCACTAATTTCAATATTGTGAGATGTCACAAATAACTTAGTAAGCTATTTATGTCATATGTTCATCAGTTCAAGCTATGTATCTATATAAATACACACCATCAATTTTGATATTTCCCTCCTGATCTTTATTAAACTTGTCCACGACCTTCTTCGCTTGGTCCTCATCAAGTCTCTCGCGGCCCTCTTTCGTCAGAATATAGATAAGTTCATCCTCCCGTATCACAGGTCTGTTCTCTACAAACAGCTTGAAATCTTCCTGGGAATCAAGCGAGTTATTATTTTTTTAAAGTTATAACACTCGGAAATGAAACGTAATTGGTATAACTATGTTGCATAAAAAATAACACTTCTGATGAATTGCATTGGCAACTAAGATAATAACAGCCATGAAAATACGATAGTTAAAGCAAAAATAGGTATTTCAGTTACTTTATTCTATTAAACATATTTATAAAACTATAATAGATCATTTTGTATTTTTGTTTTCATATGTAAACAGATGACGAAAAAAAATCATTCACGCATATTAAGCGTAACAGGGTTAAATGAATATTGTAGATAATTACTATTAGAGTTTCTTTAACTTGGTCTGTTGGCTTCCAATCCAGTTGCGTCATGAGATATAGAAAATCGTCCTTCGTGATCTTGTCCCCATAGTCTGTGAAGTTGAACATTATCACCATCAACGTCATCATCATCATTATAACCGTTATCAGCATAATCATCAATTCATGATCAACAACAATAATCAACTACAACACTGTCATTTTCATCGTCATTTTCATCATCATCATCATCATTATCATCATCATCATCATCATCATTGTCATCATCATCAAAGGCATTTTCAAAGACGTCTACATAACATTTAACTGCAATTATGAATTCAGCTCACTGATGGTTTTGCTATTAAAAGAGTTTCCGCCAAACTAAGTGTTTACATTAATTGGTATACACTATACATTGATATACATAACTGATTGTTCAAGGTGTTTTAGATCTAAAACGTTTGAAACAAAATCTGACCATTCTGTCCCTATCTAATCCCTTTCTTAAGTAATACCGTACCTGAGCACGGCCCTTTCATCAACTGATCTATCTCAATCTCTGTGGGGTTCAGCCCCGACAGTCGCACCGCATGTAACATTGTTTCCTTTGATTTGGAGATCGAGCCCGTCCGCTTGTCATCAAGGGAAACAAAAGCGTGGGTGGCGTCTGTAAATTTTATAGTAAAAAGATTAGTTCAATAGAATTTGTTTCCTTCATCGTCAGAGCCCACGGTACATATTCCGTATAAACTACATTATATCAGGTATGATATAGATCTATTATAAACCTAGGTTACCGAGGATGGTTTCCATAAAAAAAGGACCATGCTTATATACAAATGGCTACGTCATTTTAATTGCGTAACCATTTCCTCCACGTGAACGGAAGTATAAGTAAGACGTATATTTAGAATTAATAGAAATATCCCGAGGTTAAAACATACATTCTTGTTTTCCTGAAGATAATCTACGGGACTGTATTTCAGTACTGAAACAAACATACGACCGCAGACACTGTTCGCTAGATTTTGCGTACAAAACTCGGCAATTGCCATTGACATCAAAATGTTAACACTGTCTGGTGAGTAACTGAATTTTTTGACTGCAGTGCAAACGAACCAACAGAATGTACATGGGAATAAATCTTTGTCACTTACGTTTCTTCTGTTCATCCGTCAACTGCAAGGAAAAAACAAGATGTTGAAAATTAATAATATTTGATAATCAAAAATTGAAAGAGGCACCCTTAGTTTTGTATGTTATCTCAAACATAATTCTCATTAGGTCTAATATTACATTTTGTATTTTATTGTAGAAGCACAAATATTCGACAAAAAAGAAAAAAGAATGAATAAATAGTTTTCAATCCGTTTTACTGAAAGTAATAAGTTATTTTCCTGCTGAATTCTATTTTTAAAATTAGCATGCAGTACAGTTCCCTTTTTTCGTAAATTGTTTGTTTGCGCGTGGTAACGAAATGCGCTTCCCTAAATGATTTCATGTCTTTTTTTAAATGACGCAATCTTTTAAATCGAAGCATTGTTAATCTACCTAAAACTACTAAATCTCTAAAATCTGGCTAATTTGAATTTTCATAATAGATTTATGATTCTTTGACAAAAAAGCTTTCAAAATAAATGTAAATTCCAAACGAAAAACTGTGTATATTTTTTCTAACTAATTCTATGAATACATATATAGATAAAAGAAATTGTAAATACCATATTTGAACTCACACATCCTAATGCACGCATAAAATATATATGTAGAATTCAAAGTTTACATTTAAATGTATCAAGTAACACACTATCATTTAGAAACATACAGGTTACTAAAACAATCGTTCCATATCAGTAGGTCTATTTAAAAGTAGAATCGTATATGGTTTTCGATTTCAAACACATTATCAAGCCGATTTGTCACCAAATAGTCAAGAGTTGCGTCCCTTGAAAATATGTACATTTTTAGATATTATTTTATCTATATTGTATGTGTTTATTTGACATCTTGTGTAGGAATTACAAACATGGCTATTGAAATGATATTTTTTTTTACTTTTTCTCCTTTTTAAACATGTTCAAACAAGTATTCTTTCTCTCAGAACTGGTCAACCCCCTAAGATGGGTTTAGCTAATGAAGGTTAATGGCAGACGCAGAAAGCATTCCATTCCAGAGCTCAGAACTGGTCAACCCCCTAAGATGGGTTTAGCTAATGACGGTTAATGGCAGACGCAGAAAGCATTCCATTCCAGAGCTCAGAGCTGGTCAACCCCCTAAGATGGGTTTAGCTAATGAAGGTTAATGGCAGACGCAGAAAGCATTCCATTCCAGAGCTCAGAACTGGTCAATCCCCTAAGATGGGTTTAGCTAATGAAGGTTAGTGACAGACGCAGAAAGCATCCCATTCCAAACTCAGAACTGGCCAAGCCCCTAAGATAGGTTTAGCTAATGGGGGTTAGTGACAGACGCAGAAAGTATCCCATTCCAGAGCTCAAAACTGGCCAACCCCTAAGATAGGTTTAGCTAATGAATGTAAGTGACAGATGCAGAAAGCATCCCATCCCAGAGCTCAGAACTGGTCAACCCCCTAAGATGGGTTTAGCTAATGAAGGTTAGTGACAGATGCAGAAAGCATCCCATCCCAGAGCTCAGAACTGGTCAACCCCCTAAGATGGGTTTAGCTAATTAAGGTTAGTGACAGACGCAGACAGCATCCCATTTCAGAGCTCAAAACTGGTCAACCTCCTAAGTTAGGCATAGCTAATGGCGGTAATTGACAGACGCAGAAAGCATCCCATTCCAGAGCATACAACTGGTCAACCCCCTAAGATAGGCTAAGCTAATGAAGGTTAGTGACAGACACAGAAAGCATTCCTTTCCAGAGCTCAGACCTGGTCAATCCCCTAAGATGGGTTTAGCTAATGAAGGTTAGTGACAGACGCAGAAAGTATCCCATTTCAGAGCTCAAAACTGGTCAACCCCATAAGATAGGCTAAGCTAATGAAGGTTAGTGACAGACGCAGAAAGTATCCCATCCCAGAGCTCAGAACTGGTCAACCCCCTAAGATAGGTTTAGCTAATTAAGGTTAGTGACAGACGCAGACAGCATCCCATTTCAGAGCTCAAAACTGGTCAACCTCCTAAGATAGGCTTAGCTAATGGCGGTAAGTGACAGACGCAGAAAGCATCCCATTCCAGAGCTCAGAACTGGTCAACCCCCTAAGATAGGCTTAGCTAATGACGGTAAGTGACAGACGCAGAAAGCATCCCATTTCAGAGCTCAAAACTGGTCAACCCCCTAAGATGGGCTTAGCTAATGACGGTAAGTGACAGACGCAGAAAGCATCCCATTCCAGAACAACAGCTAGTTCTTTAACATACTCAGTTTATTGCACTGATACATCGTCCTTGGTTAAACACAAAATTGTAAGCAATGGAACCATTATTCTTTTTATAACAATACATCCCGCATTGTTTTGTATCCCGGAGACATAAAACACGCCAATTACGATAACAATTTGTCACAGTCCAGTGAAATTCTGGAGCAATCAATGCGCAGCAATCGTGTGTACAAGAACATTGGCATAATAGACAAATATTTCACCGAATATTTATGGAAAAAATGCAATTAAAGTAATTGAAATATTGGTTAAATATAAAATTTGATGTCACGGCTCGGATTCCAAATAACAAGTGACTTTAGAGGTTTGGTCTTCTATAGAGATGTAGGAAATACAGAATATTAAATATTTCCTGAAATATGAAATATAGACTTAAAAACGGACTTTTTTTATTACTATTCAGATTTTTCGCTTAGATGAATTGATCATATGACATAAAATATTTTATGTTGTTTCATGGTATATAATGATATGCAAGTCTAAATTAATCTATGTTAGAACTTGAAAGTAAAGTTCCGGCGATGATTCTTTGTTTATACCGAAGTGAGAACATTTATTTGAAATGTGAGGCAATAAAGAAAAGTGGCGGGCGTTTTACCATATGAATTTGATTTAAGATGTATTGATAAAACGGATTCAAATAAATATTTCATGATGCTTTCAATTAAATGATCTACTGTTATCACCTAGTCAACAGAGTGGATATTTCCATAATTTAAAACCTTTAGTTTAGCCTCGTTACTAATCGATGTTATTATCATTGTTTGTCGGAGGTTCTTTTATCATTGTTTTTGGGTGCCCATATAACCAAAGCTTTCAAATGAAGTTTAATGGTTTGATAGACTCTTAAACATAAAGAAAATATTCTTGTATGACTTTGGTTTCTGTTGCTTATTTAATCAAGACCAGAAAATTACTTCAGTTTTTGGTGAGAGTGCGATTAGAAAAACTACAGCTACTGTGTGAAAATATTCGTCTTAAAACACCCTACATATAAATATGCTATGTGAGATTTCTATAGTTCTGCCACTTGAAACTCAATACTAACCCATCTTTTGAGAATTTGTATTTCTTGAAAAGATATGCAAATCACCGTTTCTGGTTGATTTCGAGACCGGATATTAATTCTTTTGCCGCGTTATAAGCAAATATTTCAATATCGCCTCCTCTGTAACTGACTTCTCTTCTGAAAAGACGTGAATGTGTTGCGTCTATTTCTTTGTTACAGATAAGTTTGTTAATCCAACCATGATTGCTCCTATTAAGTAAAATTGGAAAGAAGCAGGATTTGTCCGTCACTTTACATAGACTAATGCAGTTATTGAATTGTGTTTAAATCATCCAGGTATTTGCAGATCTTTGAAATCACCCCTTTAGGTACATTGAAAAAATTATATAACAGTCTCAGAAAAAAGAGATTGTCCGAAAGAAACATTTTCTTTCCTAATGATTAGTATCTTGGTATTTGGTGCTTATTTTAAGAAACCCAAAAAAGTTTCCAGAAAGACCATTTTTCTTTTTCTGAGAGCATATATGAAGCTTTCTACTATTAAACCCTCACAAAAAGACTCTTAAAGTCTCTAACGTATTGAAAATTTGACAACAGAGTTTTCCTTTTTCCCTAGAAAAATTCTTGTGAAGATTCAAACTGCTCATACCGGTTACGTCAGGTTTAAACAATAGGGGAAGTAACTCTGCGTGAAGTTTGGTGAGTTTAATTTGTTTCATAGTATTTAATTTGTACACGGTATGTAATTTCGGTAAAATGATTGACAATGGGAATGTGTTCATATTTTAGCGGCTAAGGCAACAGTTCCCGTCCCTGATGTTATTTTAGATAATAGGAAAGCTGTAGTAAATGGAAATGAATAAATCTAGATATTTGACAGTAAGATATGATATAAGACATGAATGCATAAGTTTGAACTATTTTTAACCAACAGTTAATTCCGGCTTCTGAACGCGACGAATAACTTTTCTGAAAATGTCCTCATATTTAACGCAAGCTCAATTGTGTATTAATTTTCTTCTCTCCGTATCTGACGCACATCGCACCATCTCTCTTGCAAATGGTGTCTACTAGCAATAATCGTAAATTTCCCCTATAACGCGAAAGAACGTTGTCCTGACTGAATTTATCGAATTCGACAGCGCTTTCAATAGAGTAGTGGTAGCTATGTTACAGGTGTAAAAAGAATATTTATGAAAACGGAGAAATTGATTGGTTTTCCAGAAAAGTAAATTTTGTTTTTTATCCGATCGGTAGAATCTGCAGGGTTATTTGGAGATTGTATAGAAACAGTAAACGATGAAAATTCAAGCGTATCAGTTGATAAAATCGCTTCATGGTAAGTACCATTTTTTTCTTTCTTTTTATTTTTGTCCTGGCGTCTTTAAAGGGAATTAACTTCAATTAAGGATTTGCGTCTGGTCAAACTGATGTAAGATTAGTATGTTAATGAAGGTATATGCTTAAAACTCGCGAGTTAAAAATAATTGTATCAAGTACTTTTGTACGTGATAATTCTATATTAAATCTAAAAAATGTATTATTATATTTTCCGAAAACGTAAATCTATAATTAGTAATATTGACGTCTTCGAAAATGTGAAATTAACAAAAACTTTCAAGAAGCCTTGTAAACCCTAAGGTATCTTTGGTAGCTACGTAAATATATTTATTTGCAAACAGTGGTGTGTTTTTGTACTGTTGAGTTTTCCGCTCTCTCAGAAAAAAGATCTAAAATTATTTTACAGTACTGTTTCTAGCTAAAACGCTGTTTAAAAAAGTAGTCATATCAATTTTCATTACGGAGGTTACGTCATTAAAATGTATCATAATAAAGCAATCATTCATTCTGAAAATTTGTAGTTGTCCTGGCTGTCAACTTCAGCTTTTTTGAAATTCTTAAAACATGGCGCTAAAGCGCTATAACTTTTATCATTTTTAACGATTATTGATTTAACTGACATCATGTGTTATCTAAAAGGCAAAAAATATTTCACTTCTAAGTACTTGTAAATACTAACCTATAATTGAAGCTTAGAAAACAAGTCAGAGAAAAGATTTTATTTTGAAAGACTATTTAAGACACAAAGACATGAAAATGTAACTCATATATCGCGGAGTTAAAAAAAATCCAGGATACTTGAATTTTAAATAAAGAACGTCTTAAACATTTTTTAGCAGACAATCTATTTAAAAAATCAATTAATAAACCAGAAAACAAACAAACAAACAAATAAACAAACAAACGAACAAACACTAGCCTGTTCTATTATAAATCCAATCAAGAAACTGTTGCAATAGAAGAAATACTTCTCTTATTATGTTAATAATGTCCTTGATTGACAGCTAGATTAGGACAGAATAACTTCTTTCTACCAGATGTCATGGATTCTACTGGGATAATTTCCACGTAGGAGGTTTTGTACCGGGCTGTTGCTTCAGACCCGTCGCAATTTGACATAGCAATATTAATTGTCACATAGCACGAAGCCTTGTGGATTGTTTATTAACAGACAGTGTCACTTACAGACCGTTGGACTCTGTCTACAAGGCTTTATTAAGTGTGTGACCACTTACAAAAACACCAGTGGTGGCTACTAAAATCTTTGATTGTTTATCTTTAAGTGAATATTTTGTAAGTTATGGAAAGCATTACTATTATTAAGGGGTTACACTGTATCTTTAAATAGAGAAGCAGCTGCGAGATGTTTGCACAGGTTGTCCTATAAATAGGTTATAGTGTCAGCTTAATATTATACGGGAAAACAAAGTTGAGGCCGCAAAGCAGCCGAAACTTTTGTTTCTCAATCATAGGTTACACGCATAAGAGGCATTGAATCTGAATTTCTGACAGTCCGCGAGCTTTCAAAAATTCTTGTAAAAGCGCGTGCCGGAAACGGAAGTATTCGAAGTGACGACTACTGCGCTCGTTCATTCGTGGTTTTTGTGCAAATAACGACGAAAATAAAATCCTAAACACAAAATTTGTCGTTAAACACAACAAGAAAAAATTCTGGAATTGGAAATATAGAAAGAACTTTGCATTTTTCAATTCTGGACAACGAACCGTTTAATCTTGATCTCGATCAAGCGTTTCAAAATGGCTGCCATAGTATGATAGTTATGGCGTTGTCGTTGGTTACTCTATCTCAAACACCGATGGTACAGATCGGTTATTCATCTGGGTTAGTCGAACTATGCGTAAAAAACGGCTAAAGGTAAAATCTGTGTCGTTAACAGCAAAGCATATATGAGGGATCTGTTGCGATGCTTTGCATAGCAAAATTACAAAAGTGAATGTGGCTTACCAAAAGTACTTGACGAAAGGTGATTCTTTTGATAAATACAGTAATGTAAGGTAATCTTTTTTTAACAGAACAGAGCACAAATCTTATTTCATTTGATTTGTACATAGTACATCATTTACAAATGATCGAAGATAAAATTTAACAATATACATGTCATTGCAATCAATGGAGTAATCAAATGAAGAACATTAATGAATAATTCACTTAACGTTAATTTATCAGAATTTAACATAAGTTTAGCAGGATGAAAATATTTAGCCCATATCTGAAATAATGTGTTATAATTGAACATTATTCAACATCGAAGTTCTAATACTCATGGCTTTTTATAATAAACTGCTAATTTAAATAGTACACTTTTATTGTTACTGTGCAACAATGCAATAAACTTATACATACTTGGGTTAACGAAATAATGTCTTTTAATGTAAAGTTTTCTAATATCTGTATAACAAGGGCATATAATAATAAAATGAAATTCATCTTCTATATCTCTTAAAGAACAACATTGACAGTATCGTTCATTTCTTTGTACTCTATTTCTATTTAACACGTCTAGATCATTCTTGTTTCAAAGAAGGTGGCATTAAAATGACTCAAGTTATGCTTGAACAATCAGGCAATGATAAAATCAGAACAAATACAGGGAGAACAGAATTTGTGGAGTGTTCATTGTCAAAACCATTTATAATGTGGTACAGTTAAAAATACTTTGAATAATTATAAATCAATTTATGTCCTAAACTCTTATATCCAAACATTTCAAGCTATTCTAACCAGGATACTTGTGAACACACTATCAAACCGAAGTGTAAGATATATTTTATATAAAGCGTAAGAACGGCGGTTACTATTGTAAACAAGGAGAAGAAACGCTTCCCTTTCCTGTTTTGACATTGTTGTTGAAAAAGACGTAAAACGTGTATTTAGTTCCTGAGATGGTAAAGTTTTGTTTCCTATGCACTCAGTTGTTAAGAATTGGCAATTTTAATTCTTACGGTGCATTTGTCTTAACACATTTTGAATATCTGGGTAATCAATCTGGGTTTTATTATTTAATAACACAACTTAAAGTGAACATGTTTCCAGAGCATATGATCACAATATAACAGGATGTGCTCTGGTAGGTCAACTTATGCTGAAATCACATCCTCAATTTTACTTCATTTACCTAGTAAAATAAAGGAAAGACGTCATTTTAAAAAGAATAGACAGCAAAAAAATGAAAGAAGAAAAAAAGGTTTTTGTAACATACCGGTATACTTGAATTTAATGGATTGTTTATCAAGTCATGTATACTCGAATTTCCTATCACAACGCTTCAGTCATAAGACTGCCAACACTTGTTTTGACAACACACAAGCATTATATCAGGGTATGGGTGTATAACTGAAATGGCCTCCATAATTTAGCATGAAAAATTGTTAACTTTCTTTTCCTGCAGTGGGTGGCAACTATATTCATATTATTTCATTTACTGGTACCACAGCTAAATGGAGTATGCCCACTTTGCTTAGAAGTATGTTTTTGCCCAAGGACACACATGTTTATTTTCTTTTCACGTAAAAGATTGTTACTGTATTCTTATATCAATGCCTTTATTCCAGTTTTGGTTGTTACAACTGGAGTTTGTTCAGTATTGGCCAATGAGAATGGAACTTGCAGTTCAAAGGTCATCAATAAAAGAGAAACAGCATGTTTTGCTCAATATAACCTGAGCGATGTTTTCTTGAACGGACTTCCGCTTCCGGCAGGACTCACTCTCGATACGATCAAACTGATTGATCTTTGTAGGTAAGCTCTTGCTTATTTGTGGGTAATATTTATTTTTGAGAAAATTATCAAGGAAATATAAACATAGAATATTGAAAGTTTAACTGAATAATGAAACGACAGCGTGGCGTATTTCTTTGACATCTGAGTAGAAATTTAACTTTAATTTTCCATCTAGGATACTTCTATTTCTTTCCTAGCGCGTGAATCATCCAGACTTCAGATTCACAACGCTGCCCATCCTCTTGCTGTACTAAGTAGATTGAAATCAATGATCTCATTTTAACAAACTGGTCAGCAACCAACTTATATCATCTGAGCAAACCTTGTCAGTATCTCAACCTCAAACCACTTCTACAATACTGTTGCATTTGAAGATCTCATCATGGTACGTGTTTGAATTTTGACCTACGTCCTGTTTTTTTTTTCTTTTTGTTTCTTACATTTGGTCTAAGCATTTGACCTTCTGTTCAATGTAAAAAGGACATAAACGCTTCCAATGCTCTACTCTGACCAACGTAATGTCTCAGTCTACTGCTCCAATGAAAAATAACCATTTTTTTGCCTAAATGTCTCTTTATACAGTTTGTTTTCATTGTATATCGAAAGGATAAACGGAGTCACTACTTTTACTTCCAGGAATCTGGACAACTTAACATCTTGTCTTGACGATGCTATGTCTCACTGTGAAAGTCCCTACTTTGATTTTCATTCGTACAGAAGCACTTTGGAGAAAATTTGTCTCAACCAGAAAAGTTAGTATTTCCCTTTCGTCAAATCGAGCCTTCAGTTTTATAGTAAAGGAACGCAACAGACGCCTTTGGATAACGAAATTTGACAAGCTGAAACGTAGTTACCAATGATTTGCTTAACTAAATGTATTATTGTTGTGCTATTTGCGATGTCGAATCTAGCTTTTTGTTCTTGTATATTCGTTTCCACCTATCCGCCAGTGTCCGTTAACGCCATACAACTGGCGGAAATTGCAGAAACAAGCCAGCACTTCATTCGTCTTACTGTACAAAGACTCTCTGTGAAGACGGAAAGGCGAAAATGAAACGTTATTTTTCATGAATCTGGCTTTTACTGTCCTTGAGTAATGGAGATTATACACGCTAAATAGTCATAAATAAATTACACAAATTAAAAGTAGTTATGTGTCATTTTCCACTGTCAATATTCATTGTTATTTTTTCAATATTTTGTTTCTAGACTATAGGTGATATAATGGCAAATGCCTATTAGGTAGATAATTATAACAATCGCCTGCAGGATTCACTGCCAGATAGTTCTGTCTCGTACAAATGTAAGACAAGAAACAGATAAAATCATTGTTTTAGCCTTTCCTTGTTTCGAGTTTGCTAAAAATGCCTGATTGCGTCAGGAAAATGTCTTGGTATGTTATTCTGAAAGCGTCTTTCAAAACCTATTTGTGTTCATTCTGATATCGGATCCGTTATTTCTCGCTCCTAATGGAAGGTTTTAGAAAGAAATGCACAGGAAATATTAGCAAAAGCATGTATTTGAATCCGAACAATGCTGACACATACTATTAGCTCTGATTTAAATTATAACCCGTAGAAAATGACGATACTTTTTAATACTACAATGGTAAAAGGCAGAAATAATTGCATCCGTTAGAAAACCGTTCTCTGAGATTAGAAACGATTATAACCCTGTGGGTTATTAGCTAAACCAGTCTGCGCTCCTTTTCCGGAAGTTCGTTTGATAATTCTTTTAGCGCCCTTAACGATGCCGGAGGTAGTGGCTTTTGGTCGAAGAACAGAACTGTCGTTCGTAATTTCGGACTGCGATGCTTTTTGTCTTGATCGAGAACTGTAGCAGTATAAATAATGAAAATATAACACAGGATTTTACAGATAAACATGTTAAGACTATCTGTATTGAAAGTTTATAGTTACAAATACATATTACAAATATCATCATACCTGTTACTATCTTTTTCAGTTTTTGTGGAATCTGAGATATTCTGCGACATGACTGAAGTGTTGGGAAATTGTCTGAAGAAATACCGAAATTCCGTCGAGGAACTCAAGTACCATATATACCTGAACAGACCAGGTCCGCCATTGGCTGATATCTGCACGTAAGTATACTTTTTAGAGATATAAGACGCCCGCTTACGGAATGTAAGGCCAACTCCGGGTAGCGATTACTTCTCTTGCAAGTGCAGTACAGATATGATATGGGAGATAACTCTGCGTGAAGTTTTAACTTTTCTATGGTCTGGTTCCCGGCCATACTGTATAAAATTGTGACATGGGCAGGTTATCCAGACTACTTTTTCTGGGGCACCGGGTTCGTGAGCATGCTTGTTAACTAATGGCTACGGAACCTCAGTCGCCTCAACAGGACAAGAGGAAGGCGTCTTATAAGTCTTACGAGAGGCAGCTTCAAGGCGCGACTCTTCAATTCAAACCCAGCAACAGGCAGATGGTTTTCCAGGTTACATAAAGACATAACGTCACTATTACTTTAGCTGATGTACATGACCATGTTAACATACAAAATAAAACCTAGCAATGAGCCTAAGACATAATCTAAAACATTGCCTGCCAGTATTCAGTTTGACAGCTTAATAGCATATCAGGCCAGAAAGCGAGAAAATGAAATTGAGGCGATATTGAAATTAATGAATAGCCTTTTAGACTTAATCATAGAAGATACATTTGTAGTTTCGAAGAAATACGGTGTTTTACCCTCACCGTATTTCTGCCTTTGTACACGTTACACTATAGAGAAACTGATTTTCATTTTTTGTAGGGTTATTTGCATCTAACCAGATTACCTTCTGGTATGTGTTTTCTTACTTTCAGTGTTCTTCAAAATACAAGGCAATGTATTCACATTAATGAGACTGTGACCTGTAAAAAGGAAAGGAGTGAGTTTCTCACAGCCGTGTACAGGGGGCGCTTCAAATCAACCGTCTGCCCAGACGTCCCTGACGCCGGCGGAAACGGAAACAAAGGGATTTCATTTTCTTCCTTGTTGTATTTTATACCGTTAATTTATCTTTTGGAATTGTGCTGTTTCCTTGTTAACGATAGATGAAGCCATTAATCTGTACAGGGACGGAAATCATTAGTTGCTGTGCATGTGACCTGTTAACCCTGTTCGGTACTTCTGGATGGAAATGGAGACGAAGAAGAGATCGTTTTATTATAGTTTTCGGTGCACAAAGTGAATATCCGGTGTCTCTCCAGTTTAAAATAATATAGGATTGTGTCTTTTATAAAAAAAATGACAAGATGGTCTGGATGTTTTTGAACTTTAGTGTGATATTTTTTTCAAAGAACAAATGATAATTCTTTTCAGATTAGATCACATGATAAATCTTATCCAAAGAAAAAAACCAACAAAAAAAAACAGTTTGTTTCAGTTTATTGGCAAATCAGGATATAAACAATGCTTTTGGCCATTTACGATCATATGACCAAAGACAGCCAAGAGGCTGCAAATTTATCCATAAAATACATTTTTTTCAGGACGAGTTTTGTCAAATACAAGCAAAAAAAAGGATATACAATTGAATTTTTAAAGATCCTAGGAAGCAGCAATATATGTCAGTTTTTCTTAACATTATACATAAACTTTGATGTGTTTCTAATGGTTTTAACTGTTTTACTTGTCAATACATTTATGAAAGTTGTTACAGATGCCCGATGATTGTTCTTAATATATTTATGGACAACATTATATTATAATATAATTATATTCGCTTTCAACTACACTTTGAGCACATATTTTACATATTCTATTTTCTCTATTTATTCCATGAAACCTACCATTTTCAGTTTCGAGAGGATGTAAACTAAGTCTAAATTTTGAATATTCTTTTCTAACACCTTCATTTTGTACAGCGTCGAGGTATTTCCCATACTTATAATCAGTTTTAAACAAAATGTAATATTGCATTTTTGGCTGATGACTTAACATAACATTCCAGTTTTGAACATATTGTTCACGTATTTGTTGACTTAATAAAGTGAAGTATTTGATATTTGTATCAAACAATATCGTTAAACCACTGTAACCTATACTATTTTTTTTACAGTGTAAACAAACGGCGACAGAGCCGAAACTGTTTTGGCGCGTGCACACAAAATATTGTTTTGCAACCCGTTCATTTGGGTCCATTCTAATGTTTTCGTCGAGACAGCATGGTTTATCCTTAATGCAAGGCTTCATTTCAAGATTTCATCATTGTTTACATGTAAATAGCTTTGGATTCCTTTGATTTCCATAAAGGGGTCTATTTCTAGTCGTGCCTGTCCATTTGCATATTAACTGTAATTTTAATAAAAGTACATCGATCAATTTAGGATTAGAAATTGTATCATATTTGTATTCTCCTCTGCTGTTGTTTATTCAGCCTGTTTGTATCGGCGTATCACTGTGCATGATGTGGAATAAATGTCTTATTACCATATTCATAATCATCTTTTTAATTACAGTTTGCTTTTAGCAACGCTTGTGTTAAAGGGACAAAAGTTGTTAACAATGTATTGATATTGTGTGTTAGTTGGGTTGTACTATTTGCTTAGCGACAGAACTTCGTTTACGACCCCTGTACAGTTGAGGAATTCGAAGCTGAAGTTCACGGACTGACAGAAGAAAAAAAACAACAGAACTGATCTTTAAACAAACGAAAGTACTAGAGTTGTTACACAACAATCTATTCACAGTTCATAAAAATTTGTAATAGTTATCATTCATTTACTAGTGTCGATCTTTGATAAAATACATGTTTCTGCAAATAACGACGAAAATAAAATCCTAAACACAAAATTTGTCGTTAAACACAACAAAAAAATTCTGAAATTGGAAATATAGAAAGAACTTTGCATTTTTCAATTCTGGACAACGCACTGTTTAATCTTGATCTCGAGCAAGCGTTTCAAAATGGCTGCCATAGTATGATAGTTATGGCAGAGTTGTCGTTGGTTACTCTATCTCAAACACCGATGGTACAGATCGGTTATTCATCTGGGTTAGTCGAACTATGCGTCAAAAAAAAACGGCTAAAGGTAAAATCGGTGTTGTTAACAGCAAAACATTTATGAGGGATCTGTTGCGATCCTTTGCTTAGCAAAATTACAAAGGTGAATGTGGCTTACCAAAAGTACATGATGAAAATGTGACTCTTTTGATAAATACAGTAATGTGCATTCATATCTAACATTCTTTTAATTGAATTTCAAAGCGTATTTTCATTTTCCTTTGCTTTTTAGGAGTGTTTAGTGAGTCCCAAAATGTTGAGATCTGAATAATAATAAACAGTTTATCTTTTTCTCGATCGTCGATTTAAATATTTTGACACTTAACAGCAAGGTGACAACAGAAACATAGTCGGAAGCTTTTATGTAAACTTTTTTTAACAGAACAGAACACAGCAAATTTGATTTCCTTTGATTTGTACATAATAGATCTATATCATCATATACAAATAATCGAAGATAAAATTTAACAATACACATGTCATTGCAATCAATGGAATAATCAAATGAAGATTATTAATGAATAATTTATATAACGTTAATCAGAATTTAACATTAGTTTAGCAGGATGAAAGTTTTTAGCCAATATCTGAAATAATGTGTTATAATTGAACATTATTCAACATCAAAGTTGTAATACTTTTGTCTTTTTATAATAAACTGCTAATTTAAATAGAACACTTTTATTGTTGCTTTGCAACAATGCAATAAACTTATACATACTTGGGTTTACGATAATATCTTTTAATGTAAAGTTTTCTAATATCTGTATAACAAGGTCATATACATGTAATAATAAAATGAAATTCATCTTCTATATCTCTTAAAGAACAACATAGACAGTATCGTTCATTTCTTTGTACTCTATTTCTATTTAACACTAGATCATTCTTGTTTCAAAGAAGATGACACTAAAATGAGTCAAGTTATGCTTGAACACCCATGCAATGTTAAAATCAGAACAAATACAGGGAGAACATCTGCTTTAGAATTTGTGGGGTGTTCATTGACAATATACTGTTGTACAGTTAAAAATACTTTGAATAATTATAAATCAATTTATGTCTTAAACTCTTATATCCAAACATTTCAAACTATTATAACCAGGGTACTTGTAACGACACTATTTATCAAACTGAACTGTAAGATATATTTTATATAAAGCGTAACAACGGCGGTAAACAAGGAGAAGAAACGCTTCCCTTTCCTGTTTTGACATTGTTGTTGAAAAAGACGTAAAACCTGATTTTAGTATCTGAGATGGTCAAGTTCTGCTTCTTATGCACTCAGTTGTAAAGAATCGGCAATTTTAATTCTTCCAGTACATTTGTCTTAATACCTTTTAAATTTCTGGGTAATCAATCTGGGTTGTATTATTTCATAACACAACTTAAAGTGAACATGTTTCCAGAGCATATGATCACAATATAACAGGATGTGCTCTGATAGGTCAACTTATGCTGAAATCAAATCCTCAATTTTACTTCATTTACCAAGTAAAAAAGGAAAGACGTCATTTTAAAAAGAAAAGACAGCAAAAAAAATGAAAGAAGAAAAAAAGGTTTTTGTAACATACCGGTATACTTGAATTTAATGGATTATTTATCAAGTCATGTATACTCGAATTTCCTATCTCAACGCTTTTTTCTCTTCAGTCATAAGACTGCCAACACTTGTTTTGACAACACACAAGCATCATATCAGGGTATGGGTGTAGAATTGAAATGGCCTCTATGATTTAGCTTGACAAATTGTTAACTTTCTTTTTCCGCAGTGGGTGGCAACTATATTCATATTATTTCATTTACTGCTACCACAGCTGAATGGAGTATGCCCACTTTGCCCAGAAGTATGTTTTTGCCCAAGGACACACATGTTTATTTTCTTTTCACGTAAAAGATTGTTACTGTATTCTTATATCAATGCCTTTATTCCAGTTTTGGTTGTTACAACTGGAGTTTGTTCAGTATTGGCCAATGAGAATGGAACTTGCAGTTCAAAGGTCATCAATAAAAGAGAAACAGCATGTTTTGCTCAATATAACCTGAGCGATGTCTTCTTGAACGGACTTCCGCTTCCGGCAGGACTCACTCTCGATACGATCAAACTGATTGATCTTTGTAGGTAAGCCCTTGCTTATTTGTGAGTAAGATTTATTTTTGAGAAAATTATCAAGGAAATAGAAACATAGAATATTGAAGTTTTTACTGAATAATGAAACGACAGCGTGGCGTATTTCTTTGACTTCTGAGTAGAAATTTAAGTTTAATTTTCCATCTAGGATACTTCTATTTCTTTTCTAGCGCGTGAATCATACAGACTTCAGATTCATATACAACGCTGCCCATCCTCTTGTTGTACTAAGTAGATTGAAATCAATGATCTCATTTCAACAAACTGGTCAGCAACCAACTTATATCATCTGAGCAAACCTTGTCAGTGTCTCAACCTTAAACCACTTCTGCAATACTGTTGAATTTGAAGATCTGATCATGGCACGTGTTTGAACTTGACCTACATCTCGTTTTTTTTTTTTTTTTTTTTTCTTTTTTTTTTTTTTTTTTTTTCCTTACATTTGGTCTAAGCATTTGACCTTCTGTTCAATGTAAAAAAGACATAAACGCTTTCAATGCTTTACTCTGACCAAAGTAATGTCTCAGTCTACTGCTCCTTGGAAAAATACCATTTTTTGCCTAAATGTCTCTTTATACAGTTTGTTTTCATTGTATATCGAAAGGATAAACGGGGTCACTACTTTTACTTCCAGGAATCTGGACAACTTAACATCTTGTCTTGACGATGCTACTGTGAAAGTCCCTACTTTGATTTTCATTCGTACAGAAGCACTTTGGAGAAAATTTGTCTCAACCAGAAAAGTTAGTATTTCCCTTTCGTCAAATCAAGCCTTCAGTTTTATAGTAAAGGAACGCAACAGACGCCTTTGGATAACGAAATTTGACAAGCTGAAACGTAGTTACCAATGATTTGCTTAACTAAATGTATTATTGTTGTGCTATTTGCGATGTCGAATCTAGCTTTTTGTTCTTGTATATTCGTTTCCACCTATCCGCCAGTGTCAGTTAACGCCATACAACTGGCGGAAATTGCAGAAACAAGCCAGCACTTTATTCGTCTTACTGTACAAAGACTCTCTGTGAAGACGGAAAGGCGAAAATGAAACGTTATTTTTCATGAATCTGGCTTTTACTGTCCTTGAGTAATGGAGATTATACACGCTAAATAGTCATAAATAAATTACACAAATTAAAAGTAGTTATAAGTCATTTTCCACTGTCAATATTCATTGTTATTTTTCAATATTTAGTTTCTAGACTACAGGTGATATAATGGCAAATGCCTATTAGGTAGATAATTATAACAATCGCCTGCAGGATTCACTGCCAGATAGTTCTGTCTCGTACAAATGTAAGACAAGAAACAGATAAAATCATTGTTTTAGCCTTTCTTTGTTTCGAGTTTGCTAAAAATGCCTGATTGTGTCAAGAAAATGTCTTGGTATGTTATTCTGAAAGCGTCTTTCAAAACCTATTTGTGTTCATTCTGATATCGGATCCGTTATTTCTCGCTCTTAATGGAAGGTTTTAGAAAGAAATGCACAGGAAATATTAGCAAAAGCATGTATTTGAATCCGAACAATGCTGATATATACTATTAGCTCTGATTTAAATTATAACCCGAAGAAAATGACGATACTTTTTAATACTACAATGGTAAAAGGCAGAAATAATTGCATCCGTTAGAAAACCGTTCTCTGAGATTAGAAACGATTATAACCCTGTGGGTTATTAGCTAAACCAGTCTGCGCTCCTTTTCCGGAAGTTCGTTTGATAATTCTTTTAGCGCCCTTAACGATGCCGGAGGTAGTGGCTTTTGGTCGAAGAACAGAACTGTCGTTCGTAATTTCGGACTGCGATGCTTTTTGTCTTGATCGAGAACTGTAGCAGTATAAATAATGAAAATATAACACAGGATTTTACAGATAAACATGTTAAGACTATCTGTATTGAAAGTTTATAGTTACAAATACATATTACAAATATCATCATACCTGTTACTATCTTTTTCAGTTTTTGTGGAATCTGAGATATTCTGCGACATGACTGAAGTGTTGGGAAATTGTCTGAAGAAATACCGAAATTCCGTCGAGGAACTCAAGTACCATATATACCTGAACAGACCAGGTCCGCCATTGGCTGATATCTGCACGTAAGTATACTTTTTAGAGATATAAGACGCCCACTTACGGAATGTAAGGCCAACTCCGGGTAGCGATTACTTCTCTTGCAAGTGCAGTACAGATATGATAGGGGAGATAACTCTGCGTGAAGTTTAAACGTTTCTATGGTCTGGTTCCCGGCCATACTGTATAAAATTGTGACATGGGCAGGTTATCCAGACTACTTTTTCTGGGGCACCGGGTTCGTGAGCATGCTTGTTAACTAATGGCTACGGAACCTCAGTCGCCTCAACAGGACAAGAGGAAGGCGTCTTATAAGTCTTACGAGAGGCAGCTTCAAGGCGCGACTCTTCAATTCAAACCCAGCAACGGGCAGATGGTTTTTCCAGGTTACATAAAGACATAACGTCACTATTACTTTAGCTGATGTACATGACCATGTTAACATACAAAAAAAAACCTAGCAATGAGCCTAAGACATAATCTAAAATATTGCCTGCCAGTATTCAGTTTGACAGCTTAATAGCATATCAGGCCAGAAAGCGAGAAAATGAAATTGAGGCGATATTGAAATTAATGAATAGCCTTTTAGACTTAATCATAGAAGATACATTTGTAGTTTCGAAGAAATACGGTGTTTTACCCTCACCGTATTTCTGCCTTTGTACACGTTACACTATAGAGAAACTGATTTTCATTTTTTGTAGGGTTATTTGCATCTAACCAGATTACCTTCTGGTATGTGTTTTCTTACTTTCAGTGTTCTTCAAAATACAAGGCAATGTATTCACATTAATGAGACTGTGACCTGTAAAAAGGAAAGGAGTGAGTTTCTCACAGCCGTGTACAGGGGGCGCTTCAAATCAACCGTCTGCCCAGACGTCCCTGACGCCGGCGGAAACGGAAACAAAGGGATTTCATTTTCTTCCTTGTTGTATTTTATACCGTTAATTTATCTTTTGGAATTGTGCTGTTTCCTTGTTAACGATAGATGAAGCCATTAATCTGTACAGGGACGGAAATCATTAGTTGCTGTGCATGTGACCTGTTAACCCTGTTCGGTACTTCTGGATGGAAATGGAGACGAAGAAGAGATCGTTTTATTATAGTTTTCGGTGCACAAAGTGAATATCCGGTGTCTCTCCAGTTTAAAATAATATAGGATTGTGTCTTTTATAAAAAAAATGACAAGATGGTCTGGATGTTTTTGAACTTTAGTGTGATATTTTTTTCAAAGAACAAATGATAATTCTTTTCAGATTAGATCACATGATAAATCTTATCCAAAGAAAAAAACCAACAAAAAAAAAACAGTTTGTTTCAGTTTATTGGCAAATCAGGATATAAACAATGCTTTTGGCCATTTACGATCATATGACCAAAGACAGCCAAGAGGCTGCAAATTTATCCATAAAATACATTTTTTTCAGGACGAGTTTTGTCAAATACAAGCAAAAAAAAGGATATACAATTGAATTTTTGAAGATCCTAGGAAGCAGCAATATATGTCAGTTTTTCTTAACATTATACATAAACTTTGATGTGTTTCTAATGGTTTTAACTGTTTTACTTGTCAATACATTTATGAAAGTTGTTACAGATGCCCGATGATTGTTCTTAATATATTTATGGACAACATTATATTATAATATAATTATATTCGCTTTCAACTACACTTTGAGCACATATTTTACATATTCTATTTTCTCTATTTATTCCATGAAACCTACCATTTTCAGTTTCGAGAGGATGTAAACTAAGTCTAAATTTTGAATATTCTTTTCGAACACCTTCATTTTGTACAGCGTCGAGGTATTTCCCATACTTATAATCAGTTTTAAACAAAATGTAATATTGCATTTTTGGCTGATGACTTAACATAACATTCCAGTTTTGAACATATTGTTCACGTATTTGTTGACTTAATAAAGTGAAGTATTTGATATTTGTATCAAACAATATCGTTAAACCACTGTAACCTATACTATTTTTTTACAGTGTAAACAAACGGCGACAGAGCCGAAACTGTTTTGGCACGTGCACACAAAATATTGTTTTGCAACCCGTTCATTTGGGTCCATTCTAATGTTTTCGTCGAGACAGCATGGCTTATCCTTAATGCAAGGCTTCATTTCAAGATTTCATCATTGTTTACATGTAAATAGCTTTGGATTCCTTTGTCGTGCCTGTCCATTTGCATATTAACAGTAATTTTAATAAAAGTACATCGATCAATTTAGGATTAGAAATTGTATCATATTTGTATTCTCCTCTGCTGTTGTTTATTCAGCCTGTTTGTATCGGCGTATCACTGTGCATGATGTGGAATAAATGTCTTATTACCATATTCATAATCATCTTTTTAATTACAGTTTGCTTTTAGCAACGCTTGTGTTAAAGGGACAAAAGTTGTTAACAATGTATTGATATTGTGTGTTAGTTGGGTTGTACTATTTGCTTAGCGACAGAACTTCGTTTACGACCCCTGTACAGTTGAGGAATTCGAAGCTGAAGTTCACGGACTGACAGAAGAAAAAAAACAACAGAACTGATCTTTAAACAAACGAAAGTACTAGAGTTGTTACACAACAATTTATTCACAGTTCATAAAAATTTGTAATAGTTATCATTCATTTACTAGTGTCGATCTTTGATAAAATACATGTTTCTGCAAATAACGACGAAAATAAAATCCTAAACACAAAATTTGTCGTTAAACACAACAAAAAAATTCTGAAATTGGAAATATAGAAAGAACTTTGCATTTTTCAATTCTGGACAACGCACTGTTTAATCTTGATCTCGAGCAAGCGTTTCAAAATGGCTGCCATAGTATGATAGTTATGGCAGAGTTGTCGTTGGTTACTCTATCTCAAACACCGATGGTACAGATCGGTTATTCATCTGGGTTAGTCGAACTATGCGTCAAAAAAAACGGCTAAAGGTAAAATCGGTGTTGTTAACAGCAAAACATTTATGAGGGATCTGTTGCGATCCTTTGCTTAGCAAAATTACAAAGGTGAATGTGGCTTACCAAAAGTACATGATGAAAATGTGACTCTTTTGATAAATACAGTAATGTGCATTCATATCTAACATTCTTTTAATTGAATTTCAAAGCGTATTTTCATTTTCCTTTGCTTTTTAGGAGTGTTTAGTGAGTCCCAAAATGTTGAGATCTGAATAATAATAAACAGTTTATCTTTTTCTCGATCGTCGATTTAAATATTTTGACACTTAACAGCAAGGTGACAACAGAAACATAGTCGGAAGCTTTTATGTAAACTTTTTTTAACAGAACAGAACACAGCAAATTTGATTTCCTTTGATTTGTACATAATAGATCTATATCATCATATACAAATAATCGAAGATAAAATTTAACAATACACATGTCATTGCAATCAATGGAATAATCAAATGAAGATTATTAATGAATAATTTATATAACGTTAATCAGAATTTAACATTAGTTTAGCAGGATGAAAATTTTTAGCCAATATCTGAAATAATGTGTTTTATTATTGAACATTATTCAACATCAAAGTTGTAATACTTTTGTCTTTTTATAATAAACTGCTAATTTAAATAGAACACTTTTATTGTTGCTTTGCAACAATGCAATAAACTTATACATACTTGGGTTTACGATAATATCTTTTAATGTAAAGTTTTCTAATATCTGTATAACAAGGTCATATACATGTAATAATAAAATGAAATTCATCTTCTATATCTCTTAAAGAACAACATAGACAGTATCGTTCATTTCTTTGTACTCTATTTCTATTTAACACTAGATCATTCTTGTTTCAAAAAAGATGACACTAAAATGAGTCAAGTTATGCTTGAACACCCATGCAATGTTAAAATCAGAACAAATACAGGGAGAACATCTGCTTTAGAATTTGTGGGGTGTTCATTGACAATATACTGTTGTACAGTTAAAAATACTTTGAATAATTATAAATCAATTTATGTCTTAAACTCTTATATCCAAACATTTCAAACTATTATAACCAGGGTACTTGTAACGACACTATTTATCAAACTGAACTGTAAGATATATTTTATATAAAGCGTAACAACGGCGGTAAACAAGGAGAAGAAACGCTTCCCTTTCCTGTTTTGACATTGTTGTTGAAAAAGACGTAAAACCTGATTTTAGTATCTGAGATGGTCAAGTTCTGCTTCTTATGCACTCAGTTGTAAAGAATCGGCAATTTTAATTCTTCCAGTACATTTGTCTTAATACCTTTTAAATTTCTGGGTAATCAATCTGGGTTGTATTATTTAATAACACAACTTAAAGTGAACATGTTTCCAGAGCATATGATCACAATATAACAGGATGTGCTCTGATAGGTCAACTTATGCTGAAATCAAATCCTCAATTTTACTTCATTTACCAAGTAAAAAAAGGAAAGACGTCATTTTAAAAAGAAAAGACAGCAAAAAAAATGAAAGAAGAAAAAAAGGTTTTTGTAACATACCGGTATACTTGAATTTAATGGATTATTTATCAAGTCATGTATACTCGAATTTCCTATCTCAACGCTTTTTTCTCTTCAGTCATAAGACTGCCAACACTTGTTTTGACAACACACAAGCATCATATCAGGGTATGGGTGTAGAATTGAAATGGCCTCTATGATTTAGCTTGACAAATTGTTAACTTTCTTTTTCCGCAGTGGGTGGCAACTATATTCATATTATTTCATTTACTGCTACCACAGCTGAATGGAGTATGCCCACTTTGCCCAGAAGTATGTTTTTGCCCAAGGACACACATGTTTATTTTCTTTTCACGTAAAAGATTGTTACTGTATTCTTATATCAATGCCTTTATTCCAGTTTTGGTTGTTACAACTGGAGTTTGTTCAGTATTGGCCAATGAGAATGGAACTTGCAGTTCAAAGGTCATCAATAAAAGAGAAACAGCATGTTTTGCTCAATATAACCTGAGCGATGTCTTCTTGAACGGACTTCCGCTTCCGGCAGGACTCACTCTCGATACGATCAAACTGATTGATCTTTGTAGGTAAGCCCTTGCTTATTTGTGAGTAAGATTTATTTTTGAGAAAATTATCAAGGAAATAGAAACATAGAATATTGAAGTTTTTACTGAATAATGAAACGACAGCGTGGCGTATTTCTTTGACTTCTGAGTAGAAATTTAAGTTTAATTTTCCATCTAGGATACTTCTATTTCTTTCCTAGCGCGTGAATCATACAGACTTCAGATTCATATACAACGCTGCCCATCCTCTTGTTGTACTAAGTAGATTGAAATCAATGATCTCATTTCAACAAACTGGTCAGCAACCAACTTATATCATCTGAGCAAACCTTGTCAGTGTCTCAACCTTAAACCACTTCTGCAATACTGTTGAATTTGAAGATCTGATCATGGCACGTGTTTGAACTTGACCTACATCTCGTTTTTTTTTTTTTTTTTTTTCTTTTTTTTTTTTTTTCCTTACATTTGGTCTAAGCATTTGACCTTCTGTTCAATGTAAAAAAGACATAAACGCTTTCAATGCTTTACTCTGACCAAAGTAATGTCTCAGTCTACTGCTCCTTGGAAAAATACCATTTTTTGCCTAAATGTCTCTTTATACAGTTTGTTTTCATTGTATATCGAAAGGATAAACGGGGTCACTACTTTTACTTCCAGGAATCTGGACAACTTAACATCTTGTCTTGACGATGCTATGTCTCACTGTGAAAGTCCCTACTTTGATTTTCATTCGTACAGAAGCACTTTGGAGAAAATTTGTCTCAACCAGAAAAGTTAGTATTTCCCTTTCGTCAAATCAAGCCTTCAGTTTTATAGTAAAGGAACGCAACAGACGCCTTTGGATAACGAAATTTGACAAGCTGAAACGTAGTTACCAATGATTTGCTTAACTAAATGTATTATTGTTGTGCTATTTGCGATGTCGAATCTAGCTTTTTGTTCTTGTATATTCGTTTCCACCTATCCGCCAGTGTCCGTTAACGCCATACAACTGGCGGAAATTGCAGAAACAAGCCAGCACTTTATTCGTCTTACTGTACAAAGACTCTCTGTGAAGACGGAAAGGCGAAAATGAAACGTTATTTTTCATGAATCTGGCTTTTACTGTCCTTGAGTAATGGAGATTATACACGCTAAATAGTCATAAATAAATTACACAAATTAAAAGTAGTTATGTGTCATTTTCTACTGTCAATATTCATTGTTATTTTTTATATTTTGTTTCTAGACTATAGGTGATATAATGGCAAATGCCTATTAGGTAGATAATTATAACAATCGCCTGCAGGATTCACTGCCAGATAGTTCTGTCTCGTACAAATGTAAGACAAGAAACAGATAAAATCATTGTTTTAGCCTTTCTTTGTTTCGAGTTTGCTAAAAATGCCTGATTGTGTCAAGAAAATGTCTTGGTATGTTATTCTGAAAGCGTCTTTCAAAACCTATTTGTGTTCATTCTGATATCGGATCCGTTATTTCTCGCTCCTAATGGAAGGTTTTAGAAAGAAATGCACAGGAAATATTAGCAAAAGCATGTATTTGAATCCGAACAATGCTGATATATACTATTAGCTCTGATTTAAATTATAACCCGAAGAAAATGACGATACTTTTTAATACTACAATGGTAAAAGGCAGAAATAATTGCATCCGTTAGAAAACCGTTCTCTGAGATTAGAAACGATTATAACCCTGTGGGTTATTAGCTAAACCAGTCTGCGCTCCTTTTCCGGAAGTTCGTTTGATAATTCTTTTAGCGCCCTTAACGATGCCGGAGGTAGTGGCTTTTGGTCGAAGAACAGAACTGTCGTTCGTAATTTCGGACTGCGATGCTTTTTGTCTTGATCGAGAACTGTAGCAGTATAAATAATGAAAATATAACACAGGATTTTACAGATAAACATGTTAAGACTATCTGTATTGAAAGTTTATAGTTACAAATACATATTACAAATATCATCATACCTGTTACTATCTTTTTCAGTTTTTGTGGAATCTGAGATATTCTGCGACATGACTGAAGTGTTGGGAAATTGTCTGAAGAAATACCGAAATTCCGTCGAGGAACTCAAGTACCATATATACCTGAACAGACCAGGTCCGCCATTGGCTGATATCTGCACGTAAGTATACTTTTTAGAGATATAAGACGCCCACTTACGGAATGTAAGGCCAACTCCGGGTAGCGATTACTTCTCTTGCAAGTGCAGTACAGATATGATAGGGGAGATAACTCTGCGTGAAGTTTAAACGTTTCTATGGTCTGGTTCCCGGCCATACTGTATAAAATTGTGACATGGGCAGGTTATCCAGACTACTTTTTCTGGGGCACCGGGTTCGTGAGCATGCTTGTTAACTAATGGCTACGGAACCTCAGTCGCCTCAACAGGACAAGAGGAAGGCGTCTTATAAGTCTTACGAGAGGCAGCTTCAAGGCGCGACTCTTCAATTCAAACCCAGCAACGGGCAGATGGTTTTTCCAGGTTACATAAAGACATAACGTCACTATTACTTTAGCTGATGTACATGACCATGTTAACATACAAAATAAAACCTAGCAATGAGCCTAAGACATAATCTAAAATATTGCCTGCCAGTATTCAGTTTGACAGCTTAATAGCATATCAGGCCAGAAAGCGAGAAAATGAAATTGAGGCGATATTGAAATTAATGAATAGCCTTTTTAGACTTAATCATAGAAGATACATTTGTAGTTTCGAAGAAATACGGTGTTTTACCCTCACCGTATTTCTGCCTTTGTACACGTTACACTATAGAGAAACTGATTTTCATTTTTTGTAGGGTTATTTGCATCTAACCAGATTACCTTCTGGTATGTGTTTTCTTACTTTCAGTGTTCTTCAAAATACAAGGCAATGTATTCACATTAATGAGACTGTGACCTGTAAAAAGGAAAGGAGTGAGTTTCTCACAGCCGTGTACAGGGGGCGCTTCAAATCAACCGTCTGCCCAGACGTCCCTGACGCCGGCGGAAACGGAAACAAAGGGATTTCATTTTCTTCCTTGTTGTATTTTATACCGTTAATTTATCTTTTGGAATTGTGCTGTTTCCTTGTTAACGATAGATGAAGCCATTAATCTGTACAGGGACGGAAATCATTAGTTGCTGTGCATGTGACCTGTTAACCCTGTTCGGTACTTCTGGATGGAAATGGAGACGAAGAAGAGATCGTTTTATTATAGTTTTCGGTGCACAAAGTGAATATCCGGTGTCTCTCCAGTTTAAAATAATATAGGATTGTGTCTTTTATAAAAAAAAATGACAAGATGGTCTGGATGTTTTTGAACTTTAGTGTGATATTTTTTTCAAAGAACAAATGATAATTCTTTTCAGATTAGATCACATGATAAATCTTATCCAAAGAAAAAAACCAACAAAAAAAAAACAGTTTGTTTCAGTTTATTGGCAAATCAGGATATAAACAATGCTTTTGGCCATTTACGATCATATGACCAAAGACAGCCAAGAGGCTGCAAATTTATCCATAAAATACATTTTTTTCAGGACGAGTTTTGTCAAATACAAGCAAAAAAAAGGATATACAATTGAATTTTTAAAGATCCTAGGAAGCAGCAATATATGTCAGTTTTTCTTAACATTATACATAAACTTTGATGTGTTTCTAATGGTTTTAACTGTTTTACTTGTCAATACATTTATGAAAGTTGTTACAGATGCCCGATGATTGTTCTTAATATATTTATGGACAACATTATATTATAATATAATTATATTCGCTTTCAACTACACTTTGAGCACATATTTTACATATTCTATTTTCTCTATTTATTCCATGAAACCTACCATTTTCAGTTTCGAGAGGATGTAAACTAAGTCTAAATTTTGAATATTCTTTTCTAACACCTTCATTTTGTACAGCGTCGAGGTATTTCCCATACTTATAATCAGTTTTAAACAAAATGTAATATTGCATTTTTGGCTGATGACTTAACATAATATTCCAGTTTTGAACATATTGTTCACGTATTTGTTGACTTAATAAAGTGAAGTATTTGATATTTGTATCAAACAATATCGTTAAACCACTGTAACCTATACTATTTTTTTTTACAGTGTAAACAAACGGCGACAGAGCCGAAACTGTTTTGGCGCGTGCACACAAAATATTGTTTTGCAACCCGTTCATTTGGGTCCATTCTAATGTTTTCGTCGAGACAGCATGGCTTATCCTTAATGCAAGGCTTCATTTCAAGATTTCATCATTGTTTACATGTAAATAGCTTTGGATTCCTTTGATTTCCATAAAGGGGTCTATTTCTAGTCGTGCCTGTCCATTTGCATATTAACTGTAATTTTAATAAAAGTACATCGATCAATTTAGGATTAGAAATTGTATCATATTTGTATTCTCCTCTGCTGTTGTTTATTCAGCCTGTTTGTATCGGCGTATCACTGTGCATGATGTGGAATAAATGTCTTATTACCATATTCATAATCATCTTTTTAATTACAGTTTGCTTTTAGCAACGCTTGTGTTAAAGGGACAAAAGTTGTTAACAATGTATTGATATTGTGTGTTAGTTGGGTTGTACTATTTGCTTAGCGACAGAACTTCGTTTACGACCCCTGTACAGTTGAGGAATTCGAAGCTGAAGTTCACGGACTGACAGAAGGAAAAAAACAACAGAACTGATCTTTAAACAAACGAAAGTACTAGAGTTGTTACACAACAACCTATTCACAGTTCATAAAAATTTGTAATAGTTATCATTCATTTACTAGTGTCGATCTTTGATAAAATACATGTTTCTGCAAATAACGACGAAAATAAAATCCTAAACACAAAATTTGTCGTTAAACACAACAAAAAAATTCTGAAATTGGAAATATAGAAAGAACTTTGCATTTTTCAATTCTGGACAACGCACTGTTTAATCTTGATCTCGAGCAAGCGTTTCAAAATGGCTGCCATAGTATGATAGTTATGGCAGAGTTGTCGTTGGTTACTCTATCTCAAACACCGATGGTACAGATCGGTTATTCATCTGGGTTAGTCGAACTATGCGTCAAAAAAAAACGGCTAAAGGTAAAATCGGTGTTGTTAACAGCAAAACATTTATGAGGGATCTGTTGCGATCCTTTGCTTAGCAAAATTACAAAGGTGAATGTGGCTTACCAAAAGTACATGATGAAAATGTGACTCTTTTGATAAATACAGTAATGTGCATTCATATCTAACATTCTTTTAATTGAATTTCAAAGCGTATTTTCATTTTCCTTTGCTTTTTAGGAGTGTTTAGTGAGTCCCAAAATGTTGAGATCTGAATAATAATAAACAGTTTATCTTTTTCTCGATCGTCGATTTAAATATTTTGACACTTAACAGCAAGGTGACAACAGAAACATAGTCGGAAGCTTTTATGTAAACTTTTTTTAACAGAACAGAACACAGCAAATTTGATTTCCTTTGATTTGTACATAATAGATCTATATCATCATATACAAATAATCGAAGATAAAATTTAACAATACACATGTCATTGCAATCAATGGAATAATCAAATGAAGATTATTAATGAATAATTTATATAACGTTAATCAGAATTTAACATTAGTTTAGCAGGATGAAAATTTTTAGCCAATATCTGAAATAATGTGTTATAATTGAACATTATTCAACATCAAAGTTGTAATACTTTTGTCTTTTTATAATAAACTGCTAATTTAAATAGAACACTTTTATTGTTGCTTTGCAACAATGCAATAAACTTATACATACTTGGGTTTACGATAATATCTTTTAATGTAAAGTTTTCTAATATCTGTATAACAAGGTCATATACATGTAATAATAAAATGAAATTCATCTTCTATATCTCTTAAAGAACAACATAGACAGTATCGTTCATTTCTTTGTACTCTATTTCTATTTAACACTAGATCATTCTTGTTTCAAAGAAGATGACACTAAAATGAGTCAAGTTATGCTTGAACACCCATGCAATGTTAAAATCAGAACAAATACAGGGAGAACATCTGCTTTAGAATTTGTGGGGTGTTCATTGACAATATACTGTTGTACAGTTAAAAATACTTTGAATAATTATAAATCAATTTATGTCTTAAACTCTTATATCCAAACATTTCAAACTATTATAACCAGGGTACTTGTAACGACACTATTTATCAAACTGAACTGTAAGATATATTTTATATAAAGCGTAACAACGGCGGTAAACAAGGAGAAGAAACGCTTCCCTTTCCTGTTTTGACATTGTTGTTGAAAAAGACGTAAAACCTGATTTTAGTATCTGAGATGGTCAAGTTCTGCTTCTTATGCACTCAGTTGTAAAGAATCGGCAATTTTAATTCTTCCAGTACATTTGTCTTAATACCTTTTAAATTTCTGGGTAATCAATCTGGGTTGTATTATTTCATAACACAACTTAAAGTGAACATGTTTCCAGAGCATATGATCACAATATAACAGGATGTGCTCTGATAGGTCAACTTATGCTGAAATCAAATCCTCAATTTTACTTCATTTACCAAGTAAAAAAAGGAAAGACGTCATTTTAAAAAGAAAAGACAGCAAAAAAAATGAAAGAAGAAAAAAAGGTTTTTGTAACATACCGGTATACTTGAATTTAATGGATTATTTATCAAGTCATGTATACTCGAATTTCCTATCTCAACGCTTTTTTCTCTTCAGTCATAAGACTGCCAACACTTGTTTTGACAACACACAAGCATCATATCAGGGTATGGGTGTAGAATTGAAATGGCCTCTATGATTTAGCTTGACAAATTGTTAACTTTCTTTTCCCGCAGTGGGTGGCCACTATATTCATATTATTTCATTTACTGGTACCACAGCTGAATGGAGTATTCCCACTTTGCTTAGAAGTATGTTTTTGCCCAAGGACACACATGTTTATTTTCTTTTCACGTAAAAGATTGTTACTGTATTCTTATATCAATGCCTTTATTCCAGTTTTGGTTGTTACAACTGGAGTTTGTTCAGTCTTGGCCAATGAGAATGGAACTTGCAGTTCAAAGGTCATCAATAAAAGAGAAACAGCATGTTTTGCTCAATATAACCTGAGCGATGTTTTCTTGAACGGACTTCCGCTTCCGGCAGGACTCACTCTCGATACGATCAAACTGATTGATCTTTGTAGGTAAGCTCTTGCTTATTTGTGGGTAATATTTATTTTTGAGAAAATTATCAAGGAAATATAAACATAGAATATTGAAAGTTTAACTGAATAATGAAACGACAGCGTGGCGTATTTCTTTGACATCTGAGTAGAAATTTAACTTTAATTTTCCATCTAGGATACTTCTATTTCTTTCCTAGCGCGTGAATCATCCAGACTTCAGATTCACAACGCTGCCCATCCTCTTGCTGTACTAAGTAGATTGAAATCAATGATCTCATTTCAACAAACTGGTCAGCAACCAACTTATATCATCTGAGCAAACCTTGTTAGTATCTTAACCTCAAACCACTTCTACAATACTGTTGCATTTGAAGATCTCATCATGGTACGTGTTTGAATTTTGACCTACGTCCTGTTTTTTTTTCTTTTTGTTTCTTACATTTGGTCTAAGCATTTGACCTTCTGTTCAATGTAAAAAGGACATAAACGCTTCCAATGCTCTACTCTGACCAACGTAATGTCTCAGTCTACTGCTCCAATGAAAAATAACCATTTTTTTGCCTAAATGTCTCTTTATACAGTTTGTTTTCATTGTATATCGAAAGGATAAACGGAGTCACTACTTTTACTTCCAGGAATCTGGACAACTTAACATCTTGTCTTGACGATGCTATGTCTCACTGTGAAAGTCCCTACTTTGATTTTCATTCGTACAGAAGCACTTTGGAGAAAATTTGTCTCAACCAGAAAAGTTAGTATTTCCCTTTCGTCAAATCGAGCCTTCAGTTTTATAGTAAAGGAACGCAACAGACGCCTTTGGATAACGAAATTTGACAAGCTGAAACGTAGTTACCAATGATTTGCTTAACTAAATGTATTATTGTTGTGCTATTTGCGATGTCGAATCTAGCTTTTTGTTCTTGTATATTCGTTTCCACCTATCCGCCAGTGTCCGTTAACGCCATACAACTGGCGGAAATTGCAGAAACAAGCCAGCACTTTATTCGTCTTACTGTACAAAGACTCTCTGTGAAGACGGAAAGGCGAAAATGAAACGTTATTTTTCATGACTGTGGCTTTTACTGTCCTTGAGTAATGGAGATTATACACGCTACATAGTCATAAATAAATTACACAAATTAAAAGTAGTTATGTGTCATTTTCCACTGTCAATATTCATTGTTATTTTTTATATTTTGTTTCTAGACTATAGGTGATATAATGGCAAATGCCTATTAGGTAGATAATTATAACAATCGCCTGCAGGATTCACTGCCAGATAGTTCTGTCTCATACAAATGTAAGACAAGAAACAGATAAAATCATTGTTTTAGCCTTTCTTTGTTTCGAGTTTGCTAAAAATGCCTGATTGTGTCAGGAAAATGTCTTGGTATGTTATTCTGAAAGCGTCTTTCAAAACCTATTTGTGTTCATTCTGACATTGGATCCGTTATTTCTCGCTCCTAATGGAAGGTTTTAGAACGAAATGCACGGGAAATATTAGCAAAAGCATGTATTTGAATCCGAACAATGCTGACACATACTATTAGCTCTGATTTAAATTATTACCCGTAGAAAATGACGATACTTTTTAATACTACAATGGTAACAGGCAGAAATAATTGCATCCGTTAGAAATACGTTCTCTGAAATTAGAAACAACTATAACCCTGTTGGTTATTAGCTAAACCAGTCTGTGCTCCCTTCCGGAAGTTTGATTGATAATTCTTTTAGCCCCTTAACGATGCCGGAGGTAGTGGCTTATGGTCGAAGAACAGAAATGTCGTTCGTAATTTCGGACTGCGATGCTTTTTTTCTTGATCGAGAACTGTAGCAGTATAAATAATGAAATTATAACACAGGCTTTTATAGATAAACATGTTAAGACTATCTGTATTGAAAGTTTATTGTTACAAATACATATTACAAATATCATCATACCTGTTACTATCTTTTTCAGTTTTTGTGGAATCTGAGATATACTGCGACATGACTGAAGTGTTGGGAAATTGTCTGAAGAAATACCGAAATTCTGTCGAAGAACTCAAGTACCATATATACCTGAACAGACCAGGACCGCCATTGGCTGATATCTGCACGTAAGTATAATTTTTAGAGATATGAGACGCCCGTTTACGAAATGTAAGGCCAACTCCGCGCTTGCAAGTGCAGTACAAATATGGTAGGGGAAATAACTCTTGGTGAAGTTTGACCGTTTGGAGCAAGTTCCCGGCTGCACTGTATAAAGTAGTGACATAGGCAGGTTATCAAGACTACTTGGTTCGTGAGCCTGCTAGTTAACTAATGGCTACGGAACCTCAGTCACCTCAACAGGATAAAAGGAAGGCGTCTTATTAGTCTTACGAGAGGCAGCTTCAAGGTGCGACTCTTTCATAAACAAATGTAGCAGAGGTATAATACGGCACTTCTATAGCTGCGACTCTTTCATAAACAAATGTAGCAGAGGTATAATACGGCACTTCTATAGGTGCGACTCTTTCATAAACAAATGTAGCAGAGGTATTATACGGCACTTCTATAGGTGCGACTCTTTCATAAACAAATGTAGCAGAGGTATTATACGGCACTTTTATTCTCTTTCCTACCAGCTAGCTTTGAAGGCGACGTGGTAGAGTGTCCGCTTTGTAATCGAAGGTACCTAAATTCAAACCCAGCAACGAGCATTTGGTTTTTCCGGGTTACATAAAGACATAACGTCACTATTACTTTAGCTGATTTACATGACCATGTTAACATACAAAATAAAACCTAGCAATGAGCCTAAGACTTAATCTAAAATATTGCCTGCCAGTATTCAGTTTGACAGCTTAATAGCATATCAGGCCAGAAAGCGAGAAAATGAAATTGAGGCGATATTGAAATTAATGAATAGCCTTTTAGACTTAATCATAGAAGATACATTTGTAGTTTCGAAGAAATACGTTGCTTTACCCTCACCGCATTTCTGCCTTTGTACACGTTAAACTATAGAGAAACTGATTTTCATTTTTTGTAGGATTATTTGCAACTAGGTTAGCTTTTGGTGTGTGTTTTCTTACTTTCAGTGTTCTTCAAAATACAAGGCAATGTATTCACATTAATGAGACAGTGACCTGTAAAAAAGAGAGGAGTGAGTTTCTCACAGCCGTGTACAGGGGGCGCTTCAAATCAACCGTCTGCCCAGACGTTCCTGACGCCGGCGGAAACGGAAACAAAGGGATTTCATTTTCTTCCTTGTTGTATTTTATACCGTTAATTTATCTTTTGGAATTGTGCCGTTTCCTTGTTAACGATAGATGAAGCCATTAATCTGTACAGGGACGGAAATCATTAGTTGCTGTGCATGTGACCTGTTAACCCTGTTCGGTACTTCTGGATGGAAATGGAGACGAAGAAGAGATCGTTTTATTATAGTTTTCGGTGCACAAAGTGAATATCCGGTGTCGCTCCAGTTTAAAATAATATAGGATTGTGTCTTTTATAAAAAAAAATGACAAGATGGTCTGGATGTTTTTGAACTTTAGTGTGATATTTTTTTCAAAGAACAAATGATAATTCTTTTCAGATTAGATCACATGATAAATCTTATCCAAAAAAAAAACCAACAAAAAAAAAAACAGTTTGTTTCAGTTTATTGGCAAATCAGAATATAAACAATGCTTTTGGCCATTTACAATCATATTACCAAAGACAGCCAAGAGGCTGCAAATTTATGCATAAAATACATTTTTTTCAGGATGAGTTTTGTCAAATACAGGCAAAAAAAAGATATATAATTGAAATTTTGAAGTTCCTAGGAAGCAGCAATATATGTCAGTTTTTCCTAACATACATAAACTTTTTTGTGTTTCTAATGGTTTTGACTGTTTTACTAGTCAATACATTTATGAAAGTTGTTACAGATGCCCGATGATTGTTCTTAGTATATTTATGGACAACATTATATTATAATATAATTATATTCGCTTTCAACAACACTTTGAGCACATATTTTACATATTCTATTTTCTCTATTTATTCCATGAAACCAACCATTTTCAGTTTCGAGAGGATGTAAACTAAGTCTAAATTTTGAATATTCTTTTCTAACACCTTCATTTTGTAGTCATGTACATTCCAGTTTTGAACATATTGTTCACGTATTTGTTGACTTAATAAAGTGAAGTATTTGATATTTGTATCAAACAATATCGTTAAACCACTGTAACCTATACTATTTTTTTTCACAGTATAAACAAATGGTGACAGAGCTGAAACTGTTTTGGTGCGTGCACACAAAATATTGTTTTGCAACCGTTCATTTGGATCCATTCTAATGTTTTCGTCGAGACAGCATGGTTTATCCTTAATGCAAGGCTTCATTTCAAGATTTCATCATTGTTTACATGTAAATAGCTTCTGATTCCTTTGATTTCCATAAGGGGGTCTATTTCTAGTCGTGCCCGTCCATTTGCATATTAACTGTAATTTTAATAAAAGTACATTGATCAATTTAGGATTAGAAATTGTATCATATTTGTATTCTCCTCTGCTGTTGTTTATTCAGCCGGTTTGTATCGGCGTATCACTGTGCATGATGTGGAATAAATGTCTTATTACCATATTCATAATCATCTTTTTAATTACAGTTTGCTTTTAGCAACGCTTGTGTTAAAGGGACAAAAAGTTGTTAACAATGTATTGATATTTTGTGTTAGTTGGGTTGTACTATTTGCTTAGCGACGGAACTTCGTTTAAGACCCCTGTACAGTTGAGGAATTCGAAGCTGAAGTTCACGGACTGACAGGAGAAAAAAACAACAGAACTGATCTTTAAACAAACGAAAGTACTAGAGTTGTTACACAACAATCTATTCACAGCTCAAAAAAAATTGTAATAGTTATCATTCATTTACTAGTGTCGATCTTTGATAAAATACATAAAAATGTATGTTTTATGTCAGCTGATTCGGAATTATTCTTTAAACAAATATTTGAGCATAGAATAACTTCTGTACATCCAGGAAAGAAGAGGCACTATTCACAATATTGAAATGTCTGCTTGGTTTTGCCCTAAACTCCATTCAATAGCGCTTAACACCTAAACTCGAAGCAGTCGCTTCCCTTCGATAGCGTTTTACATTTATTGCGCGGCGGTTACTTCCCTTTAAAATAAAGAATGTCATAGCGTTGTGTACTAAAGGTCAAAATGTCGTGTACAGTTTAAATGGAAATATTTGACAGAATACACATAACACCTTGGAGATGCCCCCTGATCTTGTCGGAAATGGTTTCAGTCAATGTCTCGCTGTTGTTGTAGTGAATGGTCGTAGTCGTTGCCACTTGAATAAAATGTCGTTTATTGTCGTCTGCATTGTTAAGGTTCATGCAGTTTTATAGTAAGTTTAATAAAAATTGCTTGTTAAGACCATCACTATAATACCGGTATTCAATGTTATTAATTTTCTTATTCGGTAAAAAAATAAACCAGCTAAAATACAAATGTCAACCGTTGTTACACTTGTCGTTTTCTTTTTGTCACTCAAGAGTTCGTTCAGTGAGAATTTGTCGCCAATAATAATGATTTGAAGTTTGAGATTTGCTTAATCTTTATACACTTGGTATTACTCAACACCAAATTTCAATACTATACAGACTAAACATTTGAGGTTAACTGGCACTAAAATTATTTAACTATAATAGTTTTCTAATACGCCATACAAGTATACTCGGGTGCCGTAAATAATTGGGGTAATTAGGCCTTTTCTTTATTTACATTTGAAAGGGTATGCATTATAGTGGACCTAATTTAATACTTTAAAGTCTGCATGTTTTCTCCATTCGTTATCAAGCTATAAAAACAGTTGGTTACAGTGTACAGACTGGCTTCAGCCGCTAGATTTATTTTTTTCAATCGGAACACCTCGGGCGACTTCAATAAGTATTTATACGAAGTTGTCGGAAAAGGCCGAGTTGTTACGATTGTTTATTTTTTCTTATCAATCAATAACAGTAACACTAACATACTCTTGAAAAGACTGAGTTACCTGTTCTTTTCAGCAAAAACCTAGCGATAATTCGCAGAGATGTAGAAAATGTTATTTCTGAAATAATTAATTATCACGTCGGTAGCTAGACTGGTAATCATATTGCGGATTGTGAATTCATTGCGCACACGATACAACATGTCAGAACTGCACCGTCTAGCGAACTTTTCTATGAGTTTATTAGCCAATATTAAGCGTTCGGTTTTTGTTGTTGTTGTTTTTTTTGGTCAGAACGCATGCAGGAAAATTACATGCCCAGAGACTCATCAAATTGCTTTCAATGTTCAGGGTATAGCCTAGATGATTGAACTCATCGTACGGAAAACTACAACAACAATCGAAGTTTTATGAAGAATTTGTGACTCTGGTTAAGTTCTATACGAATAACAAAGAAACTGATCCTCTCCTATCATGCTGTCATGAATATGCCGCCGTAAAAAGTAGTTCAGTTTCACTTCTCTTGACTACATTCCCCAAACAAAATAAAATACCAACTGAATAGCAGTTTCTCGTATTATTAAATGTAATAAGATATTGGAAGCATAAAGAGACATTGACAGGGTTTTTCTATTCTTACAGAGGGATTTTAACCAAACAGTGTATTTTCAATCGACGTATTTACAGATTTGAATCGATTATTATTGTTGACAACCAGAATTACATGTTCAATATGGTTACACCAGTAAATCCCCAAGTCGCTTGATCATTTTAACCGTATTATGTTGACCATTGACCACTGTAAAAATAAAGTAACTACCGCAGTATATAAATGTTGTATTTGTTTTGGAATTATGTGCGACATTTTTTAAATTAGGTAGGCATTTACTAAAGCACAGTGTAAATGCAGAAAGAGTTGGAACTAAAAACATTGGATATTTTTTTTTAATAAACTGGCGTAGAAAGACAGACAATGAGGTAAGTTTTATGTTTTTAGAAAAAAATGTTAGATTTAGAACAAATACATAAAATATATCATGTTTGGACTGTTTGGAGAGAATTAGTGGTCAATAGAAACATAGGCATTGTTTTGTTGTTGTTGTTGTTTTTCATTGCTAAATAAAAAGAGAATAAGTTAATAATTCTGTTAACTAAACGTAATTTTGAAAATAGGATCAGGACCCATTACAATGTATCTATGAAAATAGCTTAATGCACAAGACACGATTCTTGCCAAAAACATATATAGTCGAAGAGTGCTTCAGTGCCTTATATTAATTATTCTTACACTGATAAGGCATTAAAGTTAAGTTTCAGTTTATTCATTTTACATTAATTATTGATAAAGATCTTGCACAGCTTGTTTCAAAGACTTTACATGACTGATTTCTAGAAGATTTTTATGACCAGTACTCAAACCCACAGCAGGTTGTAAAAGTAACGCAAAGAAAGGGGAGAAACGCTGAAAGCGACCTTGGATTATCTGCTTAGCTTGCGTTTAGGCATTTATTAATAAAGGCTCTCGATTCATTGAAGGAGGACGATTGCAAATATCCATTCCATAGGTTGCAAGTCTGAATCGTAATAGTGCTATAGAACTCATATTCTATTATAGTCTGATCATCGAAAAAAGGTTACTAGAGGGAAAAATCAAGAATAGAATATGGTCTTTAGTCTTACCTCAAAGAAAGGAAGCTAGACCACATTCATGATCGATTCTTCAGAACATAAAACCAACCACGTATATAAGTACGAATAATCAGATCGGACCTCCCCACCATCAACCCTCCCCCATCCCCCCCCCCCCCCAAAAAAAAAAAAAGAAACAAAAAAAAGAAAGAAAAAATACATAATCTCACTCAGCACTACTCTAACACCGTTCAAATCTTATATCTTAAGTAAAGTTATTGGAATCCTAACTTTCTCCTTGGCCCAGTGGTAAAGGCGTCCTCTTACAGAGCGGGATGTCAAAGGTTTGAGTCCCGTCAGGAGCTAAATGTGACAAGACCTGTTGGATGGTGACCGACTTTTCCAGTCTACCTGGCGCCTGGCATATACAATAAGGACTTAAGGAGTAAATGTGTACATTAATAGAGGTGTCTCGTAAGCCCGGGGTGACACTATGATAAACAAACACTAAACTTTACATTACTTTTAGTATAACTTTGAAACGTGAGCAAGGCAAGAATAGATAAGCTTACAAGTTATCAATATTTCCTAATGAACTGTTATAATGAGTAAGTTTGTATATTATGTGCTGCTTGTGAGAAGGACTTTAACAATGTAACATTTCAGCCTACATTTCATTTCAGTTTTCTGACAGTTGATCACGCCTTCGTTTTGGTTCTTACACTCCTGTGTACGGTTAACAGAGGTACGTTTTATCAAATATCGAGCAAGTGAACGTGTCTTGAACTTTTTGTACCCGAAACGTTTATACATGAAAGCGATAAATTTACATTTAAAGTTTAGCACAGAATAGGTCGACCCAACAGTCCGCATTATTGAGGAATCTTTTATAAACTGTCTGTTTAATCGATACTTTCAATTTTTCCAAATCGATCTATGATTACAAAAATCTATCACAATATGCTTGTGAACTATTAAACTGAAACAGATTCCTGTATGAATACAAGTAATTTAACAGGTATTTTTTCTACCCTGTTACTCTTTCTAATATATTTGAAAAAAAGAATGAAATACAGCATATGACAGTTGGCTTAAGACTGAATACTTTTACAGTAGATATATCATGCGAGATGTAAATAATTTACAGGAGCGGGTCAGTGCAGTTCAACAAATTTGAATGCAGTGGAAACTATACTTGTTAACGAAACAATTGAAACATTCACAACGCCTGGATACCGCGTTGCATACTATCCGTAAGTGTTGTTCCCAAGAAAATTAAATGAAAATGAAAAACTCCCTGTCGGATATACAGTGTAGCTCGTATTCATGGTCATGCTTACAAAACTACGAAGTATGCTTCCATATTGGACCTAAAGTGACATAAAACTTGAGACCAGTTTTGCAATTAGTTTTACTTCTCAGTGTTGTAGTGAAAAAGTTTTTGGCCCAGTCTGATTAAAGGAAAACATGGAGTGTCCTGAACTCGACTGAAAAACACGTTTATTGTAGTTATAGTTCTTATCGAAATAATATTTGCTTGATTCGAGAGTTAAATGAAGACTTCTGAGATATCTCTTCGTGTCAGACCAATCCTTTCTCCATTTTTACCATATATATATATATAAACAAATTATTTGATATTCATTTTGAAATCAGAACCATGTTCTCTTTTATGAACATTTTGGAGTGTTTTCAACGGACATCGTCTCAATGTTCTCGCCGCCATTTTGTTTGTGACCTTCACCTCTGACACTTTTTTAATCATTTAGACGCATGAGCTGTCTGTGGATTTTTGACGCCGGAACAAACGACGCGACGATTGTGTTTGATATACGGGAAGTACTCATAGAAAACTCAAGGAACTGTGCATTTGATTCCATGACATTTTACCAAGGTATGTTTTATAATTATAGACTTAGATCTACTATCAAATCTTATAATTTCCAAGTAAAATATACGGCGTGATATACCGGGAATGCCTGGCGATTTTCTACAGGCTATCCAAACATACGATGAATCATGAAACGTCGTACATAGACTTTTTTTATCGACACGAAAATAACAAAATGAACTTTTATGTAGATGTAGGGCGGTACTAAAATCTATCCTCTCTAGCCGTAACAAGATCGTATACTTCAGTCAGATTTATTTTTGAAATATGAGACAATTTTCGAACATGGCTCTTAAAAAAGAAAGAAAAGAAAAACAAAACAAAAAGAAAAAGAACAACATTAGTATGGATGAACGGGTGACAGGTTGTACTGTAGCATATGGTTTTTTTTTTTTTTTTTTTTTTTGATAATACAATTGGTTAATTGCACTTTTAATTATTCACTGAAATTCAGCCTAGTCTGTTTTTGAATTTTTTATCGTTTTTCTAGGAAATGACACTTCTGGGACGCAACTAAAGAAACTATGTGGACGTTTGACGTCAAGTAGCACAGGATCTTACGTTACGTCAACTGGACGATACGCTGCTGTGCAAATGAAGTCGGACTCCTCCAGGCAGTACGCCGGCGTTAAATTCTACGTGTTCTATGCAATAGAAAAAAGTAAATAGATCTATCCATAAAAAGTCAGCTAAGACTTTGATAATATACACAAAACCTAACAATTTTTGCCTTGATAAACAGTAATCTTAAAGATCAGTTTAGCGTAATTTTAGTCACAATCAAAAGACCCTTTTCAGATCAGTAAAACAAAGCAAACAAATACACCCAGTTTTATAATTTTTGCAAACTTACTTGTAGATTCTCTTCTTCGGTCAAAAAAACACACAGTTTGCATCTTACTTTTTCAGCGGGGACAGGATCGTGTTCCGGAAGTGGAGCAACAATAACCGCCACAATTACCAGTGACTATATCACATCCCCAGGTTATCCTGTCTCACTTGAAAAGTAAGTAGAGTTTACCTGTTTGAATTAGTACAGGTGATACATGTTTATGTATGAGTTAATATTTATTATAAATTTTTAAGTCTACAATTTTTAACTAGAAACCAGGCTGATGTTACATACCATTCTCTGTTCATTATATCAGTGAGCTTCCTTTTGATTTATTGTTTTCATATTGTAATTTTTCTCTACAATCAGCGAAGGCTTAGTTTAAAAATCCCGCTTAACAATATCATTGGCCGATCAATAGTGTAGTACAGAAAGATCTATAAATAGAACCAACACCAACTAGCAAAATTTATACAGACTTTATAATTATTATTTCTGACTGGAGTGAACGGAAGTCAGGATGGCCGAGTGGTCTAAGGCGCTGCGTTCAGGTCGCAGTCTGGTTCTCCAGGCGTGGGTTCGAATCCCACTTCTGACATAATTTTTTCCCTTTTTCTTTACTGTTTCATTATATACTGAAGTGCAAGGTTTTTCAAATATCGTCAAAAAACACACCATGCAAATTTCAAATATTAATTTATTGTAGGTGAAATTCTTTTCAGTGTCTAAAGTCAGTCTGATGTTACTTTAATGTTCATGTTCTTAAAGAGGCTGTACTCCAGATTTGACATAAAAAAAATTTTTCATAAATTATATATTTAGATGCCGTAAGATTATAACAGCATAATATTTCACTTCAAAACTGATTATAAAAGTCAAAATAGAATAAAAAAAATATTTTCGCTCCAGCCTGATTTGAACTCTGGACCCCTCACGTTAACAAAATATTTCCAACGCTTTTACTGTCACCACCATCGCCGCATGTGATATTACATATATTTACTTTAAATCTTATACGATATAGTTATACCGTCGCGTTACCGTATAGCACTTTGAAAGGGAAAAAAATCAATTTATAATGTAATTATTTGACTTATTTTTTGTCAGTAAGTTATTTTTTAAGCATTAGTCATAAATATTACAAGAAGTTTATAATACAAGAAAACTTTCCTTTTTTTTGTCATCTGGAGCACAGTCCCTTTAAATAATAAATTGTTTCAGTGGTGTGGCCTGTTCTTGGACCATTACATGTGCGGCTTCCACCGTCCTTTACATGGAAATAGAGTACTCCGATATGCAATATTCGTCACCTTGCATGGACCAGATACTTGCGATATATGACGGTAATAAACTTTCACAAAACTGCAATCCAATTATCTTTCCGACTGATTATCGTTGTCTTTTGAATTCTAAGATATCGTCTTCGGAATACGTTATTTTTGTACATCCTTTCTCAAATGAAAATAGTAAACATGATTAGATATCGGTTACTTAGGTAAAAGTAACGGTGTTAAGTTCAAATGTTTATGCTTTTTCGTCTTTTTTTTCTGTATCCAGGTTCATCATCTTCTGACCCTGCTATTCTAGAAAGCTGGTGTGATTCAAAGGCCAACTTTCCGACTCAGGCCACGGTATATTACACGACAGGAAATAGCGCTTATGTCACACTTACGACGTCTGCGGCATCTATCGCAGACAGACATGGCTTCCGACTGAATTTCAGACAAAATTCGTCAGGTGATTGCATTGTTACCTGAATTAGAAGGTTCGGTATTGAGGCCACTGAAATGATTTCAAAATTATGCGAAAAGCAATTTTAAAGAACCTTAATTTAGAACAAGATGGTCTTAATATTAATAGCTACCCCACCCCCTATTTTCTAGTTTTATAAGCGTAATTGTACTGCAATGTTCTTTACTGTATGTAAATTCTCCAAACAAACTTAGTCTTTCGGAAGTAATTAAGTTATATAGATCTGACTTGCGATTCGCATTTACATTGTAATTTGAGCTATTGAATGTGTGTCCATTGTTAGTGTAACTACCATGAAACGGAGTATGAACAAAATATTCAGGCATAGCAATCAGTTTTGTGAAATTTATTTTTCTTATCTTTCTGAAATAAACACTTACAGATCTACTACACAAATATTCATACTTACACATTGTAAACATTTCCGTGTTAAGCAAAGCATGCGCTTGTTTTAATATAATGAAGTAATTTTCAATTTTGTTGTTGTTGGGTGGTGGTGGTTTACACACAAAAAATTCTTGGTTTTTGCTCGCGTTTTCATTTGTCAATAACTAGCCCTTTACAATATGAGGAAGAATCAACTCGTTAATCAGTATGTCTTTATTTTATCTTTAATATTTGACACTGGCAATTTTAGCAATAACTACGACAACAACACAGAGTACAACAACCACAAACCTTGTACAGGTGTGCTCAAGTTCGCCCACCATCCTTGAGGCCAACTCCACAGCCAAATACTTCCGGTCTCTGAACTACCCTAACGATTACCCACAGTAAGTACACCTTGAAGCAGCCTGAGCACCCGGTTACCATTTTATTCCTTGAAACCTCGTTTTTTTTAAGATAAGGGAGGCAACTCGTATTTTTCTTATTTATTTCATCAATGAATTGTCTCCCTCCTTTTTTAAGGATACTAGTATGTAAAAAGTTAAAACATTCGCATTTATTGTAAATAAAACATTTCATTTCAGCAATGTGAATTGTTTCTGGCGTATTATAGCTCCTATCGGCTATACAATCAATCTGACATTCGTTGACTCGAACATTCAACCTGGTGCGACGTGCAGCAATGCGGATTCTGTAACAGTCTATGACGGTATATATACTTCTAGTTGTTACCTTTGTCAACAAATTTAGCATGTACGTTAAGTTAGTTTATGTTGGTGTTAGTTGGAAAACTTAGTTCCCGTTATCAGAATCAAAGATATTTAACCTGTGACAGCAGAAAAGCGTTAAATGCTGCTCATGTAACGGAGCCTCAGTCATTTGTCAAAACACAGGCAGCCTCATACTATTATCTTCATTTAAAAGAGGGCACGAAAACCAAATGAAAGAATGGAATTCGAGAAAGTTTATTTGCTGTTGTTGTAACAGTATTCACCAAAATTTTAAAAATATATACCTGGCGTTCTTGAAAAAAGAAGTGAAAGACCTTGAGAAATAAAGTTACACGTGGACAATTTGTTGCAGTTTTACAAACAGGTACATTTATAATTTACAATGTAGTATTATTCAACTCTGTTCTTTTAAGGGAGGTCCCAGTCTTACCCGACCCTGCAGACTTTCTGCGGGGAAGATTCCCCAGTCTTGTCAAGTACGGGAAGATACCTCTATATACATTTCAAGACGGACTTTACAGTAGCTTACAGAGGTTTCTCAGCGATGTACAAAACAGTGGAAGCTGGTAATTTCGACTAAATCTTGCGTATATTGTCATTGCTAAAAAAAGGTTTTACGAATTAGCTCGAAGCAGTTTATTCCAAGTTAGATGAATCTCTCAAAAGACGAAATTTCTGATGGAGGCAGTGAGTTTGAAAATTAAATCTGAATTCTGTATCGCATTCATTATATAGTCTTTATGGTGGCGGAATCAACCATATTTGAAAGAACAACTAAGTTATATATTACAAGATGTGGCATAATAGTTTAAATATGTTTTATTTCTCTCATAACGTATACATGTAACAAAACTGACGTAGGGATTGGGCCGGAATATGCAACAACTTATTATAGCCCTCTTCTATGGCAGAATTTCGATTACAATACATTTTTGTACGTTTTAGCCGTTCCAGATTGTGTAGTAACGGGAATATTACAAAATTTCACAGCCACAGAGACACCACAGACGTTTACGTCTCCAGGCTATCCGGACAACTACAACGAGTGAGACTTTTTGTATTCGTAAATATAAATCTACTTTTCTATAATAATGCTCAGCGCAGACCATGTTCAGTGCTGTTAAAGTTGGCAGGCAGTTGCAAAAAGAGATTTAATTTGCGATAGGATTTTTTATATATGTTCAGAACTGCTACACCAGGAGCCCTGTTAGTTTTTTAAAGAGTTCGTCCATTACATTTTCGTTGCATTCCTTTCATTAAGAGAATATTGAATACAGAACTTCGACATACTTGAGGCAGCGGGTAACGCCAGGCCTTGTCCAAGGATATAGTAAACCAGGACACCGTGGAACAAGCCGTAGAAGTCGAACTACATTTACTTAAATAAAAAATATGTTACATAGAAACTAATGATCTATACTTTACAGTTCCACAGTTACTTACTGGATGATACAGAATCTTAACGAAACCCAAGCTCTTGCCATAGAAGTGAATGACTCTCGTATAGAAATCAGTGTGGGTTGTATATATGACAGTGTAAAGATTTATCAAGGTAAGCGCAGTGAAAAGGTACTCGAACTCATCATATTTGTAATTGTGTATACATAAATTTACTTAATAAAGTTTTTTAGCAGCTGGTTTCTGTTCTATATGTGTTAATCTACCTACTATCGTTATTAAACGAGGCACTTCGATATATTATATTTGTGGCTGAAACATTCAAAAGCATCCTCTCTTGAATATAAAGGTAATATATTATTTGGTTGGTACAACACTGTTGTTGTTGTTTTATAATGGGTGTGTCCTGTTGTAATGGAATGAAATTTGCAGTTAGGTACTTCAAGTTATTTAAGGTATTCAGAAAAAAAGATAATGTTCTTATCGTCTGTTTAGGTATTTTATGATTAATATCATAATTTTAGGCCCATGTACCTCCTACCCTCTACTGGGACAATTTTGCGGTTCGGATACACCCACGTTTTACTATGACACCGGTGCATATGCACTGATTATGCTTACTACGGATGACACAGTAAACTTCAAGGGATTCAGCATTCGATTTTATCTGACTGATAAGCCAGGTAGGGCTTAACTTTTCTTCATTAATTTTTTATACAAAAAAGGAACGACTCATTTTCTTTTCATGAGAAAATTAAAAAAAAAATATTAATAAGATACGGACTGTTCGTAGCTTTTCCTAAATGAAACTTTCACGTGCACATTTTCATCCGCCATAAAGGATTATTTTGAAAGTCTTCCAGTAAATCTTTCCAGTGAGAGGCTTCATTTTTTTAAATTCTTATACTTTTCGTATTAAATATTATTTTAGACCCTACTCTTTTAAATACTTGGATAACAGGTAAAAGTTCTTGGTGATGCGCTAATGGTTGCGAAGTTTTTTCAGGACTTTGATCACCCCAAAAGCATCTGAATAAATATGTTGGTTTTTTTTTCCCTTGTTTATTCCAGAAGAGGATGGTGTAAGCGTTTTTGTCGTTACTGGTATAATTGTTGGCTGCGTGATAGGTGGCGCTGCAGTAATCGGTGCGGTTTCATTCGGGGTTTACAAGTATGCCAACCGCGGGAAAGAGCACGTGCCCTCGCCTGACTCGAGCCGTAGGTCATCTGTCTCGTCTAGTGAAGGTTTTACGAATAGATCGTATGAGACAGGGCCAAACCCAAGACGACTTCCACCCATTCAGGAGTTTCGGCCTGCAAACCTTTACAGATGATATCGCTTAGGAAATTTAGCTAAATTTTGACATTCATTTTCAGAAAATAAAAATAAAGTGGGGGCGCGAAGATTACTAAGACAGTCTTTAAAAATCACAGTGCACATACTTATACCTGTTGAATTATGAAACTCACGCAGAAACATTATGGTAAGCAAGAGACTGTATTGTGGTGCATATATAGACTTATTACGGTTGTGCATTTTCTTTAGATTTGTTGTCCATAAGCCTTTGTTTTTTCATGCTGTGATATATAAACATTGATAGGCCTATATGAGATTTTAGTGTATGATAGTGAATATCAGTAAAAAATATTAATTTGTGAGAATATTCGAGTGATTCGTGTGCCTGCGTTAGAGGTATATGTAGTCTAATCTTAGAATAATTATATTTTCCTATTTAGAATTTATACCTGCTTGTGATTTTTATTATACCCATTTCTTCCGCACCTGCATATAAAATACTCATGGCATTAAGTTAAAAAATATTAGCAGAGGGTTCCTTTATTAAGGCGACATGTTTAATGCCGTTATGTCTTTTTTACAACATGTACACACTAAATCAAGTTTTACAATGTCAAAATCCTGTTTAACTCTTTTTTTCACACGAAAAAATCTTGTAAAACAAGTTACTTAATCTCCTGCACCTCACTCCGACTTCTCCTTTCCCTAATTTTCTGAACGATGCTGATGACGTCAAAGATAACGACAAGACCAAGAACGACCGCTATAAAGATACAACCGGCAACTCCGATACTCTTCGACGAAGTCCGCTGATCATCGGCACTCTGCTTCGTTGACATGGTCGAAGACAATTTTTCCTCATCAACTTCAAGGGCTTTCCTGAAAACAGGAAAGGATTTCTCTACATATGGTTTCACAGAAAATGTGAAAAAAATGTAAAAACAGATTTTAGATAGTTTGGGAGAACAGTAAAGAATAAAAGCGGACGTTTTTATGTAACATCCAGACTAACTGCTTTCACCACTATAATAGATCTACCCCGAGTACATAACTTTAAGGGCTAATTCCAAAACATGTATGCGTAATACGTTCACAAACACTTTTCTAGTCCTGTCTACAATAAGACGATATAATTAATTTGTTATGTGGAAACATGTCTTAATAAGATCTCAATGATTCTTCAAGTCAGCGATTGTTGTTCACATTTTGACTGTATTATGTGAAGATACTTCAGTTACGCATTTACTCACTGATATTTTTCAATCACCGCCTGATTGTAAGCATCTTGCTCGGACTTGTTCATATTCTGATATTCGTCCAGCTTGGAGGCCCAGGAGCAGTAACACTGACAATTCTTCCAGCAGCCCGTGCCGTTGTTGTTGACCAGGGGTGTTGTGCATAAGGGCTCTGATGGTACACTCACGATAGCCGTCCCTGAAAATTGGCGTATATAAGGATTATTATTCCTTTTTTTTATCAGATTTTACACAGTGCGTCTGTGTTTGCTACCTTACATTTTTAGTAAATCTTTGAACTGTACAAGAAAGGCGTGCGACGGAAACGTTGTGGCGGAGTATACAAACGTAATAAAACGCAACAATGATAATCTCTTTAAGTTAATAAAATGCTAATGTAATGCAGACGTTACAAAGACTAACATACATCGAAATCTATGAACATGACAGCGATCGAAACTTAAACATACACTGCTTATTTGTTTTTCAAGGTAAGCGTTTCAAAACTTTCAGAACCTAAGACACAACTTAAAACCTTCACATCAAATGTAAACGCTTATAAGAGAGAAAGATTTCTGTCTTACTTTACATTTACGAATAATGTATTGTAAAAGGTAACTGAACTCTAATTTGATTATTACCTATTTCAAATGTTTGACAGTCTTCTCCAAATGCTCCATCCAAGTCAATATCTAAAATTGAAACACTATATGAATAGAACTTACAGCGTGTTAACTGAGCTATAGCTGTACATATTTATTCACTTGTATCATTTATAGAGATGATCAGAATGGATCTCTGGTCTAGTAGAAACGCACTCGACCGATTAATTTAAGCGTCTTTGGTTCGGTCTCCTGCTAACACTGCTTGGGACATATAAAGGTGAGCCGTTGAACGGACTCGGTGCTGTGAACATGCATAGAGCATTTCATCAATCTATGAAGTTTTCTGGGATTGGCATATTTTTACTTGCTAATACCAAGAAAACAGCTCAAATAAAAAGATAGATGTCCAGATGGTATAAAATATCATAGTCCGTCAAAGGTTTTTTTCTCTTATTCAGTCGAAGGAAAAAAAACAACTGTGATGAACTTAACGGAAGATAGCAAAAAAAATGAAACCCTATATCAGAATAACTCAATTCTTTGAGCCTTTTTCTAAAACACTCCGTGGCATTTCTTATTCTACGGTTCTAAGTTCTGCATGATATTTGCAAGATTTTTCCATCACAGACAAATATGCTTATTTAGTGTAAACAAGTTGGTTTACCCTGTTTCCTTGATCCATAGCCGACGTAACAAACCGTTTCCTCGTCTATCAATCCATCACAGTCGGCGTCGGTGTCGTCTCCAACAGTGTTGCTATCGAGGTGACAAATCTGGGTCTAAACAACAAGAACAACATAGTCTGACATATACATCAGTGACCAAGAAACCGATCAGAAACCTTATTCTCAGACAACTTTTTGTCAGGGTTGGTTGTCTGTTTTATTTCAATGAAACTATTGACATAAATTAGGAAATGGTTTATACAGCCTCTTTCCAGTTAAATTCACAATGGCTTACCTCCACTCCTTATACTGCCTTAGATCCAACAGAGCCCTGGATCCAGTCATAAGATATCATGCTTCTAAAAAAAAGCTGATTTCTTAAAAGAAAGTTTTATCATAGACTTACCAAGGATAAATCCTGGTACAGAGACGCTGATGCCGTGACATCAATGCCGGCCGGATATTCACGTAGAAACAGAAGAAACGAGCTTGCGTCTTGTACTTCGTAGATGAATACACCAGCAGGTAGGTCAGTATCGTTGAACGTAAACTCTGTGATGTTACCAACACTAGGTGTTGACGTCAACGATGTGACGTTGTCAAAGAAATCGATATAACTTAAGAGGATGGGATTATCCATGAAACTTTCTGTAGGCGGAAGGATATGAAAACTTGAACTATTCTTTGCAGAGTTATGGAAAATTATTGCTACACCAACTGGGAAATTAGACGAAATGTTGTATGAAACCGACGGGTCGGTTGGTAGTACAAGTGAATCTCCACGCGCCAGGAGAAGATAAATGCCATCAAAATCTCCGTGAACCTCAACTGCCGTGTTATTGCTGTTTGCGACAATTTTTATTTTAGCACGTATATCTGATATAAAACTTGTTCCCAGGGACGGTGTAATATAATGTTTCCCCCAGGTCTTCGTTGCTGGTAACTGAAACCAGGAGTAACCGTATTCTGAGAATTCGTCTGTCCCACAAAACACTGCAAATGGTTTATTTCCGGTCATTACTGTACCAGTTTGATTAAAGGTTAAAGTTTTATTTAAAAAAGTATAATTTGAATATGACGTCACAGAATCCCCATTGTAAATAGTCGTGGTGGTGGTGGGTTCAACAGCCACGCATGTGCACTGTAAGGCTGATGAACCGAAAGATATGGTCATGTACTCCGTGCCAAGTGCATCAAGGGGCTGCAGCAGGCGTGACTTTTTATCGTTCCATTGAAAACTAAAGTGAACTTCAGCGTCGACTTCAGTAAAGATGAACATTGGTTCAGCGGTGCTTGAAATCAGAGCGCTGGTGCAAGATATATTCGCAGACACATTGTGGCGCTGTTCTAAATAATGCGGGAATGTTGTTTGAATGCTGCTTGCAGTCTGTATTCCTGAATAATAATTTATTATAGGTTCATACAATAATGTAAACGAGTTTAAGGAAATATTTATAAATATACAACAGTACGAAGTACCTATATAATTATATAATCCCCTAAAAATCGACCTGGATTTGAATCGGGTATCCTCCACAACTTAGCAGGCGATCTGCCACACCGTAAAGAAATGCTAGCTGATTGGAGTAGCAGTGTCCTATGTATTATACCACTTAGTCTAAGAATTCGCGTACGAATGTTTTGTGTTCTACGTGTCTGGGTGTCATCACATGTACACTCGTGAGTTATTTACTTTAGGCGCCAAATGTACCCAAGAAAAATCCTCTGGATTTAACTCGGGTTCCGCCATCACAAAGCGAGCACTAGGTTAAGTAGAAGTGCCGTTTTATACACCTATTACAGATTATAATGTTGATATGATATCTCTGACATACAACATGTATGATATTAAATATATGTATATCAAAATATTGCCTTAACTGAAAAAAAAAAAACAGCCAATATATAGAAAGAGTTGGAGGGTTAATCTTGTCAAGGGAGCACAAACTGGTGCGTCAGAATCACATATGTCACAGGAGGAGGCACCGTGGTCCAGGAGTAGAGCGCAGGGCTCCGGATTCGGAGGTCGCGGGTTCGAATCCCGTCAGAGGCGAGATTCTCTCACGATCTTCACATTCCTCATCGCTGCGCGTATACTGGTATGGAACCCAGGAAGCAGTCATCGAGCGTGGTGAATCCAAGTTGTAAGAACTTATATCACAATCGATGTAAAATAAATGAGTCTAAACATATGTCACAATATTAATTCTAGAGGAAGGTCAATAGACTTCTTCGAATCAAAGCAGGGGAGCTAGATCGGAACTTCTTGAAATCTCCGGTCGATGCAAGATACAGCCATAAAAAATAGGCCGACAAGTAATTCAGACTGAGGCCACACGAAAGGTGAAACCTTTGAAGCTTGATTTTGTCATGTTCAATTAACAAGTGCAATTTTTCTATGCAGGCAAAGCAATAGAATGCACATACCTATTCTCGACGTTGAAACATTGATGCCAACAAATTTCAAATTCTGTGAGGACTTCAAAGAAGCCCATGGGGCCGGATAATAAACAAACATCCGCCCGAAGCTATCCGGTGAGCCTGAAATGAATGTTATAAGCTAATTAGAGTCTTACAGAAGAACATTTGATACTTAACTTTCCAGAAACACTGTGTGCTAAGTAACTTATATAGTTTACTAAATAAACTCGGGACTGTAACTGTGATATGATTCTATCATTGTTTATTGTTTAAGTCGGATGTTATCTGTCAACACTTATTGTATACCTGAGCTAGTTACAATAAAATTTTGTTCCTTTCTTCCAAACTTTTCAGTCTTTTTTTTCTTTATAATGTATTTTCTGAATTGCTGAAAATTTCGATGTAAATTTCTAGTCCTTTATCTGCCGTACTCACACAGCCCGCAAAATTTCCTGCAGTTTAGCTCTACCCATGCCGTGTAACTGGAATTCGTACAAAGGTCGTCGTCGTACTCAAAACAGTTTGTAACTGCATCATGACATCGCCAGTCTGTGTGGAAATCAGATACAATATATAATCTTACAAGATATGACAAATTAATTCCTTTTTCATATTCTTTTGAATCACATTCCATTCCAAGTTTGTACAACAATATTCTTAATATCTCTCAGTATTCTTTGAGTCGATCTTTTTATTAATATATTTATGTACTTGTAAATGTATACCCGTGCATCAAAACAGCGTGTGAACCAGAAAAGTATGATGTTTTAATAGCAGACTATCAGATAACACAAACAAATCGAACACAAGATACGAATATTTGTTGCATAAAGTTAAGAAAGAATAAGAAAGCAGAATGTACAGACCTGACCTCAACTTTCCGCAGTCTGTTCTATACAGATCTGAAATGACCAAAACATGACATACCACAATGAATGTACATAGTCATTTAAGTACTATGTCTTATGCCGAAGCATTTCTCTGACAGAAAGCCGACCCTATTTCAGTTCTAACAAACTTGAAAGACGAAAATGAGAAGATGTGCTCAGCTCATAAGTACAACATATATAAAGTATAGCACATTAAAAAATATACGCAAAAATATAGTCCTAGGTAACATCTTCAAGTTTGATGCAGTATAGTACGACAAAGTTGCGATTAAAAGACTACATTAGGGTAGAATTCGTGTTGTCAAGGATGAACCAAAATATGAAAATCCATATTGTTTATGATGTTATCTCTATTCAAAGCATTTGATAATATACTGCAAGTTTACATAATTTATCTATATTTCAGGCTTTAAAAGACCTAGAAATTTAAATAGACAGCGCTTATCACTGTAATATTTACTAATATCTATTGTTATGCGGTTTTTATACGCTTATCGTTTAATACGTTACGCAGAAGACGAAATAAGGCAGACGACATGCATGTAGCTCTAGTAAGTTGGGCTATATTTGGGTTATACGTACCGTACATTTGATTTAAACGTACCGTACTTTTGGGTTATACGTGCCGTACTTTTGGGTTATACGTGCCGTACATTTGATTTATACGTACTGTACATTTGGGTTATACGTACCGTACATTTGGTTTATACGTACCGTACATTTGATTTATACGTACCATACCATATTGTAGCATTATTCATCAATCCACTAAACCTCATTTCAACTAGGTCAGAGGTCAAGATCACATTATTTGGAATACCATTGTCAAAATTCCTTCGGCCTATATTAAGATAGAAAAATCCAGAAGCCTGCATCATCCAGTAGGAAATGACGTCACTGAAATAGTAAATTTTAGGTATCATACAGTGGAACTTAAGTTTTAAAGAACTCAGTCTGAAAATATAACTTACAGATAATTACCAAACGGTAATTGTTCTTCTCTTTGACTATTTAGCCGATATATATTGTGATTAAAGCCTTTTGATATTTTTTTGTAGAAATGTCACCACAAAATCACCTTCGTTTGGCATCACCCTAGCAAAAACGAAAGTGGTGATTCTATTTATTATTTTTCTTGTTAACTTTTTTTCTCTCATTATTTCTCCAAGATTTTGTTCTGTTTAGTACAAATCTATAGCATTTAATAAGACTGCCTTATCAGCCAATTTGTCGAAAATGTTACACTACGTACGTATTGTGTACAGAAAGGCTTTCTATTTCTCTCCACTTGTCATTTCTGCACTCAAGTTTCTTCATTTTAAGATGTTCTTTACAACTAAGAGATATTTGTTAAAACCCACAAAACAGTAAGAGGGTAACTTAAATTGGCACAAAAATATATATCCCCACTTTTGACCCTTAGGTGGAGGATGCCAGGGTCTTCTGATATCAAAAGCTATTGGCCATGGAAAGTAGATGAATAAGAGGAACTGTATATTATGTCAATGACACTTGGGTTATAAAATGTATAAAGTTCAGTTACTAAAGAGAACACGAAAGAGTACAAGAACTGACACAGTGAGGCGGGAGGGTGGGTAGGTAGGAATTTTGAGGCAGCAGGGCCCAAGGGTTATCTAGTTATCAACCAGAATCTGTTTTCCTCTTTATGGTTTATGACCACCATCACCTTGACCTTTAACCCAGTGACCTCAAAGACAATAGGGGTCAAGTTCTGAACTGACCAAGTTGCATAGCAAATCTGAGGGGCCAATACCCGCGGGTTCTCTAGTCATTCATTGGAAACCATTTTTCTGTTAATGGTTATCCTGACCTTGAACTTTGACCAAGTTACCGCAAAAGCAATAGAAGTCATAAAAAGTCATCTACTGGTCATTATCAACCTGTTATGCTAGTTTAAGGTGCCTAGGCCCAAGCTTTCTCTGGTAATCTATCAAAAACCATTTTTCAGTTAATGATCAATATGACCTAAATCTTTGATCTAATGACCGTAAAAAACTACAAGGCTCATTTATTGACCATGACCAGCCTGCTTATAAGTTTTAAAGGAGCTGGGCCCAAGTGTTCAATAGTAATTGATCGGAAACGGTTTTTGGTTTTCAAGGTCACTGTGGCGTTGGCCATTGACTTACTGACATGAAAAAATATAGGGGTCATCAACTGATCATGAACAACTTACAAATTAAGTTTGAGGAACCTGAGCTCAAGGTTTCTCAAGATATTTATCAGAAAATCTTTTGCTTTTCAAGGTCACTGTAACATTGGCTTTTGTCCTAATGACCCGAACAACTATTGGGGTCATTAACTGGCCATGATCAACATGCATATAAGGGTTTAGGGAGACCTGGCCCAAGCGTTCAATAGTTACTGATCCGGAACCGTTCTGCTTTTCAAGGTCACTATGACCTTGGTCTTTGATCTAGTGACATGAAAAAAGGGGTCATCTACTTGTCATCACCAACCTACATACCAAGGTGAGGAACCTCGGTCTAAGGATTCTCTAGATATTAATCAGAAAAGCTTTTGCTTTCAAGGTCACTGTAGCATGGGCTTTGACCTAATGACCCGAAGAATGTAGGCGTCATTTACTGGCTATGACCAACCTGTCAATAAAGTTTTGCAGGGCCTGGACCCAAGCATCCAATAGTTATTGATCGGATACCTTTTTAATTTTCAAGGTCACTTTGACCTTGGCCTTTGATCTAGTAATCCGTATAACTATAGAGTTCATCTAATGGTCATGATAAACCTACATACCATGTTTAAGGAACCTAGGTCCAAGGATTATCTAGATATTTATCAGAAAATGTTTCGCTTTTCAAGGTCACTTTGACATTGGCATTTGACCTTATGAGCTGAAAAACTACAGAAGTTATCTACTAGCCATGAACAACTTGCTATGAAGTTTTAGGGAACCTGGCCCGAAGCGTTCTATAGTTATTGATCGGAAACCGTTTTGCTTTTCAAGGTCGCTGTGACCTTGGTATTTGACCGAATGATATGAAAAACTATAGGGTTCATTTACTGGCCATGATCAACCTATACACCATGTTTTAGGAACCAAGACTCAAGGATTCTATAGTTGTTGATCGGAAAATGTTTTGCTCTTCAAGGTCACTGTGACCTTGGCCTTCGACCTAATGAACTAAAAATCAAAGGGGTCACATCTTATGGTCATGATCAACCTACAAACCAAGTTTGAGGAAAGTGAGTCCAGGGGTTCTCTAGATATTGATGGGAAACGAAGTCTCTTCCGACCTACCGACTGACCGACCGACCGACATTTGCAAGACAATATACCCCCTTATCTTCGATCGGGGGAGGCATAAAAATATCTACCTCGAGCAATTGATATTTTCCAACATGGTCGCGGTACTAATTATTTGGTGATTCGAACAGTCTGGGAAACATTCATACAACAATATTTGCGACTTTGATATATGTATCACTATTTTCCCGTCGCCTTTGTCCCTCAGTTCTAATTGGATTGATCCACAGGTCTGTACCCTCAGTAAAATCTCATGAAAACCCGTCATATCTGTTATATGTGCCGGTATTTCCGTAGAAACACCGGGTATAAACGTAGACGTTATTTTTGCGCCCTCTGAAATAAGAAATACCTGTTTACTCATTATGAAATTCTTTTAGTTTTAGTTTTATCATTGTTATTACTATCATTATCATAATAATCATTATTGATACTACTATCATTATCATTACAATTACTGTATTGCTGACAAATATAAATCTACGCCTAACAGATACTGGCGTTCGGAGTCAAAAACAAAAAGCGAAACAGGTTGCAAATAAACGTTATTAGTACAAAGTATGAGAAATAATGTGCTATGCATTTTTAATAACAAGGATAAAACTAATGCAACTCAAATTTTCATATGTGAACCAATTTTTCGGATCGGCATTTTTCATAATTCTACAACCATTAAAATTTGCTATAAACGAGTTTAGGAAAAAAAATGAATGCCCATCTGTTTGTTTTGAATGTTCATATTTGCAAAGTAAACTAAAATTACTGCCTTTACTTTGTTTCTTCTAGGATACGAAAAATAAATCAGCATTTGTTTGTTTGTTTGTTGTTTGTTTGTTTGTTTGTCTTACCAAAACAGTAGTCCTCGTCAATTTCCCCATCGCAGTCGTTGTCAACACCATCCCCTATAGTCCTTGTATCTATATTTGCAATACATCCGGTCGATGTCTTGGACAAAATAATTCTATTATAAATACACACTTATATCTATTTCTGATGAATATATCTATAAATAGCAGGACAAAGACAGCAAGGATATGTTGCTGTTTAACAGAATGCGACTAAATGTGATTAATGCCACCTCGCCCCTCCTCTAACAATTAAAACACACAGGCATATTTGTTGTTACAGTTTTATATGTAATTCAGTCTAAAATATTTATAGCAATGCTTCTTTCTCTGTTGGAAAAAATTATATGAGTAAAACAACATATGTGACTACAAAACATTCCAAGAATATCACAGACACGTGTAAACCACAGGTACAGGGAAAGAATTTGAGACCATTAGCATTCAAACATCAAAATCACAACTCACAAAGAATGGTTCTGTGAAAAGAGCCAATATTGCCCGAATCTGTGGCCATGAACTTTTAATGCTGTTTGTTCTTTCTCGACCAAATACTATCAAAATATACAAAAGTGTCAACTCACAGTTATTGATGAAGCCATAGGAAACACTGCCGTGTTGCACTGAAATATACCCCCGAATGGTAAACCTTTTTCAGTAGAGATGGGGTAAACTTGGCTTCCCGAGGTCCTGTTAACAGTGTTTACTTGGTATTTTGTCGGAAATACCTAAAATAGAACTAGGTTTCCAAAACTATTTTTTACATTTAAAACCCCGCAAAAGATGCCATAACTTCCGTACATGAAGTGCAAATGCGCTTATGAGGTAACTAAGATACCAGTATCAACCTATTTTATCTCATTTCAGCTGGCGACTTCGCGCTCAGTAGAATTTGCAATTAAAATACATAAAAGGAATTTCTCATAATTTTTATCGTTTAAAAGTTATTCTTTGCTGAGTGTATTCAGGCCGCTTGGCTATGAACCTACGTTGCAAAAGTCCAAGTTTAAAACATTTTTAGCGTTAATGTGCCCTTTCATTATTTTATTTATATAAAGCATATTTTCTAAGTAATTTTTTTGTAAAAATACATTTGGCCGCTAGGCCGCCAACTTCAGTAAGATACGGTAACCTAGTTTTACCTTTCATGATCTCATGAAAACCTTATTTCCGTTATTTGGGCTATCTTTATATTAAAGCAGAAAAGAATGCAGTGTATTTGTTGATTAAAACAAATGTCTATGAGTCTGAATGAAAGCTCTACGTGATGACAAATCCCGTCATTACCCTCATTACCAGCTGTATAGTGTAATTGTGCCATGTCGTATGAGTCGAAAACACGACAAACGGTGATCTTTCGGCTCATACGGCATTGCACAAATCAGCCTGCAAACCTGAATGTCAAGTAAAAGTGGTCATGTGGAACTTTTCAAAGAAACTGTAGACTACATTTGTTTTCATACTGACTTGAAACATCACCAGGCCTATATTAGCTTCTGACAAGACAGGGTTTATATTTACATATATTGCACTTCGCTTAGAAGTATGTAGATTAAAAAAAATATGTATAAGCAAACCTTTGTACTTATACTGTTGACATGCGATGCGATAGCGTCTCCCTGCTCTAGCACGTACTGAAAGAACGTCATAGGAGTTGTCTTACAATCAACCAGATACGTCATTTTTGATTGCTCTGTTGCAGGAACCGACGTCATCCCGACCGACGTTATGACGTCATCAGACCCGTAAGTAAGTCCAACGTACATCATAACTTGGATAGGATTATTGGACTTAATGTAACACACCACTGATTCTTCAAGCCTCCTTTTCAAAGTCTGGCCCTTTCTGGACATTTCAACTGTTTTAAATCCAGTCATTTCCACCACGGTCTTTCTTTTGCTTGAAGTGATATGGAGAACGCTTCCATATGCTGTGTTGAGTCCACGCACAACAAACTCGGAACCCCAGTGTGAAACAGGAGCGAGTTGTTCCATGAAGTGGAACAGGGTACCGTTTCGACCAGGCATTGATCGGGTACTAGCAATGACAGAAATAGGTCCGTCAGAGTAAATATACGTTCCTGAAGTGTAAAATGTGAGACCTAGATCTACATTGCTAACAGAACTGATGATTTGACTTTTACTGTCTATAATCTATTTCAATACTTCTTAAAAAAGAAATCATATCTAACATGCATGACACTTAAGTAACAATATAATTAAGTAACCATTGTTCAAACAGTATGTACCTGTTAGATCATGGGTCGTCTCAATTTGCAAGGTCTCTGGATAGGTTAAGTTGAAGGTCGTATGGTATTTACTTCTCCATTTCTGTTCACCGACACAGATCACAACTTCATCAACTTCAGCTGGAAGCTTTATGTACACAAGTGTGAGACCAGGGTCAACGGACGCCACAGCAATTTGACAGTATCCACCGAGAGCACAAAAAGTGCTTACGTAATACTCATTTCCAACATCTGCTGTAGATATGGCGGCGTATCCTTCGGTATATCCATTCTTTTCATATATTACATGAAGACTAAATGGCAAACTATTGTATGTGACCTCAATCGATTTGTTTGTCAGCTCTGAACCGTTTAGAAGGTCGCTTTCTTGAAAACCTTCTAGCATGTATGTTTCGACCTGATCGTCGCATACGGTGGCATTGAAGGAAGCAACAACTGTGTTATTGTGTATTAGTCTCCCAAAAGGGTAAACATCCTTCGTGTTGAGGTTTGACATCAAAAACGTAATGCTTACCTCAGTGTCACCCCCAAGCCCCAAAGCAGGAAGAATGTAATTCGTTCCTTCACTTCCGGCGTCTGAAATATTTTACGATTTGTACATATAGTATTTATTCATGCTTTCTTTTTTTCAGTTATTTTTGGTTTAATCACCCCTTTATTTTTTAGTAAAATGAATACTGCACACATTTTTTTTCAAACAAATGGAATTTCAGTGCAGAGTGGTCATTTAACGAACTACTAACGTATTATCTGTAATTGAGCGTAATGAAATTTATCATTTGAAATAATTTCAATAAAAAGAAATCAGAACACAGACAAAGACTTTGATTTTTTTTCTTTTGCTCATCACCTTATACATTTGAATATAAAACTGTATTATAAGTACGACTTTGTAAGAATTATTTAAGTAGGTATCAAAATCATAAAGGGTTACATATAATAACGTTTCACTATAGCTGTAAATTTATTTTTATTACCGTGGAGTAATGAACACAGAATCAAAGCTACCACTGTCATTCCAGACAACATCGTCAAGGTTTCTGGCAACCTAAAATGATGTAAGAGATATCACATTTGTATGGGTTTTTTATGTTTTTTTGTTGTTGTTGTTGTTGTTGTTTGTGTGTTGTTTTTTTGACAGTTTATATGAATCACCGCAAGGTAATATAAATTAATTTTTATTTTATTGTATGCTGTATACATGTACATATTTGTGACACATATTCATTGCTACGAGTCAGAGACCTACACTGGTCGATTTTTTTTTTGTCATTGGAAGAGGAAAAAATATAGCATTGTAAAGCGCAGTTTATTGGAAGAAAATATTCAGTATAACATTAAATCATTATATTATATATTCCCATACAAAACCATTCAGATGATTATTATAAAATAAAGACACTTACCTGTTTCAATTTCAAGTGTTATAAACTCATCAAGTTATTTCTCTGCTTCAAAGCATTTCTCCTTTCAAATGTCTCTGTCGCTTTTCATAGAGCTACGTATCTCAGGCCAAAATAAAATCATGGCTTCTTTTCATTTACAAAATGTCTGTCTTCATCCGCAGCGTAGACATATTTATTCTTTTGAAAGGTGATTATTTTTATTAATCATTTGCTCAAAAACTGTTGAGAAAAATAAATCAGGAATTAAGGTTTAGACACAGTCGATATAAACCTACATGACCTGTTAACAAATAATAAATCACTTGGCCTGATTTGATTTTATCTGTCATTGTGTTCACATTGATTGGCGTTCAATAATTTTGTGATTTGTTTCTACAGAAGTATTCTAAGATAAGCCACCGGTTTCCATTTAAACGTCGATACGGTTCTTGTGTTTGAAATATTACCAATGGCAACTATTTATAAACGATGGGTTTTGTAAATAAACCAGACACAAAACCCACTTCCGCGAACAAATAGTGCCATGGTGAAAATCAGTTACACGGTAATGGTGGAGACCAAAATTTAAACTTTCTTCTGTTTACTTAAAAGAAAATCACAAATAGTAAAACATGCGTTTCAAAGAAAATGGTTTAAGGGAATGGTTTAAAAAATAATGTATTCTGGGGGAAAATGTTTACCTTAAAAGTAATCGAGATTTGTATCGAAGCTAATCTCAACTTGTGATACATTGAAATATCTAAGTAAAAATTTTTTGAATACCTTTTGGTATTCATTGTTTTCAAAAGCGCCCAAACTTTTCTATCACAGGGAGTGTTTCCGTAGAATTAAAAACGAACAGCCATACTGGCTGTCTGAACAGCCATACTGGCTGTCTGAACACAGTAATGTTATGGTCAAATAAATAGATCACATGCATGTGCAAACAGTAACAAGAATTGGTGTTTCATATGCATGTATCATTAAATTCCAGATCATCCTCTATTCTTTGAATTTCAAGGAATTTTCAAGTTTCATAAGATAACAAACTAGCGCGAAAATACGATGTGTATACTTCCTAATTGAACGCGTTTTGTACCATATGTTATACGCTTTTCACAAACAGTGGTACAGAATGGTACAAGATGTTTCTTTTTTTATATACTAGTAACGTCTTTTTTTGTTGTTGTTCCTAGAGGTAAACATATGTCTATAAAGTTAGGTAAATTAGTCGAAATAACTACTCAAGTTGCTCTGGTGCAAAAAAGTAAGTACAAAAAGGGAGCAAAACCACAAATCTTTTAATGAGAAACCTCAAATACTTGAAAACAACCTTTTGCTTTTGGGTTATAAATAGCTATGTAAACAGAATCATTACGTTATGAAGTATACCACGTCTCCTATTGTGACCCTGTGTCTGGAGTCCGACTGAATCTCCAAAACTATTAACTAACTTTATAAACTAAACGTTATACAGTAATCATGGAATAAAAACATGCTTTGTATTTTTCTTAGAATAGATTGATGTGACCAAAACGAAATGTATCTTTTGTCTCTGAATAGGTCGACAGGTAGAAAATAGGACTAAAGTTCAACAGGTGGGCTAGTTTAATCGACGTCAAATTCTTAGGCACTCCTAAGCCGTTATTGCTTTGGACTCAACATTGGTCGTAGATGAAACTTCAAAACATACAATACAGATATTTTAACTAGAGATACACATTTACAATGCACTTGCTTTAAGAGCACTTAACAGACTAACAGTAAGCAGTCATATATAACTCCTTATAACGTATTACCAACTGCTACGTTCCTTCTCTATATAGCCTTAATTGTTGATTTTCTTTCTTTCTTTCTTTCATTCATTCTTTCTTTCTTTCTTTCTTTCTTTCTTTCTCACTTTCTTTCTTTCTTCTATCTTTCTTTCTTCTATTTTTCACTTTTTGATATAAGAAATTTACCTTCCTAAATTATTTAAGGGAGAGAAGTTTAAAATGTTGGTTTTGCAAATTTTGAATAGTAACGTACAGAGATATATACATCGTAATAATGGTATAACCGCCTGTTGTGTTGTTTGTTTATAATGATGTTGTGTGTATAGACAGACAATAGGAGGAAACATGTAAATGCCCGTGCGTTCTTTACAATGTAGTTAATTACTGTTTATCTGTAGTTATCTCCATTTGATACTCGTGCCCTGCCCTTTCGTGGTGTATGTTTCAAATTACTCGAGATAACGTGCACTGTACTGGATCAGTGGATCGCATTTGGACCTAGAACATTTTGTTAGTGTGAAATATTTGCAGGACACGAGGCTAGAAATAAAAGTAAGTGTCAAGTTATAAACTTACATTTTTGTTTTTGTTTTGTTATGTTAAAGCTTAGATTTTTATGCAAAAAGATTCTTAATCAATTTTCTCAAACACTCAAATTCTAGTTTTATTTATTTATTCATTCATTCAGTCATTCTTCATTTATTCAAAATAATTTATTATTTCTTTGTTTATATGTGAAAGTGTACATGTGCCTTCTTATACTCGTTTACATGAGCATGTTTTTATCAATCGATTTCACCTAACAAGGCATGTTAAATTTTATTGCTCTTATACCACCTTTATTGTTTGTTTTTTGTTTGTTTTGTTTTGTTTTGTTTTCTTCGAAAATGCCTAAAATTTCATATTCATCACGAAACCAACAAAACATAACAACATGTATAAAATCTACAACGTTACAAAACGGAAAATATTACTACAGTGTGAAGCATTGTACATTAATCTTTTCGTGCAATAAGCCATTAATGTTACACTAAACATATTTTAATATAGCTAGCTAGTTTTTTTGGGGGAATATGACAAGTACACGCATATTTGTCACACTGTCGTCTACTTCGTCCAAATTATTTCTTACTATTTATAATAGCGACAGTTGATCGTAAATTGTTTTTAATTTCAGTCTACTGTAATCACTCAAACTGATGATTTCGAAATAGTATTTTTTTGTGGGGGGTTGTTTGTTTCTTTGTTTGTTTGTTTTCATTCCTGTAAACTGAAAGACATGGTTAGATTTGTGTTGACTTTGCAAAGTGTTGGCTTGTTGAGCGCTATATGTCACAGATTGAATATATAACACGAGTAAAAAATTCGACCGATGTGTATTTGATCGAAATTAGCACATGCATGAAACGTATATGATACACAAACTTATAAGCACACCAAAACGAATATCTCACATGAGGATCGAAATGGGCGTTATAAAATAAAATTTCAACGAAACATCATATTTACATTAGTTTAGAAAAGGGTTATTTAAAAAAAAAGAATTTATCGACACATTTCATGTATGCCACAGAGGTTCTTCAATTGCTAGATTCACATAGCCGATCAAATCGACCCGATCGTTCCAAAACCATTGTTCGGAAACTGGACTATGCCGCTCGGGATTGTGGTCGAAATGTTTGGTCTTATTGCCTGTCTAGGCTTTCGAACAGTTATCGACTGCGTTTGTGTAGCTGTCGGCTAGCGGGCGAGTTAACACTGACAAGAATTTGGGAAATGGTCAGTAACTGATCGAGCCCGATCGGCAAGAGGCGGGGATGGTCGATATAGGTCTAATTTGATCGGCAATGCTCGGACTTTTTATCCGATATTTTTATATGTAGAAAAGTCATGTAGATGTCGGTTGACATTTGATAATTTGTAGTTTCATTCACTTTACAACGTATGTGACATAAACGTTTCGGTGTAAAGTTCAAAGCTGACCAGACGAATACGTCACATTAGACAAATGTCAATTTTTACGGTCGAATATATCGTACTCGTGTTACATATTCGATATGTGACATATACGGCTCAACATTGGCCACCAGTTTTAGTTATCTGTACGGTCGCCTGATTATCTAAGATCCCGTTGTAAAAAAGTTTTACATCCATCCCGTTTCTCAATTCAATAAATATTCGAAGAAAAACAGCAATTTTAAAAATGTTTTTGCAAATGTAATCGATATTTTAATGTTAAGCTAGGACAGACACCGTCATCCATTTGTGGTAAAAAATCAATCATATCTGGTGACCATGATTCACTGATAGTGGTTTAAACACCTTCTTTGGAACTACCTCATTTACAGAGAGCATGCTTTACACAAGTTTATACTGTACAATCATATATCAGGAAAGGCTAGACATTAGTGCATTTATTGCGACCCGAACTTATTTTCTTTTATAATGTTTGCAGAGCAATTTATTCCAGCTTAAATAAAGCGCCCCCTTGAAACAAATAATAATAGAAGAAATAAGTACAATGGCGGCAGCTAGTAACTTTCATAGTGTAACTGGTACCAATGCACAGCTTGGTGAAAATAGGCTCTTGTGGCATCAACTGTGGCACGAACTGTCTTTTCTAGAGAACATGTTCGCCTAATGTGAACACTCTAAAGGGAAACATGGCAATCAAATAACAGCCATATTAAAAAAATATGTTCTACCCTTAATTAGAGAAAAATGTACTTTACTTTAGTTACTTCTAAATTAAGTTTTCAGTGATCTTAGTAATAGGTCATTAAATTATTCAAATGCTAAAATGAACGAATTTTGCCATCCCTACAAATAATAGATACCAAGTCCATATACATGTATCGGGAGTTGTAATGATTCTAAATGCAAATGACAATTAAGAAGTAATAACTTTTTATCTCAAGCATAATTGTCTTATCTAGAAGTTTAAATTATACTGGATAATTGGCCGCTTGGCAAGACAATTTCTTTAACATTGATTGTGTCTGTTTCTGCATCAGTACAATATTTTGCCTCTATTGTTTGTTTTCGACGATCTTTGGATGAAAGCATACATCAGAATCATAAAGAATATCTTATTTTTTATATAAACCATTTCTGATTGGCAATATTATGTGCTTAATAACCGCTGGATGGTAGTGGCGCTGAAAGGTCAATGCCGCATTAAAGGCCATAGACCGCAAGCTCTTATCGATCAAAAAGACAGCTTTCGTTCTTAACAAACCCTTGGTGCCAGTAATAACACTCTGTATATACTTTCAAAGATATAGTTTCTCGTAAGAATCGTAAGAAATCTGAACTGCCATTTAGTATTTATGTCTTAATAGGTCTTTTAGGTTTTTGACCAAATTTGACCTTGTGAAAAAAACATTGTTTACGTTCATTCATAAATCTTAAGTGTATTTTTGAAAACAACCGTGAGAAACTTTTCTAACCTTGAGTTGGCATCTCCTTTGAATATTTTTTCTAGTCATGCCAAAACACCCACAGACTTATGCATCACGTCGCGCCTAGCTCTCCGATCCGGAAATTGTCGACGCGCAATTACAGAGCTAATCTTTGATTTGATAACAAGTTATTGCCTTCCAGAAGGAACTTCACTGAATAGACCTCTTACAGAAAGGATACGTGCACTCAGAAAAGATGTATAAACACGGAGAGTTTGTGCGAAATGCGTGCATATAAAATGACAAATTGGAACTTTAAAGAAACACTTAAATGAAAGGAATCTGGAGTAATATTTGTAAGGATCATTCATCAGAAGTCCTTGTGTTTTTGCAATAAACGAGTTTTGTAAAGATGTTTGTCTTCAATAAATGTATTACACGACAGAGGATATAGCATCTGTGACAAATATTTAAGCAGTAAAATTCGTGAGTACCTTTCCGAATATATTTTGAATTTTTGATTCAAGTAAAACAAAGATATGTGTAAAAGATTGCATTTAAAAGGGTCACTTTGGTTGGGCTTGTTTTCTTTTAAGGTTTAATGGCTTAACTGGGGGCTTCCAGTTGAATGCCTCTGAAATCAATTAAAAGACGGTGTCAGTAATGCGTGCAGGTTAAACGTGAGTAATTAAATAAGAGTCATTTGTGTTAATTTATGACAGGTTATGACCTCGAAAAATCACATGCATCTCAATTTTAAATTGTAATGTCGTATTTCCGTTTGTTTTATTTATTTATTTATTTATTTATTTATTTATTTATTTATTTATTTATTTCAGCTTCATTTACTTACATACACAAAGATACACAATATTATTAGAAATATGTTGAAATATATAAATTGCCCCTATATTTAGAGTTTCAGTAGACCAACTTAACTATTAAACAACAACAACAACAGCTGGACGGTTTTATTTGACAGCGCTCGTATATAGGTCTCTGGCGTTTACATTTCTTTTATGAAATGTGACTTGTTACGTACGAAAATAGGAGAAAGGCTAAAAACAACATTTGAAAACACCTCGGTCTAACTATAAATCTAAGAAAAAATAACTTTAGGCTTTATTATCATAAGTAAATACACTGTAGGTAAATAGGTGATAAAGTTTAATCGAACAGTCGCACACCTGATCAACACTGACGCTCAGTCGGAACCTGTGTACCCGCAGCCACTCCCACACAAAACTCGGATACCCTATAGAATGTGCTCAAATTAAAGTTAATGTAAACTGACATGATGGTTTATAAATACTGTGGGACGCTATTCAACTCCCATTCTGATGGACATCTTCTAGAAACGCCCCTGTCCAAAGAAAAAAAGCTCGCGTGAAGCAATGCTATATAGGTGCAACTTGATAAGTCTATGGATATATTTGTAGAGACTCGTGTTCCTTTGGTACTCTTTTTTTATCTCTTCTTCGATCGCAATCTGCATAAACGGTTCGGAAAGAAGTCGAATTAAAAGAACATTATTTTTTACTGCATTTTCAAATCAAACACGTCATGCGAAAACCACCACATAACATTCTCTTATTTCTCCTTGGCCGCACTTGCGCGTGTCCGCAAAAAACAGTGTACATTAGGTTTGCTTCACAGATTTTTTTACGGTCTGTGGGATAAGTTACTCGGCAAGCAATGCTATTTTAAAACTAGAACTTAATGCCTAACCTTTACAGACATATATCAATTATTATCTGAGACAACATTATGTAGGGCAGAGTATTTACACTATCCCAAATAAAATGGAATAAAAAACCGCTCTTTAACCATATATGACAAGAATGACTCCTGTGGCTACCTCTTTTCCTTGAACTTCTGTCACAATAAATTGATCTGCTTTTACTGCAAAACCAATGTGACTCCTTGGATATTCCTCTTCAAGAAGTAAATGGAAAGTAATCAAATAACTGAGTTACAGTACTGGATGATAAAAGTGTTATTTATTGTCGAACTTCCCTCTTACATCCATATTAAATTCCTTTCAGCAATATCTCAGACAGAATCAGGAACTAAATTTAATTTGATAGAAAGGGGGTTTATTATAGTTAACGGCAATGTAGTCAAGAAAATATTTCTCTCTATTTCTGTTATACTTTTTATTACCATTCGCTATGATATTGAGAACATAAGCTTATCGATTCAAATAATTGTCCATTTTCTTAAAATCCTTTTCAAAGGGTTAGAATGAATTAAAGAAAAAGACTCTTTCTCTTGTGCAAAATGTTCTTTGAACATTTGATTAATTTACGTGAATACAATTATAGTTTCTATTTCCAGAATATTATTTCGATTCACAAGCAAATGAATGCCTTTAATTTGCTTCAATACGTGTACGATGCAATGAACATGAAACTCGAACACTGTTGTAAATCAGTATACATGTATTTTAAAAACCTAGTTTAAAAACAACATTCTTGACAATTTGAAATAAGTTTTTCAATGGTTGGTAACTTAGTTAAATCAGAAAAGAGAACACACAACTTCCGGCCTCCCGGTATGATTTGTGGCTTTTGGATTTTCATGTTTGTTGGCACATAACGATTTTGATATTTTGATCGGTCAGAAATGGTAAACATTCTATGCGACAATAAATAAGAGACTAGAAAATATGTAGTTATTTTTGCTCTGTAGTTACAGGGATAGAATTAACGATTCTTTAATCAATTTCCAGTCCATGAAATAATAAAAACATACTTTAGACAAAACGTATGTCTGAAAACTGTAGTTATTTTGATAGCTGATTAACTTATTATATCCACTGCAATCAGGCGGGTGAAAACATTGCAGAGAATATGAATACGATGAATAAATCAAGCCTCATCCACCAATAGCTTATAGAAAACATGAATATTCTACTGATCATTTGTTGGAAAATCATGTTAAGAAATAGCGGACAAATATTGATTTCAATGGTTCACTTATTCCTTATCTAACGTAACTAAAGGCCTTATAAGAGGACTTTCTGTATATAAAAAACGTATTTTTGCAAAAACGCATTTAAATTGATTTTATTATTTTGAAAACAAAATTGCCTTTAAGATTAAAGACGGAAAGAAACGAAAAAAATGTCAAAGGCTTTTAAAATAATTGTCGATACTACCAGCTTTTATGGAAAAAAAGTAATAAATAAACTATACACGTAGTTCGGTTTTTTACCCCAGCGCCTCCTCTTAAGTTAACATTTTTGTCTATATATTCGAGTTTATTTATCGTAGGTACCTATTTCCCATATTACTGACACCCCAGAAGGGTTTAATTACTTTACATTGTGGGGAATACTGCAAGATATAGAAAGCATTCCATTCCAGAGATATTACTGGTTCTTTTAATTACCTAGTAATATAGCATCGATACATGGGACCTCGTCCGAAAAAAAAAGAAAGTTGAATTAGTAGATCTGACAGCGGAGGAGCGAACTATCTACCTGTGGATTAAGAGTCCAGCGCGTTACACCACTATACTATTAATCCTCCTTAACAGTTTTGTTCATAATTAAATCCCTTTTATTTCATTAACAGTGGTTGTGTAAAGAGTTGTTGCCCTTGTCTCCCATGTGATAGCTAACGAATTGATAGAGCAAAAAGCTGATTTTTGAATCTATCTTAACAGCTCATGCAGGCTCAACTTTCTACTGATATCGATGTCAGAAAAGTCATTCACTTCCATTATTTTTTTAACTTTTTCCACTTGAGTATCTTCATACTTTGGATAAAATTGTCTATCTTTTTAATTTCAGTGATCAGTATGGAGATCCCTACAACACTGTTTCTTAGTGCACTGTCTTTCATGGTGTTAAATGGCGGTAAGACATTTTTATAACTTGTACTTTTAAACAAAATCCACATTAAATATTTTCTGAGAAAGCCATGTTGGCTATATATGTATGCGCGTTTGGTCGTGTCTAAAATTTTTAATGAAAGCAAATATTCACTGTGCCGAAACGTTACTTTGCGGTTTATGTGTTTTAATAAGGTTATTATTGGTTGCTTCATGCATATATAGTTTAATTTATACCATAAAAATACCATATGCTACAAAATATATTTCTTGTTTCAGCGAGCGGACAAAGTTTCTCAATAAATATTGAGACTTCGTTCACGCCGGCTCCAGGTTCCAGCGGTCAGAGCTCAGAATCCATCCCAACAACGTCGGTTCTAACTTTACCAACTGCTCCATTATCATCACCTTCGCAAACATCATCTTCAGTCAGAGAAACACTATCTTCACTTGGAGAAGTATTAGTGTCATCCCAAGTGGCGTCAGCTACAGCGACAGAAACATTAATACTATCTCCAAAACTATCTGTGTCGTCCGTCTTAGCGTCAGATTCTTCACAGGATACAACACATTTATCAGTCGCTCAAGATTCAGCACAAGCATCGGTTTTCTCGCTACAGACAACGGAAATGTCTCTCGATACAGAGTTACATACGTATGCTTCTACAGATGTCCAAACAGGAAGCACCTTGACCGTCGCACAATCGGTAGTGTCTGAAGAAAACTCAACGATTAATGGAAAATATTCTTCGGCCGATATAGGTGTACCAGTTAGCACCAGCGTTTCATTAGTGCATACTATATCAACAGAGAACACTACTGCTTCATCACAGATGAGCATCTCAACAACCGGCATTCGCTCTTCATCTTTCGCTGACAGTGTAGAAACAACTAGTTCATCGCCTGCTCTCAAAGTTGAGACTTCCGAATTGTTAGAGTCATCCGAATTTGGTACTCAAGCAATAGCTTCACAAACGGTACTTATACCGTCGCAAGAAACTTTCACTACAATTGTATCAATTACTTCTTCAAGCATCCCTGTTTACAGTCATGCGACTTCTATGAACAAAGGCAGATCTGTAGAACCACCGAGTGACGTAATTACTGAAGCAGTTTCTTCTAATTACTTTGCAGAATCGGTGTACGAACTGGCAAATATCTCCTTCACATCTGTGCCAGATTCTGGGTTCCAGTCATCCACAGCGTCATCAGCCTCTGAATCTATCACAAGCCCTTCCTCACCCACATTAAGCGTCATTACAAGTCCTCACATATCATCTTCTATTCCATCTTCATCTACATCTTCATCCCATACATTTTCAACGTCGCAAGAAACAGTGGCTATTACGAAAAAGTCAGCGCATATAGCAGCACCAATTAATGAGACACAAGCTCAAAAGTCATCGTCTGGAAGAGAACCCATGGCTTCGGATATTGTACAATCCGAACGTAATATTGACTTTTCATTTTCGAGCGAAGTTATTTATGTAACACAGACAACTCCATATTTTGCCACTGACCACCCATCAATCGATTCGCTGTTTCAGTATATGACTGAATATATAGAACCTAGTGACACTTTTGCAAGCCAGTTGGAAACAGTTATACCTTCAGAAACTTCACTAGATTCGTCAGAATCTTATTTTTATGGAACACAAGCGTCAGTTACTACATCGTTACCAGCCGTCTCTTCGAGTCAGAGCATGATGCTTAGTGTAACAAATACTGTAGAAAGAACATCCCCAAAATCCTCTTCAGTAGAATATACAACTGCAAGTCTAGTCACTCCATTAGAAAATTCTACCACATTCCACCAATACCCTCAGCATAGGATATATCGTTTTGTGTTCACTTTTGATGGAGAATGTGGTAATCTAGCTGAGAACGAAGTTTTGCGAGAGGAGTTTTGGTTGGCTTTTATTGCCATTATAAAAGATCTAACTCAACTGAAGTCAAATAATCTTAAAGCTGAGAACATGTTGTGTGACCCACTGCGTATATATCTTCGAATCATATACTTCTATAATACCACTGGTATCGCTATTGATGAAATTTTAGAAGCTTTTCAGAATAAAATATCGTCTTCAAGTTTTTATGTGCCTTTGATAAACGAAATGCATATACTGCATTTTAAAGTAACAAAAGTAGAATTTCTTGAAATGATATCAGACGAACCAGAGGTGGCTACAACTGGTCTAGAGGTAGTTGACATAGTTATAATCAGTATTGCATCTTTTCTGTTTGCTGTATTGGTGTTAATGATGATTATTGTAGTGTGTCGGGAATGTTACGTTAGAAAAAGGACTACGACATTCCATCTGACGGACATTCCTCACGTTAACTTAAAACTTTCTGATTTCACATTGACTAGAATACCAAGACCTCGGATGTTCTACAGAGAAAATAGCCTTAGAAAACCAGAACCAGTGCCGTTAAGCAAGGCGCGGCACTCGCAAAATGGACATTCAAAATCTACTTCAAACGGAAAGGTCAAGGTTAACATGGATAATATAAACGTGCGCATGCGCGATCATGAAGGTGGATTGGTCGTTGGAATAACTTATAGCGATCCACCTAGTCCAACTAATGACGTATCTTCATCCTCCAGTTCTCCAAAGAGCGTCGATCAGTCTAAACGATCTCTTTTAACGGAGGAGAAAAAGAACGCACCTGGAGGTGTAACAAATCCAAATTACTCCGCCGATGAAGACGTGCAACAGAACACTAAAATTGTCATACAAGACGATGAAAATGAACAACTTGTATAGACAGTTGTTTATCGAAGTTTGTAAATCCCAATGTTTTGTAACCACTTCAAGGAGCTTTATGATTGGTGAATTTCCGCTAGTTAAGTGAACTTTTGCTGCTTAGCACTATTCAAACTAAATATTACCACATTTAAAAAAGCTATTTATCGAATTACAAATATGCAACTATTTAGTATTTCATCACGATGATTTTTATTATTATTTTTGGTGATGCTTAGCTACGGTGTTAAGATATGGTAAGTCTGGACAAGCTGTCGTCAAAAATCGCCAGAAATCCCTGTATTGTATAATTGTCGACTACTATCATAGCACCACACCGGCCCCCTTATTATATTTGTCATGATGTTTGTATCATTCTTTTGCAAGAGTTTTGTGTAACTGTGATATGCATTATTAAATATGACCGAATGTAGTTAACTCCCGTGGGCTGCTGTATCAGACGAAAACATGATTTTCAGAGAAATTCTTCTTGTATTATGCCATTTATTCACATGAAGCTGATGTAAACTTTTCTTTGAAAATGAGACAGATAAAGTTTATAACAGTATTACATATACCAGAAACGTGTTTTGTAAACAGCATTCCTTTTTTCCTATTTTATGATTTTGTTTAATTTAAGTGTTATTAAATTTTGTTCAAAGAATGCCAACTAAAATAAAGCATATTGTTTAAGACTCCTATAAAATGAAAGATATTTCAACATTTGATTTATACTATAGATTTTATAGCAATGTCTTATCGTTTTTATTAAAGCTTCTCCAATACGATATTGGTAAAGAAATATCAATCAATTCAGAATCGACGAAGGAACATCTACATTTCAACAGATGTCAATGACACAATAATGTCACCCTGTTTTACAAATTTTTAAAGCAGGTTAAATCACCTGTGAAATTGACCGATTTGATTAGAACAGCCTTCTATGGAGATTATCAAAATGATAATTTAGCGGGACAAAACAGAGCCATCAACTCTCTGTGCCATTGATTTTCATTGATTAATCAGAGCAGAAGGGAGAAAGTTTGATAACGTCGAGTAGACCATTGTGTAAAACTGATTCAAAAGTTAAATAATTTATAGCTTATGCTAAAAGTGAAATAATTTATAGCTTATGCTAAAAGTGAAATAATTTATAGCTTATGCTAAAAGTGAAATAATTTATAGCTTATGCTCAGGGTGAACTTTTTCGACCGCCTTGTAGCGTTAGTGTACGTCGTCCAGTTTACCTTTAAACGAAATGTCCTACTAAACTACTGGCCTAAAGCTGATCAAACTTAGCAGAGATGTTCCTTGCATAAAGTTGTATCAAAATTGATCAAAACTCGTGTTATATTAAGAACTCCGGTTGCTATGGTAACAGAAAGGAAAAACTTAGAAAATCTTTTTGTCTTAAACTATTATGCCTTAGAGTTTGATATTTGGCCTACAGGTTTTCCTAGATCTCCTCTACAAAGATTATTCAAATTATGCATCTGGGGTTATTAATGGCCCTGTCTTTGGGGGCACTTGATTAACTAGAAACAAAGGCTTATGTGGGGAGAACTTCAAAAATCTTCTTGTCTGAAACCACAAGGCGTAGGGCTTAGATAATTTGCATGCAACATTAACTACAGGTCCTCTACCAACATTGTTCAAAGTATGCCCCTGGTGGATTTAATGGTTTTGCCCTGGGTTTCATTTGATTTTACGTATGCTTATAATGGAAAGACTTTAAAATGTTCTTGTCTGAAACCAAAAAGGTTAGAGCTAAGCAATTTTGCATTGAACATTATTTAGAGATCCTCTACCAAGATTATTCAAATTATGCCCCATGTCCCGAGGAGTCACTTGATTTTACGTATGCTTACAAAGGAATGACTTAAAAATGTTCTTGTCTAAAATCACAAGATATCAAGTCGTTGGTTCTTGTATAATTATAAGTGTCATCTACCAGCTCGCTCAGTCCGGAACGCGACAGCGTTGTCAACGTGACGTCATACAGACGTTAATGCGCGTTAACACTGGTGAACGTTATTGCGGTGCATGACAAATCTGATCGAAACCAAGCAGCCCAATCTCTAAATGTGTCATCGCCGCCGTATGCGCAGGCGCCTTGTTCTGGTGTAAAGGTATATTTTCTAGGTGACAGAAATACAATTTAAATAAAATGTTCACACTTGTTTTGTGAACTAAATTAAATCATATTTTATAAATTTTAAATAGTAAGTATTTTAAACTCATATAGAAACTAAAAGATTGGCTTAACTTTGAGTAATATTCTGAATTGACTGTTTGCCCATCTGGAACGAAGTGTGCCAGAAGAATACCGCTTCGGTCCATGAACATGATACACATATGCTTTCCGGTCGACTTGTAGACCCGTGCCTTCTTTAGGGGTAGTTGTACCCTTAACAGTCCAAACACTAGATTGTTGTTAAGTCTCCAGATCTTAGTAGATCTAGTAGAGCCAGGTTTCATCCCAAGTAATGATTCTATCTGAGAATCTATCACCACCGGCTTTCCATCGCTTCAAAAAGGCCGTAGATGCTGAAACTATCCTTTGTTGGTCGCTTTCCGTAAGTAGTCTAGGACCCAGAGTGCGCATACACTTTCCATGTTTATCTTTTCAAGTAGTATATCTTGTGTGCTGTTGCGACGCCGATATCAAACTCATGAGTAATATCATATGCATTTTAATTGACATTTTCCTGCTACTCAATTTTATTTCATGTGTTATGCAAGTATCATTAATTTGAACTTACCGATTTATGGTGTGCTCCGTGTAACTGCACCTAAAGTTGATTTACCATGCAATAAACTTTTAACGTGTAAGAAATATAGATTTTATTTGAGCTTTCTGGTTTGTGAAAGGTAAGTTTATACTTTTGCAAAAATATAATATAAGTACATTAATTTTTTCTTTAAAAACAAATTTTGTCTAAATGACTTCCGAACAAGCCTCGTACAATGATTGTTCCAGTTATTTCCTTAGGGTCAAAACTAACTCCGTCCGGTGGTCACTTGATTTTACATTGGATCGTATTGGGAAAAAGCTTTAAAAAATCTTCTGCATTGTTTGGTGGGCCTCTACCAATGTCTTTCAAATTATGCCCCTGGGTCAAAACTGGCCCCGCTTAGGGTTCCCTGTTTGTATTAAATATAAGACCATTGAACAATTTCAGTTCAGAAACTTAAATTTGTTTTTGATATTTGCACAGCCGCAGACCCTCAGCCAAAGCAATCAGGTGAGCGATCCATGGCTATGATGGCCTTCTTGTTTTTTTGTTCCAAAATTGCAGTCTTAAACGATGGGCAATTAATATCAATCAATGTTTTAATCATTCTGTTAATAAAAAGACAGCCAAAACTATTTTCACATTTTCCGTTTGAATTAAAAACCAGTACAGAAATTATTATCATAGTACAATGTATATATTTTTCCTTTAATGTCTTTGATAATTTTTTTTAAAATCCTCTAGAAGTCTGAACGCCATTTTAATTGTAATACTTTTTTTTGAAGAGCTTTAGTTCAGGAAAAAAGAAATGATATCATACAATGATAACAGCTGACTTGACTAAACCTAGACGTCCTCTCTATAACTGAAAACACTTAAGAGGATTAGAAAACCATATATGGAAGCAAACTTGGCCAGATTTTGTAAACCTACATTTGACATTTCTCCAGCGCTATTTCTTTTAGAAACTTAATCACAAGTAATTGTGGACATTGCAAAATGGTCTGTTTTCAAAGGTCAGTTACTTATTAACTTTGTACTTGGAAAGTTTATGTTTGCCCATTAAAGGGGCTGTGCTCCAGATGACAAAAAAAAGAAAGTTTTCTTGTATTATAAATTTCTTGTAATATTTATGACTAATGCTTAAAAAATAACTTACTGACAAAAAATAAGTCAAATAATTACATTATAAATTGATTTTTTTCCCTTTCAAAGTGCTATACCGTAACGCGACGGTATAACTAAATCGTATAAGATTTAAAGTAAATAACCGTAAGATCACATGCGGCGATGGTGGTGACAGTAAAAGCATTGGAGATATTTTGTTAACATGAGGGTCCAGAGTTCAAATCAGGCTGGAGCGAAAATATTTTTTTTTATTCTATTTTGACTTTTATAATCAGTTTTGAAGTAAAATATTATTTTGTTATAATCTCACGGCATCTAAATATATAATTTATGAAAAAAAAATTTTTTTTATGTCAAATCTGGAGTACAGCCTCTTTAAAATGAATGTATATACGAGTACAAAACATAAAAAGGTAAAGTGCTAGTCTTTTATTTGTTAAAAAGAAAGAGATTTTGCGGCAATTTTAAAAATTTGGATTGCTTGCAGTTATTCAGATTGGTCTTTCATTTTGGCCTCGTTTTAATGGTCTTCTTTCAAATGATTATCTGTGATAGATTGGAAAACCGTAAAACTTCAGTAACAATCTTCTCTTTCATATTTCTCTTTCAACTGATCTATTTCCTTTTTACAAGAGGCATAGGTTTTGTCTTGCATCTCCAAAATACAAATTTTATCAATCCTATTTACAAGTCCTCGTACATATTCAAACAATTGACGTTAAAAGCGAGTCGTTATCATTATTTTAATAATTTATACTGTAGACTTTATCCAGTTTAGTTCACAGAAATTTCAAAGTTGTCAATCAGAAGGTTTTTTATGTGCGTCTCCTGGCTAAGAAAAACCGTCTAGTCTTCACATTCCTTCCATTTATGAAATATACTAACATTTTCTGGAACCAATGTAATCTTAATTAAATGCTTAAGTACTTGTACGGAAAAACTCGGGCTTACGAAATGATCAAATCTGGCCAGTAGAATAAACAAAATGACAGCATAATTCCTATTGACCTTTCACATTACGTTATCCAACTCAATCCCTATTTAACGTTCGCCGTTTACGTGAACGGTGGTCATTTGTGCACCGTCAATGAAAGTATTAATTCATATTATCTTTTTTTTAGAAAAAGAAAAATGAAATGGATAATTTTATTGTACTTCCTAATAAGTGATATTTTACTTAAAGGTATTGTTTTAAATTTACTCTCCTTGAACATTTTTTAATCGTCTTCTTTTTTGTTCTTACTTTCTATCTTAGATTCTTTATCGGTATTTTTTCTGGTTCATATTTTAATAAAATTTTACCTTTTCCAAAAAAAGTAAACAATCGATTTTAATCCTATTTTTTGCAAGTTTAAATATGTGAATGCTTATTTTTACAAATTACCAGATCTTTTCAAAGGAACATAGTTTTTGAAATTTTATAAATATTCGTCTCTCTTACCAGCCGATTAACGTTCTTAATTTAAACGCTACCCTACGTTCTTAGTGACCATCGTATATTATATATATAACCTGTCTCTAGTCCAGACTGCACCGCAAAATGCACTGATACGAAATAAGAACACGAAGACAAACTCATTAGAGCAAAAACAATATAAGAAAACCGAAACAGGTGGCAGAAAACGGGGAAATGTTGCTCCACAGATTATAGGTGGTACTTATTCCAATGGTACTAAATGGCCATGGCAGGTAATCCACGTTTTCAATAATGTAATTTGGAAATTTTATATTGAAGTGTTTTTTTGTGAAAAAAAAACTTTTTTCACCGCCTACATTTACACGGTGTGATTCCAACTAATATGTCACTATCTGTCGCTGTTTTACACATTTCTTTGACCAGTATGTTCATACCAAGAAAAGTTCGAGAAGCAAATATCGTCTAAAGTGTTCGAACCAACGACCTGCAGAGTTTTAGTCTTACAGTCTTTGAGTATTACCTTGAGTCTTCTTAACATGAATGAAAAAATCATGTTTCTCTGTCCATCAATTATTTTAAATTTGAATGATTGAGTTTCTAAATAAAGTAACCAGTAGTTTACGGAAGGAATATCGTGTAATTATTCCGTGCAAAAGAGAGGTTGGCTTCTTGGAATGAAATTCTTTTATAAAACTTAGAATTCTATCTTTTTTCTAGAAATTATAGACAACTGTTCAAGTTTATGAATATGAAAACGTTAATTAATTTTTAAAATCTTTTATATATAAATTAAGACATATCAGTATGTTTTCGCAAACATTTATACATTGTGTTTGAGTTGTTTTTGTTAATACAGATTGCAGTTCTCACTTTGCAAGACGGAGTTTATAAGTTCAAATGTGGCGGATCGCTTATCGCCTCTGACGTTGTGCTGACGGCTGCTCATTGCCTCAGGAATCCTGACGTCACGTAAACAGTATCTTCATTCACGCGCTGTATTATTAACAAACACTCATTCAGAAGAGAAATAATTTCATATCACAATTTTTTCAGGATTTTTTTCTCAAAATAAGTACACCAGTAGATAACAGATTTCTCAATCCAAAAAGCAAACTGTTTCTTCACATAAATGGGTTAAGACTTCCTAACACTTCTTCTACCTACATTTACACATTTGAGAGACACAGCAAACTGTTCCATAAAAGAACAAGGAGTTTGCGTTGTTTTACTATGCGAAAGCTTTTTCTTTAATTGGCGATGTCTATACTGGCGGAATTCACACATAAGTCCACTATATGTGTATCGTTGTTCTATGAGAGCAATGTTTTCTATAAGAGCAATGTTTTCTATTAGATCAATGTTTTCTATAAGAGCAATGTTTTCTATGAGAGCAATGTTTTCAGAGTCCAGACTATAATAATTCTTGAAAAAAAAGAGACTCATTTCAGTTGTTTATATAATTTCAGACCAAATATGGTGACAATAATCGCTGGTGAATACGACCGGACTCGAACTGATGGCTTGGAACAATCGAGAGATGTTTCAACAATAAAAGTTGTACGCAAACATCTTTACTTCATATGTGATGCTGTTTTTCTTAAATATGATTTAAGTTTACACAATGTAAAAGTCAAACTAGATTATAATAGTTGTCTAACGATGATGAATTGTCTTTCTTTGGCAAATCTATTTTTAGAAGAAGAACGGTCACTGAAAGATGACAATGCCCACGAAGTGGAGCTTTGACCTTTGATTTGATTACAAGATGAAGATAAATTGTAGACATTTCAAAAGAAGTGTTTTTTTTCAACAATCTGACTACAAGATCAAGGTTATTTAGGGGTCAAGACCAAAAAAATATATGTCATTTGGAAGATCTCTCCAAAAGGGTTGTTGTGTGCAAACATTTACTAAATCTGTATATCTAAAAGAAGTGTTTGTAAAGGTCATGGTCAATTTGGGGTCAATGTCAAAATTTTATGTCATATCTCTCTCAAAGGGTTGTTGTGTTTAAACATGAACTAAATCTGTTGAGTAATTAAGGAGTTATGAGTATTTTTGACAATTTGACCTTCGAAGTCAAGGTCATTCAAGGGTCAATGCCATATAAATATATATATGTCAGTAGGAGGGTCTCGTCTAAAGAGGTTTTGTGTTCAAGTATAAAGTTAGGGAATTATGGGCAATGTTTAAGTTCAGGACGGGATGTCGGGCGGACGGAAGGAAGGAATGAAGGACTGACAGACGGACAGTTCAAAAACCATATGCCCTCCAGGGGCATAAAAACATCAAATTGAATAGACAGTTCTCTTTGATTCAAATCAATAGACAAACTTATTTGTCATTTAATTAATAATAATATCCGTGTCTAAACTAATATATACATGTAAAACTATTCTATGTTAATATACCTAGTAAAAAACATGTTTAGCAGTATGATAACTTTGATGTAATGTTATGTTTGTCTATTTCTAGCATCCGAGTTACACTGGTACATTGTCCTCATTGTACAGTAATGACATAGCTCTGATGAAACTTACACATCCTGTAGTTGTGACCAATTCTATAGCAACGATTTCTATAACATCACAGAACAATATAGATAGAAATACTGCACCTTGCCTTATCACTGGATGGGGTATAAATGATACCAGTAAGTAGACATAGTGAATTTTCGTGAAGCGTTCTCTTTATATAGTCTATTATTTGATGTCTGTCATTATTCGCGTGTCACTTCAATTTAAGAAATATACATTCTGCGGCATCAAAGGCAAGATCGTACGATGCCTGTCACAACTCTACCTGTCAGTCAAATAGGCATAAGACACTCCCCTTGTAGCTGGATCCTCGATTGTCACTCGATCGATTCAATGTTACAAAGGATACCAACTTATTACAAATTACCGATCAACAACCAGAATTTTCTGCCTACCACCAAAACAAATGCATTGTAGTTATATTGGTTCAAACATTTAAAATAGTATAAAAAAATTTACTCACTTAGTTGTCAGTGAATATTTAGCAATATAGAAATCACCAAAACAAATAGTTCTATCGATTCAAACATCTAAAATAACATTTGTGAACATAGAAGTTCAATGATCATTTAGCAATATAGAAATTACCTTATTCAATACGTTTCTAACTACCGTTGTTTGAGAGAAAGTTTAGATTTTTTTTATACAATTTTCTGCCTAATGTTTTTTGTTGCGCAGTGATTCGTGTGCTGTGTTCAGGTCATGCTCTGGCTTAATAAGCAACGTTTAAGTTTGATTACAAGATAAGCATATTTGAGCAATAAGGATTATAATCTAATATTTTGGATGTCAAGAGCAGCGACTGTTTTGCTTTGATTAATTATTCTTAAGTACTGACTCATCTGGTTATACTTACATAGTACTTTTATCTACATGTATCTGTTTAGACTTTTAATCTCTTGAGTACGTGGGCTTAAAAACGTGGCCGAATTTTGCAAAAACAAATTCAAAGACAATCGATCCATATTTTTTGTGTAAACTTTGATTTTTTTTCAGCCAGAGGCTGCATAAAATAATGCGAGCAGTCGCCGAGTTGATTTTCGTCAGTTTGACTAAGTAGTAGATGTAAATACCAATTGTTTTCGTAATTGATTCAAAGGGTCGAGCGAAAGGTTTTATCAGCTTTTTTCTTTGATTTGTGTAAGCTACGCGCCAAAGTAGAAAGTTCTAAATTTTTATTGAATTTTTTCAATCTCTCTTTTTTAACAAAAAAAAGAGGAAACATACATTTATGTATAGGGTAAGAATGGCCTACTTGAGCATCTATCTAGGCTCCTGACTCTAATTATTGTCGTTTCGCACTAAATTTACGTCATGTCATGCAAGGAAGAAATTTAAATTGCCTCTAACCTATGTCTGAATTTGCAGAAAAGGGAACCAACGGCTTAACCATAAAATTGTCTCAGGCGAATGTTGGCATACTGGCTAATGACGACTGCAACAAAAAGGAAAATTGGGACGGTCTCATTCAACAGTATCAGATGTGTGCTTACAGTAAACGACAGTCGGCGTGTCTTGTTAGTATGTTTCAATCTTCAACCAACTTTCCGTATGAAGTTTTGTCCCTATATATGTACATGTATTTTAGTTGCAACAGGAGCTTACATAAAATGTTAGCGTTTTGACGTTGTTTCAAAGTGAACAGTAAAATAGTTTGTATAAAATTATTTGGAAAAATTGAAGTGTACTTTTGATTTTAAAACAAAAGCAGTATCTTTAGATAGTTCCATTCAATGTAAGCAAGTTTCAATCAAATTAGAATTGCATACTTTGTCGTTTATTCATTTACACAGTGTTTCTGAATGCGAGTTCTTTTCTCGGATTGTAAGTCATCTTCTAAAATTCCATACTTCAAAAGTGTGTTTTTACCTTCTTTTTCTGCCTTTTTTCATTATCATTTAATTCCAGGGTGACAGTGGAGGTCCTCTAGTGTGCAAGGTCAACAACAGTTTCGTACAATATGGCGTCACTTCCTGGGGATCCAAGTTCTGCGACCGGAAGCCGTCTGTCTACACGCGTATTTCCTATTACTATACCTGGATACTTGACACGATGAAACGAATCTGAATGTTGTTAATCTGAAAAACAGCTTAGAGTTCTAAAAGACGTAATGAACATTTGCGAAAAGCCATTTTTTACTTTTTGTAAACTTTGAAAGACAAAGTGACATTCAAGTACTGTCTAGGGAACATCTGACATCTTTTTACGTTTTGCATGAGTAAATGAAAAAAAGAATCCTCTTGTTACCTGTGTTCTAAACCGTAATAAAAACTCAATTTCAACTCGGTATCGATAGAAATTCAGAACTTTGATTTCCCTTGGAAAGTTTTGTACACACAGTATATAATGATGTAGTGCAAGTAAGTCAGTACTCAAAATTCTGCTGTTATCTCTGCCATGTCAGATGCTGCTAGAAACCTTTCTAAGATGTTTATTTAGAAGGACAATATAATAACAATGTCTGTAAACAAATTCAAAATGTTATTGTCTACTCATCAGTTCATTAGTCATGTTTTACCTTACTAACTGCCAATCCAGCAGATTTTATGGTTAGTGTAGAATGCTTAAAAGGTTCAACAGTAAAACAAACAGTTCAAAATAGATTTGCCGAGTGGCTTGAAAATGTCCTTGACCTTGACTAATGTCTGCCATCATCTCATTATGGTATTACACCTACATATCTAAATAACCGGTACCTTTATGCAGTTTTCAAAATGTTTTCTGCCAAACAAAAAAGGTAACGAACAGACAACCCCACAGGCAGATGGACAACCAGTGGCATCACAAAATATCTCCCTTCAGGCGTATAAACTTTTCTACCAAACATTTTAAATTTTCCCCAATCAATTCAAAAGATACAGGGCAGACACAAAATTTCACAAATTAAACCAAAATATGCATAAGTGTGACCTTGATCTTGAGGCAAACCCGAGCCAAAACCTGCGCTCTGCATATCGTCTGCACAACGTTTCCGCCAATCATTTTAAATTTCCTTCAATCGGTTCAAGAGATACAGAGTAGACACGAAATATCACATATTAAATCATAATGACTAAGTGTGACCTTGACCTTGATCCAAGCAAGATGGAACCTGCGCTCTACACACTGTTTCAGTATGGCTACCAGTTCTGCAAAGTAGTTTTTAAAAATTTCCTAACAAGAAATATTTAACATAAAATCAGAATGACAAAGTTTAACGTCGACCTTGATTCCAGGATGCTGTAACCTGTGTTCTGTGTAAGGTGTTAGTATGGTTAACATTTCCTCCAATTTCAAGAGATACAGAGTGGACAAGAAATTTGACACATTAAATCATAATGATTTAGTGTGACCTTGACCTTGATCTAAGGAATGTAGAACCTGCGCCCTGCAGACCGTCTCAGTATGGATAATATTTCTGCCAAGAAGTTTAAATTTCCTTAAATCGGTTCAAGAGACAAATAGCAGACAATAAACTTGACACATTAAATCACATTGACAAAGTGTTACCCTGGCCTTGATCCGAGAAAGCCAGAACCTGTGCTCTGCACATCTTCTTATTATAGTTTACATTTCTTCAAAGTAGTTTCAAATTGATTAAATCGGATCAAGAGATATGTAGAGCGGACAAGAAATTTGACACATTTAATCATAACTGAGACATTAAGCTTGATCTGAGAATGCTGGAACCTGAGCTCTGCATGTCGTAGCATTATGGTTAATATTTTTGTCAAATAGATTCAATTTGATTAAATCGGTTCAAAAGATACAGAGCGGAGACGAAATTGCTAACAGACGGACGGACGACCAGGGGCTTAACATAATACGTCCCTTTAGGCGTATACTAAAAGAATCAAAATACATCAATACATATTACCATTTACATTTCTTATTGTCTAAAAGACTAAAAAAGCATTTGGTGTTTGTGTCAATTTTCATGAAAGTCTGGGGTGAACTGTCACCCTTATGACGTAATGATCACCTAATGATCGCAGTCATTATCGGAAGAAAGAAAGAAAGAAAGAAACTGTCTGTAAAACCTTTCAATATTACCACAGATTCTTGGGGTCTGGTCCATTCTACAGTCCCCCCTCCCCCACGCACGTAAATTCCTGCTCCATCCCTGCATGGTAACAATATGATTCAACTTCAACTTCAATTACTGCCAAAAGTCAATACTGACTATACTAGGCAGGCGCGTGTCAGGAACATTAAAATTATAAAAGATAATAACAAAGAAAACATGATTTTACTAAAGATCTTAATCATTTATATTAAATGTTTAAAAGATATAAAAGTTGTTCAGTCCAATGATTAAAGTTGGCACAGTTGGGGGAAATCTCGAGTTCATGTTTTGTTGTGTTTTTGATTGCGGGATGAGGAATTTGTTGTTTCTTGTGTTTGTAAGGTGATTGTGCTCGACATTGACTTGTTTGTTTTTTATTTTGTTCGCCTTTGTTCTAATGTTGACCATTTTAGTTCCTTAATCATGTCTGGCACACTGCTTATATAGTGGTAATCATTATGAATGTACCTTGCAGCTGACCTCTGGACCATTTCTATTCTGTGAGTGAGATATTTCTGCCATGGGTGCCATATGGCTGAGCATTATTCGACCTGTGGTCTTACATGCTTCTTTGAGTTGTTTGTTTTGTGTTTTGACATTTCGTCTGATGAACCTCAAGCTGTTTTTTTTGTAATGTTGTTTATGTGGGATGACCAGTTCAGGTTACTATTTGCAGTAACTCCTAAGTATTTTGAATTTTCTGTGGTGTTCAGTATAGTGCTATGTAGGGTGTAGGGAAGGACGACCGGTTTCTTTTTCCGGTTTTTGTTTTTGAGAAAGTTTGTATCCATGAACTGATGTGTGGATGAACTCCCATATGTTTCAGCTTGTGTATGAGTTTGTGGTGGTCTTCTTTGTCGAAAGCTTTACTGAAATCCATGACAATATTATCAGTTTGTTGACCTTGATCTAGGTTGTCAGCTATTTCTTGTGTGAAGCCAATGAGCTGTGTCTCACAGCTATGTTTTGACCTGAATCAAAGTAGCTGGGGCAAAGTATGTTGTGTTTGTCAAAGTAATCCATCATGTTTGAAACAATGTGTTCCATTAGTTTTGATGCTATACATGTGAGTGATATTGGTCTGTAATTGCTAGGTTTTGATTTTGACCCTTTTTTGTATGCTGGTATGATGATTGCATGTTTCCAATCCTGAGGAACAATACCCGTGTCAAGTGACCTTTGGAATATGATTTGGGGGATTTGTGCTATCTCTGTATGTAGCTCTTTGAGTAACCTAGGTGGTATCTCATCTGGACCTTGGGCTTTATGGGGGTTTACTCCTGTCAATAACCTATCAGCTCCTTGAACTGAGATGAATATGGGAGCCATGGGTTGGTAATCAAGTGATGACATTGAGCTTTTAGCTGTTTGTTTAAGACTGAGTGGCGAAGGCATTGAGAATACTGATTCAAACTGTTTGTTTAGTATGTTCACCTTCGGCTCTGGGTCACTGTAAGTATGATCATCAGTGCTAAGTGGTGCAATTCCTGTGTTTTCAGGTTTTTTTATGTTTAATAAAGTTGTAGAACTTTTTCTTATGACCTGAATCTGTATTATCTGAGTAGATGATTGACTCTAGATATGACCAATAAGCAATCCTTATTTGTATTTGTACTGATGCTTAAAATGGTTGAATTTCTTTATGTTTTGACTATTCTGTGACCGAGACTTTTTTTGAAGGTTCTTTTTTTTGAAGGTTTTGTTGCACTTTCATTATCTGTTTGACAATCATGAGTAACCCATGGTAAATCAGCTTTATTTTTGCATATTCTTGATGGTATGTGTATGGATGATAACCTTTTGATCTCGGCTTTGAACTTGTCCCATAATTGGTCGGGGCTTCATTTTGGTTTTGGTTGAACGTTCTAGTGAATGTGAACAAGTCATTCTTGAAGGCAGACCAGTTTGCTTTCTTGTATGATTTGACCAGTTGAGGTGTTTGTCAGAATCGCCCTCTTTTGACCTTAAGTTTTTGGAAGACTATATCATGGTCCGATGTACCTAAGCTTGGTAAGACTTTCGTTGCGTGGACGTGACCAGGAGTGTTCGTGAGAAAGAGATTCAGGATGTTTTTATCCCGTGTGGGAACTTTGACCATTTGTTTAAGATTATGATTAATCATGTTCTCTGCAAAATTTTCATACATGTCTTTAAATTTGCATGTATCTGTTGGTTTTTCATTTGACAAGTTCATGTCTGGGAGATTGAAATCACCCAGTATCCAGATGTTGTTGTTTTGAGGAATTTTTACTAGAGATGACCACAGTTCATTGAGTGAGTGTTCACCATTCTCATGAGGCTTGTAGTATGCAGAGACATACAATGGATCTCGCTTTTGGATAACCATGGTGACTGATTTTTCTCACTGGACTACTTTGGTGTGGAAGATCATCAGGAACATGTTCCAGGGAGTAAAACTTGATTGGGATCCTAGATTGTCCAGTGAGACTCTAAATGAGATTCTAAATATATCGTAATAGATTTAGCATATGCAGTGAAAATAATTAAACATTAGCCTCTTTAAGACATTTGTGCTTACACGAGAGTCTACAAATATCAATAAATACAAATATAGGATATAAATACAGTATGAACCTTGTGGAACAGAATTACTGCATAATTCCATCTTGCTTGGTGACACTGGTTCTTACATTATGCTTGATTTCATCTTGCTTGGTGACATTTGAACGTACATTATGCTTGATTCCACATCTTGCTTGATGACATTGGAACTTGCATTATGCTTGATTTCATCTTTCTTTATTTCATTGGAACTTACATTATTTAAATTCTCTCATTGATTAATGGCCTTTGTACTTGCATAATAACGCTACATTCAATCTTGCTTTGTACCATTTCATCGTCTTTTGTTCTGTGTTGGAATAACCAAGATACGATTTCACATAGCTAATTAATGTATCACCCAACTTTCTTCATGCTCTATTCAAACTATTTAAGGATAGGTGCTTTTTGCATGTTTGTCATTTGAAGTTGACTATTTTTTAGTGTGATTCCTTAGAGCTTCGCTCATTTCTATTATCAAGTGTTTATGCTTTATATAAAGCTTGGTGTCTGATGCTGTGTTAATACATACGTTTTTCTATCATTTGAGCAACTGACATTGCATATCTATCATTTTCTGGCTAATTTTCGTATAACGGTTTTCGAATTAATGTTGCATAAGAAATCTGTAGAGTTACAAAAAATCATGTTGTGCACCGAAGATTGGCTGGTGTGCTTTGTATTTACGTAAAGAATTTTTATAATGTGAAATTTTAGTTTAGGCCTGAAAACGGGTGAAAGCATTTTTTCATGAATGCATGCTGAAAAAAAAAACTTTATGATATGTCACATATCATAATTATGATATGTTAATGAACTGTTACATTTCAAAAACTCTCATTATTCATTAAGGTATGAGAAAATGGTTGATACCATCCCAAGGGTAAAAACAGTTGTGTACGGTAAGAGGTCCTTAAGGTTTGAGGTCGCACAGATCTGGAACAGTCTCCAAAGTGACACACGAAAAGTTGAAAACTACAAGGAATTTGTGGGACTCATCCGGACCTGGGGCGGCACAAGTTGTAAGTGTGCTATGTGTGTTTAACTTTTGTTCTTAGCTTAATTTATGTGATTCTTATTATTTTTCCTTTTTCTTTTTAGTTGCTATGTAAGATGTGCTCTTTAGCTTTTAACATGCTTTTAGTTTGCAACCTAAGTTTGATCATGTATATGTGCTTTTCATTTATATTTATTACTATGTATGATGTGTTACTGTTTCTTCTTCTTTTTTTTTGCATGTTTTTTTTGTCTTCTAGTTGTATGCATGATGTATTTTAATTTCCCTGCTTTCTTTAGTATGTTCTGTTTATTTTAATACCATGTCTTAGCTTATTTAACTTATTTAGTATGTCTTAATCTCATCTTTTCTTTTTACAGGTGTTATGTTAATCTGTTGTATGGTCTTTGTTTATTTGTCGGTAAATAGCTTTTAGCTAATGTTATTTATTGTAATTGTATCAGAGACATAGATACATATTTATAAAGATTCTTGTATCTCAGTGTATCTTGAAGGGAACGTAACGTTTTACATCAAGTAATATTAATAACTAGAAATTAAAGACTGCTCGTTAGAATGCCGAACATATTGCGTTGTCAGTAAAGAAAGCTGCAGTTAAACATATAGCATATTGCATATGTCGGAGAGGAGCAAATGAAGTTGCAATGTGATGATAGCGCATTCAGTTACCATAAAGCATGATGTTATTCAGCAAAATACAGGTTTCCAATGCCATAAAGCCAGATGGAATCAATCATAATGCAAGTTCCGATGTCATAAAGCAAGATGGAATCAATCATAATGCAAGTTCCGATGTCATCAAGCAAGATGGAATCAAGCATAATGCAAGTTCCAATCTCATCAAGCAAGATGGAATCAAGCATAATGCAAGTTCCGATGTCATAAAGCAAGATGGAATCAATCATAATGCAAGTTCCGATGTCATCAAGCAAGATGGAATCAATCATAATGCAAGTTCCGATGTCATCAAGCAAGATGGAATCAATCATAATGCAAGTTCCGATGTCATTAAGCAAGATGGAATCAAGCATAATGCAAGTTCCAATCTCATCAAGCAAGATGGAATCAAGCATAATGCAAGTTCCAATCTCATCAAGCAAGATGGAATCAAGCATAATGCAAGTTCCGATGTCATCAAGCAAGATGGAATCAATCATAATGCAAGTTCCGATGTCATCAAGCAAGATGGAATCAATCATAATGCAAGTTCCGATGTCATAAAGCAAGATGGAATCAATCATAATGCAAGTTCCGATGTCATCAAGCAAGATGGAATCAAGCATAATGCAAGTTCCAATCTCATCAAGCAAGATGGAATCAAGCATAATGCAAGTTCCGATGTCATCAAGCAAGATGGAATCAATCATAATGCAAGTTCCGATGTCATAAAGCAAGACGGAATCAAGCATAATGCAAGTTCCGATGTCATCAAGCAAGATGGAATCAATCATAATGCAAGTTCCGATGTCATCAAGCAAGATGGAATCAATCATAATGCAAGTTCCGATGTCATTAAGCAAGATGTAATGAGCATAATGTAAGTACCAATGTCACCAAGCAAGGACTCGTTTATTTTACATCGATTGCGATACAAGTTCTTATTCGTTCTATATCTTTTCATTACAAACAGCAGCTTGGAGCAAGATGGAATAAATGGGGTGCATGGAAAAACCGGATAGCACAGAATGGCACCGAAACACCGGAAAGCACTCAATAGAAAGCACTCCGAGATTAAGGCTATCCCAACTGTGCCAGCTTTTATCAGTGGACTAAACAAGTTTTATAGATTTTAAAGTACTTAAAATAAATGTTTAAGTAAGATCTTCAGTTAAATCTTGTTTTCTTTGTTATTAACGTTTATAATTTTAAATGTTCCTGACACGCGCCTGCCTAGTATAGTCAGTATTGACTTTTGGCAGTACTAAGTTGAAGCATTTACTTGAAGTTGAAGTAAATGCAGTAATTCTGTCTGTTCCATAGTCGAGACACCAAGCATTTGTGAATACTGTCTTAAAATGAACAACTTTAGCCTTAGGTTTGTAGCATTTACTGACAAATATTCACTGTAGATAACTGCTCAGGACTATCTGACATTTCCATGCTACGCAAAAAGTTTTCTTGCGAAAACTGCACCTATCCGCTCCCATCCGCTTTTCATTTTTAAAATAGAAGGTGGTTTTCCCGTCATTTGTTACCAAAAATAACTTTTTTCGGAATCCCGCCAGTGGGAAGCCATTTTGAAATGACGAACTAGACTCTATTTAGTTATCTTATAAATTCCTTCTTTTACGCGTATAAAAGAGCTGTGAAACAGCTCTGAAGTAAATATTTATCTACGCTTTGAGAATATATGTAGGTACATATCGTTGAGACCAAACTAGTTAGGCTCATAGAGATTTTGCTTCATTTTGGTTGTGCGCGCCTGCACGCAGGAAATAAACCACCATTTGCCTAATACTTATGAAAGAAAAAGAAAGGGAAATTTAATGTTTCTTATTAATTTCGTAAAGTTTCATAATAATTAAACGTAATTTTTGGAAGATATTCAAATATACACGAAAATAACGAGCCAAATATTCGATCTGTAACATTTTCATTACAAACAGCAGCTTGGAGAAAGAAGAAAAATAAATATTACAATTTACAGAATGTGTCATTACATAGTTATATTTATTATTCATATATACCTATAGGATTTAAAGTAAGGTAATCAATACATTTGTTAAGAAACATTTCGCCATTATTTGTATAGCCTGTCGAAGTTGAATGATAGCAGGAAATTGTTAAACACATTGATTAGATTGTGATGTACTCATTTTATGTTGAGATATATAGTTTTCAGACTTAGCTTTTGAGTTAGAATTTACTAGAAGAGATTTTTATTTCAGTTGACGATTTCATCTTAAATGGTCTAAAATTTTTGAATGAATTTGTTACCATCTTCATTTGTTTTACAATAATTACAAAGTTATAATAATTATTATTAAGTTATGTGTATAAATCAAGGTCAGAACAGTTTAAAATGCTTTTTGAATGTGTTAATGCTGTACGACAATGCAGGATATACACTTCAAACATGTTTAATTAATAAAAAAAGTTTATTGTCCAGTATTGAGTCACAGGAGTTTGAAATTCTATCAATAAACAAGAGATATTGAAAAAAAAGATATTTTATTATATTAGAGGGTATAATTTTTTTCAATATCTCATGTTTATTGATAGAATTTCAAACTCCTGTGATTGAATGTATGACCTTTTAAAATTTATGCCATAATGTTTATACAAGCCACTCATATTACCAACATGATACTTCATTTCTACTTAAAAGAACCAAAAACAGTTTGAGAGTCATTGCTTAAATTGTAAACCTATTGTGCATAACAAAATCAAATAGGAGCCCACAGATACACAGATTGACTCTGCTGTACTACTAGTTAGTCCTTAGATATTGGGCAGTTCAAGCAGAAATACAGATTTCAATGAAGTTCTTAGACTGTTATAAACACAGTTAAACTGGTACATGCTGAATTTAATCATTGGTGTGAACTTACTCTTCCAAAAGTGCATTTTAGTCATAAAATGATGTATTTACCATATAACCCATACAATTCACATTTACATGAAATTGAATTGAAAGAAAACTAAATACTTTTTATATTTTATGCCTCTTAAAACTGAAATGTATATGTAATAACTTTTGTAATACATATAAAATACTAATTATTAACAGGACCATGTGAGTATACACAGTGCTACACATAGATCTTCAAGTTAAGAGATATGACACCATGGGTGAACCCAGTTACTGGAATAATTCCACATCAGCTGGAGAATGTTTAGGGACTGTCTCAGTATTACTTTAATTTGAGAGGGGCTTTCATATGAGTACTTGAATTTGTTTGGAATCAAAATTGGTCAAAATGCATAATTTTTAGAAAAGGAAGTGTAATAAATTCAGTGATCAATGACACTTAGTATATAGTATGACACAACAATAATAAGTCACACATCCTTGATGTCTCATACCAGCAGGCTATGTTCAGCCCCAGTAAAGTAACTTGCCTCAAAATAAAAAGACAATGACTACACATATGTCAAGATTGTTGAGCAAGTGTTCAAATTTGTAGAACTACACAGCTGTCAGATGAAATTTCTGTCGAAATATTGCAAAATAAAGGTAAAACATAAATTATTAAGGAAACTGATATTGCTAATTCATGTAAGTTAGGGCAAGTGATTTAGAGGATAACGCCGTAAATCAATAGGCTCCCTGTGATGGGCATAAGTTACAGCATTTTATTTAATTCAAGATATAATTGATGATAAAAATGAAATAATGCCCAGTGTAAAAGTGAAAGAGAAAAAGTCAAAGTACAATTGATAAACCAGATGGATTCTTTATTTTCATCGATTCAGCTATCAGTATAATAACATTCGACATACAACTTTTAGTTTATCTACAAAACTGACTGATTATAATAAGCACTCATTTTGAGGTAAAGTCACATACAATTGATCTAAACAAACATTTATATTGTATGTATTATCACTGTCTGACCATAAGACTCAAAACATTTAAAAATGGATAATCCTAAAATAACATTTAAATACATTAAAGTAGATTGTCAGCATAAAATTTGTTTTTAAAAAAACTAATATGTGTTGAACCCAACCATATGGGCCGTAATTAAGTAATTAGAGTGATTTAAATGAAACAATGCCCAGTGTAAAGGTGACAGTTAAAAAATCAAAGTACATCTGGTAAACTGAATGTTTTAATGTAAGTCTTTACATAGTTGTTGTTGTTGTACAATGTTTGGATGGGTAGCTTTTAACATTTGAACACTTTCCTAATGTCTGTTTGTTATAATCTATTTGCAGGTGCTGTTTAAAAGATAAAGTGCCGATTTAAAAAGTGATCAATCAAGATGTTTGCAGGTTCAAAACCCACAGGATTTGGGACCCCATTTGGGGCTGGTGGAAGTATGATATTTCATTTTGTTTCATTTGTTTTCTAGAAATTCTCAGCTGCGTTATGTTCCCGAGATAGATATTATTTAGAAAAAATGATTATGTATTGAAAAAAAGTTAATGGTTATAACCAAAAATAGAAAAATAGACAATACTAAGCCTATTGAGGCAGAATCTATAATTTATATTTTCTACAACTTTACAATTGATTAGATACTTCTGTATTTGTGTTATAGAGTCTGTTTTATGGAGTAAAGACTGTGTTCCAGTTAGTTTATCATGCCAAAATTAGAAAAAAAAGTAAGATGGTTTCAACTTGGCAGTGTTCCAACCGCACTGTAAGAATTGCCCTGACTCAGAAAGTTTTGGTAGGGACCCTGCAAACATTTGTTCATCATGGCCTTACTGTGTCAGAGTGTCAGTCGGTACCCAGTTGTTCTTCTTCCATTTATTTGATATGTTACTATGTTTTACTGTATGACAGCTGTGCTTCCTTATTTAAATACTACAAACCTTCAATATTTCATGATATGCAGCACTTACTGTGGTTTCGTTTACAGGCACAACTCCAGGATTTGGGACTACTGCCTTTGGCCAGTCAACACCAGCCAGTGGAGGACTATTTGGACAAAGTACTGCAGGAACGAGCACAGGAACTGGTCTGTTTGGCGGTAGTGGAGGGTCGGCCTTTGGAACACAGTCAACAGGATTCAGTAAGACCTTCACCAGTTTTCCTGTTTGAAAGATTACTATCTGTATCTAGAACTTTTTTTTATAAGCAGTGTCAAAATAATTAGCATCTAAATTCCTTATTGCCATATGCTTCTGATACTGCTAATGGTTGTGATAAATGATTTCAAACTTTATGTATGGCCACAAGATAGAATCAGTCAAAACTATAGTTAGAAGGTGCAGTTAGGGATTGGCTTGGTTTGAACTATAACCTTTATCTGATGTGATAAGTTAATAATTTGATAGAAAAGTTAAAACTTAAATTCTGTAGAAACATGCGTATTTACTTGACCCATAAGAATTTTGCTGAACTGTTTTGAAAAACAAATACTGAGATTACATAAAGAAATATAAAACAATTTTCTTTCAGACTTCGGCTCAACACCTAGTAGTTCTGGAGGATTGTTTGGCCAGAAAACAACAGCAAATACTGGACTGTTTGGCACACCAGCAGCCACCTCTACCAATACATTCGGATTTGGAGCTTCAGGTAAAATATTTTTCTTTTCTTTATACTCCAGGATTATGCTTTAACAAACACCTTAACACTAAGTGTTAGCAGTTACTTGGTTGATTTTATCTGCTGAATTGGTTTCTTATCTTCTAGTATCAGATCCGATCTTGAATTTCTTATTAGCAGGTGGTTTTGGCACAACAACAACAACTAGTACAGGTGGCCTATTTGGAACCAATACAGGAACTGGGGGTCTGTTTGGTGCCAGCCCAGGTAATATGAATATAATTGTTTTCTGTTGAATTTGAGTGAAAGACTATAGAGGACTTTCTTTTGTGCTGTCCAAACCCTTTCTTGTAGTTTCATCAAACCATCATTTTATTCTGATTCTGATTATGAACTATTTGGCTTTATTGTTGAATTCTAGCACTAACTTTTACTCTTTCAATTCCATTTGTTACAAAAGGTGAATGAAAGTCTACAAAATTGGGAAATTCCTCAAAACTGGAGTCAAGAACATACTGAAGAAATACATTGGTACTTACGAAAAGGTTTTGTTTAAGTAATGCACAAATCAGATTATTGAAAAGGAATATGTCCATTGTCAAGTGTCAACTGTCGAGAAGTGCAACTAATTTGCTTTCTTTCAGCTAAGTCCCAGATATGTATATTTAAATTGAAACAAGAAACATATGTAATTACAGCATTTGGACAGCCTCAGTCTGGCACTACTATCAAGTTTAACCCTCCCCAGGGTCAGGATACCATGGTGAAGAATGGAGTGACACAAAATATCAACACAAAACATCAGTGCATCACAGCCATGAAAGAATATGAGGACAAAAGTCTGGAGGTAAGTTGGAAAAGTGTAGAAAAAAAAGTCACAGTGGTACAAAATTTTAGTGTACTTCAGAAGTAGTCCTTGGTCCATTCAACACTTTCTGCTAGGAATGCTAAGTGTTATTCTACGAATAAATACAAATTCTTCATTAATTTGAAAACTCAAGTTTTGGCTGTGTGCAATTTTTTTTTCAGTCAGAGAAATTAATGATGTAAGGATTTTCGGGAAAATTTGAACTAAGAAAATGCTTTAAAGTATTTCAGAAACGCATATCGTTGTCAAATGTATTGAGTAAAACACCTTTTGATGAAGTAGGGCATTCCCTAGTCCAAAATATTAAGACATATACCGTGCATTTAAAGCTATTTTTACATTGGTCAAATCCGCTATAACGACTTCGCATTTTCCGACAAATGTAAAACTGTAAAAAATGAAAATGGGAAGTCTTTCAATGAAGGTCGAAGGAAATTTATTTCTAAGTTTCAAGGTACCAAGTTCTTACAAGCATTGAGAATTCTTGAATTGTTCATCTATTTGAGCAGAGAAAAAGATGCATAACCTGATAATATATCTGCAATACCAAACATGAAGAGAAAAAATGACTGAAAAAAAACGAAAACAGTCTATTGGATAAAGTTTCGGATGGGTTAAGAGAAATTCTCAGTTAAATTTTCTGTGCCAAAACCTTGAAAATTTGCAATATAATTGACATTCATAAAATGAACTTTTTCAGGAATTAAGAATCGAGGACTACACGGCTGGCAGAAAAGGGAAACAAGGTGGCGCAACTGGGTTTGGCTTTGGCACTCCGGCTGCATCAACTACACCGTCAACTGGATTTGCATTTGGGCAGAGTAAGCCAACTGGATTTGGAGGAAGTGAGTTGTTAGAGACCACTTTAGATAAATGTATATTGAAAAAAAAAGAATTAACAGTTTCTTGATGAAGAAGTAAAGCTTTATATGATAGAAAAGTTTGGTAAATAAAACATGTCACACCTTGCTAAAGTTTCAGTTGGGAATATGTCGGGCTGTGAAATTTGAAATTCTCTTTCAGGAAAAAAAAAGCATTTATTTTCTGAATATATTTGTATATTTGTTGTCATAGACTTGACTGTTGTTTAGTGAGTGTTACGAGTCAGAACCTTAACCCTGAACATACTGAAACTTTGCAATGGATTTGCCCGGCTTTGAATTTGGAACAGTCTATTCAAAGTTTAAGGGATTTCAATACAAAAATGGAGCTACCAACAGTATAGAGCCTGGTCAGACTGCACGGATGTGCAGGCTGGCCTGGCTCTATACTGGTGGCAAAGGTTCCTTTCGGTTCCAGCAGGTTAAGGGTTAAACATTTATATTTACAGCTGGTTTTGGCACCAGCACATCAACAGGAGCTAGTAACTTGTTTGGTCAGACAGCGGCTTCTACTGGCGGCGGACTGTTTGGTGGCAACAAACCACTGTTTGGTAACACTACTACCACAACTCAAAGTGGGTTTGGATTTGGAACCAACACCAGCACGGGTACAGGAGGTCTCTTTGGTCAGACACAGCAGAATAAGGTATGAAGCTTAGATATTGAAATTATTCAAGGTTTTTGTATTGGCCTAGTTATACAACTGATAGCAGTAGGTCATGCACGTTTAAGATTATTACAGGGTGTACTGGAATCATGTAGATGTTTTATCCATGGATCTGTCCTTTCACTTGTATAATTTTAAAATGAAATTTTTATAATCAACAGGTAAAATAAACCGATTAATTCTGACAAAATGTAAAGGAATCTTTTTGTAACAAATTGATAAAAAGTAAGATCCCTACAAGAAAGGTATTACATACAATCTACTTGTTTTGTTTGTATAGAATGACATCTGTGATCTGTCTGAGCTAGTATTGTGTATTGTCAGGGTACCCTGCATCACATATGATGTAGTATCATGACAATACGTTAAGCAGACCCTTTCAAAAAAAGATGTGTGACTTGTGCCTTTTTAACAAACCCAAAGTAAGATTTGAACATCTTGGGAGCTCTATCAGTGTCAACATCCATAAAGTGCAAAGCAGTATATAAAAAGGGACTAGGCCAGTGCCTGTAAAGCAGTAGAAGTAATTTTGGACTGTCTTAAGTTTTATGTAGAAAAGAATTGCAAATTAAGAAGAATAAATATTGGGGTCATTTTTCTCAAGCGCTCCCTTTAATTTGACATTTATAGCTTTACCCAACTTTTTTTTCAGTAGCTAAAGTGGCAGTTAAACTGAAATGCAGATAGAACTTGTGCTTCTGGCGCAAAGTATTGATCTGTATCAGCACCTGTGCAATGAATCATGATACTTTATTGTGAACTAAAAAAAGCATAAAGGAATGACCGTTTTGGAATGACTCTAGTTATAGCTCTTAACTAACTAGGCAATTCAATGTCCCTGTTAATGAATTGATCATTGTCTTATCTTGCTATTTCAGCCATTGTTTGGGACTGCTACAACCACACAGTCCAGTCTGTTTGGAACTGGGACTGGTTTTGGACAGCAGGCTGCTAGCTCTGGATTTGGAGGTTTTGGAACAACACAGTCTGTAAGTTGTCTTCTATTTTAAAATTATTGAGTTACTAAGATATTTACACAGCTGTTTTGTTTGTTGTCAAATGTTGCCACAAAAGTGATCTGTCTAATCCACAGGGCACAATAGCCTATAATCTTAAGTAATCAGAAGCAAAATGTTTAGCATGTTACTGGTAACCAGCAGTTTACAGTACTATAGTTTCAATTTGATATAGGCAATTTATGGTTTACAGCATACATCGGAAAAAATTCTGTATTCTGCCTCTATAATATGTTTTAGATAGAAATTTCAGAAGAATTATGAATTAAATGCTTAAACAGACTATGAAAATACGAATTGTAGTTAAATATTTTATTTTCAGGGAGGATTATTTGGCAACAAGCCAGCATTTGGAGCAACAACCTCCACAACCTCTGGGTTTGGTGGGTTTGGATCAAACAGCAATACTGGAGCAAACTTGTTTGCCAAACCTTTCTCTGCACCAAGTACAGGTTTTGGCTTCAACACAGCTACAACGTCATCAGGATTTGGTGCAAGTAAGTTGAATATCTAAATTATAGGAAAATTTCTAGGCACTTGAATGAAGTGCAGTGTTATGTGGATGAGCAAAATGATCCGCTTCACAAGAGTGGTCTTAAGAACCAGTGTCATAACAAAGTGAAATATTATCACTGAAATCTTGAAGTTTGTAAGATTTGATATGATACTTCTTGACATCTTTTGATTGAAATTTCAGTAAGGGCAATGCCAGTAATAAGAGTATGATAGGAGGGGACAGCACTTTTTGAAGACCCCCACCACCCATCGATATGAATAAATTATCAGACCCATCACCCAGCTTTATGCATTTTCTTGAAACCCACAATTAGGAATTTTACACTATATCCACATACCCCGTCTATATTCTTTTGTGAAAACCCCACTGGGCATATTATTTTTTTTTTTTAAAGAAAGAAGGCTGCTTTATTTTTCCAGCATTGAAATATTGTGGTTTTAGCATGCATGAGTTTATGTTCGAAAACTGACAGGTCCAAACACAGATACCGTACAGTTATGAAGCGATGGACTTCCATAGTACCACATAGCTTGATTATTTTGTCTGATATATATCGATAGGAAAAATGTATTACCTCTAAATTTTGCCTCAAGATACCCGAAGCCAATGGCATGAAGGCATGATTTTTCATCAGCCATGGTCGTTGCGAACACAAGAGAGGCAACTAGAGAATGTTGGTTATGACTAATCTCTGCATGAGTCTTTAATGCCCAGCAGGCAAAACTAATGCAACACTGACATTGCTATTTTTCATTAATTTAATTAATATGGGTATACAGACCACACGTCACCCCAATAATTTTTGTATTTGAGAAGGACCCATGACCCATAATTACGATTTTTTAAGGAACCACAGCATAGATAATTTATTATTTCCAGTTCATCCCATCACCCACAGTTAAAAATTTTGGATGCCATCCCCTCCCCCATACACTTATTACTGGAAGTGCCCTAAGTATGTCTGTTCTGTACAGGCTTATTTCAGTTTAGAAATAGTGGTAGCTATTACTGAAGCTTAGTTTTCACAAGTGGATATCAAATTGTTTAGTTAATTGCCTCTGGATATTTCTTTCTTCTTCAGCACAGCCATTTGGTGCCAGCAAACCAGGAGGTTTTGGTCTGTCTACTACATCAACTGCCCCTGCCTTTAATTTTGGATCTGGATTGAACACAGGAACCAGCCTGTTTGGCAGTACACTCAACAAACCAGGTGGACTGACTGGTTTTGGTGCAACGGGAACCACAGGTAAGGATTGGTTTTTTAGCTCACCTGAGCATGCTCATGTGAGCTTTTAGGATCCTTGATTGTCCGGCGTCCGTCCGTCCGTCCGTCCGTCCGTCCGTCGTCCACAATTCATTCAAACGACATCTCCTCTGAAACCACTGGGCAAAATTTAATGAAACTTGCCTAGAATGTTCCTTGCATGAAGCTCTACCAAGTTTGTTCAAATGGTTCCGGTCCATTGCATTTCTGGGTCACAGGAGCTAAAAACAGATTTTAAAAGTTGGATCTTTAAAAATCTTCTTGTCAGAAACCACAAGGCCTGGAGCTTTGATATTTGGTATAAAGCATCATCTAGTGGACCTCTACCAAGTTTGTTCAAATTATGATCCTTGGGTCAAAAATGGCCCCGCCCCAGGGGTAACTTGTTTTACATAGAGTTATATAGGAAAAACTTTAAAAATCTTCTTGTCAGAAACCGTAAGGCATAGAGCTAAGATATTTGGTGTGCAGCATTGTCTAGTGGACCTCTACCAAGTTTGTTCAAATCATGGCCTCTGGATCAAAAATGGCCCCGCCCCAGGGGTAACTTGTTTTACATAGAGTTATATAGGAAAAACTTTAAAAATCTTCTTGTCGGAAACCGTAAGGCATAGAGCTTAGATATTTGGTGTGTAGCATTGTCTAGTGGACCTCTACCAAGTTTGTTCAAATCATGGCCTCTGGGTCAAAAATGGCCCCGCCCAGGGGGTAACTAGTTTTACATAGAGTTATATAGGAAAAACTTTAAAACTCTTCTTATGAGATACCGTAAGGCATAGAGCTTAGATATTTGGTATGTAGCATTGTCTAGTGGACCTCTACCAAGTTTGTTCAAATCATGGCCTCTGGGTCAAATTTGGCCCCACCCTGGGGTCATTGGTTTTACATAGGCTTATATAGGAAAAACTTTGAAAATCTTCTTGTCTGAAACCACAAGGCCCTGAGCCTTAAGATTTGGTATGTAGCATTGTCTAGTGGACCTCTACCAAGTTTGTTCAAATTATACCCCTGGGGTCAAATTTGGCCCCAACCCGGGGTCATTGGTTTTACATAGGCTTATATAGCGATAACTTTGAAAATCTTCTTGTAGAAGGAGAAGTAACATTTTTAGTCCAAATAATCTGGAAATTTGTCAGACAGGTTGTTTCTATGATTTCAAGCTCAAGTTCGAATACGGGCCATCTTGGTTCAAAAACTAGGTCACAGAGCCCAAAAATAGAAAAATCTCGTTAACACTCTAGAGGTTACATTTTCTGTCAAAATATCCCAGAAATTTGTCAAAAAGGTTGTTTTGATGATTTTTAGCTCAAGTTCAAAATTGGGTCATCTGGGGTCAAAAACTAGGTCACAGAGCTCAAATATGGAAAAACCTTGTAAACGCTCTAGAGGTAACATTTTCAGTCCAAATAACCAGGAATCTGTCAGAAAGGTTGTTTCAATGATTTCTAGGTTAAATTTGAATATGGGTCATCTGAAATCAAAAACTAGGTCACAGAGCCCAAAAATAGAAAAAAACTTGTTAACATTCAAGAAGCTACTTTTCAGTCCAAATATTCTCCAAATTTGTCAGAAAAAATGTTTTAATGATTTCTAGCTCAGATTCGAATAAAGGTCATCTGGGGTCAAGAACTAGGTCACAGACCCCAAATATGGAAAAACCTTGTTAACACGCATTGAGGTAACATTTTCAGTTCAAATAACCTTGAAATTTGTCAGAAAGATTGTTTTAATGATTTCTAGCTCAATTTTGAATATGGGTTATCTGGGGTCAAGAACTAGAACAAAAAGTAGAAAATCCTTGTTAATGTTCAAGAGGTTACATTTTCAGTCCAAATGTCCTTAAAATTTGTCAGAAAGGTTGTTTCAATGATTTCTAGCCCAGATTAGGATATGGTTCATCTGGGATCAAAAACTAGGTCACAGAGCCCTAAAATTTTAAAACCATTTTAACTATCCAGAGGTTAGTCAATTTCAGTCCAGATATCCTGGAAATTTGTCAGATAGGTTGTTTTGATGATTTCTAGCACAAGTACTAATATGGGTCATCTTTGGTCAAAAACTAGGTCACAGAGCCAAGATATGGAAAAACCTTGATAACACTCAAGAGTTAAGATTTTAATTCCAAATAACCTGAAAATTTGTCAGAAAGGTTGCTTCTATGATTTCCAGCTCAACTTTGAATATGGGTCATCTGGATTAAAAAACTAGGTCACAGAGCCTAAATATCGAAAAAACTTTGTAAACACTCAGAGGCTACATTTTTAGTCCAGATGTCCTGGAAATTTGTCAGAAAGGTTGTTTTAATGATTTCAAGCTGAGGTTTGGATATGGATCATCTGGGGTCAAAAACTAGGTCACAGAGCCCAAATATGGAAAAACCTTGTTAACACTCTAAAGGCTACACTTTCAGTCCAAATAACCTTGAAATTTGTCAGAAAGATTGTTTCAATAATTTCTAGGTCAAGTTCGAATATGGGTCATCTGGGGTCAATTAACCAGGTCCATAGGAACTTTGTTAAAAGCTGTCATATTCAGGTGAGCGATATAGGGCCATCATGGCCCTCTTGTTTTTTTTGGAAAAAGAACACTAAAATACTTGTCACTTATGATTTAAAACATTAATCCCTTCTTGTGTTTCTTGTTATAATTCTAGCGTTTTAGAGCATCAAGTCCCTGTTGTTGAAGGAAACCAAGTTTTATGATTATAGGACACTTTCCCTGGAATTTAGGATTAGGACACTTCACTTTGCAGTTTAGGAAACTAGGTCCCATGGTTTTAACAACACTTTTCTTGGAGTTTCAGTTTTTATGAAAGATGAACAAAATGGAAACTGTATTTATGTTGTTTGAACAGTCTTAGTACATGCCTGTAACAATCAGTTTCTTATCTGAATAGCAACAGAACGCTTATATGTACCTTATAATCATTTTAGTGAAATGTTTTGACATGGGTCATGTGTAAAGACTGTTTTCTGTTGTGTTTATTTTAGGCTTTGGATCATTTGGGAACACAAACACAGGTCTAGGGAGCACTGTTCCAACACTTGGAGGGTTAGTTTTTTGTTTGTTTGTTTTTTGTTTTAGAATTAAAGAAAAACTAGTCTTCATTTGCCACAGTCAGTATATCTGTTCTTACTGGAAAATTAATAAAAAGTCTTAAATTACCACAAGTTTTACTGAAATGGAAAATCAGAAGTGTCTAATTGTCTGCATGCATCTGTAGTCTCTAGTAATTGAGTAAAGGGTATTTATAAGCAAGATGTTGTTGTCCTCTTTTCTCAAAATCATGATTATGGACCACACATATTGTCAACAGATCTAAGTGTTTATGAACACAGACAAATTTAAGCTGTTATATATTGCTTATTTGTGAAGTTTTGATTACTTCAACAGGACAGGCAGTCAGACAGTGGCAGACCAGACCACCCAACTGCAGCAGACGTTACTCGCGCTCACCCAGTCTCCATATGGTGATTCACCACTCTTCTGGAACATGAAAGAAAGCTCAACAAAACGTGAAGAAGTTCTTAAGCCTACGAACCCTGTGGCACAGAAAGCATTGTTGGCCAATCAACACAAAGTCAGCCCAAGGCCAATGGCAAGGATAAAACCTAAGGCATTGCCTGGAGCTTTGAATGGAAGCAAGGTAGGTGTTTGGCCTTTTGCTAATAGAGGAAACTGGGTAGTTGGTAAATTAGATGTGAATTTAGAAAAAAAAAGAATTTTAGTCACTTGTTCAAAATGCCACTACCTGTTCTGATGTCATTGACAATAGCTTTAATTTATATATGGTCAGTAAAAAACATCTTGACCCTCTGAGACACAAAAGAGGTTACAAATGTTTGGATGAATATTATACAACAGGCATTTTGATAGATGCTTACACATCTGTTTGAGTGGATTTCTAAACAAATTGTTTTTGAAGCAGAACAAACTTTTCAGGTTCTGCTGGTAGTATCTTACCCATATCAGATACAATATATATGACTTCCTGCATTCCACACGTCCAGTGTGATTACTAGCAGGAAGCAGTCATCAGATGTGATTAGTACATGTATATGTTGCAAGAAATTGTTTCCCAGTTGATGCACAATAAGTAGGTTTAAACTATTAAATATATTTATACTTCACATCAAATATCACCTCTTATGTGTGCCACCAATAACTTAAAATTCTTGTAATCTTGTTTGAAAAAACTGACAACAATAATTATTATATGACTGGTTATTTTATTCACCTTTTCAGTCACAGCTATTTAAAGGTTTAGAAGAAGATGATTTCAGTTTTGGGAGCGACTCATTCCAGCCGAGAAAAAGTGTTAAGAAGCTGACCTTGAGAAAGGTTGGACAGGATTCCAGTTCCCCTAGCAGGGCCTCGTCTGTCAGTGGAGAACCTCCTAATGTGTCCGCTCTGAGAGATGAAGAGCTAAGAGGAAGGTAAGAAAATAGGAGAAATACAGAAAACTGATTGAAGATTACTGTCATGTTTATCAGTTTCTCTCTAGGTTTGTTGTCCTTCCATTTGGAAAACCTGTATTCTACATTAAAACTTGAAAAATGATAAAAGAAAAATTAAGTTTAAATTTGTTTACATCATTTATTTTGAAATTCTAAGTATTGCAAGCAACTCTAGTTTGTTCAAAGAATTCAAATTTGGTCTCTTCTGAAATGAAAAAAAAGACTTTAAAGTGCCTGTTTTCAATTTCAGTGCCAGTCAATAGTTTCATAGAAAGGGACAGTGACCACTGCCAAATTTCTATATTTATAGTTTTATTTTCACTATTGAGTGAAAATAGTTTTAACAGAATTTCTGTGTTTGTATAGATCATCACCAGTTGCATACATGGAACAGAGAAGGCAAGATGCTGATGTACCAGCTACAGAGAATATCATTAGAAGTAAAGGTATACCAGAACAGATGTCAGATACCCCAGATAGAAGGTAGGTTTTTCATATAGACCTCTGCCAGGAAGAATAGAATTGCTATACTGCAAAACTTAACATTCATGTGATTAACTGGGATTCAGTTATTCTATTATGCGGGCTGAATGGGAAGTTATATGTGCTATGAAATAAAGATTTCACTTTATTGCTTTCACTCCTGGGTTTGGTGTAAACATTGACTGCGTCTTGTAGTTCTGAGAGCGATCAATTATTTGCAATGTCTGAAGTGCATGTAGGTGCTTTATCCAGGAAATGTCATTAGCAAATATCAGTTCATAGATGCATTTAAAATGTGTTGTTTAAACTCTGTAATTCATTGGTGTGTGGAGACAGTTATATGATATAGTGTAAGTTGTATTTAGATTTCTGCCTTGTATTGAAAAGGCTTACTGTAACACCATGTCAGTTTTAAGTTTACAGGCAGGGTTAAGGTTATTGTTTTTAAATTGCTTATTCACTGTGAATTTAGGGTTCTGTGGAGCATTAAACTTGAAAAAACTTTATACTGTTTTCAGGCCAAACATGGATGACACTATTGTCATGTTAAATGCACAGAACAAGTCCTCGAGTGGGAGAGATCCTGTTGCACCCCAGACGTCGCAGAATGAAACTGTTAATATAAGCATAATATCAAGAGATGATTCCACCAGTGAAGATGTCATCATTGATGAAAGACCGGTAAGTAAGGCTTGAATGCAGGGTTTTCTAGTTATTAGAGACATATAGGACAATTTTGCCAGAAATGGTGTATTTGCTGGTATTTTCGATGCTGTGGTTTCGGTATTTGCCCTGTTATTTTATCGTGGAAAGTAATAACAGGATAACTTGATTTTTTTCAGAGACATTGAAAACTAACTACTTGTGTTGGCTTTAAGTTAAAGAACAGAAAATTGAAGACATGTCCTGACTTAATATGATAGGGAACTTGCCAGTTTGAACCTTTAGGAAGTACTTACTGATACACGTGTATCTCTCGAACAGTAAAGTCATGATGTCAGATTTCATAACTGCCCCATTTTCTGTCATAAATCAACAGCTGAATTATGTTTTAATATGTTTCCAGATGACGCCACCCCCGCCTCACCCTGCAGGCGTAGTACTATCACGACCAGGATATTATACCATCCCAAGTCTTGAGGCTCTTGGTGAAATGGTTGATGAAGATGGTAATTGCTTTGTTGAGGACTTCACAATTGGCAGAGAAGGTTACGGAAGTATCTTCTTCCCAGGGACCACAAATGTTGCCAACATGAACTTTGATGAGACTGGTACGTGTTTTATAATTTTACTGAGTCTGTTAGTGTGGTACTAATTGCAGAATAAAAATTATAGTTTGACATGCGATATAATCGAGTTATTAAGGAAATATATCGTGTATACATTTTTCCAGATGATAAGTAAAGTAAAACAGCGATCATTGTACTGGAGATTGTAATGAAGAAATGGTTTCTTAAGGTGTTATAAATGTTATAGTGAAAATGTTAAGTTGAAAGTAAGATTTGTAGGTCTCTTTTGAACAAGAACGAAGTTCTAAGTGTTGGAAAATAAAGAAGCTGATATCACCTTTTCACATTCACCACTTGGAAAGACATACATGTAGTAAATGTTCCATCTATTTTCAGTGTTCTTCCGTCGTAAGGAGGTAATTGTGTACCCAGATGATGACAACAAACCAGAAGTTGGGGAGGGACTCAACAAAAAGGCTGAGATCACTTTAGACTGTGTCTGGCCGAGGGACAAGACAATTGGAACCCCTATCAAGGTAATGATTGATAGAATGTTGGTATTATCTACCTTCTGCATTCAGGTGGACTGGATCAGGTGCCGAAATTCCTCTCAAGGACTGTTATTCTAATGTCTGTTTCAGACATTTTGACATACATGTCATTACTGAAGTTCATATCAATTTCAAGAGTAAATTAGAAAGAGCTCTCTGTTATTTAGTGTGGGAAAATTTTAACTCATAAGCTTAACACTTATTTGAAGCCAACTCTTCAAATTGTTGGCTAAACTCCAGTTTTAGTTTGTCAAGACATGATTTGAACAGGCCTGAAAAAGTCCCTTAATTTCGGCATTGGCCTTTAAAAGACCCTAAATTGAACTTGGACCTAGAAAAGTTTCAAAAAAGTCTTTGAAAATAGCATGGATAGCAATCAGGGGCCCTTAAATTATGCAATTCTTGCAGCTGATGATTAAAAGATAAATATAATAAATAGGTCCCGAAAGGGAAGAATGCAGAAACTTGCCACAGTCATTTCATTGGACAATTATTTAAGAGTTATATTTGAAAGTTTAATTTCGAACAGTTGACTGTAGTTTCAATTTTTAGTTACTAACTCCTGGTAGTTAAAAACCAGTATTCTGAAATGATAAACACAGATTGATATAAAGAAGATATGAGCCTCTAATTCGTCTACATGATATGCTAAGATGAGTATTATACATAAGTATTACAGACCCTAAAAACATAAGGCTGGCCTTTAAAGTCCTTAAAAAGTCCTTGCTTTCTTGCTTCAGTTTCTGTATGAACCATGCAAAGAATTACTTAAAAAAATTTTCCTGTATTTTCAGAGCCCTGAGAAGTTGAAGGCAATGAGATGGCAGGACAAGATAGAAGAGAACTCTCTCAAAGTAGGAGCAAAATTCATAGACTACAGACCTGAGACTGGTTCCTGGGTCTTTGAGGTATGCATTAGTTTGTCTTTCTGAGTTTGTAATGCTTCTCCATGTTTGTAGAAAAAAATCATCTATCATCTATAGGTTTGCTTATATTTTCATAATAATAGAGATTGTACATAAATGTAGGAGTGAAACTCTCATTTGTAAGCATGTCGACTCATTTGCTGTAATCTGACTTGTCCAAATCCAATCAGTTGTAAGTATTTAGCTGCATATGGTTATTTCAGGATTATCTTAGCACATGCTCAACTAAAATCATAACATTTTGCCTGATTTACGTTAAGTATTTTATCTGTTTTTAAAACGAAATGTTAAATTTCTTTCTTTCATGTATCTAGATGACGATTCAGATCTAAGAATTCATTTTTCTCTCACAGGTGAAGCATTTCTCCAAGTACGGTCTTGTTGATGATTCTGATGAGGAGGACGTGCCAGAACAGGAAAAGAAACGTCTCCGTCTGGCACAGCAGCAGCAAATGGCCGTACAGGTTAGTAACTAGGGACGTTACAACTAAATAGATGGATAGTATGTCTTACAGGCATTCCTGTCCTATGGACGTTATTCATCATTTTGATCAAATTCCGACTCGCTGTTTTTTTATTCATACCAAGGGAGGGTACTCATACTATGTCAGAAGTAGGAAAAATTCACAAAAACGTTCAGGCGCAAAAATTAATGAAAGTGATAAGGTGCTTATTTGAATGCACTCAATAATTGTGTTAATGGAGGTGGGTTGGAAAAGGAGGGAAAAAAAACATATTTAGGGAGAAAGCATGCCAATTAATCTACATTTTTACAGGATATTCAGAAGATCAGTTGGAATGATATATTTACTATTCGTTGTATATAGATGTTGCCGTACTGTGTAACATTCCCAGTGTGTTACTGAATTATCTTCTATGGATAAGATCAGTATAACGTCAGTTGGGATACAGTGAACAGTGTTATAAAGTGAGAGATAATTCATAGGAGAGGATACACAGATCATGTATTTTACCATATACTGTGAGCTATAACGAATCTGTATTTATAAAGTTTGGCTCAGGAGTGCGTAATTATGAGGTCCGACTATTTAGTAGATTCCGTCAACATCATTAACTTATTATTACTTTGGAAAAGGAAATAAAATTATGAAGTGATTGGAGATGAATGGTCTTAAATTAGCAATTATTGTTTTTATAAATGTTTGTATAAACTGTTCTTAAATGGCTGATTAAAGGTTTTTGAATTACATTCAAAATTGTATGCTTTCAGTAAGAATTTGTATATGTTTTTTGTTTAACATTTAAACTGTCAATCAAAATCTTATATGAGCATGTGTATTTTAATTTGTAAATACTGTTTGCTATTTAATTATTATAGTCGTTTTAAAATCCAATTGACTAAATTGGTATTAATTGAAATTCTATTGTTTGTCTTGTTTGATTTAACAATTTGAATTTTGTAAAATCATTTATCACTGAAATGCACAGCCATATTAATTTGGACTAAAATTTGAACATCAGAAAAGTAATACTTTGTTGCTTAAGAAAAACAGAAGCATGTTGACTGTTGTTTTTATCAGCTGATTAATGTACAAATTATATCCTTATGTTAGTACTAAAAATGTTATGTTTGCTTTTTGCTTTGATTATTTTTATAGGAATATTTTGTGTTTGAGTAAGCTGTCCGTGGTGATATTTTTACATGCTTCTGTTTCAAGAAGAGAATTTAGCTTTATGTATGTAATTCTAATAAGAGAAATTCTTAGAATAATTCTATTGTTTGTATCTTATTCATGTAATTAAAATTTGTTATTGTTAATGATTTCTTGTGCATGAACTCACAGCTTGAAGAATAAATAGCAAAAACACTACTTCATTGTTACTGCTGTTGCAGTTTTTTTACAGTTTCTGTTCAGTTTCAAGTATTTTAACTTTAAGTAAGTCACAAAATATATGTGAAGACATTTTTGGCAAAGTTACTACCTGAATATCTGCATTAAACATGTCTTATATAGACAGAAAAACAGGCCATGTATAGGATTTGAACAGTCTTGGAACAATGTTAGATAATACCCATTCTACAGATTTCTTTTTCTTTCTGAATAAGAAGTACTTAACCAGTAAATGTGCCCTCAAGAATATTTTGAAAAAAGCCTCACAGCTTTAACACAAATCTGTTAAAATCTTAAAGGGGCTGGCCTCCAGATGATAAAAAGAGAAAGTTTTCTTGTACAATGTATAATAAATTTCTTGCTATATTTATGACTAATGCTTAAAAACTAACTTACTGACAAAAAATAAGTAAGATAATCACATTATAAATTGATTTTTTTCCTATCGTAGTGCTATACCGTAACACGACGGTATAACTATATTGTATAACATTTAAAGTAAATAACTATAATTACACATGCAGCGATAGTGGGGACAGTAAAAGCATTGGAAAAATTTTGTTAACATGAGGGTCCAGAGTTCAAATCAGGCTGAAGCGAATATATTTTTTTTGTTCTATTTTGACTTTGATAATCAGTTTTGAAATAAAATATCATGTTGGTTTAATCTCACGGCATCTAGATATCTAATTTATGTAAAAAATATTTTTATATCAAATCTGGAGTACAGCCTCTTTAATATGAAATCTTGGATAGCTTTGACATGAAGAAGAGAGGATAGAAAGTGACCTTAACTTAGTGACAAGTGTTAATATGATATCCTCGTGTAGAAACTGAATAAGACTCACTGTTTCCAGTTCTCATAGAAATTCAATCTCACCTCAGTGTTATCAACTTTACATGAATGTCTTGCTGCATTGCAACCATACATTTGAAGATTAACACTGACCTCCAAAGAAAGAGTGTAACTTTGACATAATATCTTGAAGGTAGAAACTGACCTCGTCCTGATGTGACTAGTCATTAAAAAGTTTTGATGGGGCACATTAGAAATGTAAGGTTGTTCTTTATCAGCTATTGTCTCTCAGGATTCTAGAAAGAAATTTATGTATTTCTTCTTTAAAGAGGCCTTAAATTTAACTCTTTTATTTCAAATCATGTAAATGTGTATAAAATTGAACAATTTATTATCTGCTGTCATGGTTTCAGTAACAAATTCTGTGCAAAAGATGAACTGAATGCATTTATATTAGTCCTTATGTAGAGTTGTTGTTGTATCTTTTTGGCATGGAAAGCCATTTATTCGTGATGAACACTTTCTGAGAGCCTTAATGCCTAAAACACATATCTTTTTAATTATTGATAATGTTAGATTTTAAAGAGAATGAGACAGTGCAATAGATAGGCAGTATATCATCTAGAATTAACATAGTATGTCCCTTTTATGAAAAAGAATAATAATGGTACAAAATGAAATTAACACAGCCACCATCTTTTGAAATGACACTTCAATGATAAAAGTGACTTTCAGATAAAGTGTCTACCTTTGATAATTATGTTGTCTTAAAGATTGAAATATCTGTCAGATAATGTGTCTAGATTTGACCTTACCTTTTAAAGGTAGCAACAGTTCTTTTTATAGAGACGTGTAAAAAATTCAACTTTGACCTCTGTATTATAGAAAATGACCTTGACGTGTTTAGGTTTGATATGTCTTTAAAGCGACTGACTCACAGAGTTTTGCTGAAAATTTTTTTTAAAAATTTAAGAGAATTTAATATACTTTGGAAAAAAACATAATATTATGCTTCTATACACCATGAAAACTGAAAAAAAAAAGTTTTGACTTAACCAGGATTCGAACCCACGACCTTTCAGTCAGTAAGATATAGAACGACGATCTAGACCACTGAGCCACAGCGCCAACTTGAATGGTTGCGTCAAAATTAACGTTATAACTAAAGTATTTACCCCGTGACTAACCGGGTAAATTTTTTACTGATAAAAGTGGGTAAAACTTTATATTTTGATGTTTTTCTGAATCAAAAAATGAATCAGTAACTTAGTTTAAATATGTTCTTCACAATTGCAGGAAAAATTTCAAGATATGAGAACATTTTCTTTTTTTTCATCGTCGGCCCATCTGTGAGTCAGTCGTTTTAAGATGAAAGCTGACATTCATTACATGGCTAGCTTTTACCAGATGTCTTAAAGATAGCACTTTGTCTTTCCCAGGAGTGTCTTACTTCAAGATAATGTCTTGAAAATAGAATCAATTGGACTGTAACAGTTTCACTAATTTTGATAATCTTGTCTTGATGATAGAAACTGTCTAGTGTAGTGTCGAGCTTTGACATAACATCTTGAAAAGAGAAACTGACATTTCATATTAGATGTCCAGGTTTGACCATCACATTTTAAAGTGTTTTACTTTGACTTGACATGTTGAGAATAGAAACTGACCATCACATGTAAGGTTAGACAAGATGTAGCTAGTCTGGAAGGTGACAATCAACAGACAGAGTTAACCATTTGTAGCACAAAGGATTTTGAAAGTATTAATGCAAGGATGTTTAAATGGCAGTCATTCATAAGCATTTCTATGTGTAAGTCAACTTTGGCAAAGCACTCTTAAATCTTGTTTCATGAATTGTTTGACCAAATCCATATTGTATATATCAGCTGCATCGCCAAAGGAAACAACAGATTTCTCCCAGATAGTTGTCTTCAATGAACATGAAGGCTTTTCAAGGCCAGTAGAAACTAGGGATAGATTTTAAAAAACAGCAAAAAAAAAACACATTTGCAAGAGTTTAGATGCATAATCATTTCATTCTCATCATTGTAACCATCATCATCATCATTGCTCTATAACTGTATTTTGTCCACAGAAGCAGAAGCTTCATCTTGAGCAGATGGAGAAGCAGAAACTGCAAGGTCCCGCCAAAATGGGGGTTACACCTGGACATGCAAAATCTGGTTCAACCAATGGGCACCTTGCAAAGTTTGTTGTGGGTACTGATGAGGAAAGTGATGGAAGTGGACCCATGAGGACGGAGGTTCCCATGGGAGATGATGATAATCAACTATCTGAGGCCTCCCAAGGGATTGTTAGTGAAGTTACAGGAGATTTAGGTAGGAAGCAGCACTTGAATTATTGATTAAGTCATTATTCTGACTAAGTGTAGGTTGCATTCACTTAGATTATAGATTCTAATTCTATTAATGGCATAGCTGCCTGCTAATACCTTATATCTAAACTTACTTGTATTTATTTGGTTTAAAAGTTTGATGTAATTTCCATCTTACCCAAAAGTTTTTCAGCTTTCACAATTCAATTATTAATTTCTTGTTTTTCTCTGTAGCAGGAAAAGACCTTGCTTCAGTGGTCTGTTTTACAATTGCAAAAATTTGCTAGGAAAATGTTGAAGCAGACATTATTGGGAGATGGTGTTTAGCTTGTTCCATTAGAAACCATTATACAATGAGGGTCTGGTATGATCTGTTTAATAAGATTTAATCAATTTGTTATAGATGAAGATGAGATGGGAGAAGTTGAGGAACAGCCCTCATCTCACCGTATGGCGACCAGTATGGGAGTAGATGCCAGGAACATGCAGGTCATGAAGGCATCTTTCTTTGGTGATGAGGATGCCCCAGTTCCCACATTTGGTAATCAGTGTTTAACGATTACATTGTGATAAATACACACATGAAAGTGTATTCATGATTTTAAATTACCTCAAACTTTGATCATGAAGGAGCAAGATCAGCCTTTTGATCTCCATCAACTTTTAATGCCCTTTCAAAAACCTTTATTCATTGAATGTTTGTTCCCTTTTCAGTTGACAACACTTGAAACATAAAACAAATTAATGAAAACTGGACAAACTTTAATTCTACATACTGTTACAAACCATTGAAATATTACATATTTCAGACAGTTCCCTGTTTTTAAAGAAGCAGGGTCCACCGTCAGGATCTCCGTTACTGAGGCAAACAGACAGTGGTGGACCAAGCCTATTTAGTTCAGCACTGAAATCAAAATACATGTCACCTGTAAAACTTGCTGGCTTGCCACAGAAAGAATCAGCTAAAGACAGGGGTAAGATAGAATGGCTTGTGAAAGCTGAAGATACCTGCTTGTACTTGCTTTAATCTAAACCTGCTAAATGAAGGAAGTAGACTGCTACCGATTACTGTTTTCAGTATCTTGAAACTAATTGGTCAAAGTCTACCGTTGTTATCATAGGCTGAAATCAGGCTTCCTGGTTTTCTAAATTGGACCACACTTTCTGAGATATCAGATATTTCAGATATTTATAACAGTAGCATATAGCATATGATATTTACTTGAGTTTTTGTAAGACATATTAAGTCAATAGATGATTATGATTCTAGAAGATGAATAATTTTGGCAGTTTTAATTATATTTGAGACATTTACAAGCATTTTCTTCTTCTGTACATGTAGGATTATTCTCTCCTCGTCTGATCACACCAGAGCCAATCAGGGCTATAAGATCACCACAGACTTTCCATCCACCTGTGAAAGAGTACATGATATTGGAGAGTGGAATGTCACAGCAAGACTACCAGCAAAGGGTCGTAGGGTCAAGGGTTCCAAAGGTCATCCCCATGGTGACAGAGAGTTTTACATACCAAAAACAGACACTGCTGGTTGATGCTGGCTTGTTTATGGGTAGATCATTCAGGGTGGGGTGGGGACCAGGATGGACCCTGGCTCATACTGGAGATATTGTACAACCAAAAGATACAGGTAGGTTAAGGGAGGATACCTATTCATATGAACAAAGTAGTGTTTCACCCTTGGTTCTGTTTTTAGAGTCTATGACATCTGCATCCTATAACGGAAGCATTTGAAGGGATCAGACTAGTATATAGATCATTTTGATAAAACACTTTGATACATGGTTTTTGGATTGAAGGAACTAGTAGATAAAATGTCCAGTTTTCAGATTACACACTTTTTGAAGGCTTGGGGGTTTTTAAGCATCTTAATAACTGATACCATTTAAGTGAGAATAGTGGTCTGAAGTAAACCTATTGTGAATTTACTAAAATTTTGTCACAGTTGATAAGATATAGTCTAAATGTTTCTTGTCATTGTCATTATTGTGAGCTTGTACCTATTTAAAAAGTGAAATAATTCAACTTTGGGACATTGATTTTCAGTTCAGATTTCCATCTGCTGAATTAACTTTGGTACATGTAGTTTGGAAGCCAGTTTCTTGTATAAACCTTAATGTTATATACTGTCATGCATTGTATCTTTCATTCTCTTCACAGAGGAGGAAAAGCCTGCTGGAACATTCAACCTATTCACAGGAGGTCAGAAACGCACTCCGACACAGGGACCTACATCCTGGAATGTCCATCTGCAGAAAATCAACATTGCTGATTATATACATTCCAAGGATAAAACTGTACTTGTAAGTTGGAGCTTGATGTATTGTTAAATTGTTCAGTGTCTGAAATGTTAATGTGTTTTTTCAACAGACATCCTCTATAATTTTAATATGTAATAGAGATTTTGATAATTGGACATACATGTAGTTAATCAGGATAAGGCTTGTAAGATGAATGTACAACTTAACTGTTAAGCAATGTTAAACAGTATTTCAGAATTTTTGGGTATAAGAATTGCCAGTTTTATTGTAAGTTAGGCTATTATTCTAAATGATAACATTGGCCTAACCATATGTACAGTGCATAAAACCACGATTGAAATCTTGAACTGCGATTGCATGTACTGTTCTTAGTTAATGTACATGTAAAAATGTTGTATTCTGTCTACAGCAAAATCATCGTGAGATGTTGGAGATACAGCTGGTACACTCCAGGAGTAGTAAAGAAGGTAGTTGTCCTGTTTTCCAACCAGCAGGAGGGGTAGAAGCCTTGCATCAGTATGCTGAGAGAAACCAGGATGAGCTGGAAACTCTAGGTGATACATCTTGCTTAGTATAGGTGTAACAGTGAAACCTGTGATGAGATGATAGTCACCGTTAAAAGTTTGTCCCATTAACATTCCTCATTAAAAACGTGTCCCAGCTCCTCATCTAAAGTTGATTAATATTTTGTTAGTACTGATAAGCCATAATGCTTCCAGTCCTTGATATGTTGTATTTTTTGTTACATTCTGTGCCTCAAAAGTTAGTTTTACCTTGCATTTCTATTTATAACTATGTGAAATAGCTAAGTTAACAAAGTGTATTTTAAGAGACGTTCTGGTTACTTAAATAAAAAATGAATGCTAAATATAGAATAACAGCTGTGGTTGTGTCTTCTAAGCAAAACTGATTGGGTTACCTGAAGCTTTGACATTTTCATGATTACTTTGGTTATTCACCCCTAAAAAGTTCAGTGAAGGCTACAAATGCTTAAGCTTTAGGATTTTACTTAAATGCATATTGGAATTGATTTCATGTAATTTCTAGGTTGTTTGCATGTGAACATGAACAAGTAATTGATGGTATGGTTCGTACATGCATAGGTACTTCTTAATGAAAATTACATCCAAAATAAATTCATTTACCATTATTAGTAATTATAAAATTCTGAATTTATTTGATTGTAGGTACCCATCCTGATGAAGCAAGTGTGAAACATATGGGAATGGTTTGGGACCTGTGTGTTGCTCTATGGGGAAATATGGCAGAGTTTAAAGATATAAGTAAGTTTAATGGTCCCAAGAATCATTGGCTTTTTTTAGAATTGTACATGTGATGTTGAACAACAAAATTTAAGTGGTCATAGTAAGGGACAATGTTTATGTAAATAATGTTGATTACAATTTTAACAGAATCTTTTAATCACCATTAAGAGTATTTAAACATATAGAAAAATAAAAGAAGACTGAATCTATTTACTGAATTAAAAAGTGCCAGACAGAGAGTAGGGTGGGATTTCACTTACTGTTTGCTCAACTTCATGCTGGACTTTGGTCAAATTTTTAGACCGTGTAAATTCTGTATGGTACTTTTAACTCTGGATTTTCTTTTCGGATATCTAGTGAGGTTTTTTATTCTTGTTAGGTGTATCATAGGAATATATATTTCATGCAGTGGTGCAGGTAACATAATGGATATCCTTAAGCAGGGACTGTGGTCATGTGTTAGAGTGCTGGACTACCAATCTGTAGGAGGCCAGTTCAATTCCCACAGGGTCAGGGTTTTAGCAACATTCAGCATTCCACATTTTCAGTGATAGTAGAAAGTAGTCATCAAGCAGGATAAATATTAGTTGCAAAAAATGAATACATGTAGGCTTAAACAAAAGTTAATGGATATATGTATGTGCATATTTAAGATGTTGAGAGGGACAGTTACATGTACCACAATGCTAGGAGGGAGGCATTTTCAAGATGGCTGTCATCAGTGTCAGGGGAGGTAATCAAGAAGGAAGTTCAAGAGAACAAGTACAAGGTATGACAGTTTGCTCCTTAGTACAGGTAATTAGCAATATAAATGATTGAGACAAGTTTTCAGTAATGATTTTGAATACAGATTGTACACACTGTATGGGGGAAATTCACAATTAAGTAATTTTCAAATCCCTTCTTTTAGCACTCCCTTAGCACATGCTGTCAGCATCAAAAACTCAAGTTTTGACTTCTGGGATGGTGTGTAGCATGTAATTCTAGTATCCAAGCGTTTGTCTTCTGGTAAATCTGCATGCAAATTGGTCCATTAAATCCTACAGGCAGTACATGTTTGACAGACTTTCTGTTGAATGAAAGTAGCTAAAATAGATATCTATTGTATTTGCAGGAACAGGGTCATCTACAAGCCATCTTGAGTTGTTTGACTGGTCATCAGGTGACTGAGGCATGTAACTTGGCCCAGAAGTCGGGCGATCACAGACTAGCTCTCCTGTTGGCACAGGCTGTTAGCAACTATATACCTAGACAGATGGTAGCTAACCAACTTGAAGAGTATATAGAACTAGGTGTAAGTGTTCACAGAAAAGAGAAAAAGTAGATAGATAATTTGATAGTAAATTGCCATTCTTTCACTGACTGACACCTGAAATTTCATCTAGTCATTTTTGAGCTTTTCCATAAATACTTTTGTCAAAGGTAAAAGTGAAAAGAAAAGAAGTATTTAAGCATACTCATAACATTTTGTGCATCCTAAGTAAATATAAATGTACATGTAGGCGGGTGATACTTGAACCTTCCTGATGTATACAATTCAGTGAATGTTTTATTACAGGTGGATGACTTTATTAACCAGACAAGGTTGAAGATTTACAGTCTTCTGGCTGGCCAGCTTGTGTTACCGTGTAACACTACTACAGTCAACACTTGTGAGGGACTGGATTGGAAGAGAGCACTGGCTTTACACCTATGGTAAATTACTTCTTATTTCATAGGACTGGAAGAGAGCACTGGCTTTACACCTATGGTAAATTACTTCTTATTTCATAGGATTGGAAGAGAGCACTTGCTTTACACCTATGGTAAAATACTTCTTATTTCATAGGATGTAGAATGAAAAATAAGTGTTCTGTGAGTGCATTAATCTAGAATTCAGTCTTGCTTTGGTCAGTGGTATTGTTCACATCTATAGTGAAAGTGTGATACACAGTGATTTGGACTTGAAGAGAGGTAAAATGTAAACAAGGAGTGCTAGAAAATTGTCAGAACATGATAGAACTTAATTTCACTGTACTAAGAAACATTCCTTCTGTCCCATCAGTAACAGGAACAAGAGATGATCAAGTCTGTCACCAATTTGGAGACTCATTTTTCTGATAAATTGTCCAAATTTTGTTAATCCCAGGTCAGACCTAGCCATACAATTTGAGACACAAAACAGAAAACTTATATGTGAAGAAATTGTTTATTATCCTTACTTTGCAAAGTTAAGTATGTTTAAGAGTATTGTAAAGGTTTGGTTAGCAGTGAAAATAACTTGTATATATATTTGCAGGTTCTGTTGTCAAGCTGAAGCGCCTGTCCAAGAAGCTGTGGAGCTGTATGAGAGAGCGTTCAAGGGAACCAATGAGAACATGTCATATTCCTGCCCTCCACTGCCTCCATACCTTGAGGCAGAGAACTTAGAGGAACTAGAGGTCTCTGTTCGGGACACTTGTTACCATCTGCTCTGTTTATACTGTCAGAAATGTCACCAGCTTGAGAGACTCTTAAACCCAACAACTTCCACACCCAGCCATCTAGATTATAGACTTAGGTATTGTATCAAGACAGATTTTTTTATATATATAATTTCTGAGTTTAAATTCAAAGAAAGTAATGTCATTATGAGACTTCCTTAAAAATGATCAAGAATGAATTGTTGTTCAAAGCTCTCCTGTATAAGACTTACTTTGCAGTGCAACAAGTCTGGCTCTTGGCTTTAGTGCAGTCATACCAAGGTATTAAGATATTGTTCTGAAGTAATATTTAAATATAGATTATAACCAAAACTTCATTTGGTGGGAGTGCATTTTGCAAATATATGTAATGCAATAAAGGGGTACACACCATTGTTATAAGTGAGCAGATGAAAATAATATTTGTTATATGCTTTTTATATTAAAATGGTTTACTTTGATTGTGTTGACATATTCACCCCATCTGTATATTGTCCCAGTGAGAGAAAAAAAACTTCAATGAAAAACTAGATAAGAATGAGACAGTCATATTTCTGTTATGTTCTTCTTTCATTAGGACCATTTTTGCTTTTATTTCAGCTGGCACTTAAGTCAAGTGTTACAGAGCTTGTCCTACAATCACCTGTCTGCCTACCACAGGGCAAGTCTTCATATGAACTTTGCTGCCCATCTGGAGTCTTTAGATCTCTGGGAATGGGCAGTGTTTGTGGCACTACATATTGAAAACCCAGTCAGGTAAAATTAACTGTACATGTTTTAGAAGAAATCCACAGTAACCTGTTATTCTCTGTTTTCATGTTTGCACCCTGAAGTATAAATATTCTTGTGTACTGAGTTCTATGCCCTAAAATTATTTGTGAATTTACTGGCCCTGAAGTATGCTTTAGCAGAGAAGTGCAAAACTGTGGTTGTACTCATCTAGGCCATCATCTATTATACATGTAGCTTTCAGGTCAATAAACATAGAATCACTTTCTAATATTCTTTTGTACTGATGGAAATGGGTAGTGTGTGAAATGTACTTTAGACACTTTGAAGCAGACTTGTGTACCGGGTTGAATGCCTTTAGGCATTTATGACACATGGAATTATACTTGTGTACTGGGTTGAAAGCCTTTAGGCATTTATGACACATGGAATTATACTTGTGTACTGGGTTGAAAGCCTTTAGGCATTGATGACACATGGAACCATACTTGTGTACTGGGTTGAACGCCTTTAGGCATTTATGACACATGGAAGCATACTTGTGTACTGGGTTGAATGCCTTTAGGCATTTATGACACACGGAACCATACTTGTGTACTGGGTTGAATGCCTTTAGGCATTTATGACACACAGAAGAATACTTGTGTACTTAGTCCTATTCCTTTAGAAATGTGTTCACTTTGAATCATACTTGTGTACTTAGTCCTGTTCCTTTAGAAATGTGTTCACTTTGAATCATACTTGTGTACTTAGTCCTATTCCTTTAGAAATGTGTTCACTTTGAATCATTCTTGTGTACTTAAGAATATGCACTTAGAAATGCTAGATGTATACTTAAATTTCAGTGAGTACATACCTTTGGATACATGGGATGGAGATTTATTCTTGTTGAAACATCTTTTTACTCAGTTTAAGTACTGTTAAGTAATAATCTCGGAACTGTATAGATGGGAATTGTATTAAAATGAACTACATTTTATTTCAGTCGAGAATCAGCAGTAAGAAGCATACTGAATCGTCACATTAGACTGACATCGTTAGAGTCCTATGTAGAGAAGGAGGAACTGTTGAATGAAAGACTGAGAGTTCCTGTAGAATGGATACATAGTGCTAAGGTAAACATGACTTTCTTGTATTCTCTTTTTTAAGTGTCAGTGTATAAGCAGTATGTGGGTGATAATAAAACTAGGTTCATTTGCATTTATTACCATTGGGTTGAAAAATTATTCACTTCAGCCTGCCTAACTGTTTCTGTTGATAAACATTTAGCTCTATGCATGAAATTTTTTTAACTTCACAGTTCATTTTAATTCACTTTAGCTTGGGTATGTTTCTTTCTTTGCCCAGAACACTTACCCAGGTCACAAGGGAACTTTAAAACTGAATCATTTTGTATTGGGTTGTTTCTGTTTAAGAAAAATGGGTGAAAGTAAAACTAAGAGACACATATTTGCACTGTACTTTTAATTTCATGATTTTTCAGGCATTAAGAGCAAACTATGAGAACAATCCCAAAGAAGAGGCATGGCATTTATTGAGGGCGGGACAGTGGAACAGAAGTCACGAGGTCATCATACAGCATATAGCACCTGATGCAATCATTCATGGTATGTTGAGAAACTTAGAAAATACTTGAGCCATGCTAAGTGAAAATATACCTCAGGTAGCTTAACCCAGTTATGGGATAGAGTTTGCAGAAATAAAGAAAGCTTCAAGTAAAATGTGATTGAATATAACTTATACGTAGCAAACTGTAATTTCTCTGGTGCTAAGGGTAGTTACAGAATTTTAAAGTTAATGAAATCTTAATATTAATAATGAACACTTGCCTGAATGTAAAGATTAGGATATTTGAAAAATAAACATAAATAGGCTTTAAGGTCTTATCTGTATGCTAATGATCTGAAATTTCTTGTAGCTGAAATAACTAAATAGGTTTTGCTTCTGGTTAAAAAATGTTTGCTTGACATGGTAAAATTTTTATTTTTATTATGTATTTTGTTTCAGAACGCCATGAATACTTGCATGAACTGCTGTCAGAGTTAGCTATACCAGGACGTAGTGCAACAATTATTGATTGGCTTATTGCAGGAAATGTGTATTTGGAATATATCAATATCTGTTTCAGTATGAAACATCTCTCGGAGGTAGGTGGTATATTTTATATTTAATAGACAGCATAAATATTTCAGGATCAGAAATATCATAGATTATATAGAGTAAAGCAGACTGAAAGCTAAGTAGTTTCTGTAAGGTTATTTCTTTGGCTGTTTGATATTCTTTCCTTTCAGTATCAGAAATATCATAGATTATAGAGAGTAAAGCAGACTGAAAGCTGAGTAGTTATTGTAAGGTTATTTCTTTGGCTGTTTGATATTCTTTCCTTTCAGTGTCACGTCGTATATTTATTTTAGAACCATTTAGCAAGATTGGTTAAATGGAATTCATGGAAGGAAAAGATTGCATTATGAAGCTAGATTACTGAAAAAAAGGTCATAGATATGTGTATAAAAATGCCATAAATGTATATAATGAGAATTTATCTTGTGATTTACAGGCTGAAGAGCCAAACCTGTATGAAATGGACAAACTGTTGCCAGAAGTTAAATCTCTTTGTACAAAAGTTGGAAGCATTCCTTGTAGGAACTCAAAGGACAGGTAATTTAGATAGAAACATTGTTATGATAAATTCATAGAATAAAGAGTGGACTTCATTATATGTCATAAAAAAATGGAAACTGTAATCAAAGTAGTTTTGGGTGTTACTACATAAAGTTGAAGGATTAACTTGTTTTGGTGTGTATTTACAACAGTTTACTTTGGATTTTGTAAGCTTACATACTAACTGAATGTCTTCTGATCTTCAAAGTCCTGGCTTCAGGGATTGTAAAAATTTACCTTAGTAGAGATTTCATCTTCACTTCTTTTCAGTTTCTCATGCAGAAATCTTTTAGATATTGGTACTTGGCTCAGTAGTTCTACTTTTGTGTGAAAATTACCCTTAGACTGCCTCCTTATTTTATTTATCATATTTCAGACTGTGTCAGTCAGAAATGGCAAAAAAAGCAGCCAACTTTCTACGACTGATCCTCACATTTCAAGCCGAGGCTAGGGGAGAGACTCAGCCTCCTATAAGGTAATTTTGCTTACAGTCAGTTACCTTTGTTACCCTTGTAACATTTCTCAGCTGATATCTGGCTTTACTAGTCTGTGACAGTTCACAATTTGCATTGGACAAAAATGTACACTCTAACAAAACTTCATCATAGAAGTGAAAAAAAAGAGCTCTATGAGGTTTTTAAATCATACTTCGATTGAATAATATTATGCATAAGAAAGACAAGAAGACAAAAGCAGTTTGAAATCAGATCAGACAGCAGTTAATGTATTGAAAACTCAGGCTTGCAAACATTCTTTGCTGATACTTAGTATAGGGTACTTCTTGCATTCCACTCTTTCAACGCAGTTACTGATTTGAACCTAGGAAGCAGTCTTAAAGTGGGATTAATGGAAACTGCAAGAACATGTTTCCCAATCAAAGTAATTTAAGTTGTATGATTTAATTATAAATCTCAAAAAGAAAAAATTCATTTTCTTTCAGATTGTTAGCACCCTACATAAGTAACTTACCAATGCCAGAGGACTACACCCTACAAGAGTTGCGTGCCCTTACCCGTAGTTATATCATGGAGCAGACTGTGTCTTGAGTCATTTGGTTCCTAGCTCAATTCATAGGACACTTTCAAACGTTGTATAATAATGGTAGATGTATCAGAATCAGTTTTGTGGTTTTGTCAAACACTTGCTGTTGATTTGTCTGTGGAAAGGGGACACTATGGTTGAACACTAGACATCACCAGATACAATGATATTTAAGTACTTATTGAGCATAAATTGTGAAAGTTAAAGAACATTATACTGATTTGTATCAGAAGGATTAAATACAGGGTTGAGTTCATTTTGGAGACTTGGAAATGTTCTGATTATAAAGACAAATCAAAATTTTAGAAAGTTTGACTTCAGAAAAGGATTTAGACAGTGTATGACTTTTAAAGAATTTGTTTACACATTCATCTGCTACATGTATGTTGCTTTTAATAATGCACCAGTCATATTGTATTGATTTCAAAGAATATTGTGTAAAATGTATGTTCTGTGTTGTTTTTCTCGTAATTCTGTATCAAAATATGCTAAAACTCAGAGAAAGGAACATTACATCAATAGTTTAGAGTATTATCAAGGATAAACATCTGAACTTAGTTCAAATTAACTTGCATGTATACATGTTAGTAATGACTAAGTACATGCTTACATATAAAGTCCTTTTTGAGAGGACATATGTTGTAATTGTGCAGCTATAATCTGTAGCAGCAAGCTTGAAACTCTAAAGGGAAAAACACTTATTTTTTGGTTCAGTTCTATTGTTGTGTTGGATACTTTCCATTATGTGAAATTTGTACAGCCCTGCTGTGTGAAAAATAAAGAAGTCTTTGATAACGTTTGTTTATTTTTTTTTTTAAGTTTACCATTAAAAGGAAAATTGCTCGTTTTCAGGTTTTACAGTGCAACTAAATTGTATGTGTTAATGGTTTAAAATAGACTAACTCTGAGCCACAAATTTTTTTGTGATGTAATTTTTTGTGATATTAAAAATTTGATCTCAGGCTTGTATAGAACTACTGATTGCCCAAGTCACTGTGATATTATCATCAGTGCTGTACAGCTTAAATGTCTCAGTTTGAGCCTCACTTCTGACATACTAAGTTGAGTTTTATTACAGAAACAGTATTGAGTATTGGGCTTCATAAGAATCGGGCACAGGTAAACTGCAAGGTTATAAAACTATCCTGTTAAGGGCATAAAAAAGACACAATCTGTCTAAAAGTTGAAGAAAATTTTTTACTAGATGGGGTGTTTTTTTGTTGGTTTTTTTTCCTCCGTGAAAAATATTAAGGGAGCATTTAGTTGCCACTTTGTCATTCTGCTACACTTGTCCAGACTGTAACTTCAAAGGGATTTTTCAAAATTCCTCGAGATGGTGTGTTGCCTGAATGATCCAGGTCGGTAGTTAAAAGGTCAGTCACACATGGAGGTCAATTGGCTACAGTTCTGCTTGTCCAGGCTGTAACTTTACTTTGGTTAGAGGTATTTCAAAAATGGCACAAATGTTCACCACACTATGGCACAGTCAGATAGTGTGTTTTGCACATTAACCAGGTCAGTAGCTCAGAGGTTAAGGTCACAGTTTGGCTACAGTTTTACTTGTTTGGGCTGTAACTTGGCCTCAGTTGGAGAGGTTTCAAAATAACTTAGGACAAATGTTCATCTCATTGAGGCCGTGTGCCGCACACATGAACAAGGTCAGTAGCTCAAAGGTCAGTGTTCACACATGGAGGTCAGTTGGCGACAATTCTACTGGGCTGTAAGATGGTCTTGGAGGTGTTTCAGAATGGCTTGGCTCAATGAGACAGTGTGTCTTGCGTATTAAAAAGCTCAAAAGTCAAGGTCTACTTGGAGTACTATTAGCTGTGATTCTTGTCCAGGCAGTAACTAGGCCTTGGAGAGATTTCAAAATGACTGCACAAATGTTTGCCTCCATGAGGAAGTGTGACTTGTGCATGAACCAAGTTGATAGCTCAAAGGTCACTGATTATGATTTATTATGCCCCCCATCAAAGATGAGGGGGCATATAGTTTCGCAAATATCGGTTGGTAGACACTTTGGTTTCCCATCAATATCTAGAGAACCCTTGGGCCACCTTCCTCAGACTTGGTATGTAGGTTGTTCATGACTAGTAGATGACCCTATAGTTTTTCAGGTCAAGGTCACAGTGACCTTTAATAGTAAAATGGTTTCTGATCAGTAACTATAGAACGCTTGGTCCCAGATTGTTCAAACTTAATTTGTAGGTTGGTCATGACCAGTAGATGACCCCTTTAGTTTTTAACGTCACCAGATCAAAGGTCAAGGTCAGAGTGACCATGAATAGCAAAACGGTGTCCTATCAATAACTAAAAAAAATCTTGGTCCCAGGTTGTTCTGTCTTAGTACATAGGTTGGTCATGACCAGTATATGACCAATATTCTTTTTCAGGTCAAAGGTCAAGGTCACAGTGAAGTTGAAGAGCAAAACAGTTTCCGATCAATAACTACAGAGCCTTTGGTCCCAGAAAGTTCAAACTTAATGTGTAGGTTGGTCATAACCAGTAGATGACTCCTGTAGCCTTTTACATCACAAGGTCAAAGGTCAAGGTCACAGTGACCTTGTATAGCAAAATAGTGTTCGATCAATTATTATAGAACGCTTGGGCCCAGCTCCTCAAAACTTCATAGGTAGGTTGGTTGGTCATGACAATTAGAGGACTCCTGTAGTTTTTAGGGTTATTAGGTCAAAGGTCACAGTAACCTTGAAAAGGCAAAGCAGTTTCTGCTGAATATCTAGGGGATCCTTGGGCCCAGTTTCATCAGACTTAGTATATAGGTTTGTCATGATCAGGAGATGACATGTATCCTTTTTCAGGTCACTGTGACCATGAAAAGCAAAATGGTTTTGGATGAATAAGTGTAGAATGCTTGGGCCCATGTTCTTCAAACTTTGTATATAAGTTGTTCATGACTTGTAGATGAGCCCTTTAGTTTTTCAGGTCACCAGGTCAAAGGCCATTGTCACAGTGTCCTTGAATAGCAAAATGGTTTCCAATCAATAACTATAGAAAGCTTGATCCCACCTCCTCAAAACTACATGACTGCCTCTAGGCATAAGACACAAGGGGGCATATGTTTTACAAACATCTCTTGTTATAATATATTTAGCTGGCATGAATATCCTTCAGCTATATAAGCATAATTTTGTTTGTCAAATTAATCCAATTTGTTTCCATTTGCTTCTCCTTGGCAATGTATACTACCCTTGTAATGGAAAGTATCCATCAGTGTCACCAATATTCTTGTTTACTTTTGAAGGGAACATAAACAGGCCACATTTGTAACATACAATAGCTTTGAAAGATTTCTCAAGTACAAATGTACTTGTCTATGTTTGGTTAGAGACAAAACATGGTATCATTTTCTAAGATTTTTTTACATAACCTTGCTATCACCATTGTGGTGTGATCTATAATGCCAGAATAAGAACCTATTACCATGTGTATTCAGTATGGACCGAAAGAATTCAGGTAAAAACTTGACCACTAGGACAATGGCAAAAAACACTGGTGTTCAAACTTGGTAATAATACTTGAGCCCTGCTTTCAATTGCTGAAAATAAGCTCATAAACTAAGTCTTATTTATTTCTTTCAGGCGAAGTGAGTCTTGCTGATTATTCCAAAGGTTATGTTTTTCCTAAGGTCTAGCCAGCTTTACAGCTATTAAACCTGGTTTTCACAGGGGATGCTTGAAAAAATTTGACTAGCACTGACTAGTGACTACAGCTAGTTTAAACATATATTTCCTTTAAACCGAAGAATAAAGACAGGGAACATGAGGTGAACAAAGAGTGTTTTCTTTTCTTGTTTATTTAGCCCTTTAACAGGAAATCATATGACAATATGGAATTAAGATAATACAATGTAAAAATATTAAAAATGCACATTTTAATCATTGGCAGTTTTGAAGCTTCAACTGCATTTATATGGAAATGATGGAAGTGCTACTTTTGTGTGGATTTTAAAAAGCACCAATCCAGAATTAGAAAAGAGCCTCTGTATTTTTAAAAAGACAAATTAAAGTTCTTAAACATCTTCAATATAGCAGTAGTAAGATTTCCAAGAATCAGTTTACAATATTTCACTACACACACATTTTTCAGATCATATGTGTAGAGAAAAAAGTAGGTCATTCCTTGCGCACAACTGTTTGTTGTTCATTATTCAATGAAGAACACTGTCATGTATATAATTTAATAATGAAACAGTATTACCATTAAATTGTCTGATATAATACAGAGGCTCTTCCTGAAAACTGAAATAGACGGGACATGATGACATATAGTAAAATGAAATTGTTATGGTGATGAAAATGAATATATCACAGATTTTCTGCTTAAAGCAGTTGTGTTTTCCCAAAGCCAAACATTCAAAATTTAGATTATTTTTTTTTAGCACAGATACAAATTCACATACATAGAACACAAGCTCTAAGGAGGCTTCGTAAACGTAAAAAAAAATTGTTTATCTGTAAAGAGGCACGGTATTACACACAATAAAAGTTAAAAACATGACTATATTTTTATAAAATTTTAGTATTATTAACAAGAGGCTGCTTAATCCTTAACCTGGTGGAAGTGAAAGTGAATAGCCTTTGCCACCAGTATAAAGCCAGGCCAGCCTGCACATCCGTGCAGTCTGACCAGGCTCTACACTGTTGGTAGCTCCATTTTTGTATTTTGATATTGAAATCCCTTAAACTTTGAATGGACTTTTCCAAATTCAAAGCTGGACAAATCCATTACAAAAATTCAGCAGGTTCAGAGTTAAAAGATTTATCTAGAAAAGCCTTTTGAAAGCCTGTCACTTACAACAAAAACACTAGCTTAAACTCAGGTCACTGTTATCATACTTACAAATATCTCAATAGTCACGACTTATCAGTGCCAGAAAAAAACAACATAGTTTTAAAAAGATTCAAAGTATAAAATGCTGGAAGTACAATAATGTGCACCAAATACATGCTCAAACTGTTGCTTAGAAGCTACATTTGGTTTTAAAAACAGACATACATTATGAACATGCATAATATTGAATCATTTTCTAACAATATGTAAAACATTCTTAATGCCACATAAAAAGTAACATTTAAAATATATTAAAATATTTACTTTAAAGAACATTAAAATGGTTGATTTTTAACTGTAACATACACACCTTATAAATAGTAATACGTTTCATTTTAACTAATCACTACTTTACATATATATATATCTTTTGACTGTGTGTACTTCTTATCTATGATTTAAATATCTAAATACATGCAGTGTTTATAACACTGAAATATTGCACTTTTTGTAATGAAATAAGGCTCCCTGATGCTTGAGATAACACTGGTCCAGCAACTGACAGTAACTTGGTGTCATTACAGTTTCTACTTTAGTCAAATTTCCAGTATCTGTATATCTATTTTGATGTATATGATCAACTGTGGAACTCATTTCGCTGGAAAAGAAAACAGATTAGTACTGCCAGCAGTTGCAGCTAATTTCTTTCGTCTATCATTTCTCCTTTTCATCATTTCAATATATATTTGTATAACGGCCCTAAACTCTCTGAAATTTGATTCAAACTGTAGCAATGTTTCTGTCTAAAAATGCATAAAACACATTTAGCTTATTTTAAAGAACAAATGCTAAAACACCTTTAGTGTAAGGTTGATGGTCTGATCAACACTTCTGAGCATTCAATCAAAACATGGGAGTTTTAGAATAAAATGTCGTGAAATTACTCATTTATTAGTTATTTTAAAGGCTGGTTTAACCCTACCTGCATTCAAGGTTCCTTGGCACTTCCTCTATGACTGGAAGATCAGTGCTACCATAGACACTGGGTCTTTTGATAAGATTTGGACGTGGCACAATTTTTGGCATAGGAAGACACCGGGGATGTGTAGAAGGATGAAAGTTGAACAGTTCAAACTGTTCAGATATTGCACACTGACAGTCAAACAGCTCAGAGTCACTGACCTGAAAACAAATCACTTAAAACTGCAGACTTCCAACACTGTAATTTGCAGGTCTATAAATCAATTTACTGGCATTAAAATATTAATTGGAATTTATAAGAACTTCAAAACCCACTTATCTCTACATATATTCATTATACTTGTTTACAAAATTTATAATGAATATGGATACTAGAATGTACACATACCCTAAACACTGTTTGAACCTGGAGAAGTAGATATTTTGTCAACATAGAACTACAGTCTGTCTCCTTCAAGCATTGTAGAATAATGCTTACGGCTAGAGTGCTGGCCTGAAAAATTAAAGGAAGTGCATGTAATGTTCAATCCCTGTATTTCCCCCTTTTATAGTAGTGTGTATAGTTAGGTTATACTGACTGTACATTTCTGCAACCTTTAAATTATGTATCTAACTATGTTTACTGTTCTCAACAGTAAGATAAAAAGAAAAGAACAGTTATTTGGATGTGTGAAAGCCTAAAAGTACTGATGTCACTTTTTTGTTCACTTGCAACTTGTTGCAAACCTGAAAAATATGGCCTTTTAAACAAACAGCTTGTAAATGGAATCCTTCAAACAAATCTTGACCTGTATAAAACTTGCTAGTTTAAAGACATTTTTTTCTACTGATACAGTCAATACATGAAATTATAGCCATGCCTAAAAAATACTGTTTTATAATATCAACTTTAAGATTAACAGCCATGAACATTAGTTTACTTACCCTATAGCTTGCACATCTAGAATAGTTCATACACAATTCAGATCTTTGAACTACGAGTTCCAAGAAATCTCTATCGATCTCAGAACAAACAAGACCCAACATTCTGTAGATGGTATGTATGAAGGAGAGACAGGTTGCTGCAGGATAGAGGTCCCAACCTAGCTTTTCAAGCATAATCTTTTCCATCCTTTTAAGATCTGAAGGCTTCCAGCTGTGTTGATGTAAACTTGCTAGATCAGAGGCAGACGGGTGGTACTAGAAAGAAAAGAATAACTATCAATTTTTCTATTCTGCACTTTAAAAATAAGTAATAGTGATACATTTTGTCAAGTTTTTTTGCGCTATTTTATAGCCAATATTGGGTCATATTCCCAGTTGAAAATTGTATCTTTTTTTCCCAATTCACAGACCAAAACTGCCAATTGAAACTTAAAAAAAAATAACATTAAAAATAATAACTAAAATCTATTAAAACAGGAGGTATTTCACTGTAATAGACTTGTAATGATTGGAAGTTCCTAATTTTTTTATCAAAACACCGCTGAAATTCCCAATACCCAGGGTATGGGTTATGTTAAATAAATACTGAAAATAAACTCTGATTTTGTATACTAGAACATCCACATTTACTGTCTAAACCATACAGTAATTCTAAGCCCTAGTTATTAGCCAGTGAAATTTGTCAAAGAAAAAGAGGACAGTGTATTATTCAAAATATATTTGATATATATGTACACTGCTATCATGGTTTTAAACACAAAATTGCCATTACCATAGACCACTTCACATGATACTGACATATTAAAATTATCTGCTAGTACAATAAACAGTGATGAGTTTATTTAATTAACTTTACCTCAGATTCTTCATTCATCTTTGTAGAAAGGAAAAAAGCAGCAGTTGCAACACAAGACAAGTACCTTCTTTTAACCTGCAGTAAAATCAGCATATCCTTAAATGACAAATAAACTTTTGTTTGGTAATCTGAATAAAGTTACATGAAGTCATTTATTTTAAGAGAAGGTAAATTGTAATATAAAAACATTTTTTAAACATATTTTATGCAGTTTGTCTCATTGGATAAATGAAATAAAATTGTAATACAAGGATTTGAACACAGACAACTGGAACTTGCATTCATACCTTGACTTTAGAGATGAATCTGTCAAGGAAATATACAGCATCAGCTAATGTATCACAGTTGTAATTGTAAAACCTCTGCATGGATTTGATAGATGTCACTGCAGAGTCACGCTCACATACACCAATGCTTCCCTCTGTACCAATGGAGGGCTGAAAATGATATAATTATACGCTTATATAAGGCAGTCATCACTACGGATTTAGTATTTCATACAAAGCTACAAATCATCTAAACCAAAGTATAATAGTATATCAGAATGACCATGTCTAGACAGTATTTTAGAAGAATAAACCCTCTTTTAATTTTGGTTAACATAAATTGCAGATAACTACAGTAATTCATTTTCGAAGGGATTTAAATTCACTAGAAGAAAAACTGAAAAACTAAAATTAAAACATACTGTTCAAGTTTTTTCTACTTTTAGGCAATATAAAGGATTTACCGACAAAATGGTAACATGATTTTATATGGTAAAAAAGGAGAAATCGATAACAATAGAAATATTGTATGTACCCAGAAAGGTGATAAAGTAGGTGTGAAAAGGCATGCTGGGGTACACTGCTCGTCATAGAAAGGTGTTAACAACACGTTAAAGAAGTTATTAGTTGTCTTAATAAAAGGTTTCAAAAGGTTTCAAGGTCTTAGCAGGTAATTATAATTTATATAATTTGTGTTTGTCATGCAATTATCATTATTAAAGTTATTAAAATTGATTTTATAATATTTTTGTTACAGATTTCTCCATTTTTTTACAATATAATATCATGCTAGCATAGAAAGTTACCAAATTTAAGCTGTATCCTTGGTTTTCTTCTTTAAGTCTCAGCTGCTCTAATTTTCTAAGGAATGCTTGCACCTGCAAAACAATGTTGTTATGATATCCATATCATCTACATTATAATTTTGCAAAGATATTGTTGGTGAGAATCTTGATGCAAGATAATGTTTTCACATTTTTTCAGCTAAATTAAAGACAGTGATCAGTACTAGTACTCAGCTGTGAATATTTGACCTAAGGCTGTGCAAAACAAAACGAAATGCTCTTTGGTCAGTTTAGACCTGAAACCACAGCGCCGATATAATGTCTATATGTCGAGCGTTTCAAGTGAAATTCTGACGATTTCATAAAATCAAACTGCGATTCAAGATAAAATACCTTTGGTACGATGGCATTACATTCCTGTAAAAATTCATTGTTCGCTGGTTTGAACTTGACCTCTAACCCGATCTCGGTGTTGGTATCCGTTTGTTTTTCCACAAACTCTCCATTCTGGACTATTTCAAATGCAACCATAGTAATCAGGAAGCCTAAAGAGACCTAATGCAAGTGTAAAAATTGCAGCTTTACACTTGCAAACTGTGGAACCAAAAAATAAAATTGGTATCCACCGCTAAGTCTCTTTGTTTACAGACGACAGCTGTCAAACAACTGTTTGTTCGAATATTGGCGGACGTCCAGTTTTGTAACATGAAATTTAATTGGATGATATTTTCTCCTAATTGAAATGTCTATATTTTCATTGGACGCAAATTCTCATTTGCATATTAACTAATTATAGAAACATTTTAGGTAAACAAACAAAGAAAATTTGACTAAAGACACGAATCTTAATCAAATTCGAATGAACCAAAGAAGTAAAATAAAGTACTGATACAAAATTGTCACTTATGTATCAATAATATTCGCCTTAAAAAATCAGATTCTATCAAAAACAAGTTTGACAGCTCACTCAACCAGAACAAGGAAATTTACTCAGAAGTAGTTCTATAGTAATACTCTAATAATATAATGCGCTAATAGGATAGGTTTCACACATCTATATAATGTTTAAAAATGCTAAATTTCTGACGATGCCCTTTCATTTTATCTTAATTTTGTAATAATTAACTGTAACACTCATAGCTAACGATGTATATCCAAATCATTAGTGACATATTTAGCTCATGAATACACAAGAATGTGTATTCGGAAAATTTAGGAAACCATTTTGGGAAACTTCTCTTTATTTTTCTTCTTTTTCTTTTGTCATTTTCTCAATAGAGATGGAGAGAAACGGCCAGTAAATGTAGACAAGAGAAGCGGAGGACCAGAGGAACACTTTGGTTCAAGCTTTTGCTTGATTTCGCCAGGTAAATTGTGTTATTTCTTGGTAAAGAAATAATTGTTTACTTCGTTTGTTCAAATAGTGACCTAATTGGCTAACTCTTATTGATAACATTTTATTTAGGTAAAATAATTACTATATGTGATTTTACTTTGGCAGTTAAAGAATAAGTTATTGTCGACAAATGTATTATAAAGACAGACTGAAGACTACCTGTTCTGACAATGGTCAGTTACATAGACTGATGTCCAAAGGAAACTTCCAGAATAAAATCTATTCAGTGAAACATGCTATCTGTCATTTGCTGCAGTAAGCAAAAATGCCCTTCAGCACGTTCTTAGATGAATCTGATGCAACTGTGATCAAATGAAATAGCTGAGAGGTTTTCAGCTGGCCTGTTGAGACTGGTTGATTATAGAAAATCATTGTTCTGTTTACAAATGACTGTTCATTAATGACAGTTTATAAACTGGTGGTTTTCCTGAAGTTGTGTTAATGAATCATGTGCTTTATTTTAAGATAGATGAAAGACAGGAAGATATTTTACAAGAATCTCTGTTTTGACTTTAATATTAGGATGTAATTGCTTGGAATGAAAATTATTAGATTAACTTGTGGTAAGTTGCTTCTATAAACAGGATGAGGAGTTTGGACTTGGTCATTGATATTGAAATTATGCAATAAAATTTTACTAATGAGAATTGAAAGAGGTATTTTAGTTGATACTGAATTGTAAAATGAAGGCATGCCTATACATTTGTTAATATTTATTTACAATTTTCTGTAAATACAAATTTCATTTACTTATTTCCTAACAAAAAATATGTTTATTTTTCATGTCCATTATTTCATAGTGTATCTGAACATTAACTTCTTTGAACACCTGCTTTTATCTTTCCAGGGAACTTTTTAGCAACTAGGGGGTATAATCATGAAGCTTCACAATGGTTTGGATGTTCGGCAGCTGATGAAGATGCTGACTGATGCACTGGTGAAGGAACAGGAAAAGTGGAAGCCTATACATTACAAATCTATCACTGGCAATTCAGTAAGTGTTCAGTCAGTGGGCAGATATGACAAAGTTCACCTTGATAAGTGATACAACAACTACTGAATGTTTGGTCAGTTACAAAGTAGTAGTAAGATTAATTAGTGTAAATATCATCAAAGTCAAATACATGTAGTTAAATGAAATAAGCGCATTTGTATTTCCGAAACCAAACTTCAGTGTCATGAGTTATTTTAGGGGTGTAGTTTGTTAACAGTAGGCAGTAAATACAGTTAATGCTGAAAAATGTTTTAGAAGTTTCTTGTTGCCATAACATTTTGTAAAACATATTTATGTTTCTAAAAATCACTCTTTAAATTGCATTCAGAATTACGAAAAATACAGTATCAGAAAGACGTTCCTGTATTGTTCTTGTACTTATCTTATGGAAATAACCTGGGAAACTACCCTGGAAAGAAATCAGAAACTAAATCTTAAGAAAACTGGGAAACCGAAATCTATTATTAGTATCTTCAGTGAATTTAAATATGCGTGACCAATGCATGATTACCACTGCTTGTCATAACATAGTCTAAATAAATAGAAATGCACTACCATATCAGGAAGTGTTGTCAAGTGTTTGCATAGCAGATAATGGTGATATCACTGATAAATATTTGATAAATGACTTGTCAGACACTAGTTTGTTGTACTTTGTCAGGGTAAATGGGGTCAGTGGTATGATGCCTCAAGTAGGCCATTGAAATTTAGAGGAGGTCTTTAAATTTTGTTATTTTATCCAGTTGTCTTTAAGGAGAAATATTGACTTATATGTGCATGATTTAAAAAAAGTGCAGTTGAGGATGGATATGCACTTAAAATTCTTGACAAAAGTGTATCTTGAAGGCAAGCCAAAATAATACATTAATACAATTCATTTAAATAATAATTATCTGTGATCTATTCAATTCAAAGGATTGGTGCAAAGACCTTTGTAACTATACTCGTGTTTTGTGGTTAAAACCTATAATATTCATTTGATTTTCCGTGAATTTTTGTGTTGCCTGCTACAAAGTAGCCGCGATATATAGGGATCACTTCTCTGTCATCTGTCTGTCTGTCCGTCCGTCCATCACAAAACTTGTTTGGACTACTCCTCAGAAACTACTGGTGCAATTTCATGCAAACTTTACAGGAATGATCAGTACCAAGTCTAGTTATACATGTCATTGACATTATTTTTGTCAGAGTTATGGCCCTTTAATGATTTGTATTTTCAAAGTTTGTCCGGACTACTGCTCTTATAGTACTAATGCAATTTGAATGAAATGTTACAGGATTGATGGGTACCTCAATTTCCAACAAACTGTCAAATCACCCCTCAATACAACTGCTTAACTGGCTATCATCAGGTGACACATGTGATCACTGATCGCTCTTGTTGAACTTAGAAGTTCTTGAAAAGTGAATAATTTAGTTGTGTCCTTCCCAGGTCATGCTGATATTTACATAACTATAGTTTTGGAATAAAGGGCATAGAATAGATTTGTTGCATTAGCCCTAGCTGTTGAAAGGGTATGAGCAAGTGTTTTCCCTTGTTTTTGTTTTTTTGTTTTTTTTATTAGAGATCAAACATGTGTGATTTTGATCTCTGATTTATGTAATTCTGCTTGTAGGAGAGTGGTGGTATCCATCGTGATGAAGTTGTCAGCTGGTTAGTTCGGTTGAACAGCAGGTTCCACTTCACACCAGAAACTGTTGCCCTAGGGGTGGCACTAACAGACCGTTTCCTGTCCCTTGTAAAGGTAAATTATTTAACCAGTTGAGTATCAGCTGGAATCAAAGTTATTTATTAAAGTTATGTATGTACAATATCAAGCATAATATTAAAATTTAAGAGTTCATTAGGTTTACAGCAGTTTTCCTATATGGTTTCCTATATTCTCATATTTAATTATCTTTTTTAAATTACTATCTTAAACAAGTTATATTCAGACTTCATTTGGAGGAAGAAATTTGTATTTGATTTTGCTTAAGTTCTTGAGCTCATTGTTCAACAATTTAGCTGTAAAATGTTAAAATAAATGCTTGGGAGTGCTGTAAAAAGTAACAAATATTTGTTTTCCAGGTACGTCCAAAGTACATCCAGTGTGTAGGAATCAGCTGCTTCTATATTGCAGCCAAAACATTGGAAGAAGACGAGGTAGGTGTCCAAGTTTTAGACCAAACAGACTTGAAAAGAAAGAGTTGTCACCTTAGTAAATGTTGCTACTTGTATGCCTTATACTGAAGCTATAACTTGTACAGGGCACCAGCTTAGCTTTTTCTCTTTTGAAAGCAGAGGACAGTCATGCGAAAGATGAAAATGATGAACGAAATACATTGGGAAAAGTTCAGAAGTTATTTGGGGGGGGGGTACATCTTCACACACTCTAAGCATGCTTGAAATAAATAACATGAAAATAATGTGATATCCATATCTTACCTACAGTTTTTATTTTAAACATCGAGTCAACACTAATGGCAACAAGTTTTTTTGTCTGTATTCTAGGACAGTATAATAAAGCTGTGGCCAGCTTGTTGAAATAAAACTGCGCATTAAAATTGTGTATTAGAAATATTTGAAGAGCTGCCAGTTAAGAAGTGAAAATGAAATAGTTTTGAGTTTTGTTGATAGATTAACCATCAGTTTTAAATAACAAATATTTGATAGCGGTTAAAGTTGCCAAAACTTCTGAAAACCAGGTTATAAAGCAAATGTCTTTCATTCCAGCATCAGTCCGATGACATTTTAACTTGACAATCAGCTGTTATGTTGTGTAGCAGCAGTTTCAATGTTTTGTCATTTTAGAAATGTCTTCAACAGTAGAAAGTCATGTCAATCGTAGGTGTTAGTTATAACATTGAGTTTGTATGAAGAAGCAAGTTGGATGTTTAATTTCATAGTTTGACATTATAATATATGTATATATGGTATTTAAGAAGGGTTTAGGTATAATATTTCAAGTGTTTTATGTATGCTTACAAAAGGAGAGAAGAAAGCATTGTAAGGGTACACACAAAAATAATAGAGCAGAGATCGTTTATCTTAAATTGCATTACGGTCATAAATAAAAGACCTTAAGTGCATTTTAGTGTTAATAGAGGCTTTTAGAAACATGTGAGGGATTTATATAGTGTAAATGCAGACCTGTTTTAAAAGCTTATAAAGGCTAAATAAAAGTTGTAAGCTTAGCACTTTCTCTTAAGGGCTTTTGCGAGGCATCAGACAAGTCCAGACATAGTTTTTTTATATATTAGAAATACCATTTAAAATGGAAAGAAAACAAATTCAAGATGCTATTGATATTGTCTTCTAGGTAATACCCAGTGCGGTGGATCTTGTGAAGACAAGTCAGTGTGGATGTGCCGTCTCTGACATCCTGCGTATGGAGATGATCATACTGAACAAGTTACAGTGGAGTGTCAAAACTGTCACACAGATAGACTTTCTTCATATTGTAAGTGTTAACATTTAGGACCTCCTTCATACTGTAAGTTTTTTAAATGGTTTTGTATTGTGTAAACATTTAGTTTGGATGCAAGAAAGCTGACAGTTTTCAGTTTCTAAGGAATTTGCATTATCTGGAGTGCCTTTTAGCCGAAGTTGCAGCCTGAGTTATTGTAACTTAGTTGTTGTTTTTTTATTTGATAACCTACATTTATTTAGATAAAATAAATCTCACTTTTGCCTTTTGGGTTCAAAAATAAGATATCTACATGTTTATCTTCTACAAGAGTTGTACACAAGTTAACCATAAAATGACAATTTCAGATCCATTCGTTGCTGATGTGTTACTACCCCCAGTTGCTAGAGGGCGTGGTGAACATGACACCATCGAGGCACCTGTCAATCCTGTCTCGGAACCTGTTTCATTGTCTGTGTAACCACAAGATGGTAGGGTTTAGACCTATAACTCTTACACTGGCCATGATTAGTCTGGAGCTGGAACAGATCACCCCAGCTTGGCTCTCCATCATTAATACAGTACAGAAGATGGCGGAGGTAAGTCTAGGAGATCTGCATAGAAGACATTCTAGGTGGCCTGTCATAAGCAAAGTTTTGATTTGTAATTTCTGTCAGCAAAACAGACTTGTCTCTTTTTTTCTTTTTTTTTAATAATATACAAGAACTAATACTAATAGTCTGTTAGATGGATATATGATAAGTAAATTAAAAAAAAGAGTAAAAGATATATTTTAAGATAAAATTTATAAAGTACCCAAGTTTTTAGTCTGTTCTGATGATAATGATACATTTTAGGTTGAGATCGACTCACTTATCCGCTGTCGAGAAATTGCTGCTCAGATCCTCAAGGACAAGAACATGCTTCCTACAGGCTATCAATTTAAATCCCATCCAGTGGTTGCCTGTGGCGCTATTGCAAGGTCAAGGTCGTTCAAGCGAAAGGCCGACCATGTTGACCTTGAGGAAGATTTTTATGATGGAATTAAGAGACTATACAACGATGAACAGAACAGTTCCGATATTGGACTGGACTCGAGTGCATCTGCGTTTGCAAAGGCTAATCCAGTCTGTGCCAAGTAACTCATCGTTTCATTATTGTACATGATTTCATAGACACAGTTCATCTTCAGATTTATGCAGCCAATATTGAGTAATTATTGGCTGTGTATATAGTGTGAGACATGTGTAATTGGGACTGTCTAGAGGGTAGCTGCTGAAGGTTTCATTCCATGTTGAAGAGGGTAGAAACAGGCATATAAGTGTGTTGATTCTGCTTAAAGTTACAGGAGAAAATTCCTTCCATTAAGACTTAAACATTTTAGATTTGAGAAAATGACTTTTCGAACACACTTTAGTCTTTGTCTATATTTACTTAAAACTGTTTTGAGAAACACTTTGGCTTCTTTTTCAGATTTTAGTCTAAATGTCCTTTTGTTGAATTTCATAGTAGACTGTGATAGGAATTTTAGATTTTGTTTTAATATATTGATTGTTATAACATGTTTTAGGGCAATATAGTTATGTATTTCTATGATTGTTTTAACTGTTGAACTTTGTGGCTATCTTTAAAGCTTATCTTTTTTCCTTTTCCCTTGTTTTATTGGTCTTTACCTCTTCATTTATTGTCTTAGTCTCTGGAAAAGAAGCCGTAGTGTGAATTTTTATCTTTTTTTTCTTTTAAATCAAGCAAAATTTACCTGTTTTGATTATGAAGAATGCTGAAATGCTTTTAAATTTGTACACCTGTTTTATAATTGTTTGACTATGTTCAACCATCTTAATGCACACAATTTTAATACTGTTACAAAACTGATATTTAACTTGAAATAACATGCTCCAATGTTAACATCTTTTTCTAACAATAATTTTCCCTTTTCATTAAGGCCTACTTTTAAAAACAGATTGATTGGGTGAGTAATTTTGATGTGAAATGGATAATTGAAATGATTGGACAGTCGTCTAAATAATAGTGATTGGTCTGAAATGTACATGTACCATAGTGACATTAGGATTTGTTTCTCAAAATGGGTATCTCAATTGTTTTGATTTCTGTTTTGAACAAAATTTTTGGATGGTTAGGGCGGAAGCAGTTGAAGTGCTAATGTAAAAGGGGATAGTGCCTCTTTAGGGATCTATAGGATTTACATTTGTATGTAAAACAAATTTCAAATAATATGAAAAAATGCCACCATTTTGTTGTACTTGGTAGTTTATCCTTAATGTAACTAAAGGAAAATTTGGAATTAGGCTCCATGTTTTAATAGAAAGAACATTGATCTCCACAAAAATATAAATATTCCATAAGACAGGAAGCTTAATTCCAAAGAAAAAAAGAAAATAAAAGAAATATTTAAAAAAAAAAGTTTTAAAACTTAAAAATGCGAGAAAAAAATCTCTGTATTTTGCCATTAATTTTCCATGTATGTATGTATTCTAGTATGTATGTTTCAGATTGTGATTTTAGAAATGGTTTTAGAGAAATTCTGTTTTATTTAGTTGTGTAACTTAGGGGGAAAAAAGCTAAAATCAAATGGACTCAGTAAGTCTCACTTGTTATTTTAATTATATGGTTGCCCTGCGTTTTAACAGGAAAGTCATAAAAATGCTGACTCATGTGTTTATATAAGTACAGACAGGTCTTGTTATAATAATAATTTGAAAATGAAATTTGTTTAGAGATAAATTCTTTTTGGTTTACTAATTTTAACAATTCAGAATTTTAGAAAAATGTTTGGTGACACTAATTTTACATGTTGTTTATTTTAAACACAAATACTGAAGCATGCCTTTAAGTACACTGTATTGTATGTATATATATTTCTTGTATGATCTGTGTAAATATGTATAAATTACTGTAAAATATTAACACTGCAGGTATATTTTATGAGATTTATTCAGTTTTATTTTAAGTGAACAAGCATTAAAGGGTGAATCAAGAAGCCAATTAATGGAACAACCATTAAACTACAGGGTCATTAGTGTGTCTGGGGTGTAAATGGTGGTACATCTTATCCATAAAGTTCAATTAACTTTGTAAAAAGCTTTAAACTAGGTCATCTTATGTATAAATGATTTTCATACTTTGGTGTTTGACGGCTAAGGGAATGCACATTACACTGAGGGATGAAGAACATGCATTAAGTTTTTGTTGTACAGTCTGTATAATAAGGTAAATTTGATTAAATCCATCATATATCAGTTTAATAAAAGGGAGCTTTGTTAGGTCATAATTGTTGTGAAACAACTTGAAAAGTAAGTTTCAACATGAGAGATGGATAGAATGAAAGAATAGCAAAGAATTATTGGAGAAAGAGGGAGAAAATGGATGAAAAAAAGAGAAAGAAAGACAGAAAGGTGTTATAGCTCAGGGAAAAAAAATAATATTGATTTGATTCCAGAATACATGTTCTCAGAAACTTTATAAGTATTTGTATGATTATATGTACAACAAAGGTGCATTCATAGAGAAGTAGTGATAGAATAATTTGGGAAATTTTTTAGGCGTACTATCATACTTGGGGGAAAGATCTTACTAGATACATATCGAAGTAAAGAGTTTTTTCTGCTCTTTCAGATTCACTGTACTTACTGTAGAAAAGTTAAATTAGCTCTTTTAGAGTGTTAAAAAAACAGCCGAAATTTGCATCTTGGAAGAAAAATGCTTACAAAGTTTTGAGAACCTGATATTAAGAACTTGCATTTGTCCTTGGAATTATCTAAGATACAAGGCTAATGGTGTAAATAATGTACTATAATATTGTCAACATTCGTGCCATTTCCGTTCACAAGGACCGAATCGCTTATTGTGGTGTAGTAGTATGACTATAATTTCTGCATTATGCTGTGCATTTTGGTGTTGTTAAGTTGAGAGTGCAATAAGGAAATTTAAATCATTCGTTCTGAGAAATTTACTGTATTACTATAGTGAAATCCTCAAACATTTGTATCAAACTGTTACATGGTAAAATTTGAACAAGATTGACAGAAGGAAGTTATACAGTCGATGATATTAAACTGCAAATGACAGGTTCTGCTTTATGAATGTTGTCTGAAATGAAACTGGTGGACTGAATTGAAATGGTGTCATTCATAATTGTATGGCCCTTGGTTTTGTCATATTGTTTAAGGTGAGGGATTATATTTTACTGACGAAGAGTGCAGATTTGGATTGGAAGGTTAAAATCAAAATAACTATTGAGATTATAAAAAATGAATGAATACAAATAGCTTTTTAAAATCTACTATTCATATTGATGTAGTGATATCTGTATAAAAATTGAAGGCTCCGAAAAAAGGGGATTGGTTGTAAAATAAAAAGTACTGCCTAGATCTGATTTCCAGCCAATGATTGCATTCTAATCTTATTATCTTGGTTAAATGGGTGCATGCAAAGGATTATGAATTTCAGAAAATCTAGCAAGAGTTAACTAAATATAAAATTCTTTTAAAGCAGACAGAGTATGGCATAAATTTAGGGAAAACAACACAAGTATGATTTTTGGGGAAATTCCTAAGTTTTGTGCAAGTGTATCCTTTAATTTGCCTCATTTAACTTGCATTATTTTGGAAACAAAATTTGTGGGCTTCTTATTTCAGCTATTGCTTTAAATAGTTTTAACTGGAAGTAAGAATCTTATAGTATTCTTATGTTCTTTAAAAAAAAAATAAATGCTTAAGTAAGTATTGATAGTAATTTTTTTGGTATTAGTTATGGTTTTATGTTTTTAAAAAAGACTAGTAACAAATAACATGTTATTTGTCAAGCAGCATTTCATGTAACAATGAAATAATAGTAGGTGTATATGATTTTTTGTGTAGAAATATTATTATTTCATTATTATAAAAGAGCCAGTCTCTTGCTTTAGAACATTACAGTAAATGTTCCATTTTGTTGTTAGAAGACTTTAGAAAGGGATACATTGTCATAAATGTTTATCAAATTGTTATAACATTTTTGAGATGTTATATATCCTATTTTACCATTGTCAGAATAAACAGTTTTTATTTGGTGGCAAAAAAAGACTCATTATTCTTACAAATGTCCTGTAATGGGACCATGTACTCAGCAGTGTACAATAAACACTTACCATGCTAAATATCTAAAATGGACTTGCCCATCTGTCAATTTGGACAGATCCATTAATTGTTTATGAGGGTGTGTATTGAAAATTTACTGACTGAATGGCGAGTAGTGCAGACCGTGATTTACAGGCTGATCTTGCCCTGCACTGGTTGCAAAGGCTAAGTCAATTGTTAAATTTTGTAGACCATCTGATCCACACGTGAGCTGGTTACATAAGCCAAGTACGATGAACAGCGTCCAGACACTGGGACACATATCGCAGTGATAGAGATACATTTCAAAACATCACAAAATCAAACTCAGTGAAGTTGGGCTTTACTTAAATTATGCTTCTGGAGGATAGATTGTCTGTGGGCAGGGAGGTGGGGTGTAAACTGTCTGCAGAGGTGTTGTAAAAAAGCTAAGTTGAATTCTAGTCAGTGGCTGCTGTTTGCCGAGACACGGTAAGTGCTAGAATATAAAGTGTTCCTTAGACTGCGAAAAACTATCCGGTCGGATTTCGATTCTAACATGGTTACGTTAAAATTTAATCAATGCCAGCTACATTGTGGCTAGCCACCCCGACATCGTCGAGGTATTTTATTTTGTTATTTACCTCAGTGTATGCAACAGCTCCTAACAGCTAAAACAAAGGATGGTTATGGAGGATAGCTGAGGCAAAATTCAAGGGCCTAGTACTCGTTGGAAATTTATCCCGTCATATAATATAACCTGCTTAAATGAATTTCATCGCTTGTTAACAAAACTTTTCGTGACACCACTTCCGGTCTCTTACGCAATAAATAGAAATTAGAGATTAAATTGTCTAAACATCTCAATCAAGTTTCAGATTTACTGTATAAATAAACTGAAGTCTTTAGTTGACTTTATATCTTTTGTAACGGGCCCTGTAGATAAATTAAAGTCAGCTGATAAACTTTCATTTTTGTCGAGCCCGCTTGCGGATAGCTCGACATAGTCGTCACATTTGGTGCCACTGTTCGGTATATGTACGTGCGTGCGTCCGTCCGTCCAGATTGCCTTGTCCGGGCCATACCTTCTCTGTGCATGGAAGGATTTTGAAATACCTTGGTACATTTGTTCTCCTTGATGAGACAGTGTGTCACGTGCAAGACCCAAGTTCCCATCTTAAAGGTCAAGGTCACGGTGCCAGGTCAAAGGTCCAAAATTTTGATGATAAACCTTGTCCGGGCCATGATATCTCCCTGCATGGAAGGATTTTAAAATAGATTGGCACATTTGTTCACCTTGATGAGATGGTGTGTCGCGTGCAAGAGCCAGATTCCTAACTCAGAGGTCAATGTCACAGTGACAGTTCAAAGGTCCAAAATTTTGATGATAGACCTTGTCTGGACCATTATTTCTCCATGCATGGAAGAATTTGAAAATACCGTGATACATTTGTTATGCTCACTGAAAGAGATATCATATAGGCCTGCATTATCCTTCCATCATCATCTTCCCACAGTTTCCATTTCACTGTCTCATCCCCGTAGGCGGCTTTCCACCGGCGGGCTCGACATGCTGCCTATGGGCATTCTAGTTAGAATAATGGCAACACGTTGATAACGATGTTTCGGGGGACAATTTAAATCATGTTTGAAGTAAAGTAAAGTGACCCTCAGATTCATTCTCGTGAACTTTCGTATCTTGTGTTGGTTATAGTGGTGAGATTTATCCATGAAACGAATGTCTGTGGTTTTTGGTCCGTCCAATATAATGTGAGCGGCATGAAGGCTGAATGTGATCAGTCATGTGACGGCACACGAGAATAGAAATTCTAAATAAAGGTTTTATACCGTTCGCAACGCTATAGCCTATGATGGGGAAACTACACATTTTCTTGCAATCATGAAATGTTGCATCGGGTGACAATGCGTCTGTAGATGGGTATTGATGGATATAATACACACAGATAGTTTAAATGAAATTCTTAGTCAATGTCCATCTGTGAACGAGCTGCTTTAAAAACAAGAAATAGTCTGATATACTTTGCATCATATATCTGGCAAAAAATCCTAGAGCCAGTAACTCTGTGAAAAAGAATCAAACCTTATCTTGTTGGAAATTTTGCATTTCTTCTTGTTTGAATTACATTACTGTTTGCCGAGAATAACCTGGACAAGAGTGATGTAACGGAAAAATGGACAGAAAAAAAACCGGAAGAAGCATCGTCTTAACATTCTTCCACATCGGGAAGCATAGAGATCTCTGTTTATATATAAACCAGTGCTTTACAAAACAAAAACAAAACATTTTCCATACAAATAACATATTTATTTTCCAACACAGGCATGACCGTGACATCCACATGTGAATGAACCGCAAGACCCCACAGGGTTGCAGATACCTACAGAGAAATGAAAACATAGCATCAGTTTCATCTAACGAGACAGCAGCCTTAAGAAAAGGATAGATTTGGTGTGACTATGTAGATTGTTCAAAGTTATCAAGACAGCTATTTGGTTTCTTTACTTCAGAAAAGCACAGCCGAAGCATAGACTCGTGCATCATTTTTTTAATGATCCAAACTTATCGAGATAACTTAAAAGCATATTCGCAGTTATGATTGTTAAAACTAAAAAAGAGTGTTTGCCTGCCAAGATGCCTCAGTGAATTAATCGAAGGTCTCGGCTCGTGTCCCTTCAGCAGAATTTTAGTCAGAGTAAGTGACTTATGAGTTAGAGGCTATGAAGTGAAATCATTACAGAATTAAGAAACCTCAGTCCGTCACTACGCTTCTTCCCTTCGGTTTCTTAATGCTGAAGGTTTCACTTCATAGCCTCTATCTTAAACTTGGTCATATATCAAACTTTATGGAAAATTTTGCGAGTGTAGCGCCAAATAAATTCTTTAAATTTTGAGACTATGGTCAATAACTAGAAACAGTTTGCTGAGTCACGTACGCATGCCGAGGAGGCAGATAATATCAAGTGAATACTTACGTAATTTCGACAAAACAAGGATTCATAAGCATCGTGTGATATATATTTTTAAAAACATTATCTGAACTTAATGTCTACAGGTGTTGGCTGAAATAATAGGTTATATTCTACATACAATATTATGAAAAATAGCACCCTGTTACCTGGGTGTCCGGTTGCGCTTCCTGAAGGTGCAGCACCTGCTGTCCACGTACAGCTTGGATCACCTAACTCCTGTCCGTTCGTCTGACCGTCCCCATCACTGTCAGCTTGACACAAGGCCACTGTCCACATATGACCCGCATTTGCAAAAGCCTGCAAAAGTTTGTCTCTTTTAGATATTGCTTTTTGTATTTTCGAAAAGTGATCAAAACAGCATCATTATTAACATTATTAACACGTATAATTCAATGATAGTATTTTTGCTGTTGTTGTTGTTGATGATGATGTTATTTTGAACTACATGTAATTTTTGCATATCTTAAAAAAAAAATGCCTGATTTAAAACTGTTTTACTTGTCGAGAAGATGTTGCAGATATCTATTTGATGCCGCTCGTTGAATAACGAAACCGGGAACATTTATTCGATGTATACGACCCAGCGATCTGGCGGTGCGATGTTGATGACTGAGAGAACTGAAGCTGGCGGTCCAGTGACCTAATATCGCGAGGTTGTAGACTCAACGGCCCAATGTCGTGAAGTTGACCGCGAAATAAGCTGACGGACATGCAACATAATGTCGCGAAGTTGGCGACCCAGCGGTCTTGTGTCGCGAAGATGGTATCCTAGCGGTTTGGGATAGCAGTTGGCGTCACAATTACTTTGTATTACGAAGTTAGCGACCCGACGGCCTATTATTAAATTGGCAATCCAGTGATTCAGTGTCGTGAAGTAGACGGCCCAGCGGCCTTGTATAGTGAGTAAGACAGCCCAGTGGCCAAGTGTCACGAAGTTGGCTGCCCAGCAGCCTTGTGCCCGATGTTGATTACTGAGAGAACTGAATCTGGCGGCCTAGTGACATAGTATCGCGAGGTTGTAGGCTCAGCGGCCCAGTGTTTAGAAGTTGACGGTTCTTTGGCCTAGTTTCGCGAAATAGGTGGCCCATTAGCTTTTCGTCGCGATGTTGACGGCCATGCAACCTAAGGTCGCGAAGTGGCGACGCGGTGGCTTTGTGTCGCAAAAATGGTGGTCTAACGGTCTGGGATGGTAAAGTTGGCTGCACAATGACTTTGTGTTACAAAGTTGGCAACCCGACGGAGTATTATTAAATTGGTAATTCATCCACCCAGCGGCCTTGTTTAGTGATTTAGACGGCCCAGTGGCCAAGTGTCAAGAGGTCAGCGGCCCATCGCCCTAGTGTCTCGAAGATAAATGCCAAGCGCCTTAGTGTCTCGAAGTTAAATGTCCAGCGACCTAGTGTCACGAAGTTGTCGGCCTTACGGCATTAAACTTTTTTTGTTAATTTTTCACAATTACTGCAAAATTTGAGAGAGGAAAAGGTGCTAGTAAGATATTTGGACTCGTATAAATTATCAAAACTAATAATTTCGAATACATGGTGCCCTCCTTCTGTTTATTTTTTGTTTATCTTTTTATTTTTGTTTTTCATTTATTTTTAATTATTTTATTTTGAGGGGGTCGGTGCGGAGCTCTAGCCTTAAGCAATCTATAAAACAATAGCGTGTAACAAAAGATTAACCTATTTATTTAAAAGATGTCAGTTAGGATCGCGGCAGAAGTTAGGCATATAGCTTCAAAATAGATATGAACTTCAAACTTGTTATTTTTAATATTACAAAGAATTCTGAAAATAAGAAAAGGACAATACCTGTCCAAAAGGATTTTTGTCATGCGTATGATGAATAGGATCATAATGACCAACTGCCTCCCATATTCCTCCGCCACACGGATTTGGCACACTGTAACCGTTTGGTATCCTGTCGCGAAAGTAAGGGTGCGCCAAAATGGTCGCGGCCCCGGCCAGCAGTAATGCAAATGAAAGCATGTTTGTTAACGGGATAATTCCCTGCACTGTTAATGAATGACGAAACTATTGTCCTTTTATACACAAAAGAAATATCTCTTATCAACCTCTTGAGAAAGATAAGCGAATCAGTGAATTTGCTTTATTTTGTGACTGATATGGTATCTTTAGGGGTTTTGACATGAACCGAGTCATGTCTTTGATTTAGTTTTATTATTCCGTTTTTTATTCAGCTTTTTATTCCTACCCACTATTATTTGAAAAACAAAGTTGATTGCTATTATTTTCACGAACAAATGTCCATTTCTTTATTATTACTTGCATAATTTGAATAATTATCGATCTCCTAATCAGTCTATCTGACATACTAGTACGAGTATTTTATCGCTGACTTTATTATCACTTTTATTGTAGTAAACTTATGAATTAAAATATATGTGCTAAATAATCATGTATTTATGGTTTGTAGATAGTAGATGCCTTAATGCCGTACCTCCACCGTGAAAAGTATCAGTTGTATTCATTTGTATGGGGGGGGGGGGGGTAGTTGATTATCTCTCCTGAATACTCTCTGATATTACTTTGAGGCTTCCATTTGGATTCCTCTGCTTTTATCGCTATTTTCTCTTTTGATATGGTGATAATTAAACCTAATTATTTGCAACAGTGGTAGTCGATCAGATTACACAATAAATTTAGCCATGTTTTGTTAACACCATTATCTTTGATCTTTGATAATCATAACTTTTTATTTAATATATAAGTGACAATTTTCACAACTAAATTTGAAGACCATTACAGTTAAAAACAAGGATAAAGTTAGAGGATTCCAACTGAAAGGACCAATATGCTATTTGGTCTACATTTGATGTTATCTGAGTAAGGGAGATAATTTGCAATCAGGAATGTCCCTCATTGGTAAATGACCTTTTAATAAAAGGTCACTGGTTTGATCCCTGTCTGAGCTGAAAATAACTTTAGTTTCTGTTGTTTGTTTTTGGTCCTAAAACAGTTTTTATAGTAACTACGTTGTTTTCTTGTTTATAACAATGGGAAAAAAACGTGTTTTTTTTTGTTTGTAACAATGTGAAAAAAAAACACACGTGGTTTTCTTGTCTGTAACAATGTGAAAAAAAACAGTTGTCTTCTTGTCTATAACAGTGGGAAAAACGTGGTTTTCTTGTCTGTCACAATGTGAAAAAAAACGTCGTTTTCTTGTCTATAACAATAGGGAAAAAAACGTTATTTTCTTGTCTGTAACAATCTGAAAAAACGTTGTTTTCTTGTCTATAACAATGTGAAAAAAACGTCGTTTTCTTGTCAGTAACAATAGGAAAAACGTGGTTTTCTTGTCTGTAACAATGGGAAAAAACGTGGTTTTCTTGTCTATATCAATGGGAAAAAACATTGTTTTCTTCTCTGTAAAAATGGGGAAAACGTGGTTTTCTTGTCTGTAATAATTGGAAAAAACGTTGTTTTCTTGCATGTAACAATGGGGAAAAACGTTGTTTTCTTGTCTGTAACAATCGGGAAAAACGTGATTTTCTTGTCTGTAACAATGGGAAAAAACATCGTTTTCTTGTCTATAACAATGGAAAAAAAGTTGTTTTCTTGTCTATAACAATGGGGAAAAAACTTGGTTTTCTTGTCTGTAACAATGGGAAAAAACGTTCTTTTCTTGTAGTTAAGAATGTGAAAAAAAACGTTGTTTTCTGGTCTATAACAAGTCTATAACAATGGGGGAAAACGTTGTTTTCTTGTCTATAACAATGGGAAAAAACGTTGCTCTCTTGTCTATATCAATAGAAAAAAACGTGGTTTTATTGTCTGTAACAATGTGAAAAAAACGTTGTTTTCTTGTCTGTAACAATGGGAATAAACGTGTTTTCTTGTCTGTAAATGTATAAAAAAAACCCGTTGTTTTCTTGTCTGTAATAATGGGGAAAAACGTAGTTATCTTGTTTGTAACAATGTGAAAAAACACGTGGTTTTCTTGTCTTTAACAATGTTAAACAAACGTTGTTTTCTTGTCTGTAACAATGGGAATAAACGTGTTTTCTTGTTTGTAAGTATATGAAAAAAACCGTTGTTTTCTTGTCTGTAATAATGGGGGAAATCGTGGTTTTCTTGTTTGTAACCATGTGAAAAAACACGTGGTTTTCTTGGCTATAACAATGGGGAAAAAACGTGGTTTTCTTGTCTGTAACAATGGGAAAAAACGTTCTTTTCTTGTAGTTAAGAATGTGAAAAAACGTTGTTTTCTGGTCTATAACAAGTCTATAACAATGGGGGAAAACGTTGTTTTCTTGTCTATAACAAGGGAAAAAACGTTGTTCTCTTGTCTATATCAATGGAAAAAACGTAGTTTTATTGTCTGTAACAATGTGAAAAAAACGTTGTTTTCTTGTCTGTAACAATGGGAAAAACGTGGTTTTCTTGTCTATATCAATGGGAAAAAAAATTGTTTTCTTCTCTGTAAAAATGGGGAAAACGTGGTTTTCTTGTCTGTAATAATTGGAAAAAACGTTGTTTTCTTGCATGTAAAAATGGGGAAAAACGTTGTTTTCTTGTCTGTAACAATCGGGAAAAACGTGGTTTTCTTGTCTGTAACAATGTGAAAAAACATTGTTTTCTTGTCTATAACAATGGAAAAAAAGTTGTTTTCTTGTCTATAACAATGGGGAAAAAACTTGGTTTTCTTGTCTGTAACAATGGGAAAAAACGTTCTTTTCTTGTAGTTAAGAATGTGAAAAAAACGTTGTTTTCTGGTCTATAACAAGTCTATAACAATGGGGGAAAACGTTGTTTTCTTGTCTATAACAATGGGAAAAAACGTTGTTCTCTTGTCTATATCAATGGAAAAAAACGTGGTTTTATTGTCTGTAACAATGTGAAAAAACGTTGTTTTCTTGTCTGTAACAATGGGAATAAACGTGTTTTCTTGTCTGTAAATATATGAAAAAACCGTTGTTTTCTTGTCTGTAATAATGGGGAAAAAGGTGGTTTTCTTGTTTGTAACAATGTGAAAAAACACGTGGTTTTCTTGTCTGTAACAATGTTAAAAAAACGTTGTTTTCTTGTCTGTAACAATGGGAATAAACGTGTTTTCTTGTTTGTAAATATATGAAAAAAAACCGTTGTTTTCCTGTCTGTAATAATGGGGAAAACGTGGTTTTCTTGTTTGTAACAATGTGAAAAAACACGTGGTTTTCTTGTCTGTAACAATGTTAAAAAAAACGTTGTTTTCTTGTCAATAACAGTGGAAAAAAACGTGGTTTTCTTGTCTGTCACAATGTGAAAAAAACGTTGTTTTCTTGTCTATTACATTGGAAAGAAAATGTTGTGTTCTTGTCTGTAACAATCTGAAAAAAAAACGTTGTTTTCTTGTATATAACAATGTGAAAAAAAAACGTTGTTTTCTTGTCAGTAAGAATGGGAAAAATCGTGGTTTTCTTGTCTGTAACAATGAGAAAAACGTGGTTTTCTTGTCTATAACAATGGGAAAAAACGTTGTTTTCCTGGCTGTAATAATGGGAAAAAAACGTGGTTTTCTTGTCTTTAACAATGGGAAAAAACGTTGTTTTCTAGCATGTAACAATGGGGAAAAACGCTGTTTTCTTGTCTGTAACAATGGGAAAAAACGTTGTTTTCTTGTCTGTAACAATGTGAAAAAACATTGTTTTCTTGTCTATAACAATGGAAAAAAAGTTGCTTTCTTGTCTGTAACAATGTGAAAAAATGTTGTTTCTTTGTCTGTAACAATCTGGAAAAAAACGTTGTTTTCTTGTCTGTAACAATGTGAAAAAAACGTTATTTTCTTGTCTGTAACAATGTGAAAAAATCGTTATTTTCTTGTCTATAACTGGAAAAAAAGTTGTTTTTTTTTGTCTGTACTAATGTGAAAAAATTGTCTGTATCAATATGAAAAAACGTTGTTTTCTTGTCTGTAACAATGTGAAAAAAACGATATTTTTTGTCTATAATTATGGAAATAAAGTTGTTTTCTTGTCTGTAACAATGTGAAAAAAGTTTCTTTTTTGTCTGTAACAATGTGAAAAAAAACGTTTTTTTCTTGTTTGTAACAGTTTGAAAAAACGTTTTTTTCTGTCTGTAACAATGTGAAAAAACGTTCTTTTCTTGTCTATTACAATGGAAGAAATCAATGGGAAAAAACATTGTTTTCACGTCTATAACAATGGAAAAAACGTGGTTTTCTTGTCTATAGTAATGTGAAAAAAACGTTGTTTTCTTGTCTGTAACAATGGGAAAACGTGGTTTTCTTGTCTGTAACAATGTGAAAAAAACGTTCTTTTCTTGTCTGTAACAATGGGAATAAGCGTGTTTTCTTGTCTGTGAAAATATGAAAAAAACGTTGTTTTCTTGTCTGTTAAAATTGGGAAAAACGTGGTTTTCTTGTCTGTAACAATGTGAAAAAAACACACGTGGTTTTCTTGTCTGTAACAATGTGAAAAAAACACGTTGTTTTCTTCTCTATAACAATGGGGAAAAACGTGGTTTTCTTTTCTGTCACAATGTGAAAAAAACGTTGTTTTCTTGTCTATAACAATGGGAAAAAAACGTTGTTTTCTTGTCTGTAACAATCTGAAAAAAAACGTTGTTTTCTTGTCTATAACAATGTGAAAAAAACGTTGTTTTCTTGTCAGTAACAATGGGAGAAAACCTGGTTTTCTTGTCTGTAAAAATGGGAAAAACGTGCTTTTCTTGTCTCTTACAATGGGAAAAAAACATGGTTTTCTTGTCTGTAACAATGGGAAAAAACGTAGTTTTCTTGTCTGTAACATTTGAAAAAACATTGTTTTCTTGCATGTAACAATGGGGAAAAACCTGGTTTTGTTGTCTGTAACAATGGGAGAAAACATTGTTTTCTTGTCTATAACAATGGAAAAAAGTTGTTTTTTTGTCTGTAACAATGTGAAAAATGTTGGGTTTTTTCTGCAACAATGTGAAAAAAGTTATTTTCTTGTCTGTAAAAATGTGAAAAAACGTTCTTTTCTTGTCTGTAACAATGTGAAAAAAGTTGTTTTTTTGTCTGTAACAATGTGAAAAAAACATTGTTTTCTTGTCTGTAACAATGTGAAAAAACGTTGTTTTCTTTTCTGTAACAATGGAAAAAAACCGTGGTTTTCTTATCTGTAACAATGTGAATAAAAATGTTCTTTTCTTGTCTATAACAATGGAAAAAACGTGGTTTTCTTGTCTGTAACAATTTGAAAAAACATTGTTTTCTTGTCAATAACATTGGGAAAAAACGTGGTTTTCTTGTCTGTAACAATGTGGAAAAAAACGTTGTTTTCTTGTGTATAACAATGTGAAAAACGTGGTTTTCTTGTCTGTAACCATGTGAAAAAACGTTCGTATCTTGTCTACTAGAATGGAAAAAACGTTGTTTTCTTGTCTGTAACAATGGGAAAAAACGTGATTTTTTTGTCTATAGGAATGGGAAAAAACGTTATTTTCTTGTCTGAAAAAATGTGAAAAAACGTTCTTTTCTTGTCTATAAGAATGGAAAAACGTTGTTTTCTTATCTATAAGAATGGGAAAAAACGTTGTTTTGTTGTCTATAACAATGGGAAAATTGTTGTTTTCTTGTCTATAACAATGGGGAAAAAAGTTGTTTTCTTGTCTATAACAATGGGAAAAAACGTTCTTGTCTATAACAATGGGAAAAACGTTGTTTTCTTGTCTGTAACAATGGGGGAAAACCGTTGTTTTCTTGTCTATAACAATGGGGGAAAACCGTTGTTTTCTTGTCTATAACAATGGGGGAAAACCGTTGTTTTCTTGTCTATAACAACGGGGGGAAAAGTTCTTGTCTATAACAATGGGGAAAAACCCGTTGTTTTCTTGTCTATAACAATGGAAAAAACGTTGTTTTCTTGTCTATAACAATGGGGGGGGGAAACGTTCTTGTCTATAGCAATGGGGAAAAACCGTTGTTTTCTTGTCTATAACAATATGAAAAACGTTGTTTTCTTGTCTATAACAATGGGAAAAACGTTCTTGTCTATAACAATAGGGGAAAAGCCGTTGTTTTGTTGTCTATAACAATGGGAAAAAACGTTGTTTTCTTATCTAAAACAATGGAAAAAACGTTGTTTTCTTATCTTAACAATGGGAAAAAGCGTTGTCTTCTTGTCTATAACAATGGGAAAAAACTTCAAGAATCGCAAGGACCCCAATAAAACCAGCATGATTTTCTTGTCTATAACAATGGGAAAAAACGTTGTTTTCTTGTCTATAACAATGGGGAAAATGTGTTTTTCTTGTCTGTAACAATATGAAAAAAACGTTGTTTTCTTGTCTATAACAATTGGAAAAAACTTCAAGAATCGCAAGGACCCCAATATAACCAGCATGAAGTACATACATATTCTTTAATTTTTAAGTTATCTTGAGTAATATTTTTGTCATTTGTACTTGAACAATGTGTCCTTTCACATTTGTGAATGTACATGTTCATTTAATCTGTCGATCTGAAAAAAAAATTAGCCTCTTCCTTCATCTGTCGCTTCCTTTCTGCAACTTTCCGTTGCAACTTATCTTCCGGCGGGGGATATAAATTTTCTTCAATTTCGCTTGTTTTTACATGGTAAACTTTTTTGTCTAACTGTTCATAACACTGAAGAAATAAAATAAATTCAGTTAATTTGAAGCACCATTGATAACGTTTCAAAATTTGCTTTGCTATCTTTGCCTAACTATGCTTATCGAGCTTACTAAGTTCGGGAGTTTGAAATCGCCGCTTCGTTTGTCATTCTCTCCTTCCGTCTTTCTGTTCGTGCGTCTATCCGTCATACATTCTGGTCCTACCTATTTTTCAGTAACCACTGGTTGGAATTAAATGAATCTTTATTTGAAGCTTAAAACAAATCAATTCAGCATGATCCATTCTGATTAACTTTTCACAGATTTATGGGCCCTATACTTTATTTCATAACGCATACTATAGTACTATTCGAGCCTGGGCTATATCTCAGTAACCACCGTTTGGAATTATATGAAATGTTTTAGTAACCATCGTCTTTCAGAGATGCACATATTACCAGCATAATCCGTATTGATGATTTTTCCCAGAGTTATCTGCCCTTTGCTTTATATCGCATACTATAGCACTATTCGTGTTCAGGCTATTTCTTGGCGTTTACGATATTAACCCTGAACATGCTGAAATTTTGTAATGGATTTGTCCAGCTTTTAAGTTGGAACAGTCCATTCAAAGTTTATGGGATTTCAACATCAAAATACAAAATTGGAGCTACCAACAGTATAGAGCCTGGTCAGACTGCACGGATGTGCAGGCTGGCCTGGCTCTATACTGGTGGCAAAGGCCAATCACTTTCGGTTCCAGCAGATAAAGGGTTAAAGGAAAGCTTATAAGCAATTTTAGCACCAGGAGAAGATGCATATATTATCAGCATGATCAAGATTGATTATTTTTTTACAGACTTTCTGGTCCTTTTGCACCATCTGTATCCCGGCTATTTCTCGCTACCTCTGCCTGGAATTAAATGAAACATGACCGGGAAGGGTCGTTCATCAGGGAGAGGTGCACATATTACAATCATGATCCAGATCAAGTTAGGGCCCTTTGATTTGCTACTTATAGTTAACCGTATCACTTATCGTGTCCGGGTTAAATCTCAGCAACCATTTGCTAGCATAATACGAGGCTTTATAGGGATCTTCAACACAAGCAGCAGATGTGCATATTACTAACATAGAGAGGTTTTTTTACAGTTAATAGGTCCATAAAGTATACTAAAGCATAATAGATGTCTAGGTTATTGTATCAGCAACCAAAGTTAATTAGAGTTTCAGAACGAGAACCACAAGTAGTGCCCTAGTGTACTCGATTAAATAAGATAACAGCAGTCATTCGTGGGTAGAGACGTTTTAAACTGTTATTATCATTATGTATAGTTATCATGACTTGCAGTATGGCATTTTCGGACTTCATTTGTATGTACAAATTTATAAGGTAATGAAACTGTCATAATTAGAGTGGGAATTAAGGAATGGCCTATTATGTCTTTATTTTCATGGATCATCGTCAAGATCTTGACGTCAAAGTTACGATCTTTGTTTGTCTGTAATCTAAACATTGCCCCCTTTTATATAAAAAAAGTTTTGAGTGGCTTACATTGGTAATTCAAAAGCAGCAAAAGACACAGCTTAACTGAAAAAAGAACACCCCCACACACACACGCACACACACGCACACACACACACACACACTCATTAAAGCAAGACAGCCATACACACGAGTTACAGAAATAAAATAAACTTTTTATTTTCCAACACAGTTATGACCATGACATCCACAAGTGTAAGTCCCACAAGAACCAACCGGGTTGCAAATACCTACAAAGTAAAAAAAAACTACAATTAAGTTACAAGTCTACTTGAATAAATCCTTTAAAAAGACTGCGACAACCAGACTGCAAGAGATACAAAAGTCCCTTGACAGTGGTATTTTTTTCTTGTCAGTGGTAAACTTTCCTTGACAGTGGTAAACTTTCCTTGACAGTGGTAAACTTTTCTTGTCAGTGGTAAACTTTCCTTGACAGTAGTAAACTTTCCTTGACAGTTGTAAACTCTCCTTGGCAGTGGTAAACTCTCATCGACAGCGGTAAACTCTCCTTGACAGTGGTAAACTCTCCTTGACAGTGGTAAACTCTCCTTGACAGTGGAAAACTTTTCTTGACAGTGGTACACTTTCCATGACAGTGGTTAACCTTCCTCGACAGTGGCAAACTCTCCTCGACAGTGGTAAACTCTCACTAACAGTGGTAAACCTCTCTTGACAGTGGTAAACTTTCCTTGAAAGTTGTAAACTCTCCTTGGCAGTGGAAAACTCTCATCGACAGTGGTAAACTCTCCTTGACAGTGGTACACTCTCATTGACAGTGGAAAACTTTTCTTGACAGTGGTTCACTTTCCTTGACAGTGGTAAACCTTCCTCGACAGTGGCAAACTCTCCTCGACAGTGGTAAACTCTCATTGACAGTGGTAAACTCTCCTTGACAGTGGAAAAACTTTCTTTGACAGTTGTAAACACTTTTTGACAGTGGAAAACTATCCTTCACAGTGGTAAACTGTCCTTGTCCGTGGTAACCTCTCCTAGACAAAGGAAATTTAACTTTCCTTGACAGTGGTTCACATTCTTTGACAGTGGTAAACTCTCTTTGACAGTGGTAAACTCTCCTTGACAGTAGCAAACACTCTTTGACAGTAGTAAACACTCTTTGACAGTAGTAAACTTTTTTGACAGTGAAAAACTCACATTTACTAGCTTAGCGTTTATTAGGCGAAAAATACATATGGACCAGTCACAGTCATTGATAAAAGACGCAATGTAGGAGACAAATGTGGCTTTATAACAAACAACTTATGATCATTAATTAACTTCGACTATATAAATGAGTATGCTGTGCATTTCTAAATCCTAAATTAGAATTACTAAAAAGTGCCTCCAAATTACCTGGGTGTCCAGTGGCGCTTCCTGAAGGTGTGGCACCTTCTGTCCATGTACAGCTTGGATCACCTAACTCTTGTCCGTTCGTCTGACCGTCCCCATCACTGTCTGTTTGACACAAAGCCACAGTCCACATGTGTCCCGCAGCTGCAAAATCCTGCCAAAGTTTTCAGTCGTTTTATTGTCGTTTTGTAATCACGTTTGATTAAAAAAATCCATAGATGTTTATATTATGTATACGATAGCAAGGTGCTCATCCAGGCGTCATAGACTAAACTATGACGATTAAGTCAGTTCGATCAACAAAAAAAGAGAAACATTACTTTAAAGCGACTGACTCAAAGAATCTAGATTTAAAATGTTTTAAAAAAAGAAATGTTAATATACTATCGGGAAAAACACAATTTTATGCTTCAATACACCATGAAACCTGGATTTCAACAGGATTCGAACCCATGCCCTTCTGGTCAATGCAAGTAGGGGCGGCGAATTCAGCAACTTATTGCTATCGTGGGTCAAAACTTAAAATAAAATCAAAAGTATCTGCTCATGAATAACTGGGTAATTGTTTTACCGATACAGGCGTGTAAAACTTTATATTATGATCTGCTTTTGTAAAAAAAAAAAAAAATAAAGAGAGTAAATTAGTTTAGATATGTTCTTCACAGTTGCAACTAGAATTTCAATATGTATAAACATTTTCTTTTTTATGGATCGTCGACCAATCTGTGCGTCAGTCGCTTTAAAGCTGATTGTTTAATTTTGAAACGTTTAATTCTATTTCTTCTGAATAACAAGGATACTACAGTTATTTGATAAGCGCACCCGCTTTAGAACCAGGATTTCAAAAACGCTGTCCCGCCTTCGCGGTCGAGTAGTTAAGATCACTGCCTGGTAATCACCAAACCACTAATTGACTAAAGGTCATGGGTTTGAGCCCCCGTTAACGACATTGACTATCTATATGAGAAAGTTGGCATTTAGTTTCAGCTGTTAAAATGAACTTACCAGTGCAAAAGGGTTCTTAATTTGTGTGTGGTGAATGGGATCGTAATGACCGACTGCCTCCCATATTCCACCTCCACAGGGATTTGGTACGCTATATCCGTTAGGTATCCTGTCACGATAGAAAGGGTGCGCCAAAACTGTCGCGGCACCTAACAGTACAAACACAAGTGCAAGCATGTTTGCTAACGAAGTTATCCTGTATACTGTTGGTGAATTACGAAACGAATGTCTTTTATACACACTTTGAAATACTTGGTAATCTAGGTCTGTGAGAAAGATAAGAGTACAAAACTAGACAAATTTAATTTAGACTCATTTATTTTACATCGATTGCGATACAAGTTCTTACAACTTAGATTCATCACGCTTGATGACTGCTTCCTGGGTTCCATACCAGTATTCGCGCAGCGTGGAGGAATGTAAAGATCGTGAGAGAATCTCGCCTCTGACGGGATTCGAACCCGCGACCTTCGGATCCGGAGCCCTGCGTTCTACACCTGAACCACGGTGCCTCCTAACTAGACAAATTAACACAGGAGTATCAAATTTGATATTCATAAAGCTTCAAATGACATTTGTTCGTCTGTGTTCATTAATCTACCACAATGACAATTTTTTTTAACCAACACATTTCTAATTTTCGACAATGGGCCTATTCGTCTAATCTAGACAACAGTGCTTAGTGCATACAATAATCTTGGTTTCAACATTTGTCTATGAGCAGCTGTATGTCCACTTCTATTAAAGGACAATACAAAAGAATGAGTACAGCAAGTGTCTATCTGAGCCTAAAATGCTTTGAAATATATTAAAACAATAGATTTTCATAGACTTAAATGCTTTGTCACACGAACGATGAAATGATATAAAGACGATATAGTTCATGTCCTTCAACTGGAGGAACAGTACTGCAATGTAAGAAATACTTTACGATCTGAATGGCAGGGTTAAAATATCTGCGAGGAAAGGTAAAAAAGAACACCACGTTTTCATGCAGGACTCCACGATTTTGCCATGTTTTATCAGCGAATTATAGTTTTTCACTGAAGTAAGTCGTGATCTCATGTTTAGATAAGAATTTTTAATGACTTTGTGTGTGTACGTTACAAATGAATTGACGTCACAAATATTATCTTTGGTCTACATTTAAGGGACACAGCGACATTTCAAACGAGTTAGTCAAGTAAGAACTGTGAAATCGAGGCTTGTAAGACCATAGATTTATTGAGGTATCAATACATTTTCATCCAACCAGATTTAAACGGAAAACGGTAAGGAGAGCGTATGTGTTCCTGATGCCTCACCCTCAGATTTTATCAGTAAATCTCCTTGTGAATCCTTACTTAGATATCATGGTCAATTCTCTTCGACAGAATCAGCCCCTTGTCTAAAGCAGGACACTACAGGTAAATGGACAAACGGTTACAAATAGGAATCAAACTGCATTACAGAAAGGGCAATATTCTGGCTAACTCACAAATCTAGCCCATATTCGGATCTCAAACGTCTGGCATCCGAACAGCGAAACGAACTTCAGAGACTTTTTTCATACCGTCCTTGTTTTCAAGCATAAACTTAGGCTTTCCATACATCAGAACCGCTTTTAATTTTTATAGGTGGTCGCCTAGTACTTAGCATTGTGCTGCCCCGTGATAAGTACTGTTGCATCACAGCCGTTTGTGAAACTATGGTCTAGTGAGGACACGTCGAATGTGCCTTATCTTCAAATCAGTAAAGAAATAAATCAAGTCAACTAAAGGACAAAACTCGATGGTGGAAGTAAGTCTAATGACAACATTTCACATTGTCCTTTTTATACGCCCGTCGAAGGACGGCCGTATTATGGCATCCCACTTGGCGGGTGGGCGTTTGGGCGGCGTCCAGGCATTGTCAAGACCATATCTCTGTTGCTAATTGCCGGACTGACTTCAAATTTCCTGTGCAGCTTTATTACAATGAGTAAAAGTGCAGTGAGCAAGAACCATAATTCTACCTGGTCAAGGAGAAGTGCACTGCCCAAGAAGCATAACTCTACCTTATCCAGTTTTTGAGTAATCTTCCCCTTCTTTAATTTCTAATCTGATTTTTTGAAAATTATTTCCTCTCTTTAAAACATTCTGACTTGAGCATAACTTGAAAACGGTGTAGTTAATTGATGTGAAACTTAACTAAAAGATAGCTGGCAACAAGGAGAAGTGCAATGCGAAAGAAACATAACTCTACCATATCCAGTTTTTTTTTAGTATCTCCCCTTCTTTAATTTTTATAATGCATTTTTGTCCGGAGCATAACTTGAACACTATGAAAGGGATTGTTTTGAAACTTCAGTAAGAAGTGGCAGTGCAGTGCTTAGGTCACATTTTTAGTTATCTCCTTCTTAATTTTTGTCCGGAGCTTAACTTTAAAAATATGAAGTGAATTGATGTGAAAATTAAAATATAAAATAGACAGATGATGACTAGGAAAAGTGCATTGCCCAAGACATGTAGCTCTACTTTCTCTTATTTTTGAGTTATTTCCCCTTTTCTAATTTTATAATGATTTTTTATATGGATCATGACAGAATATGAAAGGGATTGACTTGCATCTTAAAACAATGAAAGATGATAAGAAGAGGAAGTGCAGTGCACAAGAACCATAACACTACCAGGTCCAAATTTCGAATTATCTCCCTTTTTAATATTTTACAGGAGCATAACTTTAAAACTGGTAGTTAATTGATGTAAATTAAAATAAAGAAAGCTGGCGACAAGGAGAAGTGCAGTGCGAAAGAAGTATAACTCTACCTTTTCCAGTTGTTGAGTAATCTCTACTTCTTTCGGAGCATAACTTGAACACTATGGAAGAGAGTATCTTGGAACTTAAGATAAAGATAGATAATAAGAAGTAAAAGTGCAGTGCACAGGAACCATAACTCTACCTGATCCCTTTTTTTAATTATCTCCCTTCTTAATAAATTTTTGCCCGAAGCATTACTTTAAAACTATGAAGTGATTTGATGTGAAACTTTAAATATAGTTAGCTGGTGACAAGGGGAAGTGCCTTGCCGAAGAAGCATAACTCTACTTTATCCAGCTTTAAGTTATCTACGTTTCTTTGGTTTTATAATGAATTTTTGTCTAGAGCATAACTTGATCATTATGGAAGAATTTGACTTGAAACTTAAAATGAAGATATGTGGTAAGAAGTAAAAGTGTAGTGTGCAAGAAATATATCTCTGTCAATTCTCATTTTTGAATTATCTCCCTTCTTAAACTATTTTGGAATATAGCTATTTTACAGTTTATTGATAAGAGTCTTTTAGTGTCGTTTCAAGGCAGAGTTGTAAAAATATTCTTGCTGAATTTGATAATTTCCAAATATTTGTGCAGTGCCATGTGAAATGTCTGGCATCATCAGTTTGCAGCCTAGGCTGGTGGGCGTATATTACATCTATTCTGCGATGTGTTTTTTTTTCTTGTTTATCGATATAAGCCAAAGGGATATTAAAAAACGGATGCCATTTTTTATTTATGATATTTTTGTAGAAGGGTAAGTGTTCCTTTACTGGCTTTGTTACGTTACAGACATGTCATGACTTGGTAAGGTACTTGTCTATCTATCAGAGTTTATTTATCGTCGGTACCGGTTGCTCATGATCGACGCACCCTGCAGAGATTAAATTTTGTATGTTGTTGGGGATAGTGCAAGATACAGAAAGCATCCCGTTCAAGAGACACCCCTGGCTCATTTGCATGCTCAGTGTATAGCACTGACACATGGGACCTCGGTTTAACTTCTCATCCGAAAGACAAAGGTACCTGTTTCGGTAGTCCAATTGTGGTTTTCTTAGCTGGTCGGGCAAATATAACTAAGATTTTACAGGTGAAATGAAATAATAAGGATTACACTAAAGCGGCTAATTTGACGCGACATGACCAGCAAAGGTTTAATGACATGTTGTTTGATATGAGCCAAGTATTATTGTACTAACAGTATATAAGTTTTAAAATGCTAGCAGCGACACGAATTTCTCACCTTTATCACGAAAGATGTATTCCTTTAGTAAAATCGTGGTGTTGTACATTTATACGGTTATTATGTGCATACAGTTTTATTTCTTTCCTTAAACTAATACACGTATATTAAACACTTTGAAAAGTTGATGTTACTAGGAATTTTGACATGGTTATGAAAAACTCCTGAGGCTTGAAGTGTTCTTTCGGTGGCCTCGAAGCTTAGAAAAACATGTAAAAATCGTCACCGTTATAGAAATTACGACGTACATGAATAGTATTTAGATATATCTAAGATAGATCCTAGGATGGCTGCCATATACAGGCAAACATTTAAGACATTTTCAACTGTTGCTTCAAAATATTTCAGACACTTACAAAGTACCGACGAACAACCTTAACAAGGAGAGCGTTTGGGCGGGATCATTCTTGAAAATATCTTGAAGTTAAATATAGGAATAAATAGATATTGAATAAACAAGTTTTATGACTGTTACAGGCCTTGCCATTTTGCTGAATTTATCAACAGTAGTTTGGGGCAGAGCATTGTCCCCCGATGTCGCAACAACTTACGTTTAGGGCAGAGCATTGTCCCCCGATATCGCAACAATTTACGTTTGGGGCAGAGCATTGTCCCCCGATGTCGCAACAAGTTACGTTTGGGGCAAAGCATTGTTCCCCAATGTCGCAACAAGTTATGTTTCGGGCAGAGCATTGTCCCCCAATGTCACAATAAGTTACCTTTGGGGCAGAGCATTGTCCCACGATGTCGCAACAACTAACGACCGGGGCAGACCAGTGTCTCCCGATGTCGCAACAAGTTACGTTTGGGGCAGAGCATTGTCCCCGGTGTCGCAACAAGTTACGTTTGGGGCAGAGCATTGTCCCCCGGTGACGCAACAAGTTACCTTTGGGGCAGAGCATTGTCCCCTGATGTCGCAACAAGATACGTTTGGGGCAGAGCATTGTCCCCCGGTGTCGCAACAAGTTACGTTTGGGACAGAGCATTGTCCCCCGATATCGAAACAAGATACGTTTGGGACAGAGCATTGTCGCCCGGTGTAGCAACAAGTTACGTTTTGGGCAGAGCATTGTCCCCGATGTCGCAACATTTTACGTTTGGGGCAAAGCATTGTCCCCCGATGTCGCAACTAGTTATGTTTGGGGCAGAGCATTGTACCCCGATGTCGTAACAAGTTACTTGTCACACTTGTAGTTTTAACAGTTATCTTTGGTAAAATATATAATACTCAACTGGAATAAAGTATAATACTCTGTGACCAAGGATAACTTTTTGATAACAAATGTAACAAGAATTTCGTTGGAATATTGGTGCATTATACATAATGGTACATACACTGATAATACTGCAACAGTGTTAAAGAGGAACATCAATATTAGAAGATACTATGTCATCCAGAAAGAGCGGTATCCCAGCAATGCAATAACAATAAAACAATGTATTCCTTCTAAATAAGACATGTCCTTAGAGTATTTTTGAAATGTTTCAGAGAAAAAAAAATAAATGTCGAAATTAGCAAGGGAGAAAAACTCTGAAAGAGAGAGTCATGGTTCTTGTGCTATGCGCCTTTATCCACAAATCCATACATGTAGTTTCAAGATTGTTTCTTTAACGGTTTTGAAAAATTGTTCAGGCAAAAATTTAATAAAAAGAAACAACGCAATATCCTTAAAGAAGGAAACAGAGTTAAGGTTCTTCACTTCTTCTGAGATTTATTGATACATCTACAAATATGTACTGTTACCATTCGTTGTGGAGAAAGTAATCTTTTACACACAGTATTATATCATATCTCGCAAAGTGTTTCCTTTCCGTAAGAATTTTATGCTCGGGATGGTACAAAGTATTAGAAATTTCATGTCTTAAAGATCCATTTTCACTACTTACAAAGATAAAATACAGTAAATAAAAGGATATAAATATATTTTACAACGATTCCTTTAACAATTATATGTGTAATTTCAACGTTCACACGGTTTAATAAAAAATCACTGACGCGTTTCACAAGCTGCATGATGCAACTACTAAATGCAAATCAGCTATGGCCACATGGAAGTTCACGAGACTATAGGCAGATCTAAATTGTCTTTCGAGCAAAGTTTCGCTAAGATACATTTCCAGATTTTTTGTTTTTAAATCTGGTGTCGTAGTTGTCTCGAAAGTGTTACCATTAGTCCCTTTAGTAGTTCCCACTGAAAATAATATTACCTTCGATAAAGTACCTCTGTCTACTTGAGTTTTTTTTTAGTACTGGTTCCTCATAAATGACTGAGGTCCTAGAGTCATTTATTTTTATCCAAGGGGTAAACATATTCAAGTTTTCTGAAAAGTAATTCATATAAGCGCCCTAGTCCTTTATCAAGCTGCTTTCGTTGTACTGATAAATGCTACTACTGTTGGAAGATCATTAGAAACGTGAGTAAGAAAAGGGAGTTCCAGCTTCGGCCATGGTTCTGTGCATCCCCCCCCCCACCACACACACACGCCCCTTATCTTAAATACTTTCGTTTCAAACAAACGTTACTTTTGGTGTCGCTTATTACGTCGATGCTCCAGCACTTATACCGGAAGAAGGTTGCGCAAAAAATTCCTCTTACCTTTGCTAGTGCGAAAAAGCTACTTTGATGTCTAAAACATCTATTTTTAGCAGAATGCTACTTAAAGTGACAAATCTGTACTTAAATTGCAGAATATTTTCTTTGATGTCGCTTAAAGTTACATTTGGTTCACACAAAAAAATTAATTTGGTAAAAAAATTACTATCTAAAAGATACTTTCAGAGCAAAACTGCAAGTTTTGCCTTTGGTGTTTCAAAAGTGTACCTTTGCTGTCGATAAAAGTTTCTTTCTATGTCAACAAAACTAGAATAGCGGGGTGTCACCAGCAAGTACACGTAAGGCCTACTGCTTACAAAGACGCACGTGTTCGTGATTAACATTAAGAACCAATCACTGTGTCCCTGATCTTCCTTGTATACATGTAAACAACCATTACGACAAACAACCTGATTTATACACAGACATTAGAGTATTACAATCGTTAATCATGTCGATGTGTGTTTTTCATAATGGAAAATTTTCACGCAAGGCGAATGTTTGTCAATTTAACACATACCTCGCGCTTTTACGTTAAAAAGAAAATTTATTCAGAAATTGCATAAAAATCCTTACAGAAACATGGATCTATCTAAGATTCTGGCGAGTTTAATTCTACATCTAGTGTTTCGTTTGGTTTCCGCAGAATTTGCAAGGTACGTTTGTTTGTTTATTGAACATTAATGTTCTTTTCACATTTTGTTTCAATAAAATATTACTTTGACGACAAAACCTGGTATGTGGACATATTATTCATCGTCAGATTCGACCTTATCTTTAGATTATCATAGGCTAAGTATAACTCCATCACTAGAAATCATAATAACATATTTTCTAATGAAAAATCACTATGTCACAAATACCCGCCAGATAGGCATCTAGTAATTAGCTGTTAAAAAACAACCAATGGTGATATAATGAAAGACCGAAATGGTTAACTTTAAGATTTTAAATACGACCTTCTTAACTAACTTTTGACTATTTTTTACATTTTGGAGAGCCTTTATTAAAAACAGTTCTTAAGTTTGAGGTTAAATTTTACGTTTGAGTTTTTTTGTCAAAATCGTCTTTGACAACATTATTCTAATTTTTAGATCTTTTAGTAAATTTTGGTAATGGAGTATATTTGACTATGTATTGATTCTTAGTATGAAATAGTCTTGGTTGTTAGAAATTCGTACGAACTAACATTGTTGTTTTATTTGATATATGTTGAACAATCTTATAGTCTTACTACCACTTTTTCTTTTACATTTCTGATATTTCATGCATTTAAAGACCGATTCCGATAAGCTATTGTTTGGTAATTTTATTTAAAAAGCAAACAGATGTGTTCTGCTTTTTTTTATTCTGCATTCTACATTAAGCTCATATTTCAGTGAATAGCAAATGACCCATAATAGTTCAGGACACTTGAACTTTGGACCTTTATAGAACGACATCACCTAGGCATATTTTCATTTTTACTTCGGCATTTCAACTTTTCCATGTTTTAGTTATATTAGAAAATGCGACAACGCAGTTTAGATTGACTAAGATCAAAGTATTCTAAAATCCATCATATACGTGCTTTCACCACAAAATTTTAATCTAATTAAAACTACTTCAAAAACTCCAAACAAGTTTAAATTCATAATGAATAGAGCTAATTACAGACTAGAACAAAAGTATTTAGAACTCAAAAGGATAGAACAATAAGACAATGCTGAATAATTTTAAACAACCAATTTAAATGATACCTGACAATGAAAAAAAATCAAAGTACAGTCTTGAAACAACAACAACAACATTCTATAGTTAATATCATTGGCGATGGAAAGAATTAAGAAAAACGACACAAACTTTCTTTTAGGTGTAAACCAACAAATACGAGAAGCACGCATTGCAGTATACCATTGTAAAATGTCATTCGTCCGTTCTCAGTACTATAAAGATGTTTAATAACTATAAATTACTAGTATGTGACAATGAACAACATAACATATTGATAAATATCAATTGACATGACATGCACTATGTAACCAACTAAAACATTAACTGCTTGACAGTAATAGTAGCGATTGTTCACGAGCGACCTTTTGATTAATGCATGTCACATGACAAGAAACTTAAGGTCAAGACCTGAAGTTACTCCGATTTGTCAAGCTTGCTTGATGTTCAAGCAAAGATATATGTTGTTTATCTTTTTGTTTTCTTAGGTTCTAGTTGTTTCCTCCTTCATTTATCCGAAACCTCTTACATTTCTTATATTTACAAAAAAAAAAAAAAATGATAACAAATAAAGAAAGAGAAAAAAGATGGTTATCGGCAATGCTCTGTTTCTGAGCACACATTTTTTTTTCATTTTTACACAAATATTTTTTTGCTAAATGAAACAGTATATATGTTTATTTTGTGTTGTACAATTAATTAACCCATAACTCGCTAAATTATAAAAAGTCTTTAAATTAGGCCAGCGTCTTTTGTATTTCTGTGTGTGTCGGTCTTCACTGAAAATAACTTGATGAAATAGTAAAATAAAAGTAAATAAATAGATAAATTAATTAATTAATCACCAAATCTTTTAACTTTCATATTTTCAGTTTCCAAGAACTAGAGAAAGTCCTGCTACAAGCTAAACTGAACGAATACGGGACAAGACCTGTTCCCATCGATGCACCAGGTACAACAAAAACATAATTACTATCAAAATTTCTAGAACAACAGTCCTTTCAATTGATTCATGTAATTTTAGCATAGACAATGTACGAGCTTTGAAACAATTGGCGTACGAAAGGTTACAAAGAAACAGAAAGCATGATTAGCCGGAAGTTGAGAATGGAAATCAGTTATCTTTTGTATGTATCAATTGATCTATGGAGCAGAAACCGAAAGGGTTAACTTTGCAATGATAAAATACTTGTTCTTTGCTGATCTATACTGAGATAGTTGCTGTATAGTTAGTTTGGATTTGCATCAATAGATTATTCCTTAATCATCTTGTCGCTGAGTTGCAAGAAAAGGCTAAGTCTCTGGTTTGTGTGTTCTATGAACGGTTACTGGAAGCATTAGAATTTCCGCCATTAACATAGATGCGATCCTTATTTGCCATGGCTTAAAGTTAATTGAGTGAGAATAACAATGGAGTAAACCCCGAAGAAATCCGAATCAATAACACTAGTAACTGGTTCAGTTGTTTTATACCAAATATATATACAAATATATATAGAGAGAGAAATTTAGATAAAAAAGCAAAAACTAACAAAATATTGCATGTAACAGCCGCTCAGAGTGGTCTGAAAACTTATCAACGAAACAAAATAGCAACCTGACATTTTTAAATGTTGGAGCTATGTAGGGTTATCGGGTGGCGGCGTCTTGTCTTATCCCGTACAGCTATTGCTGTTAGAATTAACCACCAGCTGAAACCTAAGTCACATAAAAAAAGGCGGTGTAAATACTAAGCATTAGTTTAGACGGTGGCCAATATATTAGCCACTGTAATTTAAAATGTTAAGAGGTTCGTCACTCGTCATTCAGACACTAATCATGCAAGGAACTGGGGTCTTTCTAGATAGAAGGAAAGATCATGCTTGAGCACAAAATTTGACCCTAAGGTCAAGATCTTTGTGATCGAAAATTGTGATAAAATGCATTCCATCATTAAGAGCGACAATTTCGACAACTTAAATTTAAAGAATTTACAATCACTTGAAACTGAGTTTGTAATTAACTATTAATGGCCGATGTTTAAGGTTAGGGTCAAAGTGACTGCACAGTTATCTCTACTATCACAATATCCAACTGTAAAACTTCAAGTTCCCTTCATTGCACAGGTGTACTCCCTGACCTTTGTGCAAGGTTAATTGATGTTCTCACTACTTTACACTATGGTATAAAATGTTTACATTTTTTCTCGTTTACGCAATTATACTGCACACCTTACAGTATAATATAAATCCATTGCGTGCGTATACACCGTATATACTTAAAAACATTGTAACAACCGGTCCAGTACTAAAACTTACATCAATCACTATGGTCATATTGATCTTCTACTGATCACTTAGAAAAAAGGAAATCCCGAATAAATATACATCCATAATTATATAAGCAAACATAAGCTTTTGTTTTTGTATTTTTGTGATTGCATATTGCTTTTTCTTCAGATGATCCAGTATTTGTTGATGTTCGGGTGACCATCACAGACGTCCAGCCAATAAAACATGAGGTTTGTTCTTTTAGTTTTTCTGATCGTGTTAAATAAAGTGTTATATAAGTTATCACCAGATCCGTTTAAAGACCTAAAAGAAATCGAAATGAAAAATAAATTAATATTATATATGGTTGTATTTATTCTAATTATATTTATCTACTATTGCTGCTGTTACTGCTACTACAACAACAACAATTACTGCTGTCGCTATTGCTACCACAACTACTGCTACTTCTGCTGTAACGGTAAAATCAGTTCTTGTTTTCTATATTTCTTCGAATTTTATAGAGTATTGACATCATTGTCCATGTTCTAGCGGTTTGGAAGGATGAACGCTTGAAATTTAACGTCACTTCCGGGAAACCGGGAACCATGAACAAGACTCTATTATACGGACTGCACGATCATGTTTGGAAACCGGACCTTTACTTGGAACCAGAATGGACTTTGAATTCTGACTCAGAGAAGATGATAATGAGAGTAGTTTCTTCAGGATATGTCGCTAAGAATAAAAGGTACATGGTTCCAAGTTTTACAGGTCTTTCTCAGATATTTGTCAAAAAGCAAGATATGGCACACCAATGTCTTCTATAGACATGTTGAAACAAAGTTGAAAGTATCTTGCTTTTTCCAAAGACCAAAAATATCCTTTAGATTTTTGATTTTGCGTACATAATGTGTTAAATTTGTTCTTGCTTAACCCTGCAATTCTAAGCACTGTTAGTCATAATAATGTCAGGTATAAGAAGTCTCTTCTACCATCATAAATATACTTTTAAAAAGGGTCTTTATGTGTTGTCACATTGATATACCAACATCTACACTGTTTACAGGTTTAGAGCAACGATACCATGTACCAAATCCTTCGTCGGAATTGGACACACAGACTTCATATGCACAACTAGGTTAATGTCCTGTAAGTGAATGACCTTTGTTTTTTCAAACGATTTTAAACGTTTAGACTCAAGTTATTTATTTAAAAACCCGCGAAGGGAAGGTAGAGTCATTGTGTCGGAGGCTGCAGACAAATACAGTGTGACCGTGACTTCTACGCTCCTCTTTAAGACACGCGCTTTCGAGCGTAATGAACATAACTTCATATTACGTTTTTTCTGCAAATAGTTTGATTTAAAACGGTTTAAACTTAACTAAAAGAAAGTTGAATTGAATTTCGTGATCACAAAGCATCTGTAAATATCTCTGTCAAAATGTAACTTTCAACTGTCCTTTCTGTCAAAAGAAAAAGATCTATTTTACATTTACGGACTTGGGTCTGGAACGAATATTTGACCATATATTTAACTGAATTATCCAAAAGTAGTATGTCGAATGTTATCTGTTAAACTATTACAATAATAATGAATATTTCCTATCCATTCATTCATTATTAGATTCCTATGTGGAAGATGAGGTCAAACTACGCTGGTCTGAACAGGAACCATTACGACTCAAGTACGGGGCGATAGACAGTGGGTCGCAAATCAGCAGCGGAATAAACAGTACATGCCACTGGGATACACTGTCTAGTGAGTAGACATTCTGTATCCACTGTAATCCCTGATAAAAGCAACGTGACGTTACTACATCCATATCACATTTCAAAAGAAATAATGTTATATGTTTATTACTTTACAGTCAGGAGATAGACAGATTTTCAATTTTATATAACATATGGAGGGTATGATGCAAATACATGGTTTTAGTAATATCCTAAAATAATTGTTGAAATAACACTTCTACAGGCTTTCGCCTCCATTTAGAAAAGAAAAGATTCTCTATTTATTTTCCTTTAATTTTCATTAATATCATAGATTTATTAACCACCTGTCAAGATGTACTATGTTGTTACTGTATCACATTTATTGGGATGAATGGACTTAGTTACGATTGTGGAAAAAGTTCAAAACTTTGTAGTTACTCAACATGGGTCTGTTTTCCAGGACTTATAACTTCCTGTCTCGAGGTAAAGCTGTTTGTCACAAAGAGTTTCCCGTCAGTTTTCTATCGCTTATACCTTCCAAGTTTCATGGCCGTGCTGATGGCTTGGTCTAGCTTCTGGATCCACAGAGACGAGGCTTCGGCAAGGATCAAACTTGGTACCCTTGTTGTTTGGACTGTTATGACAGAGTATATGTCTATAGAGGTTGCCTTTCCAGATTATTTAGATAACACCGCCGGAAACTTTTGGATGTCTGGCTGCATGGTTTTTACGTGGGCGTCATTTATTTTGTACGTTATTATTCACGTGATACGAAGGCGAGAAAAAGCGAGACTGAGACACGAGGAAGAAAAACAGAAGGAAAAGGACAAGAAAGAAAAACGTACTGGCGAAAGAGCATTGTCAATATCTAGCGTTCACCCGGTAAAACATTTCTCTTTAACATTAGTCTTATCTATTTTTACTCACACGTATCCACGCGGTTGTGAAAAAATATAAATATTCTGGAAATGTAAATGAATTTTTAAAGAAGTGGGATATACTTCTAATATGATTCTAACTTAAAGTACGTAATTTGGAAGGTATTTAAGAGAGTATGACTAATATATTTCAAATAACAAAAAAATGAGGCTGAAAAGAAAGAGAAAGGAATAGACAGAAGCTTTTGAAAGACCACATGGTACATAGAGTACACGTATATTCTATATTTTTTTTACTGAACGCATAAGTTAATTCGTATGATAAAGCGTCACAAGCTACTTTTCTTTACATTAACACTTGATCTGAATTGTCCATTTTGGGTATGAAGTTACAGGTAAGGGAAGTAAACTAAGTGAATTGATGAATTTCAGGATGGAAAAGTTGAAGAGCACGGGATCAAAGGATATTCAGTTTGGGATAACAGACACAAGTTCAAACTGACCAAGATTTTTGTGTCTTCGTTCACACTGGAACGTTGGTGTAGAATCTGGTTCGGCGCTTCTTTCATGTGCTTTACTGTGTTCTTCCTCGCATATTACGGGAGAGATATGTTCGTTTGACATTTGCACGGTGACTTCTTTCTTCAGTTTCCAGACAGCTATGATCTTATAACATTCTCATTGAAACACTTTCAACTGCCGACTGCTTTCTTCCATGAGAACTATGCGGAAGAGATATTTTCATACGGCATTTATTTTCAAATGCCCTATTGCTTCAACCTCGTCACATGTATTTAGTGTTTCTGAAGACACTACACTAAATGATGCATTTGCATGCCTTTGGGTATTTTTGCTCAATACACATGCACGTATCGTAAACGAAAATAAGTTTTCATCTTTGAATATTTACAGTACGAGTGTTGTCTTTCAATTATACTAAATACTACAGAATGGCCTTCTTAAATGTCTTGTTTGGAATTCTTAACTTAAATATTTTTTGTGACGGAAGTTGCATTTTTCGTATGACCGGTCTTTGCCTAACTGTAAAACGGGATTGTGACATTGTTTTGCTTTTTGGTTTTCCGTCCACTTAAAAAATCTGTATTCAACCTTTTCTACGCGTTAGATCGACAGTACCTATGTTGCTTTTTCACAAATGGTTGATGAATATATTTTCATTTGCAAAATCTGAAATCATTAATGCCATTTACACTCCTAAAGAAAAGCTTGAGTCGCAAAACACTTAAGTATAGGAAAACTAAAAACATTCCACATGTTAACCATGTGCTTTTGTCAATTAATATACTGACTGAACCACAATTTGTCTCATCCGAACACCTGCCCTTAAGATGAGCGTTTAGGATCGCCGATTTTCGTCAGAAACGATCTCCCATGAAACCTGAAATCTGGCGCAAACTTTGCTTAAATCATTCCGTTAGAAGTATCTCCATGTATGTTGCATTTCTTTTGGATCCCTAGATTATGCATCTGAGGCATTTTACTCACATCTTATTAAGATATATATAGGAAGACTTTTAAAATCTTCTTTTTCATAAATCACATAGCTGATGTTTAGCATGCAGTATTGTTTTATTGTTTCTTTCCTACTGGATTGAATTTCTGTGACATTATACTTGCGTTAGGTTAATTATGGCCGTCTTTTCTGTTGAACTGAAAGAGAAACCAATGCGTATTTCATTCTACCTCTAAATTCTGACTGTTCAGTCTACCTCCTGATGCACAAACTATTAAGGTTTATACCTTTTTATATTCCCTGCGTTGGATTGCAAAAACCGACTCGTTTGAAATATGTCTTGAATAATAATACATGTCATATTTACTCGTCTTATGATCTAACGAATAGCCTAAAAATGTTCTGTGCTGTAGCTTCAACATAGTTTATATCTAGAATTAATCAACAGAAAATTTCTCAGTTTTCGAAATGCTTCCGTAAAATGCAAAAAATAACTAGCTCTGAACTCAAAAGTCATTTGCTAATTCAAAAAACATCGCCGCGTTTATTGTAATTTTTATTCTGTTGAGAATCTGTCTAAAAAGATATTTTGGATAGAAGTCTATATGAGAAATGTTTCCGCCCCTTTTGTGCGTTATTTTATATTAAACTTTCTTGTGAAAAAAGTCATTTTTTTATTTTTAGCTCAGCTGGCACAAAGTGCCAGGGTGAGCTTTTAGTATGCAAATTTGTCCGGCATCCGTCTCCGTCCGTCCGGCGTCCGTTTACATTACTTGTAAACGTTCTAGAGGCTACAGCTTCTGATGGATTTTAATGAAACTAGAATCAGAATGTTAGCCTCGACAAAATATCGGAGGATTTCAAAACTTGGTTATATGGGTCAAAAACTAAGTCAATAGGTCCAATAATGAAAAAAGCCAATGACTTTTCACTGTAGAATCCATATATTATCAGACCTTTACGAAACTTGGCTTGTATCTTAATAAAATATAAGAGAATTACAAAATCAGAAACATGCGGGGTCAAAAACTAGGTCACTAGGTAAAATCATAGCAAAACCTTGTAACATTCTAGAAGTAAAATTTTTGACCAATTTTAAATGAAACTAGTCAGAATGTTTGCTTTGATCAATTCTTGGATAATTTTAAAACTAGTTACATGGGCTCAGAAATTATGTCACCGTGTCAAATCATAGTAAAACCTTTTTTAATAATTAAGAGGTCACACTTTTATCAGGTCTGAATAAAAAATAGTCAGAATATTGCTTTGAAGGATTCTTGAGCTTATTTGAAATACTGGGTTACATAGGGTCAGAAACTAGGTCACCAGGTTAAATCATGGGAAAACCTTTTTGATATTGTAAGGATCACATTTTTTCTTTCGATCGTAATGAAAATTAGCCAGAATGTTTGCCTTGATGAATTATCTCTGTAACTCGAAACTGTGTCATGTGGGGTCAGAAACTAGGTCAGCTGGTCAAATCATAGGAAAACATTGTTAGTATTCTAGAGTTCACCTTATTTGGTCCGATCTAAATGAATATTAGTCAGAAAGTTTACCTTGATAAATGTTCTGTGGCCATGTGTTCCTTTGGATCTCTTGCCACACTTTTAAGGTGAGCGACTCAGGGCCACTTGGCCCTCTTATTGTAGTTTATCTGGGGCATTTTCCTAAAAAAAAAAAAAGATATTCATGATAAACACAGATTATCCCATTCGAGTTAACAGTATGTTATGTGAAATAACAACACCTACTCAAATAACAACAAACAGTTATTGTCTCTTCTGGACTCTTCCTCTTCCTTAATTCTTTTTTTTTTTTCAAATGGTGAAATATATCAAAGTTTTACGCAGTAAAACGAAATCTACTTTGTTTATACCTAATAGCACAGGAAATATAAACAAATCTATTCATTAAATAATAATTCGAAAGAAAAGCCGCTTCATACAAAAAAATGAATTTTTAATTTAGTTATTTATTCTAGCAATAAAGCCTGTCAGTGCTTTCAAGTAGATCATTTTAAGTTTTTTATTTTTGTTTTTGATGTTTTATAGTCATTATTCAATACCAAATTGATATATCTTACGTGGTAGTTTGTTTCGTTGTTCTACAGGTTGTTGTTTGAGAGCCTTCTGGCGGCAGTGACAAAGGGATTAGCTTCTTTGCTTGACCCCTCTTTTATCTCGCTGACTTCCGTATTCCCACCAGCTGTTTTGTCCCCGTTTGCTCAACAGCTCCACTTTCCTAGACAGTAGACTTCGCGTTCAGTAGACAGGAACATTCAATGCATTTATTATATATTTTTAACTATTCCCGACTGGAGAGTATCCGTTCCTGACAAAAGATTATCTGTACCAATTAATCCCTGTTTAAGTCGTTCATTTAATTTGTCCATATCAATTTCTCCCACAACACTCGTCTCCAAAGTAATATTTGGATGATTATAATATTAGAATTTTTATTGTGCAACAAAGAATAAGCCAGCTGAAACGTTTAGTAGTGCTTTCATTTGCGTAAATGCTCAAATGAAGTTTAAAGATATTCAGTTTTCTCTGGTGCATACTCCCCGAAAACAAAATTATTTCTAATATTTTCACGTTTTGATTGGTTTAATTTCCAATAAATTAAGCTGAAAAAGGTAAAATCATTCTTTACTGGTCCAGTCATAATTTAGATTTACAAAGAACGTATTTTCTTTTAAAATGCATACCTATAAATAAGATTTTAATACTTCTAATTAACATGATTTCAAGCCTTTCATTGGTGTCTGCATTTGTCGTGACCATAATGCATCTTCGATATTATGACCAAATATATAACTTAAATCAAAAACAGAGCGGGAGCCTGTTAAGAAACGCTAGGTGGCACCCAAACTGTTGTGGCACTAAAATCACTTTAGTTAATCTTATATAATGCGTTTTTTTTTTTTGTGTGTTTTGTTTTTTGTAAAATCTCATCCGACATAGACATCTCTTGATAATTCATTAAAAATTACCTGCAAGCTCTTTCGTGTAAATACGCCGGTTCTCGGTCACTGTGTACGTCCTTGTTTCGGCATATACAGTTACAAGTGCTTTCGTCCCATGTGTTAGTGCTGGGACATGGTTTTAACAATTTGGTTCTCTCTCATTTGGTCTTCTGCATTTACTGCTACATGTATGGGTGTGATACCTGTATACAAAATAATGAATGTGGTATTTGATTTTTTTTATATCTTGGGCTTTTGCAGACACAATATTCTTTCAATTCAGATAAAATTCATTTACTTTCTTCCTTTTTCTTGTACTAGAATCAGGTCCATTAAAGAAACTAGGAAATCATCCGTCAGTTTTACAATATATATATCTTACAATATGAACCTAATTTATTAGACTGGTACTGTTGCAGATGGAAGTAGCAGATGGAAGTTAAGTGTAAATTTAAATGAAACTAAGGTCTTAGTTTTCACGAAGTTAGGTGGATTCACTCTCAGGACAAGCACTGAAGTCACTTTATAGGTTGAAATCTGATTTTGTAAAATTCCATCTATGACAATCTGTGATAAGTTAGAACTGTTTGAGAAACTAAGAGAATCTGTTCTTTATTATGGAAGTTAGATATTGGGTATTAAGGATGTTATTGTCCTAGAACGTATGCAGTTTTCAAAGAAATATTGGGTGTTAGATCCCAAACACAAATTAACTTTATCTTTTAAGAGTTGGGCAAATATACATTAAAAGTAGTTTGTTTGATAAATGTTATTTGATACTGGATAAAAGTTTTCACCGTCCTGATACAAAATATATCAAGTATGCTTACAATGTGATGCTTACAAACTTAGAATTATATCCAGGAGAAAAATAATGGGCCAAATATGTCAAGAATATATTAGAAAGTTCAGGTTTTTAGAAGTTTTGATAAATCTGAACTTTGGAATTCCTACAGTATTTTGTTACTATTCAAGCAAAGAGTAAAAGATAATTATTTACAAATTTGTGGAAGCAAAATAGAAAACTCTTCGAGAGCCAGAACATATAAACAGTTTGATGTTATATTAGGAGAAATGTTTGGAGACACCATAACATACTAAAATAACTGAACTTGTGCAATCTGAAAGTAAAACTACGGAAAGAAACTTAGCTACATTGTATATTCATACACAAAGGCTTTGAAAAAAGAAATCAACATACTATTTTAATTGAGGGCAAAACCCTTTCTCATTTTTGGTAAGCTACTGTTTTATTATTTATGAACTAGAACGCAATTGTACTTGCGAAATACATAGTATTCGCGTATTTATTTAATTTCAATAGCCATAATTTATCTTGATGTAAGGGAAAGAAATCTCCTAGCATGCGTTTTCAATTATTCAGCTTTATCTCCCTTTACCTTAAGAAGCAGCCTGTAAAATATTAGTATCTATATACGGACTTAAGAAATGCCATTTGACCATCTGTTTATAAATGATTTATACATATTATTTGTATTCGTGTAGAATGATGGGCATTATGCATTATCCTTGAAATAAATTATATATAATATTACATGAGGACACCGGCGATTCAGTGACAATACATATAGGAATTGAAACCAATGGGTCGCGAGTACGACTCTCTCTCTCTCTCTCTCTCTCCGCCCCAATTGCAATACTCATTGTCACTAGGATGAACTTGTTGAACAGAAACAGTATATCTTTGCCAGTTAGCATGTAAAAGAAAAAGGATTGATTCGGCAATGGGATGCTTTCAGTATCTTGCCCTATCCCAAGCAACCTAAAATGATTAAACTATTCAAAGGACGTTAAAAAGTTAGCCGACATAGTCTATCTTTAGCCAGTGACATGCCAACTTTCGATTTTTTGTTAGAAGTGCTTTATTCATGTTTTTTTTATAGGTGTATGGAAAAATGGTGCGTAGAAAAAATAGGACATAAAGACAAACACGCACTCTAGCTGGAGTGCAGCTTTTAATGACATAACTTTTACACCACTTGTCAAAACTGTAAATTTAGGAATTTTAAGAGGCAACTACTCTGTACTCGAAATAAGGACCTATTATAACGCAATTTCCTGTGAATAAGGAGCTTGACGTCACAAAATTATGATTGATACTGTCTGTAACATTAATAAAATGTTTTAACACTGTAATCGGTTACAACAACCGTTTCTTCAAATTGCGAAAACGGTACAGATATAAAATTAACTGTTTGTTGTTGTTGTTTTCCCCCCATATTTTTGCATTTTTGCTTTAGTTAAACAATATTGTACTTAAGTCTTAGCATCTTACAAGCGTGTAAGCATGATTTGTATCAAAATCTGCTTTAATGTCTGTTAAATAAGGTAAACCGTGATGCTATTTTTTAAAAGATAAAGGCATCTTTTAAAGACGTATTCAACTTGGCACCACTCTTTTGAATATATACCAACAAATATAACAATTGGAATATTAATGTTACTCTTTTTTGGGTAGTTTGTTACTACTCCAGATTATACGTTCCACTTAAGGTAATGAACGTAAAGAAAAATGTGTTACCAAGGTAGCTCGAAAATTTGAAGATTTTCAAAAGTATTGATTTTTGTAAAATTATCTTTTATATTTTGCATTAAGGTGTACAGTAAGCTGTGTATAGAATAATAAGTCAGTAACTGTCAACCAAGCATAACTAGGGTCAATAGATTTACCTTCGATGGTGATCATTACAAATATAAGTTTGATACTTTTATAAGGAATGTTTTGACCTATCTCCCTAAGTCTTAAAATGAAACTCGAATTAGAGTTAAATGATTTAATCATTCGGGTATTCAGGGTGTGCACTCACGCTGTTTAGATAGTCCAATCATGCGACAACAAGTACATTCACAGTTTCAGTTGCAGATAGATCAGACACGAAACAAAAGGATTAAAGACTTACCGTAAAAGCTGGCTAACGGTCGAGTAAAAAAAAATTAGAATTTCCAAACTTTTCAATAACTATTTCATCTTCAAAACCAGCCAGCCTTAATCTGAATTATGAATATCAGTGTTTTCTAAGACAAAACAGAACTAACTTCTAAGCTTAAAATCCGTGTGTTATGTATGTAGCCGCTTAGAATATTTATGCAAGAACGTGCACATTCCGGAAAAACGTAAACATTTGAACATTTAACTATCAGTGTTCTTTAAAAATTGCGGGGAAAACAGTTAGTTTTTCTCAGACTTTGACAAAGTGCAGTTTGGGTAGTAATGTGAATTTGTAAAGCCATATTATATTGTAGCGATGAAAACAGTATGTTTCTCAATTGTACATCTGGTCGGACACAACGACTGCAAACCGTTAAAAGTGGTGACATTGGATATAATATGGCAGGCAGACGCGTTTGCAATCAAATTACTATAAAATACTAACGGTCAGTCCTACTTTTAACACTTTTACCGAAAAGTTTTAGCGCATAATGCGTAGATAAATGAGCTGTTTCTTTTCATCTTTATTACAATTTGCAAGATGTTTAATACTAACCATAAAACTTGACACATGGTTAAGAAAAGGAGCTACTTTTTTTTCTTTCTTGAAGTGACAAAATGACATTTGCCCATTTCCACATTTTCTTGCCACGCTGTGATCAACTAAAATGCCACATGTTTGTGACATCCATTTAGTTCAAAATAAAAAGTAATGTGCATCTTTCTTTTGGGTTCCCTGTCCATAAGTCATTGTGACACCAAAAAAAGTCTTTATGTCGTCAATCCGCCTGCCCGTTGATCCTTCCGATATCACCTACTCATTTTTCAGTTACACTTGAAAATAAACGAGATGGTGGTCACTAATTATGCGAGATTCTTGAAGGGTATAATGGACAAGGACCTTGGCCTAAAATATTTTGTTTGGCAATGGCTAGGCCTAGGAAACTAAAACCTAGTTGCTTATGATCTCGAGCTCCTTTATTGATGACGTCATAAATTTGACGAGAAGAGTTGAATAAAATGATAAAGTTTAGACCAAAAAGGTTGAGAGCACAGGATCAAATGATAATAAATATAGGGTAACAAACTTTCAACTTTCAAAGAGTTTTGCACTTAGTTCACGCTGAAATGATGGGATAGAATTTGTTTTGGGATTACTTTCATTTGCTCATGCTTCAGGGGAGAGAAATATTCGTTTTGCATTTGAACCACACTTTTTTCAAATGCCTACATGTATTTTATCATTTGTACTTCGAGAAAGATAATGCTCTTAATATTGTTACGGTCTAGTGCACACCTTCCTATATTGTATAAATATAGGTTCGAATCCCGCTGTGGGTTGTGTTTTCTTAGATGTACGAACTTTCATGTTCGTAAGATGGGGGCTCGTCAGGGATAAACCTCACCTGGATTTAGTAAATAAAAAAGATTGTCTGATCCACTGATCTAAAATATACACAACACCATTCGCCATCATAAATGATGACTTTCTCAAGAGTGGATGTGTTACGGTCTAGTGCACACCTTCCTTTAATTGTATACATACAACCTCTGACAACTGCGTTGAATCGATTCTTTGGCTCAGTGGTAAGAGTGTTGGCGTGCCTTGCGGGGGATGTAGGTTTTAAATCCCGCACTGGATTGTGTATTCTAAGATGCATTGCATATGGCATTAGCACTGAACTACTTTGACTGCAGAATTTCATTCATCTTAGTCTTGCTTACATTACTTTATTTATTTTCTTTATAATTAGTTTGCGAAGAAAAAAAAAGATATATACTCAACAAAAAAAGAAACCTGATAGTGTATGTTTTATTCATTTTTTCAGAAAATAGACAATACAGCATGACAACAACTTTTGGGCATGTTAAAATGAACTATTCCCAACCCAGATTTGCATTTTGGTTTTATTGGTCATGATTTAAGTTGGTTAAATTACGTAATTTCAATGATAGGGGTCAAAATTGAATTTATCAGCTTGGATGTAATGGCATTGACATTTTTACTGGTGAATATTAACCCTTTAATTCGCAATTTAATAATGTTCAAGTGTTCTGGTATTGAAATCAATATCGGACGTGAGCACCTCTAGCTCTAATGAGTGTATGTAGCGCCGATATATGTCCAAACGTCGAAAAATGTCCAAACGACGATAAATGTCCAAAAATTGACGATAAATGTCTCAATCGCCGATAAATGTCCAAAACTCCTTTAACGATAAATGTCCAAAAATTAACGAAAAATGTCGCAACAAATTAGGTGCTCATAAATGTCCAAATCGGTTAACGATAAATGTCTCAACTTTTCATATGTTAATTGCATTTATTTCTATGACCAACAGTAATGCATCAGTCAGTTATAAAGGTTTCCATAGGGATTAAAAGTACCGATTTAAGTAGCGTCCTCACCAGCATCCCGGCAAAGCCCAGGACCACCCCAGACGATCCGGGATGAAAATATTGTTGCAGTCTCACTAACCCCGGTAGCACTACGGCGATACCCAATTTCCATACTTATAACAACCAGGATGAACTTCGGACCATCCATGCAGAGTCCAGGTGAAACTACGGATAATGCAGATAGTAAGTGGACGACGGATGACCTAACACGATATTCAAACGCTGTTAAGTCTTCGATCAAAGAGATCATAAAAGCTGAGATCGATGCTAGCACAGCCCCGGATGATGTCGGCAGAGTCCCGGATGATCCCGGCAGAGCCCCGGTACGGTCAGATAGAGTGCCGACAGTCACCGGTAGAGCCCCGGCAGAGCCCCGGATCATCCCGGACGTTGCCGACAGAGTTACGGACGTACCCCGGTCGTTCCTGGATCACCCGACCGACCACCGGGACTCTAGCGGGATGCTTGTAAGACTGTAAAAAAGTTTTAAAAATGTATTGGAAAATAAGTTGATTGTTGGATACAGTCTATCTCCCTTACCATTAAAAGGGAAAAAAGAAATAAGTTATTAAATGTAGCCATTCCGTGGTCCAGTGGTAACGCGCTGGCTTACCAATCCAGGGGTCGCTGGTTCGATTCCCCCGCTGCACCACTAACTTTCTAACTTGTCTTTCGCATGAGACGTTAAACCGAGGTGCAGTGTACTGGTGCTTTACACCGGGCACTTAAAAGAACCAGGGTCGCCTCTGGAACGGGGCGTCTTCTGTATCATGCACTATCCTCCGAAAAATAATATACTAACAATCTTCAGGGGGCGTTGGTCATATGGGCAACCAACGATAGAAAAGTCAAATAAAATAAGTTATTAACATCTGCATTGCGCTACTCTACACTAATGGCTATATTCAGAGTTGTCACTCGAACTCAACCTCCACTCAAACTCGGGAAAGGCTTTCTTAAGGAAGACTTGAGGACGCCTTGGTCAAGGTGAACTCAAGTGTAGAATTGGTATTCATAGTTGAAAGTCTTCCTCGACTTACCTGAGGAAGGTTTGAGTAGCAAATCACCCGTAAAATCAATGTTATAGGTGATCTGTTCAACAAAATATACAATAATTACATAATTCATTATGTATATCAATTGGATTTCAAGATAAGTATTGATTTGAAAGTATCATAAATATAAGTTTGGTACCGACATCATTTGTACATGTACTTTTGAAAATGATTTGCAGAATAAAACGTTGACTAATGAGCAAGTGGTCTGTGTACAATAATAATTCATCTATATTTAAATTATATTCTTGCTTCTACCATCAAATTGCAGAAGTCTATCGACAGAATTAATTTATTCTACGTTTTTTAAAAATGTATTAATCAGGTTTTGAGTTATTTTCACGACTAAAGCGCAGTTTGATTAATAGTGAACAATAATATAACTTGAAAATGTGAAACATTTTGGACAGAAAAAGAGGTATGCTTATTTCAACCATATTCATTTATTCAGTTGATGCATATAAACTAATATTTTTCTTAACAGTTGATGAATTTGTCTTTACGTACAAAAATGGTTATTACTATTAGATTGGTACTTTTGAATATTCATAGAATTGTGTCTTGAAATCTCTTGCCAGATAGAGTTGCAGATAGAGTTATTTTTCTTAACTTTTGACCACTTATTGTTATTGGCTTGATTGCCCTAGGTTGGTAGTATTTCAAATTCTCTATTTCGTTTCTGCATAGCTTTCATGATATTCTGTCTTTGGTTATTATGCATCGACGCGTAGAGGATTGATCGGCACTGCGGGCACGCTGTCACGTATGAAAATGGTGTTTTCAGCTTAAAGGAGCGCTTCGCCATCGACGGTTATCAACTAATGATGTCGATGTACCGGGTTATTAGTGTACTGTTTGTGACCTGTCTGTCAAATTTGGCCAAGCAAATTGACTTATGGTTTTCAGATTATAATAAATGGCTGCGGCGCTGATTCTTCTCATATTAACAAAATTCCAAACAAATGTTGATCATTTTAAAGGAATGAAAACAAACAAAATATAGAAATCAGCAGACTCGGTTTCATTGAGTCTGTTTAAAGACAGTAAAGGAATATGCAACAATGTCCACGCCCCTATAGCGTTCACAAACTTTCGGCACGGACACTTGGACACTCGGACGGACAAAGGCAACGCTATATGGGGCACAAACATATTGAAGAACACAAACAATGCTAAAACGTATTGCTTCGGTGAGTTAAGAAGGCACATGCCCCCCGCGCCCCATCCATATCTGCAACTGGCCACGCACAATAATGTATGATACATTGTACGTCGGGGGTAAACCAGAGGGTAAAATCACGGGTTAGTTGGATAGACTGTTACAGTATCCAACAATCGACGTTTTTCCAATACAATAAATAACAAATTAACATATGAAAAATTGAGACATTTATCGTTAACCGATTTGGACATTTATGAGCACCTAATTTGTTGCGACATTTTTCGTTAATTTTTGGACATTTATCGTTAAAGGAGTTTTGGACATTTATCGGCGATTGAGACATTTATCGTCAATTTTTGGACATTTATCGTCGTTTGGACATTTTTCGACGTTTGGACATATATCGGCGCTACAAGTGTATCCACGCGTCGTCGCATCGAATTTACGTAACGTTGTACAAGTCCGTTGGGAAGATTGTTCCATTCATGAATCAAAGCATTTGTCAGCTCTTGGATATTTTGTGGAGCATGTCTTTGGCGAACGTTTCTGCCAAGCTCGTCCCAGATATGCTCTATTGGATTCATATCCGTAGTCATTGCTGGCCATTGCATGACGTTAACGTTTGCTGCTGCTACGTGAGCGCGTGTAATTCTTGCAGTGTGGGGACGGGCATTATCCTGCTGGAAAACAGCTAGAGCATTTCTTCTCAAAAAACGGAATAGCTTCTGCATTTAAAATATTGTTAATTTACCCTTTGGCATTTCAGTTGCCTCGCAGAACGATGAGTCGGGTTTTCTGCCCTCCCCCCCATTATCCCACTCCATACCTTTACGCTAAAACGATCATGTTCTCTAACACAGGCAGGCGCGAACCATTCACCTTGCCGGCGATAGACTCATGTGCGGCCGTCGGCATTACTCAGATTGAATCGCGATTCGTCCGAAAACAGGGCAGTGTTCCAGTCACTTCGACGCCAGTGACGGTGGGCACGTGCGCATGCCATACGGGCCTGGCGATGGCGTAATGTCAGTATTCCACCGATATATGGGCGTTGGGCTCTTATTGGGCATCTTTGTGTGCGTAACCTATTGCGACTAGTTTGACTTTTAACTTACGTTAAACAAAGGTGCGGTCAACGTCACGGGTTTGAAGCGGTTACGTAAGTGCATTAAGATAATGGCACGATCATCCCTTCGGATACTTACCCTTGGTCTTCTTGACCTGGGATGATCGGACACACCACTTGTTGCTTAAAATGTCTAACAAGCTCATGAATTGTTGAATTGTGTTGCAACTGCAGTTTAAGGTTCTGCTAACGTTGACAACGGAAGCACCGCCCTGGAGCATTCCAATAGCCCTATTTCTCTCGGCTTCTGACAACCGTGGAATTGTAAAACTTGTCAACTTTAGCACGAGCTCCACGTGCAAAAACGGAAATTGAACGCCTAGCTGCATTTGACTGATAACATGATGATGAAACGATGCACGTGTAAATTGTGTCGGTAGTATATGTTTGTGCAATATACACAATTTGGATAAATTCGCAGATGTGCAAAATATTTAAAAACTAAAAGTGTAAGGTTTCTTTTTTTGTAGAGTGTATATAAAAGTGAGCTCTCAAACGTTCATGCAAATAGATTATTCAACGTTATTTGTAAATGTTTTTTCTCCAAAATTGCTTACTTCAAACGAAACATGTTTAAGCACTCGCCTTAGTTGATACGATGAGTATGAATGATAGAGACTGTTTTGTTTGTTACCATTGGGATCTTCTGTCGTTCTAACTTTTGCCGGCAATACTTTTCCGTCATCATATTTTACAAATGCTTACTATAGACTATTTTTATGCCATCACATGACCGAGGTCTTTCAGGTCAAAGTCATGGCCACGTCAAAACATCTTTGATTGTTTTGACTTTTGACTATAGCCAGCATATAGAGATTGTGATATAACATAGTTCAACAAATTACAATCAAACATTACCAAGCAGTCGGAAACAAGTCATTTTTTTCTGATATGTGACAATAATAGTGACTCCACAAGACAGAAATCAACCAGCAATAAGAAGGTCTAGAATAATGGGATTGCGTTTTACAATGTACAGCTTCTAAAATATATGTATCTTGCATTTTCAATACGGCTCCTCTGCCAAAAAGGCAAAATGCACACTTTTTTCTGTCTCGCACAGTGAAAGGTTTCTTAAAAAAAACGACAAACTTGTGTTTCTAAAGCTTTTGATTCAAAAGCCCATGAATAGTTTAAGAAGAGCTGACTAACTTAAGAAGAGGTATTAATCTGACACCATACTTTATTGTAATGTTCATTATAATGAGTTTCTGTCTCGAGGAAATACATCTTGGAGAGATTTTGAAGTCTGCGATTCTAGCGTAAGCTTATGCTTTCTTAAAAGATTATCCTATTTAAGCGAAAGGTATTGTTGACAGATGAAATATCAAAAATTACTGAAACTAAAGTAAAACAACAAAGTCTGAAATGGACCGTAACTCCAGCTTAATTCATTTTTCAATGGTGATATGTAGACAATATTTGCATAGAAAAATGTCATATTCACTGCATATGATAGAAAGATAGTTTATTTGAACAATAGATTTACATCCATGAGTTCATACAAATACAAGTAACATCCATGTAATAGTAATTGACAATGATCATTTATCAAAAAGAATTCACAGTAATACATAAATGGGGTAAAGTAATGGCAGTACATATGAGAAATATTAAGGTGTTATAATGTAATTAAAACATATCTTAACTATTAGATAGAAGTACTATATCATACATATTTCTGTTTTATAAACTTGCTGTATTATAAATAATTTTAAGAAAATTCACCTTTTTTATTTATTTTTTTTTTTGCGGAGAAAGTGTTGATTAATTATATAAAAGCTCATCTCGCAATTTAAAGCCTTTGTAAACAAATATTGACAGGTTCCTAACTGTTGTTTTGTTTTCACTTGTGAACAATTCGATAAATTTTTGGACATTAGGTCTTGTCCAATAATATCTACGGATATATGTTTTCCTTAAATTTTGATACAGCGGACATTCTAAAACAAAGTGAAATTCATCTTCTAATAATTGACAAAACTTGCATTTCCTATCATATGCAGATAATTGCAATCAAGTAGAAACAAGTCACATTGCGTGTTACAATCAAACGCCGTCAAAGTTAATCTTTGGTTAACCAAGCTTTGGAGGTGTGCATCCACAGTTCCCGTCGGGCAACAATGTAGGTTTCCAATGCCCGATGCAAATCGTGTCTTTACAAGGGTTTTCTCTGAAACAAACCATAGGTAAATACACTAATAAACTGGAATAATTTCGTTGCTTAATGACTATTATTGAACTACCTGTCTTTCCGTATAGTATTCATGTATCATTCTTTAGTTTTATTTGTCTATATGCCTTTGGAAATAAGACAGAAATGATTGTAAACAATGATATACTAATGTACCACATCACACAGAGAGTCTAGTCCGTGTCGAGGGCCGCCTTGAGCTTGTTCATCAATGGTTGCTTATCATAAACCCGTGGGCTCCTGTTGCAACGGACAAGAATCTGCACACCTTTTCACAAAAAATCTGACGATTTATCTTAAGATTTTGACTTACGATAATCGTAAGTGAAATCTTAAGTCATTTTCACAAAACCAATCGTAAATTAATTTTTTTTATCTTATGATAATTCTTATTCAAGATAAAAACTTTTTATATATTTTACTTGTAAATGTAACATTTTAGACTTACGAACGGGTAACATCAATCGTTAGGTTAAGACAGATTTTACATTTAAGATTTTCTTACGATTTTTTGTGAAAAGGATATTTATCGTAAGATTTCTCTTACGAAAAAAAAAAGTCGGAAGATTTTTTGTGAAAAGGTCTGCTGAGAGGAAAGTAATTTACGAAGATATGACTGGAAAGCTTACTTTTTCAAAATATAATGACTTTAAATTTTAACAGCCTTATTTCGATACTAGCCAAAAATAATTAGTGGACAAAAGCAATTAAATTCCGAAACAATATTTCTAATATCCTTATTTCTGTTTTTTATGTATGTTAAGAAGTACGTAAAACATTTCTTCCATATCATGAATTATCGACAATCAATTCTTACGTAGTAGTGGTTGGTGTAGTGGTTTTAGGCTGTGTCGTTTTTGTCGACGTAGTCGGTTTTGATGACAGTGACTCAGGAATTTGCTCCTTGCCTGACCCCTCTTTTATCGCGCTGACTTCCGTATCCCCGCCAGCTGTCTGGTTCCCTGTTTCATCACCAGCTCCACTTTCATCGCCGGTAGGTCTCTCGTTTTCATTGACAGGAACGCTCAGTGTTTCTGTTGTGTTATTGTCCGTTTTCTCCAGAACCGTATCCGTTCCTGACAGAAGATTATCTGCACTAATTAACCCCTTTTTAAGTTGTTCAATTAATTTGTCCATATCAATCTCTCCCGAAACACTCGTCTTCAAAGTACACCTTAAAGATATTAAGATTGTGGTATTGGAAATCAAAGTAATCAAAACATAATCTTGAGCATAAAAATGTTGTCTTGCGCATAGGTGCGGTCATTCTCGCTTCACAGCACTTCACATAAAACAGCAATCAAAATCAGAAACCTATTACATTTAGTTAATACGTGAAGACTGTTTATGGTTAATTACTACGTGCTGCTTCAACTATCATGATGCTGACTTTAGATCAATTTCTCTTACAATATTAAATCAACATAATGCTTTTACAATTCAAATATCTCTCAAAACTCAAAAGGATAAAATTATATTTTTTTCTTTTTATCTTTAAAAAGGACAAGATTTGTAATGTTTTACTCAATCCCCTAGAGCATTTCATAATCGTCTTCATGTTGATCCTAAACTGCATATATAAAAAAGCAATTTTATGTTTTCAAAACACAAAGACTTGTAATTGTCTTGTTTTACAATCTGGTAAATGTGCAGTAAGAAATGTAAGGTCATTATTTATAATTCTTGATAGCTAACTTGCAAGTTCCTTCGTGGAAATACGCCGGTTCCTGGCAATTGTGCGAATCCTTGTTTCGGCAGATGCAGTTACAAGTCATTTCGTCCCACATGTGAGTACTGGGACATGGTTGTAACAATCTGATTCTCTCAATCGAGCATATACAGCTACATTGGTATGAGTCATACCTGTACACAAAATATTAAACTAGTAGTTTTTCTTAAATTGGTATAATTTTAGATCTACCGACAATTTTATTTTCAATTCATGTTTAATTCATCCCAGAGAAAAATCTTTATTTGTTGTTGTTGTTATGTAAGAAGTATTCTATCTGTAGTATCTATGTCTTTTGATACTACTAATCTTTTCTGTTTTCATTTTTAAGAACCAACAGGATTTTGAGTAAAGTTAACTACAGTATAAAAAAATACAGAACAACACGTACGTTTGGTGAACGTTGCAGTCGCTCTCTTTTGTCTTGCACTGTGCTTGGCATGATAAATGTTCCAGTACCTTTACAACTCTTACACCCATAACATCAAACCGCTGAGCACCGGGATAAGGTAATTTGGAATCAATAACCTGAAATACAGTAATAATACTAAGAAAAAGTGTTGCTTCTTTCAAATCAGCTGCATTGAGATTCAACATGATATATATTTTGTATTTAGATGAAGTGTACACACAATTACAAACAGCTCGTTTTGATAAGTACCTTTTACTAAGGTACTGAAGTACAATTTAACCTTTGACAAATGTCCACTCAACATTTGGCATTTTCCATGACATCTACAAATACGTAGATTAGGTTGACCAGTGTTCCTGTGTTATTACAAGTCCAACCCAAAGATCATTGAATGTAGTAGGAAAATTATGCAATAATGTTTAACACGAGCTATTTACGGAATACCCAGGAAACTCAGGTCCTAAGGACATAAAACTTTGATATTTGTATCATGCTCAACCATTTCAGACAGTGACCATGGCAAATGTTAAACATTTTAATAAATAGAGTACTTTTAAATCCCACAAATCAATTATACCTTTACAAATTTCTCTTTGACTGCCTTAGGTTCGCACGACAACACCTCGCTTGTTGTGCACCCTCCGCACCGCATTAAACGTATACAAGGCGGCCATACTATGGCATCATAGAAAGCAAGTTTAGGCAGATGCACTGTCCGCATACGCACATTGCATGCGTCAAAGACTGCCATTTCTATATCTGAAAATGTGCAAATCTTAAGCTGTTATTTTCATAACATCAAATAAAACCATTTCGGCCAGATTAGTAGAAACATTTTTAGTGTTTACAGTAAGCTCAATTTTGAAGATCTTATCAACATTTCTTCAGTAATTAGTAATCGAAAGATTACTTTACTAAAATGAAAAAAAACAAAGGTTGTATCTGTATCAGTTCTTGCATTATGAATTATTATTTATGCTTCCGAAATACTTAACTGCGCAAAATTTCCTGACAAATAGTTGCAAATTTGTGGTTCAGTGGTTATGCAAATGACTTGTAAACTATGCGGATTCCAATCCCCATGTTCCACTAATACTACTGTTTTTTGAATGAGGTTTTAAATCGTGGTTCTTTGTATCATTATCATACAGTTAGCATGTAAAAGAACGAGAAGTGTCTGGAATAAACAACTTTCTGTATTGCATTACCCCTCAACTAAACCCTTTGGGAGTCTCCATTTGGGCAACTTATACAGACAATAAAGAAACCAAAACACATAGATACCTGAAGAGTCCACTCCAGCTACCAAAAACACATAGATACCTGAAGAGTCCACTCCAGCTACCAAAAACACATAGATACCTGAAGAGTCCACTCCAGCTACCAAAAACACATAGATACCTGAAGAGTCCACTCCATCTACCAAAAACACATATATACCTGAAGAGTCCACTCCAGCTACCAAAAACACATAGATACCTGAAGAGTCCACTCCAGCTACCAAAAACATACAGATACCTGAAGAGTCCACTCCAGCTACCAACACTTTATCCCCTGATTCGTCTATGGCTTCGTCTGCACTAGCGTCGTCAATCACTGGATTAGAAGGTGTATATTGATTACGATGACATTTTTTCTGTTATTTTATTTACAAGTACTTTTGTCACGGCGGTTTTATTGTTCTTTGAAATAGCAATATTTAACCTAGACAACTTGCAGCAAACATCAGTCATTCTCTGAATCAACTTCAGTTCAAACTTCGTTCTAATAAAGACCTAAAATACCATTTTCATATAAAAATATCATGCTTCTTTGAAGTATAAACCAGGACAAAACAATCCGATCAAAGCACAGGATTTTACGCAAATTAAGGTATCAAAAATAAATTTGCTTGCAATTAAGATAAGTGAGTTTCAGTGAGCAGCCCATGTATGTTTTATGATGATGATGCGAACTTATTTTAAATATTCCATAGTAGAAATGTATGCATAGGACGCAGAGACCCAACCGTCATGGTCTATATTAAGGCAATATTCCTTTTTGTTGAGTAGAGTTGTCACACTAAACACAGTGGGTTTCTGATGGGAAGAATCACACCAAGTTATTTTCAAAGGCTTCCTTGCATAACATACAGACATTTTCAAAGGTTTCCTTGCATAGCATACAGACATTTTCAAAGGCTTCCTTGCATAACATACAGACATAAAATTAGGACAAAATTCTATCATTCAAGTAACCGTACATATCTGACACTGTGGCACTGGTGTCGTAGCTTTCTGTCTCAAGTACTACTCAATCTCTTAATTCTACAAATGTATGCATTTCAATCTTAATCAAAATGTTGAGTGGAAATTTGCATCATTTATAATTACTACAGTAGACGACCTCTATGCCAAATATCTAAGCTCTCGTCATTTCAGACAAGAACTTTTTTAAATAATCTCTAAAGAAGCCTTTGTAAAGACAATTGAACCCCGTTGTGGGGCAAATAATTACCTCTATGGCATAATTGAACAATCCTTGCATTAACCTCTAGTCAAACATCCATGCTACTTATTTCAGTTAAGAAAATTTTGAAGTGTTCTCTGTAGAAGCTTAAGTAAAATCAAGTGACCCCTGGTGCGAGAAAATTAATGAGATAATAGGGATAATTTGAATAATCTAGATAGACGAACTCTAGATGATGCTCCATGCAACGTATCTAAGTCCTCGGCCTTGGGGTTTCAGACAAGAAGATTTTTTTTTCCTTTCGGTTGTCATGGCATCCAGCTTTCTGCATATATTTCATTTCTTTGAAAAAAAAAAAATTAAAAGCTTTGAGCATCTGTGTTTTCAAAGTTGATACGGTGGTTCGGAGGCAAATGTTGGTTAAGGAAATGTTGACAACAGACCGACAGACGGACTACAGACGTCGGACAACGGCTGATCACAAGAGCTGACCTTGACTTGACATATTACCTAGGACTTACCAGATTTCGACCACACCTTGACACAGACATACACGGACAGGAATAACACTATATGCTCTTCTGCCATTATCATGGTGTGGCATAGAAATAGCTTTATGGTAAATGAGATATTGATCAGGTTCATGATGGTAGTGATGATAGTGACAATGTAACTGATGATTTGATGATGGATTTCAATTGCATGATGTTTTTGACATCTGTGTTGATGAAGTTGGTGACATCAATGATAATACTGATTCCGACAACGATTTTGAAAGTAAATACGATTATGATAATGATAATGACCGAAATGTTGGTGATGATGTTAAGGCTGTTTCCGATTTTATTGACGCTGGTGATGAAAATAATGATGATGATCATGGTTATATCAGTATTACGTTCCTATTACTGATGATGATAATGCCGCCAAAGACGACGACTATGATGATAATTATGATAACGACCAGAACGGGGGAGAGAAGAAGGCGGCAGACGACGAAATCTAACGATACTGACTTTTTTCACAGTCTTCAAGTTGCATGCCAAGTAGTTCGCACCACTGTGTCAAATTCTGTGCTTGGGACATTTTCCTCTGCATATTAATGTCTGGCTGCAAAAGAAAACATGATATGAAATAAGTTTGTATGTTTCAGGTAAATGATATCTCGTACCTAATTTATCAGATACATAAAACATACAAATATATGTGGAGTTCACTAAATGTTTCAAAATGTTTTTTCCCTGACAACACACAAACAGCTAAAATTTATGAATTTAACGCATTGATAAGGCACATGTTAATCTGCAAATATCAAAAAGAAATCATATCTTTTTTTCATATCTTATAATAACCAAGTTTTACATATTGCAAATACAGGACTGAGGCCTTAAAATCGAGACCACGCCCCCCCCCCCCTCACCCCCTCACATACACATATTTCCCCACCAAATTTTTAAGTTAATCGAGATCTTTCTTAGGTACGTGCTATGCAAAAATTTGATTATATATTTTTGCTTTGTTTTTTTCCATAGTTTTATATGTTTTCTGTTTCTGATAGTTACAAGATTACAAGTTTGAAAGTTTAAAACTTCCTGAAACACAGTTGAACATTCCTGACGAACTGGCAGTCCAATAGGATGCAGACACAAATAATCAAACCAGAGCACAGCCACTTGTTAAAACTATTTTAAAAGTCCTTACATTCAGAAGCATGAACTCTACTCGTAATAAGGACTTATCATAATGTAATTTCCTGTATTAGAAGGCTACATATTTTACAATTATTACTCAAAATTATGATGGATACTGTCTGTAACATTTTACAAAAACGTATTAACATTGGTCAGAGAAAACATATCTTCAAAGTTCGAAATAAATTTAGATATGAAAACATCTCATGTGTATTGAATTTGCTTTTTTTTCATGAAATCGAAAGGGCAAGGTCAACTTCCTTCAACAATCATTACTGCGTTTACATTTGAAATTTTGGTTAACTGTGAGATGGAATTAGTCTCCTATCGGTCATTCCGCAATATGAAAATCTGGCTGACTCTGGAGTATGAAACCGAGATTCATGAAACGTTTTCTGATGGAAGACTGATTTATGAATAATATAAGTTTCAAAAATCTCATTCGTCCATCTGTATGTCTACATTTGTGTCAAATTGGACATCATGTCATAACCCAAATTTACAAGATGATATCGATATGAACATTCGAACTCAAGTTAAAAAAGTTATAATGTTTGCAAGTTTGTTTCTCTCATTCGTTTGTTTATTAGGGCGTCTGACTCGATTTTGCAATGATAGAAATAGTTTTGACCAAACATTAATAAAACTTAGTGAAATGATGGATAGAAATAGATACGACTATGCACATTTGATCCAGGTGCTGCCTATTTGTATGTCTACCTAATAATACTGATCCTTCGATAATTCAGTCATACAAAAGAAAAGATAATTCATCTCTGTAAATTGATACATAATCATGCAAAGATAAATTAATGTACCTAAGTTCAAAATATGCTGTTCATTCCTCGTTTTATCATTTTGTCTGTCAGTCCAACAAACTGGGTGTTAATGATTCACAACATGTACATTATGCTCAATAGCATGATTGCTATGTCAACAGAGTGTAATTATTGGAGAGGTCATCAGACCTCTCCACAGTGTTGGCTTTAATTGCTGGCGGCATCCATTTTTGCGTATCAAACTTTAGTTAATGATCTCATATTAAGCCTAAAATCATGAAAACCAGTCTACAAAGATAGTTATGCGCATGCTCCGAATCAAAATACGAATTCATTTAAACGAAACCGAAATTTAACATCGGGTCAAAACGGCCCATGGTTAAAACGGCCCATTATGAACAAAACGTACAGAATAATTTTGTATTCCCTTAAAGCGACTGACTTACAGATGGACCGACGATGAAAAAAAAAAGAAAATGTTCTTACATCTTGAAATTTTTGCTGCAATTGCAAAGAACATATTTAAACTAAGTTACTGATTCATTTACATCAAAATATAAAGTTTAACACACTTTTATCGGTAAAAAATTTACCCCGTTAGTCACGGGGTAGATACTTTAGTTATAAGATTAATTTTGACGCTTGCTTACAAGGCTCAGTGGTCTAGATCGTCGTTCCCTATTTTACTGACCGAAAGGTCGTGGGTTCGAATCCTGGTTAAGTCAAAACTTTTTTTTTCAGTTTTCATGGCGTATAGAAGCATAATATTATGTTTTTTCCGTAGTATATTAAATTCTCTTAAATTTTAAAGAAAAAAGCAAAATTCTGTGAGTCAGTCGCTTTAACTAAACACAAAAAAATACAATTATAGGGATGCGTTTCTTATAATGCATGCTACTTTTTAAAAACTACAAATTCTAAAATGCATTTTTTTTCTGAGAAACTCATCAGCCTGCTGAACAAATTAATATTTAGCCATGGTCATGAAAAAATGAAAGTCCATTTCCTCGATTTGGATCAAATTTACGCCCTTTTAATATTTAGTCCAGCTTAACAGATACTATCGCTGATTATTTTGTAAATATTTGGACTAAGAAAGGTGTAATTAAAGCTTGAAAGGGAAAACAAAACTTAATGAGCCTAAAAAAGCAGCAGTTTAACATGGGAGTTCTGGCTTCAACAACTGCATGCATTGTTGTAAAGGAGGGGGGAGTAAAGCCTTAGGGGCTTATAGGAAGATCCCCAAGATTCTACAAGGTATGAAATACATGAGGTTATCTTAATTTGTTTCATTTATTTAAATGAAAGATATGCCACTATAAAAACATTTGAAATAACTTAATTATAGCCAGTTTCGGTCATTTTGCCTAATAAGGTATTAACTATTAATAATAGTTAGGTTATTAGTTTTTATAATTATTTAAGTCACAGAACGTTTAAAAAATTCAAAATGATCTTGGAAACAAGTAGATTCATTCTTTCATTGACGACAGCTGCTGACCTCTCTTGGGCTTACTTTTTAAAGGAAGCCAACTTGTTATAATTGTCCCCTTCCGGTCAGTCCGCAAAGTAAAAATCTGAATGATGCAATAACTCAGAAGTATGGAACAGAGATTCATGAATCTTTCTTAATTAAAAACTGATGTATGGGTTATATATTCTAGTACTTCGTCCACCTTTATATCTACATCTGTTTCAGATTGGAAATCTGTACCATGACATAACTCAAAATTACAATCTCTGACATTTATAACATGATATCAATATGAAAATTATGAACACAAGTTTAAAATTCGCTATTACTTTATGTACACCAACTGTTTTTCCATCAAGAGAATCTTACAGATATCATACCTATACTGGGAATGTATTGAAGCTACATTCATGAACAATTACAAGACATCAGAAAAGTTTATAAAGAGTAGTCAAACAAGTTCAAAATTTGCTCTTTTTGGTGTATACTGTGATCTGTCTGTCCGTCCAGTCAGTCAAAAAACTGATAAAGAAGTGAAGCTTTATTCCTAGATCTTTCTTGATGAACAATATTAATTTATACAAATTCCAACGGTACATGAGACCTTGTAAAACATAGATAGAAATACAAGATTGATATGCACATTAAAATGGACTCTTCGTCCATAGCTTTACCTATTTGCCTAGAAATATATAGTAAGTTACAGCAAATTATGGATTTGTTAAAGACTTACCATAAAAGTTGACACATGGTAAAGGAAAGGAATTAAAATTCCCAAGATTGTCAACAGGTTTTTCATTTTTTCAAAACAAGCGAAACTGAATAAAAAAAATCAAACTTGGTATTTGCTTTAACAAAATAGGACGACTATTCCTGAGTTTAAAATCCACAAATTATATATGGCCGCTTAGAATCGTTATCCAAAAGCATAAACACTCCGGAAAACTTAACATTTAATCACTTAACCATTTGTGTTCTTTAAAAATTGCAATGAAAAGAAGAGGATAACAGGGGGGATTCCAGAAGACCCTATGTTGGTACTATTTCTACTACTAAATAATCCATTTCCGGGAAAGTTTCAATTTGATTTTATTCTATCCAGCAATTTTATGAAAAGTGAAGGCTTTTGACTTTATCACCGGCGGGTTGTGGAATCAATGCTTTTATTGTGTAACCTTTCAATGGTTTGACTTGAAACTGTTATAATAGTTACTTCGTATTTGAATAAGTCAAGAGTGGTTGTTTTTGTTTTGCTTTGTCTTACTGTAAGCACAGTCAAGCTATAATTCACATACAAGTTATAGCAGTGTTTTTGAAAGCAATTTTGAAAGTTGGACAGGATTCAGAAATATAACCTGGTAACCTATTTGACGCATCTTGCTCATTTTGGACGGTTCTCTTGTTCTCCCTTGTGTTCTCCAACACTTACACTAGGGTTTTCTGATTTATTTAAAAAAAGATAAATGATTTTTCAGCTGACCTAAGCACAGGGTGCCTAGGATAGGCTTTTAGGATCGGCATTATTCTCGTCTCTTTCGTTGTCAGCAGATTAGCTTCTGAATTTAAGAAAAGTCTAGAAGCAACATTTTGATCCTCTATATGACAGAATATATCTGAGCATTATGTTTCCAACAAAGACAGAAGAACTCACGTGAGCGATATGGAGTCATTGTGATAATTTTGTATTATATATTCATCTATTATGCAATGTTTTCCATCTGTCTCTTTCTTTAACATGACTTTGGAGAAAAAATAAGAATACAGAAGATTAAGTAGTGAAATATTTTCTTGCCAACGTCCTATATGTAGGTATGTTTACATCACCCCTATTCCGCTCTCTCATTTTGTATTTTTTAAATAATTGGCGTATTTTACATTAAGTATGTGCGCCAAATATAAGTAATGCCTGTTAGATAACAAAGTGGAAAACAATGATATATATCAAGCAAGTTACGTATTTCCAGTTGCATTTTAAAAAATATTTTTGGCATGTTGTTCCATTTCGTGATTGTTTCTTTTTAACTAAAACAAAGAACGTACTAACTGCGATCTTTCTCAAAGATTTTTAGTGATGAAGTGATGTTGGAATCAATAAATGGGATTAAAAATCTTTCTTAAACAGTTTCTACTGTTGTTAAGGGAACTGAGAACTTAATTACCCTTTACCAGCATAATTCAAGTTTGCTAAGGATCAAGAGTATAGCTATACATATTGAATGATTTCAATGTAGATATGTAGCTTTTTCTTCAGTTTATAAGTATGTTTAAACAATTTTAGAGATTGATTTATCATTGTGTTCTTGTTTTAAGGGTCTTTTTACATAATGAGCATGATAACAAAGAAAAAAGGAGATTTAACTGTCTACATTTTATCTTAAAACTATCAGACAGTATATTTTGGGTTCAAAACTTCTTAAGTTACATACGGCTATCATTTACAGCTTAGCAGAGCTTCCTGCTGGTAATAAAGTTCTATATGGTCCTTTAAGTCACTATAGGATAAGCATGGCATCAAGCTCCTGCATGTTTCATTGCCTGACCTACTGATTTAAAATTGCTAGATGTAGGTCTATCCAAAAGTGTTCAATCAGGTTCCAGCAGGCTGGCAACTCAATACAGTTGATCGCGTTCCTATCCAGGCACATCCAGGCAACACTTGCATTGTGAAGATTAGCGTTTTCGTCCGTTAGGATGAAACTGTCACTTACTGCACCAACAAATGAATGTAAATATACATTCAAGATGTCATCCTTTTACCGCTGACAAGTCATAGTACCAGATCAAGGACATAGAGGTTCGTGTGTCCATCCGAGCTGCTGTTGCCCCAGACCAATACCGAGCTCCCAACATAGCGGTCCCACATGCGGTATGGTATACATCTCTATCTTCAGTTAAAAAAGTAATGTTAAAAGCAGTTAAGATTTCTAGTAAGTCATCGTTACACAGTATAAAGAAGTAGGGAAATAATACCTTTCCTTGTCTTACACCTATATTGTCGACTACCATTGATACACATTATGATAAAATAATAACTCTGTATGTTGAACACTCATACTATTTCTAACCATCAATACACAACATTAATAGTAAGGCACTCTTTGTTTTACACTATCATAACAAACAAAGAGGTCAATAAATAAACTACCATTATGTATGCAATTGAAATTTTAGACCGAAATTGATTTACCTGTATTGCAGTTTTCTTAAATGTATCTAATGTACTTAACGTTTTTCGTTAAACGAAGCTGTCAAAGCCAATTTTTAACCCTTAAAATTGACCAACCATACTTGTGTTATTTTGGAGTTAAGGTCTTTAAATATACATCTAAGAAAGTGACAAATATAGCAAGAGTCAATTTTCGTGTAGAACTGCTTGTAGGTGGCTGACGAAATTAAAAATAAAATTAAAGATTGAATTTAAAAAAAGGAATGCTGCTCGCCTTTGTTGTCCTTTCACGCCAACGAGGAAAACGTAAAACAAAATTCGCGAAATTCTGAAAACTTATGTTTGAGACAACGTAAAAATATTAGCTCGAATGACAAACGTATCATTAGCACGAGCACATTTTATTTTGAAAAGCATCTGAAAGTTAGAAAAATAATGCAAGATGGATACCATTTTTATCACTTGGGACCAAAAGAAGTCAAGCATTTTAAAAGCCACAGCATCTCCTATAAAACTGCAAGGACAAATTAAATGACACTTTGTATGGATGTTTCTACAAAATTTATAAAAAAAATCAATTCCATGTCGAACTCTCATTGCCATGGCAACCAATATGAAAAAAATATTCTTGTCTGAAACCACTTGGCCTTGAGTTCTGGAATTTTCTGTGAGGTTACATCTAATCTCTAGTAGACCGCTACCAAGACTTTGTCTCTGGAGTCCTAATGGGCCCCGCTCCCGGGATCACATATTTTAGAAAGAATTATATAGGACAATAATTGAAAATCTTCTTGCCTGAAACCACAAGGTCTAGAGCTGAGATATTTTGACAATCTACTAAAGTTGTTCATATTGTGCTCCTGGGGTCAGTAGTGGCCCTGCCCCGGGATTCACTTAGTTTTATGATATAATTTTATATATAGGTAAAACTTAGAAAATCTTCTTCTCTTAAACCACAAGGCGCGGAGTCTAACTATTTTGTGTGTCACAGTGTCTAGTGACTTTTACCAAGATTGTTCAAATTAAACCCCTGAAGTGAAAATTGGCCCTGCCCTTGGAATCACATATTTTACATAGACTAATATAGGAAAATTTTTGAAACGACTGAAAAGATTCTACAAACAGCGTGTTCCTGAAACAGGTTTGGAGTATGGTTGTGTTCTACATTTGATAACACGCCCAACAAAGCCCGTAATGTAATGATTTTCTTGAGTCAGAAGAGGTCATCGTTTTTCTAAAACCACAAGGCATAGAGCTTAGATATTTTGCTTAAAGATTTACCTAGAGGTCCACTTCCAAGATTGTAAAAATTATGTCCTTGGGGGCACAATTAGCCCTTCTCCGGGGGTCAGTTGATTTTACAAAGGCTTATGTAGAGAGACTTAAAAATCTTCTCTTCTGAAACCATAAGGCAAATGGTTAAGATATTTTGTATGTTGCATTGTCTAGTGGACCTCTACCAAGATTGTTCAAATTATCCCCCTAGGGTCATAAATGGTTCTACACCGTAGAACTTAGATATTTTGTATGTTGCATTTTCTAGTGAACTTTTACCAAGTTTGTCCAAATTATGTCCCCGGGGTCAAAATTGGCCCCGTCATGGGTATATTATTTCTGTAAATTATTTAATCTTTGAAAATCTTTTTGTGAGAAACCGTTAGCTTTAGACCTTAGATATTTTGCTGGAGCATCATCTAGAGGTCCTCTACCAAGATTGTTCAAATTATGACCCTGGGGTTATGAAAGTCTCTGCCCCGTGGTCACTTGGTTTTTCAAAGGCTTTTAAAGGAAAAACTTTGAGAATCCTTTTATCTGAAACTGTATGCTAAACAGGTTAATCTTTATGTAGCTTTCTATAGTGGACACATGCCACACTTGTCGAAATTGTGTCCCTTGGTCAAAACTGACCCCGTCCCAGGATACTATTTGTAGAAAATATAAAATCTTTGAAAAATTCGAAACTTTTCTTTTGCTTCTAATGTTTGCTCCACAGCAGACCCAAAGCCAAAGTACTAAAACCTAAATGAGCGACAACATGTCCCTCTTATTTCAAATCCTCTTTTATCACCACACTCTTTGATTTTATTTCTTCCTGAAGTTGAATCGGATTTATCTGGGAAGATGTTCAACTCTGTGAATGCCCTAGTATTTGCTGGTTATTGGTGTTATTGGTGTCTCAACGTGTCTCAATATGAATCTGATTCAAAATTGAGTTAGAGACTCAAAATGCTTCGTTTGAGAGTATGCAAAAAAACAATTGACTTATAACCCAAATTTATCATTCTTGGTTCACCTGTGCAATTTCCTTAGCATCAGCGAGAAAATGTATTATTTTTTCTGATTTCAAGTTGTTTACAGTACTTGCAAAATAATAGGTATTTATTTTTTTCCTTTCATTTAATTGTTCATATTTATTTTAAAAAAGTGGAATAGACGCTGACCTATCTCGTATCGGTTTTCGTTACTCAAACGCATCTAAGATCTAAGTAGTAGTCAAAAAGATGTGTTACATTGGGAATTATTAATAGGCGTTGTTTTCTTAAAGTGTTGTAGACTTGATTACAACCCTAAACAGGAAGACGAAATGGTCCTGGGTCACTCACCTAGAAAGGGACTATTAAAGAATTGAGGGAGATAGCCATGCCACCTAAGGCATGTGTCAAATAATAGATGGTTCAAATACCATATTAGATGACAAAACATATTTTTAAACCAAGCCCATGGACTCTGCAGTCATCGGAATGTAAAGTGTGTCATGATGGCCCCAAATCGCTCACCTGGATACATTAAAACATATCACAATGTCACAAAAAATCTGCTTTGAAAACAGTATACATATAACAAATTTCATGGAACTACCTTCAAAACAGAAAGTAAGTCAATAGGGCATGGTAAACTAAGGTCAAAGTGGAAGTCACTATGCAAACTTGTACAAATAGTTAAATTTTTTATGACAAAATTTCAAAACAAGGGAGTGGATCAGTAGGTCAAGGTCAACAAAGGTCAAAGCTAAAATGTGAAATAAATAGCTTCATAAACAAGGAAGTAGGTCAGTAGGTCATTCAAAGGTCTAGGTCACATGATGGTCAACAACATAGTTGGATGAAGGTTAAGTACCTTCCTATCCCTGCGAATGAAAAAAACATCGTGGGAGTATCTAGGTGGGATGAGGGAGTACCCGGTTGAGAGCCATGTTCTTTCAAAGCGCATCTTATTATTTTAGCAATGCTGAACTAAAATATTTAAGGTTTATGTTTTCTGAAGATTTTTAATCCTTTTTCCCTATATATCTCTGCAAAACAAAGTGACGCCTAGGGCGGACCAATTTTGACCCAGGGGCCATGATTTGTATAAACTTTTTAGAGGTCCACTAGAGAATGCTACACAGCAAACATGTAAACTCTATACCTTATGGTGTCTGACAAGAATTTTCTTTAGTTTATCTTATCTAAGTCTTTGTAAAATCAAGTGACCCCTGGTGTGGGGCCAATATTCTGGCTACAGAGCTATGATTTAGAAAGCTTTGGTAAAGGTCTACTAGATGATGCTATTAATCAAATATCTAAGCTCCGGGCCTTTAGGTTTCAGACCAGAAGATTTTTAAAGTTTTTCATTTCAATTGTCATGGCAACCAGAGTTCTTCATGTAATTTCAATCGTTACTATTTTGAAGTGGACTATAAAAGGATCATTCCTGTGAAGTCATATTGTACTGGTATAGGAAGAGAGGTTGTTTGAAGTTAATTGTGAACGACTGACTAACGGACAACGGACAAAACAGCATACAAAAAATTTCGGTCAAGTGAGCTAAAATATATCCCTTAAGAAGATATTACTTACTTTCTTCAATACGTAAACAGAAGAAAAAAAGCTAAAATATAACAATTATAACGAAGCCTTCATTCGTCCGTAATTTATTAATAACTCTTTTAAAATAAATGCACACATAACACAAATCAAATTATAGATGTGAAACGAAAGGAACAGTGAAATGACCTTTGTACAATTGAAAGAAAACAAAAAGATAACTTTGTATAGAAAGTAAACTTAGTCATATTTGAAATAAATTGTTTGCTGGTCAAGTACTTTTTATCTTATTAAATTACCACAGATATAATAGTCTTTCTTGTTATATGCCTTTCTAGATTGGTAAACGGACATCCATGTCTAGTTTGTCAATAAAAAAAGCCCTGATAATTTTATGCAATAGTTGAGACCATTACAACCAGGAATTAATGCTATCTATTCAGAAAATTGATATTGGTTTGAATAATTGTGTAATATTTGAGACCTCTGATTTTTTAATGAGTAAAATCCAACTGTCTGTGTTGGTCAGCCCTTGAACAATGAGGAGAAAAATGACAGATTATTCAAAACATTCGAAATGCAGCTAGAAAAAAAGACTCAAAATACACAAATAAAGTAAAGGTTATATCGGTCACAAATATAAAGATTTTTTAAAGAAAAAAAATAAAAATGCATTCATGAAATGTACCAGCAATACTTAGTATGTGAATAAAGGCGGTCACAATTCTAGAAAATTGTATTCGAATTTCTGAATCAGTCTTGCATAGCCTTCACATGACTATTGGGGACTTATCTAACAGCTATTCGTCAAATAAATGCAGAGTATAAAGTAAGTCTTAAAACCATGTAACGTGCCAATTCACAAAGCACACAATCTTCTACATCTACTTAAACGAATTGTAAAACTTCTCAAAGCAAGTGTACTTAAAGCCTTTGATGTCAGTATGGATACGAAAACACTATACAGAGAACAGCGTCAAGACGGCGAAGACAAATGAATCAGCGGCCCTGACGAGGCCATGGTGGGAAGCACTGACAACGTCCATTGGATAACATCTTGGGTTTCCATATACTAAAGCATTTGACGTGTTTGCATGGATCCTCCCTGAAAATGATATTGGTTTTATAAAGAAGGGTTTGTTTTTTCTTATTTAGTGTCTCTTATTACCATAATCGGTAAATGATAGAAGTTTTTATCATAAAACAGTTAATAATTCATCAACATATTCGAATGGTCGAGGACACAGCTATCAATGATGTCAGTGAGATAAAATTTACATTTTCCAGTTGCCCATTCGGGAACTTCAAACATCAGTCGCATTGAAATCTGGCAACCAGTTGCTCTTTGGCCAAATGGCATAAGCTTTTGGTTGTTAGTTGTGAATTTGACAAATAAAATGACCAATAAAATATTTTTGTCAGTTGCCAAATTAACGATTCGTTTGTTTTGATGATAGGCTATTGGCTAGTCAGATTTTATCGTTTCCAAGGCGGTAACATCGCGGGTTCTCATTTTCTTTAATTGTCTGTAGTGCTTTTTTAATTGACCAATATATAAATTTATGCTCTCTTTTTCTCTCTACCTTTTGACGGTGTGGTTGAGGCTGTGTTTTCTGACTATGTTTTTCCTGATATGCGTATTTCATTTTTGTAACATAAAAACATAAAGTGAGTGCGTGTTGGGGGGGGGGGGGGTCTTTAAAATTCATCCTGACTAAAGCTACAAGACCAGAGTCTCTGATTTTTTTCAAATTTTCATGTAGTGGAGCTCTAGCAAGATTGATTAAACTTTACCCTTATCTTTAAACCACAACGTCCAGAATTTTGAAATTGTGAAAGAGGAATGTTTTTGAACATATTATACATCAAACTTTAGAACTGTCAAGAGGTCGTTTATAAGAACTTAGCGTAAAGTAAAAATAAACCGACAAAGAGATTTTAAATCTATATGACAGAATGCTTAAGATGTTAATCCTGCACACTTTACCGCCATGTTTTGATAAAAGTCTCAGTATTTGGTTACATACTATAGAATAAATCAATGTCATAAAAACGCTTACGTGACTTTTGGTTTTTCTGTTGTTGTTGGTGGTGCTGGTGTAGTTGTTGTTGTAGGTGTAGTCGTAGAGGTAGTGGGAGTCGTGGTTGTGGTAGATGTTGTTGTTGTTGTTGGAACCTTTGTTTCTTTCTCCTTTTCTTTCTTTGGAGTTTTGGTCTCATCCGTCATTGTTTCAGATGTCTCCTCACTCTCTCCTTCCGTCTTATCAGACGTTCCATCTTCCGTCACAGGTTTTCTTTCTGTGTCTTCTTCAGTTCCAGTTTCTTCGCCGACATGTTTGTTACCAGCAAGCATATCTATGTCAGTTTCGGCTGTTATGTCATTGTCCTGGTTTTCCAGAAGAATGTCAGTGCCAATTAAACCTTTGTCCAGTTGCTCAAATAATTTATCTAGGTCAATTTCGCCAGTCACACTTGTTTTGAGTGTACATCTGATGGTAGAAGAAAATGTCATTATTTTAGGAAGTATATGTATTCATTTGTTAGAGTACGTCTATATTTTATGTGATAGTTAAAACTCACTATTTTTCAAGAAACTGCGAAGTTGAATCTGTTCAGAGAAATTCTGCAGTAATTTTTGAGTTCTTTGATTGTGCTGGGCAGAAGTTTAGGGTGCCACATAGCTTATTTTATCGCTAGAAACTCTAGCGATATCAGTACTTGCTAGTGGAAAGGCGAAAATGTGTTCTGTGCGCTAAATGTTACTGGTTCTTCCCAGGCGAATGTGTGGTTGATGTACCCAAAAATAGCTTTATTGTAAAGTAAACAAAATATAAGGGACATTCTTATGCTCGGTTTTATAAATTTATAGGCGAATGCTGTGTTTTCATTATGGGTTCTGTATCTTATTTGCTTGTAGTTTTTTGAAAGTAACTCTGTATTACGCTTTCCTGTTAGCGATTAGAACAAAAGTCATGCTTTTAAGTAAAAAAAATGTACTTAAATACAAGCTACTCGCTTGCTTACGAGTGACCGTAATGAATTGCAATTAATCTAGTTAACAGGATATGCAAGTTTGTCAGATTATATGTATTTCTCACATCCAAACAATAGGCCATTTACCTACTTGTACTTGTGAGTTGCCGTAATGAAGAGCAACGAACCAAGTTAAGGGGAACATGTGTAGTTGCTACTTGAAAATTTACCACATTATGTATTACTTTACTTGCAAACTATGAGATATTTACTTACTTGCAAGTTGTCGTGCTGAAGTATGACGGGTCAGGACATTTCATGGTGTTTCTGTTTGGACAGATACAATCACACTCGTTGTCATCCCAAATCTGGTTTCCGCGACAGGTTTTCTTAAGTATGAGCCTCTCCGGTCGACAGACGCACCGACAACGCCGAGCCTCGTATCTACAAATTAAGAATACATTGTTTACAAAAAGTCTCATTTCTTGTTCTGTACCTGTCAAGTAGAGTTTTCAGTGTTCATTTTTATGTGAATGACTGAATGAAAATTGAAGAAGTGAGTTGTTGCCTGACGTTTTATATATCCATATCTTGTCACAAAATTTATAAATAGGCATAATAATTTTCATATTGCTTCAAGCATTGATATTCTTGATGTTCAACTTAAAGAAAAAAATAGGTTTATTTTCCAAACAAATTTGCTATGTAAAGTTAATCAAGTGCGATAGAGTGAAAAAAACATATAACTCCCTTTTTATAATATAAATCTGTACAATTCAGTTACTCTGATTGATATATCCTAGCTAAAAAGAGATTTTTTTTCTAAAAGAAATTGAAACAATGCTTCTGTTCTTACGTTTGATATTTATGGCACTCGTGTTTTTTTGTCTTGCACTGGGCATCACACTCAGTGTGCTCAATAATCGTGACAGATCTGACACCCAGAAACTCGAACCGGTGAGCACCGGCATATGGCAGACGGGTATCAAACACCTAAAATGATATGTGCACAATTATGGTAAAGCGTTTTTGTGATTTTTTTAATAGAGTTAAAAAGTGTCAACCATTGATTTATGAATATGTGACAAAAACGTGTTGTAAAGTGTTCGACCGTCTCTAACCGTGTCTGATCCCTCGAAACTCTTTTACAGCTATGCTGTAAACTTAACTAGTCACCTTGCCATGCTGTCTATCTTTCTATTTGAGCTTATTTACCGTCGGTACCGGTTGCCCATATGTACGACGCCCCCTGAAGAGATTAGTTATTTTATGTTATGGGGGTAGTGCAAGATAAAGAAAGCATTCCAGTCCAGAGACACCCCTGGTTCTTTTACATTCTCAATGTATAGCACTGATACATGGGACCTCGGGTTAACGTCTCATCCGAAAGACTATTAGTAATGTTAGTGGAGGAGCGGGAGATCGAACTCGGGACCCCTGGTATACAAGTCCAGCGCGTTACCACTGGACCACATCCGCTCCTTGCCATGCTGACTGCAAACCCACAGTTATGTAGTTTAGCCAATTCTCATTTCTGTTAAATATCATAATAAGACCATAATTTTTAGAGAAGGGGTTGCGACTTTTCTGACGCTCTGACTAGGAGAGAGAAAAAAGAAACGCAGAATAAGTTATTCGGCAATTTTATAAATTCTCATTAAGTATTGATATTGTTTACCGCGGATACTAATTATGTGATCAACTTAACGTTGCAAGTCGGCAACATCAATTACGAATGACATAAAAGAATGAATATTTGGCATCAGTTACAAAATAATAAATATAAAAAGCCGTCATCATTTCTGATATCAAAGCATGGAACCGTGCGGTTCTTTTTTCCGATGGTACATTCTGGGAAATAAAAAGTGAAAAAAAGTTCTTCTAAGGCTAATAAATACACAGATGCTCGGGGTCTCGACTGTTTATCCCGAACAGGTCCACGTACTGCGTATGTATCCTAAAAGTATTTATTGATACTTGTAGACGCCAGTGTAAGCACAGATGTTTAAAGGAGCTTATGTATTTAATTATTTTCAATGCATAAGCTAAATCTGTTATGATCTTTTATGATATATTTGGAATCATACTCTTACTATGGAGCAGGAGTTAGGGGACAGGGGATGCAGTCTGGACCAGACCCCAAGCATCTGTGAATAAATAGTTAGAATACCTGGTCTCATCGTCGGGAACCCACGTTCGATCCATTCCGTTTCACTACAAAATGTAGTTGTGCGGAATATGTACCGGGGGTCACCGACGATGACCTGGTCTTGTATGTGTTTATATTTTGACATACCTTCACGAATTTTTTACTTATTTCAGTCGGTTCACATGAGAATACATCACTTGTACAACAACCACCACACCTCAATGCTCGTGTACAGGTGGGCCAGACCGTGATATCTGGGTCAGGATGCCGTGGCAAGGCTATTGTTTGCTCTCTTGGATTACATGGGTCAAACTTGGCTATTTCGATTGAACCTAGAATTGAGATTTGACCAGTTATGATACAGATATGATAAAGTTATGATACAGATAAGATACGGTTATGATACAGATATGATACGGTTATGATACAGTTATGATACAGATATGATACAGTTATGATACAAATATGATACAGTTATGATACAGATATGATACATTTATGATACAGTTATGATACAGATATGATAAAGTTATGATACAGATAAGTTACGGTTTTGATACAGTTATGATACAGATATGATGCAGTTATGATACAGTTAATTCTATTTCATATTTTCTTGCTCCTTTTATCATATAAACCAATGATCGATTTTTATCGTTTTTTTACTTGAAAGAGACTTAGTACACGATTTTTAAAAAAAGTTTCAGCCTGATTTTTTTCCATAAACGTGGACATTTCATTCCTTTGAAATATTTCAAATCCTACACCCCTTCTTACGTTTTTTTTTTATTATTTTCAATTTTGGGTGTATTTTGAGTGAGTCGTCGGTTAACATAAAATCTGATTGTGAACAAAACCAAAAATTTTCGGTCACTCGGAACCGTTTCGTATAGTCAGTGGTGTGCTTGTATAGAATTCATTAAACGCAATGTCAATGACAGTTACCTCCCACAACCATTTTCTCTCCATTCTCATCAACGCCATCAGAAGGTATTTGGTTAATAACATCTGAAATGGATACACAAAAACAGTTCTGAATAAACTGTAATTCAACAACAATACGTAACACTTTCACTAAAAATGTCATTCTTATGATAAATGACATTTGATAAAAAATGTAATTATGGCTTTTTGATGAAAAAAGTTAATCTTGTTATAATGGACAAAACAGGGTTTTTTCACTGACAAATGACTCTCAAAAACCCAGATTATGAAAATAGACAAAAATGTAGATTTAATTCTTACAGCGATAAAGGCAAAACTATGACGCAGTTCCAGTGTAGGCAAATGGTATGTGCTTAAATCTGGAATATATTGGCATTTCATCTGCTTTGTTTTTTCCTGAAACAAATTTCTGTACGGAATTCGAGTCTGCGATCTCCAGGTTAGGTTTCCCACTCTTTGCCTCATCACAGAGACACCTCTGCTAAACAGGCTGCAATGGTATTGCGAGGTCTTTGGGTTCAATTTAGAAAGCATATTGTAATGATAAATAAATCAAACTTTACTTTGTTCACATTCCTCAAGGGTCATGCCGATCATCTCACAAAATTCGGTGTAGTTCTCCACTTTCGACATCATCTTGTGCATGTCTAAATCCGGCTAAATATAAAGAAAATATATGCTATAATTCTCACATATATTTTGTTTAGTTCATATACATCGGCTAGTAAAGACTGTTATAGATCTGTTGTTCTGCTATTGGTGGCGAATAGCACGATATCAAGAGTTCTCAGGCTGCAAACTACGGAATCCCTTTCAAACTACGTAAAATATCGCCTATTTTTCAGGCAACATTTTATAAAAGCACTTATATTGCCCTTTCAGGTGAACATTTATACTAGCGAGTATTTAAAACCTCGCGAGGAAAAACAGGCAAAATTTAACATTTACATTTCTGCATGTGACAAAACTTTATTTGTCGTGCGACTTAAAATAAAGTGTCGCATGTCTCGTTAGGACTAATTTATCGAGGACCAATTAGATGAAAGTGATTTTAAATGATCGCCGGAAATGGTAAAAATCCAGTTTCCCAATATTTACATGCCACAATTTAAGTTAATTTGTCGGCGTGCAGAAAGGGCAACGAGTTTTTACTGGTTTAGTTTCCCTTCCTATATTCCCTCGCGAGGATTTAACACGAGATTTTGAGTCTCGCGAGGATTAAAGTGACACATGCGGAAATTTAGATGTATTTCGTCGCGAGGTGTTAGATTTTCGCAAGTATATATGTTCACTTGAAAGGGCGAAACAAAAGATTTTTTAATTTCGCTTGTCAAAAAGGCGATATTTTATGTGGTCCGAACGGGATTCCATAGAAAACAGACCGTCGAGACATAATAAAAAAAAACATATGCACCTATATATTGACTGCTGTTTGTTTTAAAGAAAAAACCTTCATTCAAAAATGAACCTGAAATTTGAGCTTGGGCATTTTATCGTCACTTTATTTTAACATAAGATAGTCTAGAATAAAATGCGGGGTAGATAAACAAAGTTTCAAGGTTTTTTTTTCTTCACAATGAGAAAATAACTATTTTTGCCCCCTTCTTGTATTTGTATGGAAAGAAGCATTTAGACTAGAAAGGCGGAGATCTACATATCCAAATCCAGTTTTAAAGCGACCTATAAACTGCGGCTATGTTTATTATTGTTCTTGTTTTTAAGTTGTGTTCTTAATAACAATACATTTCTACAAATTTCATTCTCTTCAGTGGGATAATGTTAAACATGATTTGTCAGTGCTTAGTAATATGCTTAGAAATTATCCTGCATACCAGTCAAAGACTGGGATACATGGAAATTGTTTATGCTGCATACTAGTCAAAAGCTGGTATACATGGAAATGGCTATGTTGCATACCAGTCAAAGACTGGGATACATGGAAATTGTTTATGCTGCATACTACTCAAAAACTGGTATACATGGAAATGGCTATGTTGCATACCAGTCAAAGACTGGGATACATGGAAATTGTTTATGCTGCATACTACTCAAAAACTGGTATACATGGAAATGGCTATGTTGCATACCAGCCAAAGACTGGGATACATGGTAATTGTTTATGCTGCATACCAGTCAAAAACTGGTATACATGGAAATGGCTATGTTGCATACCAGTCAAAGACTGGGATACATGGAAATTGTTTATGCTGCATACCAGTCAAAAACTGGTATACATGGAAATGGCTATGTTGCATACCAGTCAAAGACTGGGATACATGGAAATGTGTATGTTGCATATCCAGTCAAAGACATGGGTTACATGAAATTGTCTATGCTTCATACCAGTCAAAGACTGGTATACATGGAAATGGCTATGTTGCATATCCAGTCAAAGACATGGGTTACATGAAATTGTCTATTCTTCATACCAGTCAAAGACTGGTATACATGGAAATTTGTATGTTGCATATCCAGTCAAAGACATGGGTTACATGAAATTGTCTATGCTTCATACCAGTCAAAGACTGGTATACATGGAAGTGTGTATGTTGCATATCCAGTCAAAAACTGGTATACATGGAAATGGCTATGTTGCATACCAGTCAAAGACTAGTATACATGGAAGTGTGTATGTTGCATATCCAGTCAAAGACATGGGTTACATGGAATTTTCTATGCTTCATACTAGTCAAAAACTGGTATACATGGAAATGTGTATGTTGCATATCCAGTCAAAGACATTGGTTACATGAAAATGTCTATGCTTCATATCAGTTGAAGACTGGGATACATGGAAATGTGTATGTTGCATACCAGTCAAGCACTGGGATAAATGAAAATGTCTATGCTGCAAACCAATAATCTAATAATCTCAGTTGTAAGAACTTGTATCGCAATCGATGTAAAATAAATGTTAAGTCTTAACTAAACTAAACTAATAAAATACTTGGATATATGAAAATGTTAAGGCTGCATTCCAGTCAATGACTGGGATGAATGAAAATGTTTATGTTGCATACCAGTCAAAGAATGGATCCATGAAAATTCCTACTTTTTCCTAACACAGCAGAAGGCCTTGGTGTAAAAAAAGTTGTAGGAAATATGATTCACAGATGATTTGTTGCACCATCGTTAAAAGCGATGCAGCGTCTCAAGATCGTGTATCGAGTTTAGGGTAACACTGACAGCCAATCTCAGGGTATTTGTACTTATGGACTTGCTATTAGGAATACTCTACATTTTGAAGATGTGTCCGATATATAATACTATGTATAAAGAAAAAAAGCTCAGGCATTGAACTTGCTAGACAAACTATCAATTACCTATACCCACTTAGAATAAACCAAACTGTCAGTTTCAAAAAAAGATAATCAGTCCATTTAATCACTGTTTCGTTATTTTCCAAAGGCACCATTGCAAAAAGCAAGACGCGATCAATCTATTGAACGGATACAATTGATATATGACCCCTTTCAAAATCACAGTGTGAGAACTTCCCTATCTTATATTCTCAATAAATATGGTAGCACGAGGAAACATGTCCAAAATCTGACGGGAACTATTCAATATATCCAGTTTTCTGTAAATGGTTTGGGACAGAAATAATCAATGGCAAGATCTAAAGAAAGTGTTTAGTTGGCAAACGGAGACAAATCAGTTATTGTTGATTGCTCTGGAATGCTTCGATCTCATTCTTTTGGGTGAACTTTTGTAGTATGTTTCTTGTCTAATTTAGGTAAGTTCATCAAAGTTAAGTTGTTTACAAGAACTTTTGCGGTATGTTTCTTGTCTAGTTTAGGTAAGTTCATCAAAGTTAAGTTGTTTACAAGAACTTCTGCGCATGTTTCTTGTCTAGCATAGGTAAGTTCATCAAAGTGAAGTTGTTTAGAAGAACTTTTGCAGTATGTTTCTTGCCTAGCTTAGGTAAGTTCATTAAAGTTAAGTTGTTTACAAGAACTTCTGAAGTATGTTTCATGTCTAGTTTAGAAAAAGTATTTCAAAGTTATTACAGTTTATAAGAGGCAAAGTGAACTTCTGCGGCATGTTTCTTGTCTAGTTTAGTAAAAATATTTCAAAGTTATAACAGTTTATAAGAGGCAAAATGAACTTCTGCGGTATGTTTCTTGTCTAGTTTAGAAAGATTATCAAAGTTATGATTGTTTATGAAAGGCTGAGTGAACCTGAGTACGTAACTTGTCTAGTTTCGATGTGTTTATCAAAGTTACAATAGTTTATAAGAGGCAAAGTGAACTTTTGCGGTACGTAACTTATCTAGTTTCGATGTGTTTATCAAAGTTTCAATAGTTTATAAGAGGCTGAGTGAAATTTTGCGGTATGTTTCTTGTCTAGTTTAGATTAGTCTATAAAAAGTTACAATTATTTAAAAACGGCAAAGTGAACTTTTGCGGTTTGTTTCTTTTCTAGTTTGAATAAGTTTATCCAAATTATAATAGTCTAAAAGAGGTTGTGTGAACTTCAGCTGTATGTTTCTGGTGTAGTTTGGATAACGTTTATCAAAGTTATACTAGTTTATAAGAGGTTGAGTGAACTTCAGCTGTATGTTTCTGGTGTAGTTTGGATAATGTTTATCAAAGTTATACTAGTTTATAAGAGGTTGAGTGAACTTCAGCTGTATGTTTCTGGTGTAGTTTGGATAAAGTTTATCAAAGTTACATTAGGTTATGAGTGGCTGTGTGAACTATTGTTGTTAGTTCTTGTCTGGTTTAATTAAGTTTTTGGAAGTTAGAAAAGTTTATAAGGGGCTGAATGAAAACAATAGTTTTATTGACTACATACTATATAAAAACGATACAAACTCCGTTTAATAATACTTTTATAAAAACATAACAATATACTTACATCCATCACAGTTGTACACTACTTTTATGATAAAGAGAGTATTAACTTACACTCAGTCAACTAAAATGTCAATTGCATTTAATGTAAGGAAAACACATCTGGTAATTCAATTTTATTCCCATCTCAATTACCAACGTTATGAGAGTATCATAATGAATTCACTATGACAAGTTGATTTTATGTCATTTAACGCCAAACAGTTAACATTTCTAAATAAAACAATTCGAAAAAATGCCTATCTGTTTATTTTTCGTGGCTTCTAAATATTTTGGCTGAAAAAAGAAGGGAAAACGCAGAAAGAATATAGCTTGGGCCCGTAATAACAACACTTTTAGGAACTTTGAAACAATCAATGTAATCGATTCTCTGTTGCAATTATAGTCATTAGCAACACTTTTAGTTGCCATTGAGAATGTCCAGAAAGGGAAAGAGATGACCACTTGACCACAAAGTAACCTCGAGACGAATGACTTCTATAGTTCTACAATATTATTCATTGATATTGAAAATAAGCTTTAGGTAATAGTGGACTTGTTTATGATTATTATTGTTATCTTGAAGACAATCACACTATCATTAATGGTAAATGTATGTCTGATGCCAGACAATGGTGTTTTGAATTGCTCATTTGTAGGAATAGATTTGTCTGTAGTGCTTGGCCATAGAGTCGACCTTTGGAGGATGGACCTTTGTTGCTCATCATAGACGGTCAGTGTTATTAGGGTTGCCCATACAACAGGGTAAAACTGTGTGTACTGATGGATTACCAGTCAGCTTTGATTTAATCAACTCCAGACACAAACATGACAAATGCCTTGATAACGAAAGTGGATTTGTGAATTCTGACTTTAGAGCTGTAGGGTTGTGCCTATCAGCTACAGTTTTGCATTGAATAGATATAAAAAATTATCAAAAATTAAAAAAAAAAATATCTGGCAAGATCCGCCATATAAATGAATGAAAGTAAAAAGAGTCTGCTACATTTTTGTCTGAAATCACATATAACATTTTCTTTTTCTCCTCTTAATACAAAGATGCATTTTGGCAACCTCGCTTTGCTAGGGCACCTTCACACCAGACAGGGAGGAAATGAAAAACAAACAAACTGTGTTATGTGCTCTGCAGAACAGAAATCTTTGACAACAATTGATTGCTTTTGTCTCTTAAGGTGATCGACCCCTATATCTTGTTTTCACTTCACATGAATAGTGCGGAACAATTTAAATATAAAAATTAATTGGCTATAATAATATCTTTACCCTAGTATGTTTTAACAAAGATGACTAAAATCAAAGTTATCACATGATAACCTTAATAATTTCCGGGATTAAATTATGAATATCATAAATATGTTAAATAACATAGGTTTTATTATTATTATTATTATTATCATTATTATTATTGTTATTATTATTATTATTATTATTATTATTATATAAAAGTCCGTGCCATTTGCTCGCAATAAATACTATTTTTTACACTAGCTGATAAGCCATATCTATTTCTGACGCACAAACAGTTTGAGAAAATCAGGTAAGAACAGATAACAAGGATACACCTGTAACTTGTATGCATAAAAGTACACTTGGAGCCTACTAACTACCTACTGGCTTTGCGAAATTTGGTACTTTGGAAATTTTAGCCGCGCAGTTAAAATTACGATACGTCAACAGCCTTTGTTTAAGTCATTTGAAACGAAATGATAGATTCTATTATTATTATTATTATTATTATTATAACAATAATTGTCTTTTGTCGTCGTCATCATCATCATCATCATCATCTGTTGCAGTAAAAACATTTTCCTTCTGTTTAATGAAAATATAAATATTATTTTTCTATAAAGAAATCGATCATGTTTCAAAAATTGATATTGAAATTATTTGCTCTTTAGTTCCGTGAGTCCTCGAGGAGTCATGGTCTCAATATTCAGTGTGTCTTTTAGAACCAGATATAATTAACATAAAAAAACTATTTCCCTCATTAAGAAAAGACAAACAAACAAAAAAGAAATGAAAAGGAGGAAAAACGAACAGACAAACCAAAATATTTCCATCAATATAAAAATTAAGATAATATTTTATTTAAATCATACCTCTTGGGCAAACATCCCATAGATAAAGTAAACAGTTAAAACTTCCAAACAAATCAGCACTGCCTTCATCTTTAAATAGTACTGAAATATAAACAACAATGATGTACTCAGATATCTTTTCTCCTTTAAAACAATATAGTTTCTGATCAAGCGAATTGATCTGTATATATAGAGTGAAAACGTAGAAGGAGGCCCCTATGCATTCGCCCTACATCGCGAACAAAAACAGATAGCAGCGGAAACCTGATTGTAGAGAAAAACAGGGGTAATTTAGTTTTCCCAGATATCTAAAATCTTCTGTTCAACAGTACGTTTTATGATTCTGGAGAGATTCTAAACAGTGAAGACGTCACGATGTAAAAAAAGTAAATAAAAAACTTGTTACGAAAATAATAAACAAATAAACAAAACCTACATCGACGTTTTGGGTATTACGGCAACCTAAAAGATATATGTCATACAGGCTCTCAAAATTATGTTGAATTACTCTTTTTGGCCCCTGACATACATGAAAGAGGAAGGAACCACGTTAAACCAGTTGTCGATTTTACGTCAAACTTATTTGTTCTAGTCCTACATTTTTTCCAACATTGAAGGATTTCCATACTTGACAGAGATAATATATGAAGTGTATTGAAATATAAAGGAAAACGTAACTTTCCAAATGAAGATTATTTTTCTGAGCAGGAACACCGGAACAGCCTCAGCAGCATTACCAAAGGGCTTATGATATATTTTCATTTACAATATACCCTGTCTGAAAATAAAATAGAAAAAAGACACAACTAAGTCGTACAACTATATGAGTTCAGCTATCGATCAGTCCTGGTTCCTTTCTTCATCTGGTTGCTGTCCGGATTTTCCGACTAGTATGTTCAGATTTGTGCAATCCGCAACTTGATGGTGGCTCTGGAATCACTTTAAATGACCTAAACGGAGATTTTTCGACGTGTCATGATTTCAATTGCGCAGCTAAAAATGGCTGCAGTAGCAAAGTTCGCGAAGGTAGTAAGTACCAGTTGTCAAAGATGAGGCTCCAAGTGTACTTTTAATGTATAAATTAATGTTACAGGTGTATCCTTGTTATTCTTTCTTACCTGATTTTCTCTTTCTACCTATCGAAAAAAACCTTTCTGTTTGTGCGTCGGGAACAGATATGGCTTATCAGCTAGTGTAATAAACAACACGTATTTATTACTGGCGAATCACGAACTGTAAGATTTGATACAGTATCAGTAAAATATGAAACAGTTTTCTGGCAAACTCTTTCATTCTATCGTAGGATTATCCTGTAACAATGCTTCTGAGAACGTTTTTGTTGTCTTGAAAGTAAACCATTTGATGGCATAGGAGATATAATTCGACAATTTATACAGAATGGTTACAAAAAATGTTTTGAAAATACGATTGTGTTTATGCATGCAACCAAGTAAAACGTGACATATTTTTGTATTATTATCTTTGTTTATTCTGATCTTGCCTGCGTTTAACAGCACTAGTATATGTATAAGACTACGTAATACTTTACTTCTTAAAAGAACCACTAATGCGTTTACAAGAATAAAATTTAACAGTACTGGTTAATATAAAAGTAATAATACATGTATAATTCTATAATTGGAGGAGCAGTGGTTGAGGGGTTAAAGCGCCGGACTCCCGATCTGAAGGTCGCTGGTCCGAATCCCACCAATGCAGAGAAGTCTCCAATAACTTTTCCGCATTCCACGCTTTCGTGTACTGTATTGTACCCAGAAAGCAGTCATCGAGGTGGATTAATTTAAGTTGCAAGACTTTGCTTCCCAACTGATGTAAAATAAATAAGTTTAGACTAAGTCTATTATTAAACTGTTATGGTTTTTCTTGAAGATATTTTCGGGTCGAAACTTAACTTGAATTTGAACTTGCATATTTCTCATCGATCGGGAAAGAAGTTTTTTGGAACTTATGTAAGTCTTACTGGACGACTCTATAGCTTTTATTGGCACCTCCTACAAGAGGCAGACAATCTGACTGAAAGACTGTTTATAGTAGGTCGTTAGAAAAATTAAAATCACTAAGTACGAACTTTTTAGGTAATATAGTTGTTTGTTTGAGCAACTAGTTATCATGACATATACCTGAAATCAGCGACCAAAAAGTTCCAACAGACTATCTGACAATACTGTACAAGTAATAGCTCACCTACCAATGTTATAGAATGTTCCAAATCTTGCGACCATACATCAAGAAATGGTATAGTAAAATCAGATTGATTACGAACAAAAAAATGTAACCCTTGTTCAGAACTATCCAAAACTTCTTTAATTGCCACAGAAAGGTTTACGTCACCCTACTAATTTATAACTGACAACTTGACAACAAAGAAAGTAGACAATTGAGCCATAAAGCACCATTTCCTGTTGATGTGACCGTTGTGAAGTACTGCTAAACAAAAACATAATGTTGACATATATAATGCCTACTAATGCAGGGTTTTTTCAATACAGGATTATAATACACAGGCTGCTACACTATCTATAGTATTTTTCAGGCTTTAAAGAACTCTCTCCATCTCTCTCTCTTCAGATTATAAAAAAGTGGACATCATGACCTATTTATAGCATTATCAACAGGCTGAAAGGAGTCCTCGCAGTGTATTTCAACGGATAAGGACCATAAGTCCTAATAAGTTCTAACCACATTATTACAGCATTAAAGTTTTTTATCTGCTTGTTAGCACATACAGTTTATATTACCTCAGAATGCACTTACGGGCTGCACGTGATATCATATGACCGTTTCTGGCTCCGCTTAAAATACAAACTTTGTAACTGGTATTTCTTTAGGTGACGTCACCATAAAAAGTTAACCTTCCAAGTAGATTTGTCAGTATCTGTTTGATATGACTGTATTACTTTCATCTTCCCAGCTTCCTAAAATTCGGTTTGTCCTATGATTGGTTTATGTATGTAAAACGATTGTAGTTTTGTCATAGTGTGGGATAGTTGAGAGATATTATCGGACGTGAAATGAAAATAATAAATAAACAAAATGACTGCTTTCTAGAGTTCGGCGAGCACACTCGCCGAGAGGAGATACATTTGTCTGTGGAAGTCGGACTCAAATTCCAATGACGGGGTCCAATGACAGGGTCCACCCTGGTTAACCCTTTACCTAACATTTCGCCGCACTACAAGCTCTTAGTTCAGGATTTGGTCAACAGCGATTAACAGAAAACAAATCTTTACTTTGTTTACCCATAAATGCTTAGTCAAATCAACTTTTCTGTCAATAATATTTTGGTTTTCAATATGGCTATGTATGCTGCAGATTAAACATAGCGTAAGGCATAAAGTATTCTTTAAAAATTAATTTTAAAAAATGTAACTAAAGTGATACCAGTTTATAATAGCACATGGCAATACAACTACGAAGAGAGAGAGAGAGAGAGAAGATAAATTTCAATTACACAGCTCCAGACGAATCGCATCTTAATTTTGACATGCGATAATCTTGTGGGTTTCATCGGTCTTATATATGGAACGCACAAACTGCCTTGCTATGAGTTTTTAATTTGTTGTGTATTCATTTAGGTCTGTGCTGTCCATTTACTAGTCTGTGCCTTTGCCAGTTCGTTCAGTCGTATCCATATAGGGGAAACTAGCTTCTATCATAGACCACCTTTGGCATGTACTAACATTAGTTGTTGGTCGGCACTTTGTTTGTTTCAACAAAAGCCTCGTCAATGTACTCGTGAACGATATCTACAACAGTTTAAAAAAAGAAAACAACAACAACAACATACACAAAAAACACACACAAAAAAACACACCAAAAAAACCACAGAAGGATGACTTTATAATACTATGTGTAAAACAACAACAAATAGAAAATAACAGCAATTTGACTAGTAATCTAAATGGAGTTAGTAAAAATTACAGGTTACGAATTAGCTAACAAGTCCACCTATTTTATCAGATATATTCCGGTACTTGAAGGAAATTGACGTTCCATTGTTCTCGCTACACTCGTTTTTTAAAAAGCCTGCTGTAAACCTTTCGAAAATAATATCATTTTACAAATACAAATACAAATTTTATTTAAAGTCGGTTAAGTCAATAATACAACATTAGCTATGTATAGCTATTGACCGACTAAATAGTAACACACATTAAAATGTAATTTGCACATTAAGCAGAAATTAACAAAGAAACAAACAGACAATATAGACAAAAACAAGGGAGAGAATCCAACTAACGTTACAAATATTAGAGTTAGAGTTCAGTCCCTTGAAACACAGAAACCAGATTCCAGACAATTACATAAAAATATTAGTAGAATCACAAGCTCTGAGAGCTGTAAAGGGCTCCATTTAAGCTCATAAATAAAAATCCAAAGAAACTGATGTCAAGCATACCTATAAGATATATCTAAAGTCAATCTGAACATAAAAATAAAACAGACATCTTACTATTATAACACAGGGTTAATAAGCCTTAACATTTTGACTTACAACAAGCACACGAGCAAACCTCCCCTTCCCATGAGTTGACTATGCTTTTGAACTGGCCAAAATCACAGGGAATCGCTGCGTAGGGGTTAAATGACCCTAAAGTAACTGATAAACCACACTTCTTCTAATTTATATATAAACATGTATTCAAAGGATTTGGGAGAAATGTGGTTTATAAGTATTTGTAGGGTCAGTTAACCCTTACGTACCGATTCCCTGTGGCCAAAATTAGACCCTTCTCTGAAATGATTAGGGAGAGAGTTCCATACTTTAGCTGCCTGGTATTTGAAAGAGTTTATTCCGTAATTTGTTGTCCGTACTTGAGGTACTTTGACTGTGTTAGTATATCAAGTAAGATTTTACAATCCTTTGGTATTATGTGGTCTACTCTGGTCTTTGATCAAGGGTTGCTCCTTAATTTCAGTGGTGTAACTTAGTACACATGTGTTTCAAGGTTGTCTGATCTGTTGCGATCGGGCATTTGTTCTCCAGACCAATCCATATTTTAAAGTTAAGTTTTTGCCAGATGTAGTTCGGGAGTTCCTAGACGGCAACAACATGACTGGGAAAGAATTTATACTAAACCGAAATGGAAACAACAACAACAACAACAAACCGGTGAAAAAACTTTATTTTTTGCCGAAATGGAACTCGTCTATAGCATAGATGTTTCACAGAAGCAGTTTTTAAAAGACTGGGTGTCTGAAGAACGCAGCTGCTTGGACCTTTCATGCAGAAATATTTTAGCTTTACTGAAACAATCAGAAATTCCGGACAGGTAATTTACTCCACCCATTAGGTTTTGCATCATCCTTAAAACAGTTCCAACTTCTGTTGGGGGGGTGCGGAGGGGGATGGCAATAAGAGTGTCTTACTTGACGTACATGGAATATATATTGATTTTGATCAACTTATATTTCCCAAAGAAAAACTATGGACAAAATTGAACTGATGGAGGTGAGACATGGCAGCAGCTTGTGTTCTAGCTAAAGAGACTTTAGCGAACAGGTTTTATAGTATCGCTAGACCTGTTCGCTGAAGCCAATCCCGTATAGAAAGTCAACCAGAACTGTGACATATTTATGTCACGCTGTAATTAAATAAATTTGCATTATCTGGACAAAATCTCTACACATACGAGTAATTCAATCTATTTTGCACACTTCAGTCTATGTTTGTGAATAAAAAAGGTTAGATTGATGGAATAGTACCTCGAAGTTTATCAAAGTTTATAAATTCGCCGCCATTGCTGTCCTATTGTGTGACTTGCTAGACTTTACATTCAGCTACCTTCGCATGGTCTTATTTCTGGAGAGAACAATGAATAGATACAACATTTATTTGTTTATCAAATGGTGTAATTTTTTTGACCCAAATTTTAATTAATAAGGGTGATTTTAATATCCTCTAACAACCTGTATTCGTCCACAACCTCTTTTCGTCCGGCCCCTGAAAATACCTAAAACACGGCGATTTTTACGTAATTTCCGGAAGTGCTCGCGCTATTTGTTTACGAAAGACGCACAAATGTCAAACAACTTCAACTGAAGAGAAATGGAAATACGAACGGTAAAAAAACAAACCTTTTACTTAAATAAGTGTTTTTTACGCCATTTTCACTATTACTAAATTTACTCCAAGTAATTTGCCATTTTATTACACTTATGTCAATCTAAAAGAAAAGTGTTGGCGTCTGTCATGTTTTACATATTACCAGGGCCCCAAAACCTATACCATACCGTATAACATCGTTTCTGTTATTTCTTTATTCCTATTACTAAATGTGCATGGTTCTTACGCTATTTTGATTGATTTTCAACTAATTGGATTTTAATTGAATAAACACATGTATTGATTTTGTTGCTTTTATCAGGTTTTCAATATTTTTTTTTTTCAGAGAATTGGCCCTACAAGAGGGAAGTATAGAGACTATGATAGTGATAAGATGGTTCAAGCATACCTGGCTGTAAAAGAAAACAAAATGTCTATTAGAAAAGCTGCACAGGCTTTTGGTATCCCAAGGAGGACTTTGATGGACAGACTAGATGGAAAGATCCACATTGATGTGCTTAAATCTGGAACCCCTCCACTTTTTACTGAGGAGCAGGAGGTACTTTTTGGTAATCATTTAGAAACTATGGCAGAAATTGGATATGGCTATAGTCGCCAAGAGACAATTCACCTTGCTACTGATTATGCTGTAAGTTTAGGACTGAGAGACAAAAGCCATCCACTAACTGACCGTTGGTTATACAAATTTCTTGAAAGGTGGCCTAACCTGAAAATCAAAAAACCTAGAAGTCTTGAGGTTGCAAGGGCAAAATGTGCTACCCGTGAAGTACTAGACAGATACTTTGATCATTTAAACAACATTTTAGTAAAGTATCATCTAGCTGCAAAACCTCATATGATGTACAATGTTGATGAAAAGGGACTTAAAACTGAACACAAACCACCTAAGGTTGTGTCTGGTAGGTACAATAAAACTCAAGCCATTACATCAGGGAAATCTAAAACTGTCTCTGTGATTGGATGTGTGAATGGTGTAGGACAGCAGGTCCCACCTTACTTTGTCTTCCCTGGAACAAGAATGCTAGATACCTTGTTAGAGGGGGCTTCACCAGGAGCAGACGGGACTGTGTCTCCTACAGGGTGGTCAAATTCTGAAATCTTTGAACATTACATGAAGAACCACCTTCTTAAATACTTACCTAACAGATGTCCCGAGGAACCTGTTTTGATCTTGTATGATGGTCACAAGAGTCACGTGTCCCTGAGTTTAATAGAATGGGCTAACACTGAAAATATTATTCTGTTTGTATTACCTCCCCACTGTAGCCACCTTCTCCAACCACTAGATGTAAGTTGTTTTGGGCCTTTTGAAATTGCCTGGAATGCCGCAGTACATCACTGCATGAGAGAGTCTGGAGGGTGTTTGGTCACACGTCATGAAGTAGCACACTTGGCATGTAAGGTATACAACTCTACTCTTTGTCCAAGTAATATCCAGGCAGCATTCAAGAGATGTGGTATCTTCCCATTTAACAGGGATGCTATATCTGACCACCAAATTGCCCCTGCATCTTCTTTCAGCAGAGATAATGGTGATACAGTCCATATTGAGCAGAGTGAATTGTCTGTTGCTGAAGAGTTTTTAACTACAAGAGGTGGAAAAGTCTTAGAAAATGTACAGACTGCTAAGAAAACAAGAAACACTTTGAGTAAAATAGTAGGAGGTAAGGCCATTACTGAAGATGTCATCATTGAAAAAATAAAAGCTCACTATGATAAGCACCCAGTTACCAAAGCAAAACCTAAAAAATCCTCAGGTAAAGAAAACAAAAGACCATGCACTGCATCCAAACCAGGAACCTCAGGAAAAAAATCAAAAAAGCCCAGAACTAAATTAAACCCTGCTGAACACTTGGAAACAGTTGATAGTTCTGAAGATGATGAAGTGAGTGAGTCAGAAAAGTGTGTAGTGTGTAAAAGGTTTAGCCCAGACATGAGTAAGAGACCATATATAGTCATTGTTTCTTGGGGCCAGTGTGATAAATGTGCAGGCTGGGTCCATTTGGCTTTCTGTACCTCTGTGAGGGTCATAAGGAGGGGAGACACATTTTTGTGTCCCTCTTGCTGCTCACAGTAATATCAACATAAAGACAGCCAATTGTAAATAAGTTTGACAGTTCATAATTAGTTGAAAAAAGTTCCATTTGTTCAAATTCTGGAGTTTTAGACTGTAAAAATGTTCTTTCCTAGAAAAACAGATACTTTTATGACAGTTAAATTTAGTAACTTAACACCTTGGCCACTTGTATGGTAGAGGTTTTGGGTGGACGAAAACATGTTGGATAAAGCCCAAGTGAGACCTAATGATGACCCACTTTCTTGTTTAAAATACAAACAATCAAGAAAAGGTAAGAATTTTATTTTTTCACGCTGATTTAACTTGGTAATAGCGTTAAAGTTATTGATAGTTTAAAGTGGAATATATGTCCTTTGACTTTGATACATTTAAGAATTCCCTTAGGTGGACGAAAAGAGGTTGTTCCGGGATAGTTATCTATTTACTGTTCATAAACTGTCATAATTCTGGTAGCCTTAGTAAATGGGGTTGACCCATAACTTTACTGTCGCGCAACGTCAAAAATCATAAAAGCAACATATAAAGTTATGGAAGCCAGAACTACTTGTGTTCAAGTAAACGGAACACTACAGTACGCGCCAGGAGGAACTCGCATTTTTCTCTTTTGCACAGACACAGAAAAAAAATTTCTGCTGCAACAAGAGGAAAACAACGGACATTCCGAAATATCTTGGTGATATTTGACGACCAGCACGAATTTAATTAGAGTCATAACTCACCTGGATAAGTTGAACATTTAATGAAGGCAGTGGCTACGGTTAAGGAACTGTAATCCCAGCCTCCGAGTCTAGGATTACGGAAGTTCTGTAATCCTAGACAAACCCAATGGAAAAGGCTACAATGAAGTTTTTTAAAGAAGCTTATTTTCAACAGTTAAATATCAAATAGCAAGCCAAAATTTAATTTTTATTCATTAAACAAACCATTTTACCAAATTTACGTTATCAAACTGTCATTTTGTATGTTGTTTCAGCAACTAACTAACGTTAAATATCGTTGTCATCTTTACACTGTCACTTGAGCGCTTATTTATAGTTGGACAAGTAATATAATTCTTTTTTGAAAATAAAATGTTGTAATGTAAAATCATGTAAATCACTTTTACTTGTCCATCTATATCCAGGCCACACCACAAGGAGGCGAAAATTTGTATTTTTACAAGCTTTTCCAGCAGACATGTTATTTCATTTTTTACTTTGTTCTTGTCCTTTCTTTTTGTCATTGTTTTGTGAATTTAATATTGATTTTGAATAAACATTTTTAAGAATGGAATTATTGTTGATAAAAAACTATTGCATTATAATTTGCACATAGCCATAAGTGTTTGTTCTTCGTAAAATGTGTTATGTTTTGTTGTCGTTTTTCTTTTAATTGCCATCCATTTTCATTTGGAACATTCTCTATTCCCCCGATTTTTTTTTTAATCTGACTGCAGGTTGTAAACAATCTTTGTCAAATTACAAATTCACAAAATTCGTAGCGTTAAATGATAAATTATTTCATTAATTGCTTTCTTTTAATGAAGGAATCTTATACAAATAATAAATACAATGTAACCTGTGGTCAAATTTATTGCTGCACAAAATGAACGTGTACTTATTCCCAGGACACCATTGTTTTTTCCACAACCTTCCCCCAACAATTAGAAATTGACAAGATCGACCTGCAGTATTTGCTTCCTAACATTATAATTCAATGAAAACTTGGAATTTAATAGTCGTTCATTTTTTGCATCATAATAATGCGAACAAGATAACACTTAACACAATACACATTAGAGGGCAATTATTCACACCGTCTTTGTAGTGTCTGTAGATGACAACAATGACATTTAACATTAGTCAATACAACAACTAAGATGGCGTATCATAACATAGTGTTGACTCATTTTGGAGAAAATGCAATATTTGAGACAATTGACGGTTTATTACTCGATTTTTGGTATGTAACACTTCTTTAAATATACTTCTATAACCATAGCCTATTTCAGTGGGTTTGTCTAGGATTACGGAACTTTCGTAATCCTAGACTCGGAGGCTAGGATTACGGTTCCGTAACCGTAGCCATTGCCTTTAATGAAACAACCGTAATGAACCTGTGCATTTTACATCTACCAATTATGTGACATTTAGTAAAATTAAAACCAAATTTCAAATACATTTGCTATGTAGGTTTATTGTGTACTTTCGTCGTTTGAAAACACTTGTTACTACATAGCAAAATCGATCAATAATTTTTGCCAAGTGCCTAGACGATACAGATGTCGCAGCAGCATTTACATGTTGTATGTTTTCTTTAAATAGGAAAGCAGTTTTAACACGTCTCAATCGGAAACCAGTCAACTTATTTTCTGAAAATATGATCAGCTGTTTCGAGAAGCACTTTTTTTTAATTGTCATTCTTTGCGTTAACAAATAGGTGCATTCTTAAACAAATGCATCAAAATGAGAGTTTTATACATTTATTTGATACTTTTAAAGCGTAAAATTTGCCGAAATGCAATGGTAATCAGAAACTGTGTGAGCTTCAATATCAATAATTACCTGTGAAAACATTCGCGGAACCATTTAGCGGACGTCCGCCGCGATATTTGGTGAACATGTTCGTGGCGGGGATCCTAGGTGCATTCTTAAACAAATGCATCAAAATGAGAGTTTTATACATTTATTTGATACTTTTAAAGCGTAAAATTTGCCGAAATGCAATGGTAATCAGAAACTGTGTGAGCTTCAATATCAATAATTACCTGTGAAAACATTCGCGGAACCATTTAGCGGACGTCCGCCGCGATATTTGGTGAACATGTTCGTGGCGGGGATCCTCGAAATGCGGTGGATTTGGTCGGGTTTTTTTACGAAATGGGTAGTCTGCGACAGTCTCGAGGAAAACGACTTCCTCCTGGCGTGTACTGTAGACTCTAGGGAGACAGCTTGTCAGAGCCATAAGTAAAGGCTAGTAATCTGGTAGTCTGTAACTATATTGGTTATTTCTTTTAAAATTTCAGACGTTTATTACTATGTAACTGAAGTCTACTGACATCGCTGTAAAGTCACATATTTACAAAATTTCTATGTGCACAGGTCCTTGAAATTGTGTTTTTAGTCCTTCAAGATTTGAAACTGTATTTGTAGCTTCAATTTTGTATATGAAATCACAAGGAATGGAATGCGCCGCAGCTCCGTCTACTAAGAATTCAGGTTGCATCAGCAAAATTGTGCCCAGGTGCAGATATCTATCAGTCCTGTCACTCAGCAGACACTAAAACGTACCAAAACAAATTGCTTAATTTTTTTAGTATGCTACACAGAAGAAGACCACAGGTTTTCAAGCATTTTTGAACAAAATTAATTTGTCTTCACAGCCATTGCGTGACGTCACTGAATTCCAAAAAACTGTGGCAGTTTTCCAGGACAATCTATTTCTGGATCTAATAAATTGAAAGAATAAATTCAAAATTGCGCGAAATATATGTTTTTATCATGGAATAACAGTAAAATGTACTTAAAAATTATTTTTGGGATGCACAGAATTATAGTACAGAAAAGTTTCTTCAGTTTAAAACTGCTTTTGATCAAGAAATATTTTGGAGATTACAGTCTACACAATGACTTCACACAGTGGCTTCGGCGACAAGCAAATTTTGTTGAAAATGCATGAAAAGCAGTGGTTTTCTACTAGGGTGTAAAGTATTAGAGTATTGACAAAAATTAGCGGTTTGTTTTGGTTAGTTTTAGTGTCTACTGCGTGACAGGACTGATAGATATCTGCATGTTTTCGCATTTTAGGTGATGCAACCCAAATTCTTAGAGGGCGGGGCAAGTGGCGTTTCATTCCTTGTGTTTTTATGCACAGAAAAAGAAGCTAGATTAACAGTTTCGACTCTTGAATGACTAAAAATACAATTTCAAGCTCCTGTGGTCTGTGTTAATCATTGTGAATAATAGTTGTTATTGAGGGGACAGAACAGAATTAGTATGAATGAAGATCTCTCTAGAATGTTTCTTATTTATACTGTCTTAAATGGAATGTTATGATTTGTTGACAATACAAGCTCAAATTTTTGATAGATAATAATACAGTAACTAAACTGTTTATGTTATATCTGGTTATAAAGTCAAGTAATGTTCTCATAACCTCTCTTTGGAAAAGGTTCAATTACCTCAGCATTAGCCTTTAAAAACGGATGGTATTGACTACAGATTTGGTTTACCAGACCACTTGCCACTTCTTAAAATCTAACTGTAGTCAAACTTATTTGATGTGATCTTAGGAAATGTTGAGCTTTTTGTGTTGGCTACTGTGAAATCATTTTTGTTCGCGTAGGACGAATTTTCGCGTATTTCGCGCCAGGAACAATGTGCGAATTTAAGACCGCGCTTTTATTAAACTAATAAAACATTTACGTTATCCGAATCTTGATCCTGTCCAAAATACCTGCATATATTTTTCCACTCACTTTTGACCATTAGTTGTTGTTTTTAGCCAATATAACGTGAATAATCAGATGTTTTGGCAAATTCTAAATATCTAGCAAAATTAAAATGAAACTTATTTTGTTTTCTTTTTAAGTATGTTTCGTTTGTATTTTCTTGAATTGTTGAACGCTTGTTTGAAGCGTTTACTAATAATTATTGTATCGTTGTCATAATTCGTTAATTGTTTTTTTAGCGTAACTGATTAGGGACCGGTTACAAAAGACCTGTCGGTATCGATCTTTTAATCTGTGCACACTTAACCTGTGTCAATCAACGTCAGTTAACAGTTGGACCTGCCAGTTTGTATATTCGAAAGCGGACCGCGGTAATTGACACGTATACACTCGTCGGAGGTGATCCAGCGTCATGCAGCTGTCGTCTGCTTTTTATGCTGATAAAAAAAATTGAAGCTGAAATTGAAAATGCGCGAATTTAGGACCGCGCCAACGTACTCTTTTTGCCGTTTGCGCGAAATTTCATCCCAGCGAATTTAAATGATTTCACAGTATATCTCCACTTGCTTCAAACTTCAGAAAGACCAAAATTGTGAAGGGATTACAGCATTTTCACAATGATATAGTATTTTAAGAGGCATTAAACTTAATTTTGTTTCAACTTAGTTGAAATTTTCTAGTCCACATATATTTCAGATTTTTTTTAATAAAGGCAACATCTGATAACTTTGGAAATTGTAACCACCAAAATTGTGGAAGGAATTCTGTAATGCATCTATATCAGTGATTTTCAGAAAACATGGCATGTAAATGATTGTTAGTTTTTACTGTCTAATAAGATTCACAAGAAACTAAAACACAGTATCTGAATGAGATGTTTACATGTTTTTACAAGAATTTGATTTCCCAGTTGAAAGGAAGTTTATTTATTAAGTTTTACCTACAAGTTGTGAAATAATCAGTGTAAAATCTTTGTGTCAAAAATCTGGTTCAAACAATTCTCTTCATACAGTGGGTTAAACGGTTTCAGCTTATTTCATTAAATCTTTCTCACTACCAAAAAATTCTGCCAGTATTGAATAACAAAAGTCTAAAGCCACTTTTATTTAGACAGCTGAATTTGTTTTATAATTATTCAACCTTTATGTCTGTTTTTTCAGTTCAAACTTTGACAGGCAGTATGATGTTGTGGTGTTGGATATAGATAAGCCATGGGAGCCCCATCTGGTGACATCTTTTTCCAAACAGTTGTTACATATTGTATGGGACACGACTGGGAATAAATTACTGCTGATAGATATAGATGGAGAATGCCAAGTCTGGGCTATGAAGGTATGGCCTGTAATATTCTCTTGATACAGTTACATTGATGTTAAATTCGCTTTATTTTACACGGATTCAAAAACAATTTCTTGCTCTTTACCTGTATGTTTATCCCTCATATCAACTGCTGCCTGTTTTCAAACCAGTACTTGAGCTTTATGTTTGGAATATGAAAATTCACTAATATCTCGCACCCTGGTGGGACTGGAACAAGCAATCTCCAGATTGGGGGTGGGGGGGGGGGGCAGAGTTTTACCCCTTGTCCACTGCCCTCCATAAATTTTGATGAAAAACTGATGAGTGTCAGCAGGGTGTTTCAAGTAGAATTCAGTTTAAAAGACCCTGGTGTCAGGGCTAAATTTTGACAAGTCGGAATTATTATTGATATCTGAAATTAGTTTTTAGTGTAAACTGCTAGGCTTTAAGTTAGATTTTAGCTGAATGTGACATTTAAATAATGATAGGGGCAATAAAGCTGGGAAGGGACTATACAATCATACAGGTGATTATTGCAGGAGTTATTTTGAATGCTTGTTCCCATTACATGTACACAAGTTACATGTTCAAGGTGGCTATACAAAATAGGATCTTGGCTTCATACATAAAACTTTGAAGATGCTTCAAACTTAAAATTTTTATCTCCTTTCTCTTTTTTTCAGAAGTTGTATTTTTGTATACTTGATGTTTACAATGTCAGTGTTTGTGATGATATAAAAAAGAAATATGTATAAACATTTCTCCATAACTTTTTCAGGATCACTTGTTGAACCAGTGGCATTGTATTGGTTCAGTGAGCAATGCAGGAGAAGAAATCCTAGCTGTAATGTGGTTTCATAATGGATTGCAGGTATGATGAATAGTGCAGTCCCTGTTCGATGACTGAGGTAACTTTTCGGTTAAAGTCTAAAGCTCATCCAACCTAAACAGGTTCAAGCTGTTTTAAAGTTTTGTAATTCCCCGGGTTAAAATCTCTGTTTCACCGGAATAGCTAAATGGTTAGGATAAAATCATATACAAAAGATGCCAAGGCTAATCTTGTCTTGAGAATGTGTTCTTGGGAAAAGACACACATGCCTTATCCAGTCTTTTTGCCAATTTTATAGCCAGTATTTGGTCATATTTGCAGTGGCAAAAAGTATCTTTTTTTTCCCAATCAGAAAGAAAAAAATCCCAACAGCAAGCCATAAAAATACTGGGGGTAAGATCTAAAACTTTTTTGTCAAAAAATTTTGGCATGTTATACTTGCAGGAAGTCAGCAAAATAAATTTCTAGAGCATAAAGAATTATAGTTGATTTTCATAGAACTGCAGAAAAATATCCCAAAATGTGACAATTTTTCATGAAATTCCAAATCATGAGGGCATTGGTCATATTCCCAAAATGAAAAAAAAAACCTGCCTCATCTCGCCTTGTTTTGATTAGGATCAGTAATACAAATTATTCTTACTTTAAAGTGTGAGGTCAAAAATGTTGATTAAAGACTTTATCCAGGCCATGATTTTCCATGCATAGAAGGGTTTTATTTTATTTTTGTCTCCAAGTATATTTCACCTTCCTGTGGCGGGTTGCTCAAAACTTTAACAGTCTGTTAAACTAACAGTCGGTTAAATTTTGAGTCAGTTTTCTAAGAAATTGACTCACTATTTCAAGAAAGTATCACCATGCAAAAAGACATAACTGAAAGATTTTTTAAAATAAAAAAGAAATTTGAATGAGATATTTGAAAAAAATAAAGTTATTTTGGGTCAAAATTTAACTGATCATCAGTTTAACAGACCGTTAATGTTTTGAGCAACTGGTCCCAGGCTGGTTATTTGCAAACCTGATATTTTATGACTTCCTGTAACATCATACTATGAAATAAAATAGCATCATAAGCATGTTTGTTCACTCTGCTGCTACCCCTTTTACTTACAAAGCCGTCAGTCATGTGACCAAGCCGAGTGTGGGAGTATTTATCATTTCTGTGACTTGATCCAGTTGTTCTAAGCAGCAAAGAAGTCATTTTTGACTACCAGTTGGTCATTTGTTTTCAAAAATTGTCTGAAAACGATAATAATTATACATTAACTGCTGAATTTATTTACTTGGCTAACATGTTTGGAAACTGTTTTGCAGATAACATTTGACCCTGACAAAAGAGACAAAACACAGTACATTGAGAAATTTGTGAGGAATATGAGGTTTACACCGTCTCTGACACAGTTTGGTGGAAGCTTTGTGGAAGGCTGGGTTGTTGTCTCAGCCTCTGGTCTTGTAAGTCTGAGTTGGGGAGTGGTTATTACCATTAGCAGTATTTTATTGGCTTAGTTTTCATTTCATCTCTGTAAGAATACAATGCTGGGTCAGTGAGTAAAGGTGTGTCACCATTTCTGGCATGAACTCTTGCTAAGCTTACTTCATTGGTAAGAAACTGCCTTAGTTCTAAGATAAGGTGACATCGATTACGCGTACATCAAGATAAGGGTACAGTGATTTGATAAATAAATGAGTAATGGAAATTTAAAAGTTGTGTTTCATTAATATAAGGAATAAATAATACCATTTTTGTCTGTATGTCTACTAAATGTAATGTGTCAAAATAATATTCAATAAAATAAACAGACCTCACATTGGAAATAATTTGTTCTTTGCAGGTCACTGTGGGTGTACATCAAGCAGACGGCAGTATAGTAACAGCGTCAGAAAGTTTGTCCCGCAACCACATGCGACTGACAGCTGCCGATATAGCTAACACAGGACATGGTGACATAATGGTGGCTACGAGCGATGGGCAATTATCGTCAGCTATTCAATGTTTCCTGGTCTCAGTAAAATTGTCTGGCAGAAATATTCTTATTTCCTGTGTGAATGGTGCCAGCTTATATACAAAAACACAGCTGGAATATGGAAGCAATGAGAATCATTCAAGGTTTTTAAGTCTTTTGAATTTGTTATAATCTAATCTTTATTTTTTTGTTATGGAAGGACTGTATTTCATTCTTTTAAAATTTAATGTTAATAATTAAGTGTTTTCATAATGGCCTAGTTATTGGGCTGAATGAAGGCCAAAGGCTAATATGACTGTCTGAAGCCCAATAACAAGACATTATGAAAACACTTGATTATTGAAAATTTTATTAATTAACTATAACTATACTATATTTACCAAAGAACATTAGATAGTTAACAATTAACAATTAATGTGAAAATTTTAAATTTTTAATTAAATATTAGTAATTCAATGTTTTCATTAACATCAACAAACAAAAATCCCATGTGTTAGAAGCAGATTCATAATGGCTGAGCTGGTCAGCCAGTGAAAAGGCTCTTATCTCATAATAGCTGAGTTTTTTCATAAAGGCCGAGTTTTTTCATAATGGCCAAGTTTTGTGTTAATAATGTTTTGGAGAAGTTCATATTGGCCCTGCATTTGTAGTGAAAATGTGCCTAATATTGTATAGTTAATAAAACCTTGTAATAGATAGTTCATTTAATGGTATAATCTTATAATACATAAAGATTTAAGTTACCTGTAAGTCGTAGTACAATACCATACACTCAGTGGATCCAGCGTGATGAAAGTTCGAATTGCAAGATTTCTGAAACTATCATGCAAGAGAATGCACTAGTTGATTGAAGACAGCAAAAAATATTGAACAGTAGTTGGCCTGTATGATTTTGCTTTTTAAAACATGTAGGTGAAATACTGTCTACAGTGTCTAGGTTGGCATTAAGAAGTGAAACTTATTTTCTATTTCATCAAAGATACATGTCATTTTGAAAAAGTTTTACCAGAAGTTGTAAAAATAGGCGTCATTTTCTGAAATTTTAGTAGCCATTTGTTTTTTTTGGCTACTGTTAATGCTAACGAAGACTGTTTATAACCAAGACATAACTACATGTATTCTATTTAATAGGTGAAAAAATTCACTCTGTTTTTTATTTTTTATGGTTTAGAGTAACCTGTGTCATGTTATTCTCTACACCTTCAGTAATGGAAATACATCCAAATATTACCCCCAAAAAAGTTATCAAGTTTGCAAACTTTTTCAGTAGTAATTTCTTATGTCAATGTGAATTAGATTTGATTAGTTCGGGCAGTGTTGTAATTCTTACTACAGTAAAAGCTATCAAAGTAAAGATGAAATGTTATTTTATCTTTCCAGGATCACTAAGGTGATGTTTATGAATGAAGAGAGTAGTGATACATTGTTTGTTTGCTGTGGTAACTCCACTTACAGTAGTCTAGAAGTGTGGCAGCTGCTGGAACAGATGTTACCCCAACATAAGATGTTCTCCTTAAACACTGGGCCTTACACATCTATCAAAACACACAAATGGATGCACAAAGCAACCATACCACACCCATCTCAGCTTACCAGCATAGCAGGTCCAAAATTGCCAATGAGTCGTAATGTTGTTGAAACATCAGGATTTTTGCCATATATAGCCATGTCGTATAAGGATGGAACCCTACAACTGATTCATAGATACACATTTCAGTCCATTTCAACATCAAATATTGACAGTCTGTGTCAACCAATGCAGTCTTACTCCCCACATAGTAGTAACAAAATGCCGCGTGTTTCCGTGCAGCTGTCAACTCTAACCCAGACAGGAAGTGGGTGTGGTCTGTTTGGAATGCATGATGGGAGGGTTTACTTGTTCAGCACATACAATGGCAGTAGAGACACAACAATGCAGTTGTCACCATCAGGTATTGTGTTGTTACTCGAGTATGCCATGGTGACAGGACAGGATTGGTGGGATGTTTTCCTTGCAGTTAGACAGGGTAAATGAAAACAATCTTCTATCTTCTTTGATTTCCAAAACTATAAACTTCTGTTGATCACCACAATATGCATACTGTGCACCTTTTATTAGCTCACCTGAGCACAAAGTGCTCAAGGTGAGCTTTTGTGATTGCCTGATGTCCGTCGTCCGTCCGTCGTCAACTTTTTCTTCAAACAACTTTTTCTCCTGAACTGCTGGGCCAATCTTGCTGAAACTTGGCAGGAATGTTACTTGCATGAAGCTTTACCAAAATTGTTCAAATGGTTCAGGTCCATTGCATTTCTAGGCCACAGGAGCTAAGAATAGATTTTCAAAGTTGGAACTTTAAAAATCTTCTTCTCCAGAACTACAAGGCCTGGAACTTAGATATTTGGTATGAAGCATCATCAGGTGGACCTTTACCAAGTTTGTTCAAATCATGACCCCTGGGTCCAAAATGGCCCTGCCCCAAGGGTCACTAGTTTTACATCGAATTATATAGGAAAAACTTTAAAAATCTTCTTGTCTGAAACCACAAGGCCTAGAGTTTAGATATTTGGTGTGCAGCATTGTCCATGGACCTCTACCAAGTTTGTTCAAATCATGGCTCCTGGGTCAAAAATGGCCCCGTCCCTGGGGGTCACTTGATTTACATACAGTTATATAGGGAAAACTTTAAAAATCTTCTTGTCAGAAACCGCAAGGCATGGAGCTTAGATATTTGGTATGAGGCATCATCTAGTGGACCTCTACCAAGATTGTTCAAATAATGACCCTGGGGTCAGAACTGGGCCGCCCTGGGGGTCACTTGATTTACATAGAGTTATATAGGGAAAACTTTAAAAATCTTCTAGATATTTCTACTTTTTGTCATAGAGCCTGTATTTATTGACTGATATTTTACATGTTTACATATTTATATTTACATTACTTCCATATTTTCAATTAAAACATGAAATACTGCTTAACAGCAAACCTACAGCCAAAATACTCAGGTGAGCGATCTAGGGCCATCATGGCCCTCTTGTTAGTGAAGGAAGACAACTTAATACCAAGTAAATAACTGAATATGCTTATGTGGTTGAGTTTATTTCAAGTATGTTGATTATGATTATATATATAAGAACTTGTGGTTTGTTATACATGTATGTTAATTTTATGATCTTTATCATGTTATATGTTTATGCCCAGGTATGATAATGAGTATATGTCAGACATTGACAGAAAACTTCAACAAGCAAGTACACACAATGCAGGATTACGTGTTCATGAGGCTTCTTAGCATGAAGATGGGACTCTACAGTTGTTACAGGTACCCTAACTGCTGTAAAAACAACTACAAAAAATAACACAATAAAACATACATAGGCAGAAGAATTTCCTCCTTGTTTAAAGGGTCAGTTGTGAATATTTGTTATTGAACAATACTGTTCACCATGTATTTCTTGAAGATGTAAAAGCCAGTTTGCTAAATGGTCATATTATTTGACTGTCACTTGGTATACTGAGAATTATCCTCGTAATCGGAGAATTGGTGGGAACTTTTAATAAATTACCTGTTTCAGTGTTTATTTTAAGAAATGGTTCTAACCCAGCAACTGATTCTGAGTGGATTTGATTATCATTTTTATACAACTGGTTTTATTTTGTTGTAAGTGCTGGTCACCAGAAGGCAGTAGACTACCACACACAGCTGGTGTTGTATTCCATAGGCAATGTAATCAAGGCTATACTGAAACCACGTAACATTACATCACAAGATAAGGTTTGTTATTTTTGATACATAATATATCAAGACAAGCTTTGTATTTAGGTACTGAGACTGTGAATAAACTTATTTTTTTCTTCTATTGTTTTCTATTTCAAAAGTAAGGGCAGATAATTTGTCCCTTCAAGAAGAAGCAAAACCAATCCCTTGGGAAATATTTGCCTTTATGTATACATGTACTTCAGTTTATCCCAGATCTGGTGATAATCTTGAAATTATAAATTTCCCTCCAACTTGGATAGCTGTGAGTAATAATAATAATGTAATGCTGATTATATTAAAAATCATCTGTAAAATCATTCTGTTTCTTACATCGAAAATGTAACCACTAAGAAGATAGTCATTTGATTTCCTCCAAAATTAGGGTCCAGCAGAGAAGGTAGGGATATTGTGTACTAAACATACAGATGGTGATATAGACCAGATCCTGAGAAGTCTGGACAGTGAGGAATTCCATGTTGATGTCCGCAAAAAGGATAAAGCAGATGGTTTGCTATTTCAGTTCATAACTACCTGCAAATAGACCTTAATCAAGGGCCATTTCTATAAAACATATATATGTCACTTTCAAAAGGACCAGCACCTTTAAAAGTTTACTTTCACAAGAAAAGAACCTCCAATATGAAAAGTCCCCCGCCAAACCCAACCCCATGGCAGAATTTCTTTCCTGTTTTACTGGAATGGCCTTCACAAAATAGTTCATGCTTTTCCTTTTTTAAACAACATGCCAACACTGGAAATTGCACAATGATTGAAGAACTATTTTTGTAGATTATAAGTTGCTTATTTCACAATCTTTAGTGAGGTATAGGGTATGTAACTGGTTTTTTCTAGTGTATTTTTTTGCTTTTGCTGATTGCATAAAATGTATTGAAGTAACTGTTGAAGGAATAGAGGTTGTTACAGTCTTAATTGCTTACTTAGACATTATTATTTCCCTTTGATTGAAAAATAAGCCTGTGCAAGGTAGCAAAGGAAAATAAAACAGTCTGAAAGGAATCGTCACTATCTTCATATAGTATGTATAATAAGTCTTATTATAAAATGTTTAGTAACTCTTTATGATTTTGTCATTATAGTGACCCTGTTAAGCATGCAACCATTGATCCAGTGGGTTTCAGACTTCAGTCTTCAGCTCCTTAGTGCGGCCCCGATGTTCCAGTCTTTCTCCAGCTTTACTGGATCGTCTCTTCTCACCGACTCAACCGTACTTCACCAACTCCGAGAACTGCTCGTCATCTTCAAAATGTGGGGTCAGATTTACCCATCATGCTTGCCCTGGTTTACAACAACATCTGTGAATCTCGATATACTGAAGCATTTGTATAAGTTACTGACTCGTGCTTGGAACTGTTGCAAGGAAGGCAGAAGTATCGAGTTTGATGATACTTTGTTGGATGAGTGTAGTGTATTGCCAAGTAAAGTATTCATTCCTGGTCTGTCTCAGAGTTTTCGCATGGACAATATGGGATTCACTGTGTTCACCCAGTCATTACCTCTTGCATTTAAGTTTGATGAGGAACCCGATTATCTGTATCAAAAGAAAATTACAAAAACTCACAAGAGTATCGTTGATCAAACTTCACACACAGACAAACAACATCACGACATAGTGCGCCAGATTCACCTTGGAACAAAAGTTTCAGGGGATACTAGAAAATGTACAAGGTGTGGATGCCTGTCTCTGTTGAAAACTGTTGGCAAATCCCAAACTATGATATCATGGGAACAAAGGTGGACACGCAACTGCTTGTGTATGGGACATTGGAAACTGATTATCTAGAAAACTGATACAGACATACCAGCAGAAGTTCAAAATACAGATAAAAGAATACTCGGACATTTTTTAATGCAAGAACTTACTGTCTTGTGCCTGAGAATTATATAGTCATAAAATGCTATGCTTCCTTTAAGTTCTTCAGAATTTAATTTAGATAAATTTTCAGACTCTACCACTACAACAGTGGTTAATGCAAGTTTTAATGTATTGTTGTGTATGAAATAAGTTACCTGAACTATCTTTGCAATTTGGGTCATCTTCTGGGTTATACAGGGCAGTTTTAGACAGGAAATCCAAGTTGATGTCATTATAACATAATTTACTAAAATGCGTTTTGGTTTATCATGCAGTCCAACCTCATGGCAACCATAACCTTACCTGTAAATGTTGTATACATGTACAAATGTATGTTGTATAGAAATATATCAGTGTGGGCTAGCACTAAGTTTGTAATGGGGGATATTTCTTCAGGATTTATGTAAGGCATATATTGCCTTGTTGGTAGAGTTTAATGCTGGATATATTGTGAAATATTTCAGTATTATGCAGTAATGACCATAGAAGCAACACCTGGATTGCATGGATATCTTGTTATTTTATCATGATTCATTCACTTCAGAACTGACAGTCTTATAGGTGCATGTGTCTGGCATTGCTGTGTCTGTAAACCGAGTTTGTAACAGCTTATAATAAAGCATGTCCTAAAACTGAAGTGACTTTGACAATAATTGTAAAAATCTGTGATGTTTAGTTCATTGAAAATGAATAATCTGATCATTGCATTTTATTAAGCTTTAAATTCTGAGTGAGTCTACTTTTTAGCTCACCCTTAGCATATTGTGTTATTGGTGAGCTTTTGTGTTAGCCTTTGCCAGTTGTGTGTCATCTACATTTAGCCTGTGAATACTTGTAGCCATATTTTTGTCCAGTATTCATGGAACTTGCTCAGAATATCTCATGATTGAGTCTGAAACTGGGTGGGGTTTTTAAAACTAGATCACTAGTTCAGATCAATTGAAATGTTGTGGACACACTCTAGGCCAGAATCTTATTCAAATCTTCATTCAACTTGTTCAGAAAATGTTTAAAACATTTTTACTATATCTTTCACAAATTACAACATAAAGCTTACATATTCAGACATCATTTATCTGTAAAAACATATATTAGTCTTTTTTATTAGTTCAAAATTCAAAATTATCTGTTTTCTTATAATTTAAACTTCAAATAACAGAAATTATTATTTGCTTGTTTTCCTCACCACATGTCTAGAAAGACCAGAAAAATCCTTAATATACTCCTACACTAATGGATTGAGTACATATTTCTGTGAAATAAATTTCAGAAATTGGCTTTTACTACGTATTTTCAACAATATATATTTAAGTGTTTCTGAATAAAAGGATCAGCTCCAGACTTCAAATCAGAAAAAGCATCCAGGATAATCATAAAATTAATACTTAATTTTTCAAATTGTTGTCAAATTTAGTATCAAAACTGCAGTCAGTTTATAAAAGCAGAAAGTACAATAAAAGTTGTATCAGGTCTTGTACTTGGTAAACTTAAAGGATCTTGCATTCAACAAAATATTACATATATGCTATAACAGAAGAGCATTTATAAAAGAAAAGAGGTTACTGTATTAAAATAAATTTCTGATGCCAACTGCAAAAAGCAGTTTGGATAAAGGGAGGTAACTATTTCGTAAAAGAACTGATGGGAAAGAGTTACTTTCCCTGGATGCAAATGACTGCCTAATCGAGGGAAGTTTTTATTTCTCACAAAGTTGGGAAAAGTTACATCCCCTATATGCAAGTGGTGTCATCAAAATGAACGGAATTTAATGTCAGAAAAAGAAATGATAGGAAAGTTAACTTCCACTGAACACATAGCATTGCCAAATAATAGCGAGATAACTCAATTTTACAAAATGACAGAAAGAATAACTTAAATGCAAATGGAGTTACCTGAATAAAGGGAAGTTACTTTATTTTACACAATAAAAATGATGGGAAAATGGGTTTACCCTAATGAAAGGAAGTTATTAAATTTCAGGAAAGGAAACGGGAAGAGTTAACTTCCACTAAATGATAATGGCACTGCAAAATTGCATGGAGGTAACTCAATTTCACAAAGAAGACAGAGTGAAAATGGTGTCCGCTGAACAAAGGGACATAACTCAATTTCATGAAAATGATTGGAGTTGATTTTCATTAAATCAAACCTGAATAGCAGTTTCTGAAGTATGGAAGAAAGACCAAAGATTTCCAAGTATATTTTTTAACATAACAGTAATACAATGTTTCACAAGACAATTATTTTCACAGTTAAGTCCCATTCTGTTAATTAACTTCATCATTTGAGCTGAATCCCAAAGGTTTTGAGAATGAAGCCAGTGACCTACATACCTGTTACGCAATCAGAGCTTGGTAGATAATTATTAAGCACAAGATGCCTTTACAAAATGACAGACAAACTCCAGCAAGAACCAGAAGCATGGACCTTGACTCTTTTGGGTTTTTGAATCATTGATCTGAGCAATACCAACCAAAAGCTAAGTCAATGATTGTAAGAAAGCAACACATTTCAGAGACACAATTTTCATGCTTAAAGTTTGACAATGAATACGACTTTGGTCAAGGTCTAATCTAAATAATCATTCGTATTTTTGTGTAGACCAGAGGGAATGCATACACTTACATACTACGTCAATGTATTATGGGATTCTCAAAGAAAAGAAACACAAATTTATGAATTTACTGAAACATGAATTGACATCTACCTATGTATATGACTACATACAAATTGAAATTTATACATTAACCTGTACATGAATTATAAAAAAATACGTTCTGAACACATTTAAAACCAACAGTGCTTTATCCAGACACAGCATGAAATTTAATCAATGGAAAAGTAAGAAAGCTTGATCTATAGTTATTTCCTGAATGCATATGCGTTAACATTCTGCAACTTACATACTGTCAAAACTAAACGCATCATTTATTTCATCTTTTTTTTTTTAATTAGTGGATGATGCTAACTGGGGCATACTTTGAAAAAGAAATTCATAAAGGTTCTTAAGTAATGATGAATGAAAGAGTAAAGCTTTCTTCACTTACCCATAGCTGAATTTAAAATCTGTGACTTGGTAAATGCTTGGAAACTTATTTTTAACTATAATTAACAATCTGCTTAATATACCGTATTTTCAGTTTATCCCTAAACTGAAGATGAGTTAAAGCCAAAAAACTCAGAGACAACAGAAAAAAATGATCCCTTTAACTCACCTTGCTCCGAAAGGTGACTAATGTTGCAAACTAAAGAAAGCTTATGAATTAATTTCCTAATGTGATGTACACTATTCCAGATTACAGATATGGCACGCCAATTGTCGAATTATTAAATGAACCTATGTTTACGCTGTTAAAACTAGGATTTACGGTCGATAATCTAGGTTTTTCAAACATAAAACCTGGTTTTTTAATTGTAAACCTCTATTTTCGAGTGTAAACATAGGATAACGGCGGTAAACCAAAGTTTACGCTCGTAATCTTATGTTTACGTTTGATAAACTAGGTTTCTCAAAGAATATTAGAATTTCGGTCGTTATCCTAAGAAGTTACCAACGTAAACTTGGGTTTGCGACTGTGAACATAGGTTTACTACTGTAAACCTATATTATTTACGTTCGTAAATTCATATTTTTTCTCAGTAACTTAGTTTATCAAACGTAAACCTAGGTTCACGTCCGTAAACTATTGTTCACCACCGTTATCCTACAATTTTGCTCGAAAACACCTGTTAAATTTCGTAAAATATATTTCAAGGGAAGTCAACTGTCCAAAATAACGCGAACCTATGTTTACGCCTGTTAATCTAGGATTTACAATCGACAAAACAAGTTTTTCAATCGTAAAACCTGCTTTTTCGAATTTTATCCTTTATTTTCCAGCGTAAATAAAGGATAACCGTCGTAAACCCTAGATTACGCTCTTGAACCTATATTTACGTTCGATAAACTAGGTTTTTCAATTAAACAACAGATTTCAACCGTTATCCTATGTTTATGGACACTATCTTATTGTTACGCTCGTGAACCCCGGTTTACAATCCTTAAGGATAGTTTACAAACGTAGCCTATATTTTCGACCGTAAACTTGTGTTTTCAAACGTGATCTATGGTTTACGAGCATAAACTACGGTTTTCTACAATAACCCATGATTTCGCTCGAAAATGTAAGTAAACTTGAAAAACTATGTTTTACGTTTGGAAAACCTGGTTTATCAACCGTAAATCCTAGTTTTTCGACCGTAAACATAGGTTCATGTAATAATTGGACAATTGGTGTGCCATATACAGACTAACTTACTTTTTGCAAGTCGAGGTTTTCTTCATACAAGTAGAGGTTTTCTTAACACATAACTGAACTATAGCATTGCACATTATTGTATGTCCTTAAAATGTTTTACCTGTCATTTACTTCCTCTAAGGATAAACAAAACTATCTCTTGACCTAGCTATCTAAACAGGTTAACCCTGAACCTGCTGAATTTTTGTAATGGATTTGCCGAGCTTTGAATTTGGAACAGTCCATTCCAAGTTTAAGGGATTTAAATATCATAATATGAAAACTGAGCTACCAACAGTATAGAGCCTGGTCGGACTGCACGGATGTGCAGGCTGGCCTGGCTCTTTACTGGTGGCAAAGGCTAATCACAATTGGTTCCAGCAGGTTAAGGGTTAAACATATTAAGATTTAAAGTTGAAAATGAGTTTCAATTACAAGCTGTGATAAGAACCTGTCTGAAACAATGAACCAGAATCATAAAGGTTATTTTTAGTACATTTTGTAAAAGTTACACAAGTTTCAGAGAAAAAAAGTTCATAAAAAATCTTATCAAAAAAGTCTGATAAAAAGATATCAATAGAAATCTTAAGAAATAAGCAATACAAATATTGAAGAAATCTGTAAAGTTAAAAAAATATTACCAGTGGACTGGATTGGTGTATAACAGCGTCATTCTCAGAAGATTAGGAAACTTCTGTTTCTCTACTTATGCATTTTTGATGAGTTCATGTAGTAAACATTGGAAAGGAGCTTTTTTAACATGGTGTCCTGCCCACATCAAAATCATAATTCAACCAATGAAATTTAAAAAGAACACAAAAAAGTGCCTATTGCTGCATAGACTTATCTAAGAAATAAGGTATAATCAGATTCTATCTTGGTTGATCTCATTCCAAAAAATTAGTTATACTGAAATACGTTCTAAACACATTTAAAACCAATAGTGCTTTCGGATAGGTTGAATAGGTTCAAGCTGACATCTCAATTGTAACATTATCTGCAAAATCCTAGTGAACAATTAAAACATTACGAACAGTTCAAACTTATTAAAAAGCATAAAATAATACACTTCAAGTTTTGTTTAACAACAAATAAAACTAAAATTCAGCAACTAAAGTCATAAAACTTGCCTGAGTGTCTGTCCCAGGAAAAATTCTGTCTACATATATTAACAATAACTCATAAGAACAGGTCAGAACTACACACATGTAACTATATACTACACTTTATATAATCTTATAAAACAACTTTCAAGATAAGACCTTAATGACTTAAGCAATGGCTATTTCCTGGTGAAAGATCACAAAACAAAACAGCCACAGAATATATTAATGTTTCTAAACTTAGACTTTTTCTGCAATGAAGTATAAAACATGATATGAACATAACATACTGATGTTCTCTTCTCTTACAAGCTGAATGCAAAGGACTTGTGCACAGGTTGTTTACTTGTTTAAAGGCTGCTGCAGTCAATGATGAAAAACACTTTCAGTCTTAGTGAAAGACCGTTAAAGGGACTGGCCTCCAGATGACAAAAAAAGGAAGTTTTCTTGTATTATAAATTTCTTGTTATATTTATGACTAATGCTTAAAAACTAACTAACTGACAAAAAATAAGTCAGATAATCACATTATAAATTGTTTTTTTTCCTATCATAGTGCTATACCATAACTTGACAGTATATTTTTGTACGTTCTGCGAAGATTCACTATCCAACTTACCTGAAAGAGGGCTGGCCCAAAATTGATTAGGGTCTCCTGTTGTGATAATGCATGATACAATCCTACATGTAGTATGCTGCATAAAACAAGTAATAAAATCTGCCTATTTCTATTCCTGTGGATTGCTAAAATATGCATATAAATGCCAACACTTAAAACAGTTTGGTGACAAGTGGTTTAGTTAACATACAGAAATTAACACACATCCAGTGAAACTTTTATAAAAATGAGATCACTATAAACAGAACAGAATGAGGAGGAGTTGCTTAATGAGGAGGAGTTGCTTAACGAGGAGGAGTTACTTAATGAGGAGGAGTTACTTAAAATTCCTTGTTACATGTACTCTGAACTTCTAAATGTAAGAATTAGAGCAGTGATTAAACATGCATCAGTCTTTATGATATGACTGAGGTCAGATATCAAAATCTAAACTACATGATTTATAACTGCATATATATGATATATACAGAACATGATAAAAGTCATATTGTCTAATTACATTCTTAAAACAGGATGATCATGATTTTTTTTGTTTTCATGAGATGAATAATGTGATGACTGAATGGCTATTAAAACGTATGAAAAATCTCCTTCATTTCTGATAACTTTATTTCTTACTGTTGTACAACGCTGACACATGCTTTCGACCTGTGAAGTGTTCTTTGCATGAGTACCTATTTCTTCTCTCAATTCTCAGTTATTCATTTACCTCACCGCATTTTCTCACTATCACATTAACCAGTCTGAATATGATTAGTTTTGAAATCAGTCTTTTTAATCTTAACAAAAAAACTGTTCTTCATTCTGCATACACTTAAAAAAGTCTGAACACCTAAATTTACACAGTTTAAGTACACAGTTTATTCAAAGTCTGTGCATGAATTTTCAACCATTTATAGTTTGTTAGAAATAGAAAAAAATAACTGAACTATAACAGTTAATCAGTATTTTTGTAACTTCTTAAAGTTCTCCTGCATCTGAACCTTACTGATTTACAGAACCAACGAATGCTGGAAAACATTCTTTGTACAGTGAGAGTGCCAGAATTCCCAGTCCATAACTTGAAACTATCTCACACAATAACCCTGAATAGTCCTAACATCACACTAGTCTTTACACTTTCTGGCCAGACAGAAACAATGACTTTTTATCTTAGAAAACACTGCTGCATGTTACCACTCACTATTATATCTGATCATTAATTCAATGCTTAATTCCTGTGTTAGTTCATCCGTAAATAACAACCCAATGTTCAATGTTTGTTCAGTTACTAGCTGCCCTGAATACAGCAGAAATGTCACTCTCTCCATATCCTAACCGTCTAGCTTTCTTGTAGAGCTGCAAGAAAATATACACAATTACCACATGTAAAATGAGAAACATTTCATTCCCTCCTCAATCTATGAAGGCTATATTACTTCCCTTTTCTACGGGGGTAATAAATACCACTACATGACCAAGGGCATATAACTCTGCAACACTTGAACCAAGTGAGAACACTTGAAACAACAGACATAGGTAAGAAAGGTATGCAAGTGTAGTATCTGTATTAAATGACTTGGCAATAGACGGCCCAGCCAATTTAATCTTACACTGTCTATGTGAATATCTTTTATCCTTCAAGCTTCACTCAAGATAAATTAGAAAAGGTTTCATCTCATTCTTATAAGAAATTTTCTTAGAACAAATGTTAATGTAGGAACTATACAGCACTTCTAAATTCTTCATCAAAAGGATGATTTTTGTTAATCAAAAGCTATCTCAGTAGATTGCACTAAATTATCCAATGTAACAGTGAAATAAACTAGATATACCAATTACTCTGACAGTTTTAACAAGCATTTTAAAACCCTCCTACATAATCATGTGAGTTAAAGCTTTCAACCACATTATCTCTACATTAATATTTACTTAAATGCAACATGTCATACTTAATAATTTCAGTAAAGGTTTTCAACCACACTCTCTCTAAAACAACATCTCTTTAACTCCTAAACAATTTATCCTCTATAATTATTTCAATTAAAAGCCTTGGACCTAGTTCCCTGCAAACTCTGAAAAATGTTCAAATCAATGCTGTAGAAGAGAAGAACCATATAATTTTGGTCTAGAGATCATTTACCTCATTGGCTGCAGCGGCTATGTAAAGGGGTTGTTCAACTTTGTCACCTAACTGTAATGCTAATCTAAGGTCCTTCTGCTGATGTTGTAATGGGAAATGAGGGTCGTACTTCTGATTCAAAATTGCTGAAAATATTAAAACACATACAAAATAACTTTACTATTTCTTCATATATAGTAGTTTGGTTGATAATTCAATTCTTATTTTCTGCAGATTATTTTTTTGCACTAGCAGATGTAGCTATATATCAATTTTTGTTTTCATCATGAAAACTTGAGGTAAGTATTACAGAAATCTCACCTAAGCTGTATATCAATTTAAAATTTTAAGTAGAAATTTATGTGGCAACAAAACACCTGTTATAATCCTTGACCTATCCGACACAATGAAGGCCCATCTGTTCTTGCTACCCCAAAACGACCCACTTTTCTAAATGCGGTTATTTTCATAACACAGTACAAACATTATACCTTGACTTTTATGAATGATGGTTGGACACCTAAGTGAACCAAGACTTAAAACTTCAGCTACATCCTCAAGGTCAAGGCCAACCTTCTCTGCCATGGCCATGCCCTCTGACAAACTGGCCACCACTGAACCCATCACCATGTTGATAATGAGTTTCATTCTTGTAGCTGCCCCTGGGTCTGAACCTGGATAAAATGAAATTCAATACAAATATTTAAGAAATTTAGATTTTACGAAATTACAAGCTCAGAAAGAATACTTCAGTTTGCTTTCTGTTTAAGGAAATAATACTGTTTTGTTTTTTTAAGGAAATAATACTGTTTCCTATCGTAAATATAGTCTGTTAATTGTACTGGAGAATCATAATTAAAAGTGAAAAACAACCAAGTAATACACTTACAGAAAGTTACAACCACCATCTATCAAAGATATAGCAAACTAAATATTCTCTCTGAAAAATGGCCAATATTTGCTATATTGTTGCACTTCCATACTCCAGCAGTTTTATAATCAGTGTTGTTAAAAAATATAACGGGCCAAGAGAAGCACAAGAGAGACCTGTCTCCTTCTTTATGTTTGTTGTTGTTTTTTTCATTCTAAATTATAACCTGTATTATTCCTTTTATATTATTTATACTCTAAATCATAAAAAACTTTACTTTTTAACTTATTTTGAGGCTACTTTACAAACTCAGAAGATAAGACTTTTGGATTCACTCCTGTCATTTATAGAAACATTCAAACCATAAAATCAGATCTTACCTAAATATAAAGATTTCTTGCCAATTGCTTCAAAACAAGAGAAACAATCATCAAACAGCTTTCGATCTCCTGAAGCTAGAATAGTGAGCTGCCCTTCTAAGGCTGGTACCCTGCTGCCTACAACTGGGGCTTCTAGATATACACCCCCACGTGCCTGTATTGCCTGGAACGTAAAACCATTGCTTTTTGTAACATGATTTTGATCCACACTGGCATTTTAATTTAGGGCACCTTTTTCCCCTAACCCTAAATAAGTAACCTTAGTTTAAAACTTTGTGGTTCATGTCAGCAAAAACACACCTAAACAGCAACTAAATATTTACAGCTGTGATCACAAGAATGGCATTCAAAAGTATGACCAGTAAAACCAAACAGGAAAAAGAAACCTTTGAGCTATTTGAATTTCAAAATTCATTTTTTTTTCTTTCAAAATTTCACTTAAGTCAAAAGATGTCAATGATATTTACAGCCTCAAAAAAAAATACATTGTCATCTTCAGTTAACAATCTTTTGGGTTTTTTTGTGATGGCTGATCCTACCAAACCTATAAAGCATACAGAATATAAAGCAAAGCAAACACTGCTTTGAAATATTTACCTCTGCTACATCTTGTACTGTTTCTTCATCTATAGTTGACATTTCCACAAAACATTTGCCTGCAACTATACCCCGCAATACTCCTTGGGTTCCAAACACAATCTGCATGAAATGAAGAATTTAAAAATTACAGCCATCAACAGCTCTCAATTCCCTAGCTGGATGACATTTGCAAATCAAAGTTTACAAACTGTAAACACCGATGGATCAATTGTCTTTGAATCCACATTAAAATTTCTCATGCTGCACATCATTTTCATACTGTGTAATCTCATTTGCAAACTCGACCACATATATAACTCATTACTTTCTGATCAAACTGAACCATTGCATAACTGGTCCAGGTCATATCAGGAACAGGCCAGTAGGCAAGCAGATGATGAATAATGTATATTCTAAAAACAGCAATGACTTTGTATCACTGCACTACAAAGAACATTAGACAGAAAATTGTAAAAAAAAAAATAGAAAATCAAAAACAACCTTCTCTCAAACCATGGCAGTTAGAAAGATACTGAATTAGGTAATTTCTTTATTGCTAAATGATCACTAACTTCTAAGAATGTAAATGTTACTTTAAATGTTTGAATCGATACAACTATTTGTTTTAGTGTTTAGGTAGAAATTTCTAGCTGTTGTTAGGTGATCTGTAATAAGCTGGTGTCCTTTGTAACACTGGATTGATTGTGTGACAGCTGATCCAACAAGAGCCATCAGTGGGGACACCACGCTCGACTATTTATGTACTGGATAGTTAAGACAGGGAGAAATATTAAATAAAAATTTAATTCAAGATCTATAGATATATAGACAACAATCTTCCTCATGGTAGATGAAGTATCAAATAATATTTATTATTTTATGACTGATACATATGAAAATTGCAGAATATAATTTATATTTATATGTGGGTGATGATAAGGAACATGTATTTAAGTGAAATATTACAATTTTTAAGGAATATTCTAAGTTTAAATGTGAGATCATTCTGGCAATATGGGTGCTAGAGTTATGAACCTTACCATATCTGATGTGGGTGATGATATGGAACATATATTTGAAGTTTGAAGTACATCCCTCGATCAATAAAGAAGTTATAGTAAAATATTACAATTTTTAGGGAAAATTCTGTCTAAACTAAAAGGGTAGATAATTCTGGAAATATCGGTGCTAGAGTTATGAACCTTACGGTATAACCACATATGATGTGGGTGAAGGAACATATATTTGAAGTTTGAAGTAAATCCCTCAATAAATAAAAAAATTACAGTAAAAATTATTTTACTGTACAAAAACTTTAAATCAGAAATCTGGATGTGGACAGCCGAGAGAGTAGGCCAGCTAGCTCTACATATAGTCTGTAAAGTCGAGCTAAAAAGTAATCTTTTCTAAAAGCGTTTGCTTAAAAAAAATTCACTGATTAAGTAATGGTAATTGTCATCATCAAAGAACTGTGAAAGTGTTCCTTCTCATTTCATAACCTCCAGATGTGCAATGGATGTTGATATTTTGTGCAAATGTTCCATTATAGAAAAGAATGCTTGAGGAGTTCAGTTAGTGTTCTTTACTTTAAGCTAATCTGATGTAGTATGCTGGCTGAAAATAACATGCTAATCCTTTGACAAATGTTTGGTATATCTTGCTGTTACAGACAGCTTCTCTGGGATATTTATGAGTTTCTATCTGTAAAATTCTTCTGCTAAAGTTTACCTGTACTTTAAGACATCACGGTATTTTCAAAGCCAACTTAACACTGTGAACATTATAGAAGTACTTACATCTTTGACTGCAGTTGTGTCAGCCACACAACAAAACGTGATATCACACTGCTGCACCACCTCACATGGAGAACTGCCCTTTAATGCTCCTGCCTTCACAAAGTCCCGACACTGAAAATATACAAGATTGAATACTGTAAAATATGCTGGAAATTTGTACAAACATGATCTTTTCTATGTTTCTTCTACATCTCAACTGACTTGAACTATCCCAATCTACAACTTGTTCATAACAGTCTCTGTGCTTTTAGCTCCAGACTGAATGCCTGTAAATAAACAACTGGTGAGCTCTGATGAGCCAGGTGGAAAAAAAGGTCTGTGCAGGCAGACAGGTTTGACTCCCATAATTATAGCCTGGAAGACTGGTGTGTTGTTCCATTATGTTGTTTGAAAGGACTCAGGGAGCAAATTAGTTCTAAACTACTGAGCTGGAAAGACTCTTAACTAAAATCATTTAGGTGACAAAATATTTTCTTTCTAAGGTGTGCAATGTTGTTAAATCTACATTATTGTAAACACTTGGTTTAAAACTGTTGATTGCTCAAGAAATGCAAATACTACATACTAAGATTTTTACTAGTTTGTCAATTTGAATTTGGTCAAATGTCACATAATTTTTGACAGTGCATTGTAAAACAACATGCTTTAAAACATTTTTTTTTCTAACATCTATGATCTACTCAAACTGAATGTAAACCTGCACTGCTTTAAAAGATGATGGCATTTAATGTCAATGTGACAACTTTACACTAAAACTGCCAATCCCTAATGTTCTCAAACATTCAGCAACATCAAATATAATCTATTTGCACCTGCTCTGCATGCTTGATGACATATTTACTTGTTCTAGTGTTAAAAGACTTTTAAAGTCAGCTCAAATACATCGGCAAGGATTTCTCGGGATTAGTTTTAAGTGTTTGTAGTGGGGGCAGAAGCAGCATGTGTGGACCGAAATAGAAACAATACTCTTCTCAAATGATAGTGACATTTAACAGTTCTAAGGCAAACTGGAAGTGTTCTTTAACAGTGTGAAATCTGTTTTAACAGATCTGAAAATATCCTACCAACAGAGACAATTTGCCGATGAAATATCAAGTCTGTTATTTTTCCTCTTCTTTTGCTACAATGGAGTGATGGTCTGCCTTAGAGCAACATCTAATATTTCATTCTCTTGTCACTTGTTAATGACCAAAACAAGTAATCTGCAGTTTTATTCAAGGTCACAGAATAAGTAAATTTTCATGACAAACTCTCCAACTCTTAGCTTTTAATTATACTGTAACCAATGCTAAGAAAACGTGTTAAGAATGTATTCAGCTACTGTTAGAAAACAATGTGAGACTCCCAGAAAAGATACCAGGAAAACTTCAGGTATCTGATTAATACTAAATGATTGCTAATGAGGCGAAAAAAAATGTTATTAGAGCTAATCACTGCCAGATATACTATAACCTGATCCAATTATTTAAGGTTCAAAACACCCACAGAAACATAGAACTCCTAATACTTATGATGATTGCTTATTCAACAAAACATGTTCTTATTCTTTTAATTCCATTAAAAAGGCATACCAAGATGAAAAGTCTGTAAAAAAATCCAGTGAAACAAAAGAAACAGCAAAGCACTTGCAACTCACTCAGCTATGTCAACAGAAAACTTGATTTTCACAGTCAAAACTCAATTGTAAATAAAACAGTCCAAAAACAAAAGAACAGAAAGATCATATAGGTAATTCTGCTCCCAAATGTCCTTTAGATATTTGCAGGAATGAAAATGCTTTTGTCTCAGTGTATGTGTGAGAGAATTTAGTGACTTTGATTCCTTAATCTAGTTGATGCAGACAAAGTAGTAATGTTGATACAATAAATATATTACTTAAAAAGAAAGACATTATGTACTAAAGTGATTTTCTAAATATAACATAAATGGATTTTTTAAAACAATGTTTAAATAAGAGCTTCAGTTACTCAGGAAAAATGTTCTGTTTGCATTACTTAATGACAATAACTGATTGTGACAGATCAATTATATTGAGGTCAACAAACACACAGATTTGATGCTCTTTTTGTCTCCGAGGTCAAAAACTGATACAGAATTCATTCACCAGTATATAAGTGTCCAATGTAACAGTGCTGTTATAACTGAATAGGTACCAATTTTCAGTGAAAGTATGAGCAAACCTTTTCAATAACAATGTGCATAAATGCAGCTGGATTTGAAAACACTAAAGGGAAGCAGTTGATTTTTCAGTACCTAACGTTCACCGACTTACCTTTGAAATACATTTTTTTTTTTGACATGCAAAATTATGCTGCATTTAGTACTTAAATTATTACAATTATGCTGTAAATTTTAGTACTGAAGACAAATCATTCAGCATCATAGGTAAATCACATTCCCCTGGAGATATTTTTGACATAGTTTATAACATTGTTTCTTTACAAACATGTTCTTTCTCTCTAGATTCAGTATACAACACAAGGCCAGCAATGTTATTCACCAACTATACCCAATAATCTATAAATCCCCCTCAGATACTGCCAATATCACTCTATACCACATTCACTCTATTGGAAACCAATAACATCAGGAGCCTGATGTCTGGTAGATTCAGGCCATGTGACATCAACAGCCAATCAGATGTGAGCTTATTTGTGAGAACAGTAACCGTGTGCATATAACTTAGTTGTTTTATGTATGAACTGAATATAGCAAGTGTTAAGTTAAAACAGTAGATAAAAATAGTAGTCAGTGAAGGGAAGGATGTATACCACTACAAAGGAACATGTGTAAATGACAGTTACAACCTCTATATACATACTGCCTGTTCACATAAATGATATTTCACCAGCTTAAAACTAGGTTGTATTGTAAACATTAGAATCATGGAATGGATTGGGAGGCTTGTTAGCAGTAAGTGGTTCTTTGTTTTTTTACCTGTTATATAAACCATCCTGTATTAGGGTGTCAAAATAAGATGCAACATTAATTAACAATACTGGGAACATATTAAACAGTGCCAACAACAAACTTTCAGGTTGGTTAATACAATGTCAGGTTGATAAATACAGTGTATTGCTATCATCTTTTCAGACAGGTTAAAATGTGTGCAAGTTTTCTCCCTCATAATAAGGATATCAACATCTCAGACATGTAATCACTTAACCTCTCACTGACTAAAGATTATGCTTTACATCCCTCCTACCAGCAATGACCAGTGTGAGAAAGTTGAAAGTTTAACTTGCCTAACTAATCTTACACTGACTACAAGAAGATGCAGCTAAACCAAATCAGGTCTACAAAAAATTCAGCACAGATAAATGCTGCACTATTGTCCAGTCAACAGAGTTAGTCAGTATTAAGAACCTGCTTTGAAATGTTATACCCTCCCAGCTGCACTGTATACCTTTGTTCAAAGCTTTTCAATCAATGACTTAAAACCCATTAAATTCAAATTAGATGGTTTTTGCAACATCCAGTAACTCACCTGTTTTCAAAATTCACACACTCTTCTAAATGACTTAATTCAACTGAAAGTGAGATCAAATTTCTTGCCCTGATTTCCAATCCAACAAGGAGATTCAAAGATAAACAAGAAAATATTAGAGGACAAAGCAAAAAAAGCACGACTTTCAAGATACAGGCAGGGAAGGGTGCGTGGTGGCTAGTCCTTGTGTTTTTGCTGCACAAGAATGCCACATATTGTTTGTATAACATTTTCTTTTGTCTTACCCTTCAAGATGCATATCTTTCACATATTTATTGGCATGGCCTTTCAAAATGCATAACTTTCACCAAAGTCATTGCAGCAAGCTACGTAAATCTGAATAAATTATTTATCCAGAGGAGCTATTATTTACTGCCAAGTCATTTACGCAGGATATAAACTACATAAAAACAGAAAGCTTTCGCTACAGCAAACTTTCACAGTTCACATACACGGCAACCAAGACAATTCTGAGATTTTGCATTAAGTTTTTTTTTCTAGCATGTAATTTGCAAAGTTAACTCCCATTCTACATATGTGAACCAAACCTTACTCTAGAAGAGGTCTTAAAATATCCCCTGCTGTCACTAATGAGAGTTAGGGGATGATACTTGACAATTTTTTTTTCTATTTTCATGAGTGTTACCATACTATACATTTATAGTATCAATTTTCAAGTCCATGGGGACTATTCATGCACAACTGCTGTAGGCCAGAGTGTGTAATATAAACTGCATATATATGAGATTTACTGCTGTTGATACTGCTGTTAATATTTTATACATCAGCCTACCTGGCATTAAGGTCAGAAAGTGCAGTAACTGATGAATCCTGCACTCATAACATGGCTGGCATAAATACCTGCACAGTCAAAGAACAAAGAAAACTGTTGTTCACTGTGGTATAAAGTTTTGCATTAGAACTAAGAAACTGTACCTGTGCTGAAACAGACTCTGGCTGTAAATATATTTAGATCTTATTCTTAATCTTTTCCAAACATGTTCCCTTCCTTCCTTTTACCTTCTGGCCATTAGGGTGATGTTGGAGGGTTTTTACTTTTGACATTTTAACAACATTTGTTTAATGTGATTCACATTCTAAATTATAGTTAATTTATTCAAAAACAAAAAAAAGGTAGGCTTTTGCATAAAACACTTTCCCATTAAATATGAAACATCCCAGCTCTTGTTAAGATTACCTCCACAATTGTCTTACTACATTTACAATACAAATAATTAATATATTCACAATCCAACCTATTATTTTCTACGTCACTTGTATACAGGAAACATCATTGTAAGTTATAGCTTTGTAATGAATATGTCCCCTGTTATAGGCACTTAACTGAATAACATCTGTCAAGTTTTTTTATGGTAAGACGTTTGTCATATTCTAGGTTTCTGTGTCAATTAAAACTAGCGATAATGACTTCAGCCAAGTGAATTGTAATAAAAATGCTGACAATGCTCAAATGTTTGAATATTCAGCATATTATTGGTCCATTCTCACCAATGTTTATATGTTAAAAACTTATCTTGATATACCAACAAATAAACACACATATCTTGGCACATGGAATTCTATAATCAGTGTAACATAACACAAATTAAGTTCTACATTAGATAATGTATCTGAACTATGAAATTATCAAACCTGTTGTTACAAGTGAAATGTTCATTTTGTGCAGCAGGGGAAAAAAAATGCAGGTGAAAGTCTGAAAAGTTTAAGACTTTATTCACTGACCTGACAATTCTCTCTTTGCAGTTATTTATAAAAGAAATACCAGTTAATTCTCTCTGAACATGTAAACCAGATTCGTGAAATATCTGTAAAGCTGTTCAGAGTCATGGGAATCACTATAACATAGAGGAAAATAACCTCCGGACAGGAAAGAAATTAAGAAGCTTCCAATAAATTGCTTAAGCACGTTTTCTAAGACAATCAAGTTATTACTAGCCAGTCAAGAGACAGAATGAATCTTAGCTTTCATTTATACCATAATCCCAAAGGAGCCTGAATGTCTGTAAGAGTGTAACTCTATGCATTTTTCAATCCACATTCCCTCCATTCTGTCCTTCATATATATTTCTCTCATCTCGACCCCCCACCCCACTCCCCCACACACAAAAAATCACTCCCAAAACCCTTCTCCCCCTCCCTCCCAGAAATGTCACAAATATTTTCATATATATATTTAATTTTCCCACCATTTATTTGCCTGTTAGCAGTGGGACTGCAATAACTATGCAACTCATCATCTTCAATGTTAAAATCCCCCAGTCCTAATTTTCTTTTTTTTTCTCTCTTTTTATTTCCACATTTCATTTGTGCCTTTCAACACAAAGTATTGGAGCTTAAACTATTCCAGTTATAAAATGAGGACAGCAAGCCGATGCTGTGACACGGGAGCATCTCCTCACACTGATAACCTATTTTTCATACCAGTGATAAAATCTGTTTATAGCTATACTAAGAGTACTCATTTGCAATTATAATTACAAGCTAAAAATGTCTAACTGCAGTCATTTGATACTGAAAAGGTTTCTTAACTTTACCTAAATGTAAATTTTGGGTGTAAAAATTACAGGTAAGAAGCTGTCTTTCTATTAAAAAATTCTAATTACTAACTACCATAGGTAGTCTGTAAGCACATGCTAAACTGAGTTTTTGACTTATGTATAGCTATTTCATCATACACTAACGCGACATAAACCAAAATAGTCTGTCATTTTGTACATGCATTTCACTGCTTCATTATCGTACGTCAGTTGTAAGATTATTTTCACCTACTAACATTTTATTTCTTTTGAATTTCAGTAACAATTTTCAGTATTTAGAATGCTTACTTACTGATAAAGTCTTTGCATCATTTCTCACCAAATTTTTCTAGCTAAGTAATGTAGTATGAAACTTGATGGATAGAAAAGTACAGCTGTTTGAAACCTAGAGCATCTTTCTCCCAAGAGATTTCTTTATTGCCACTAAAAAAAAAACAAATTCTAAGAGACTATGAGAAAATGTTCAATACTGTGACAACTCAGAGCCTTTTTTGTCAGGACAAAACTCTTTGGGGTCCAATAAAACAAAGACAATGTCAGCTTAAAATAGCCTGTCTTAATATAAAAATCATACTGATTATCAACTTTCTATGTTCTTTGTCTGCTAGGATTGTGATCAAGGTTTTTCAAAACTTGGATGTCAAATTCATTTTTATTACATTTAACACAGTACAATTTTAGCAGATCATCACTTAATTTCTCAAACAAGCAAACATATGGTCATCTCCAAAAGTAAAATTCTGATCAATTTTAACATGAACAAATTGTTTACCACATATTCATTTTGAAGAGAACCTTATCATAAATTGTTATTGTTACAATAACCTGATAAGACAGTTATATACATTAAGTATGTAATTTTGTTATCAATTCTCATAATTTAATTTTGATTTGAAGACAAGAACAGATTTGCTGACTTTGTTGTTGATGTCACAATATCTGTGATAAGATTGCTGGATGATAAATAAATAATTCATACAAACAACTGGTCCGTCACCTACTGAAAATGTCAATGTTACTAAATCATCTAACAAGTCCCTGCTTGTAAGAGCAGGTATTAAAACAAAGAGAAAGGATGTTTTGTTTTTTATTGTGACATTTAAGTGGAAATTACTTCTGTCTGGCTTTTTCAGTTTTTATAATAATTCTTTCTGTCACTGAAAAACAAGCTCTCAATTCTAATTCATATATAGATACAAGCTTTAAGGCCAAGTTACACCTATACATTGTTGTCAAAATACACTAAAATACCAGGATCTATATTTGTACGTGTTACAACTATGGTTCTATCAAATATTCCTATAACTGAAACAACTAAATACAACCCCATATTTACAAATCTGAAGATAATACCATTTTCACTTACTTGATGCTACATCCACTAAATGCAAATTAGCTATGGTCACATGGGTTAACAAAGGACCCTTGGTCGATCTAAATTTAGCAAAACTTTAAACAGTGTCCTTATAAAGACTGTTATAAATTTAGATGCTCTTCAAAAGCATAGTTAGTAAAACCTGCCTTTTTAGAAATATATTACGTTCAAAGTGAGATCGGATCTTTAAAAACTGTAGAATTTCTTTTTACATGGGTTGACACAGTCCTTATTCATCAATATCAAGTTAAAGAGAGACTGGTTATTACTGTCTTCCCAGAAAAAAATAATTATCTTAAATGACAAAATGCTACATGCATCAAAGGAATCATCCCCCTTCATTTACTAATACTGCAGAGGAAGAGTTTATTGATCAGCTCAGCAACTATTTAATTGTTAAACCATTTTGTGAAATCAATATTAAAATATACTGCATGAGAAAATTAAATTAGTAAGCTTTAAGCTAATTCAATCTGATATTAAGTCGTCTTTGAGGCTCATATCGATTACAGAGATGGAGATGCTGTGAGGTGAGTGGGGGTAGAGAGCACTGGGATATTGATTTCAGGGGTGGAGATGTTGTAGTGTGGGTGGGGGTAGACAGCACTGGGACATAGATGTAGCTGTGGAGAGGACAGGAGTAGAGAAGACTGGGACACAGATTACAGTGCAGATATTGTTGGGTGGGTAGGGGGTAGAGAGCACTTGGAAATAGATTACAAGGGTGGAGATGTTGTAGTGTGTGGGTGGGGGTAGACAACACTGGGACATAGATGTAGCTGTGGAGAGGATATGAGTAGAGAAGACTGGGACACAGATTACAGTGCAGATATTGTTGGGTGGGTAGGGGGTAGAGAGCACTTGGAAATAGATTACAGGGGTGGAGATGTTCTTTGAAGGACAAGGGCATTGAGGGAAAAGTGTTTATAGACTTTGAAGCTAATTAATGCTTATGCCTATTTCAAAATATTTCAAAATCCTGAATTAGAATAGGGAGGGGTGGAGGGTGGGGCATGTGGAGGAAGTGGGGGGGGGGGGGGGAGTCAATAAATCCTTTTTCATAAATCAGATCAGCAAAGGCTAGAGAAATTTCAAAAGATCATGTAGATAAACAGAATGATCTGACAGTTTACCACTGATAAAAGTGCAACATAGGTGCATCTTTTGTTCTGAAGATTACTGTGAACCCCATTCTCTTTCCCCAACTTCCCAAAACATTCAGGTGCTTATCAGCATTATCTTAATACCTTATAGTACATTTAACTATGACCATCTACACCACTAATTGCTTACAGATAATACAATAAAGAGCTGATAAAAACAAAAGGTAAAACAAAGGTTAACTATCTCTAACCTATACCTGACTGGTACATGCCAAAACCTTGTTAACACAATATTCCTCTAACATCACCATGTACCTGTACATTTGCTGTTTTTCTGCCTAAGTTGAAGATCTATACACAAGTTTTTGTGGCTTTTGGTGAATACTGCTACATAATTGGATTTACAGACAGAAAGTGATTATATATATATTCATCCAAACGTAGCCAGGTATGTTTCTCATCCCCTTGTCTGAAAACTTAACATCTCTGTAGTCAATGATTTTAACATAAGACAAAACCTGTAAAACCCTTGTTTCCAACTTCCTTTCATCATGTGCTACAAACTTTAATGTAATTAAACTGATCTTTTGGCAAATAGTTTCTACATAGGAGCTGTATTGGATCTTAAAATATTTTGTTCATTATTTTGACAAGAACTTCCTGTGATCTATAATTTTCTAAGCAGCTATTAAATGTGCAGCGTAAATTATTAATGTAACAAGTTGCATCACTGCCAATATATTATACGAGTTCTTCTCTTTACTTGTAACATATTGAGTGCACTGAGTCCTATCTCATAAAGTGTGTTTTATGTAAGTTTTGCTTGCTTAATCATAATAGCTTTCAAAATTTTGATCATCATCAATGTTATTCCTATGTCACTTTTTGTTTCTATAAAGTTTGAAAGTAAAGCTCCTGTAGCTGACCAAAGGAAAATGAGATGGATGGGTTAAACAGGGGGAAACGAGGTGACAATTAAATGTAAAAAACAATGGTTTCCTCTAAAATAAACAGGAACATTACAAAACAAGATATCAATAAACTAGCTGACTTTCATAAACACCAAAATTTTATATGATCTGCCAGTGTCTCTATTTTTATCAAGTTTTTTGTCAAAGACAATCAATTACTGATGAGAGACATCAGAAAATTCTTAACCAAAATTCCCTTCTTAATCTAGTAAACATAGCCATTTAGATACAAGCTGTAACATCTTCATGTAAATCAGAAAAAAATCATATTTTTATAAATGACTACATCAATGTTAGGAAGGTGTACCTGCAAGTCTAAAACACGGACATTATTGTCAATGTTTTATTACATCATATAATCTGCTGGTAGCTATATTAATCAATAATTAAACAATATGGCTGCTTGCCGAGTCTTCTTTGTCCAAAGACTGCATAATGGAAATAGATAATGATATGTATTATAGCATGTATCGGAATATACTTCAGATATTCCTTGCATTATTAACAGGGTATTCCTAACCGCAGTCTGTCTATAGTCTGGTTGCAGCGTTTTATACTCCAAAGTCAGTCCACACTTCAGTTAAGATGTTATACATTATAACAGCTACTAACAATATTTTCTATCACTACCTGAACTTTTTTCTCTTTCATCAGAACAATTTATTACTTCCAATACTTCTTGCATTGAACACAAACATTTTTAAGAAGCTTTTCTTAAGAAGATGCCATTTCAAATATGCTTTCCCAATGTTTGTTTTTGTTGAATCATATTGATTTTCCTAGTAGGAATTTAAGGACAATCAAGACAAAGTGATTCTGTCAGGAAGTCATAAATCATGTTCATAAAATCTAGCAAGCACAGGAGCACAAAACTGATATGATTAGGTCATTTTCTAGAGACTGAAAGATATAATTCTTTCCATCAGATGATTTGCTGCTCTTAATTTGTAACAAGGTAACAATCTTAAAGGAAAATACATAATAATGTTTATCAAAATATCTTTTGCCAGGTTATTCCTAGAGATAACACTGTGTAATGAAAATGTCCACTGGTTTGTTTACCATTTACTGCCAATATATAATTTCAAGCAGCAAAGACATCAAAGTCATCTAGTCATCAAGATCTTTTAAAAGTAATGCAAAAATATTACAATTTCATTATCTTGTTCTGACTTTATCTGATGAGAAATTTGATAATTTCTTTTTTTATTTCAGCTGTAAAATGACAACACTGCTTCTCTTTAGTTGACCTCTACGTGGCAAGTGGTATTCAAGAGTCACTGATTGGCTCATACAGCTGCAAAAGTTCAGAGGTCAACACCATGGTTACAGTGAAACAGCTATGGCTTACTCTGATAACCATAGCAACAAATTTGTATCTCCTGTCTGGATGTCCAGTGCAATGTCAGTGCAACCATATCAATCAAACAATGGATGTAAACTGTTCCAAGCAGTCAATCGGATATGTTCCGGACAATATACCAACCACAGCTACAAGTCTTGATCTCCATGGAAATCATATATCTAGTCTCACCAAAGTCTTTCACAATCTCACACAAGTGCAAAATATTGATCTAAGCTATAACGACCTCAAATCATTCCAGCCTACAGATTTTCAGCACAACTCACACTTGGTGTTCTTAAATTTAGAAGGAAACAAATTATCGTACCTTGAGGACAAGTCTTTTCAGTATCTGCCAAAGCTAAAAGCACTTAACCTTGCAAATAACTCAATTACAGAGCTAAATGGTGCAATTTTTCATGCTTTATTCAATTTAGAGGACTTGCATTTCCAGGGAAATAAAATTTCCAATGTTTCCAACGACACTTTCTTATTCGTTGACACTATCGTTCATCTAGATCTCAGTCAGAATGCCATCAGGGACTTACCGCAGTACATGTTTTCTTATCTACTAGATTTACAAGAACTGAAACTGCAGAATAACTCCTTAACACATTTTGATGGACAGTTTTTGTTTGGGCAAAATACTGCTGTGAGAAAACTGGATCTTTCATTCAACAAAATTACTGAATTTTCAAATCTAACTCTGACAAATTTGCATGAACTTGACTTAAGTTGGAATAATCTTACAACTTTAAGTGTAGATTACTTTAAAAATCTTGAAAACTTGACACACTTAGTCTTAGATGGAAATCCAGTGAGCATGATAGATACAGCCATTTTTGAAAAACTGAAAAGCTTACAAAGCCTTTCTATGTCCCACATGCCTAACCTTTCATATCTATCAAAATCAACTTTTCTCGGACTAGAAGCTTTGGAAGTGTTGAAACTAAGTGACAACCCAAACCTGTCTTTCATTCACAAACAACTGTTTGTACCACTGTCTTCAGTTAGCATTATGGACCTGAGCAGGAACAGTATAACGTCTCTTCATAATGAAACAATGTTCAGAAATTCACAACTTTCTAGTCTGAATTTAGCTGGAAATAACTTGACATGTGATTGTGAAATAGAGTGGCTAATATTAGAAAGCCAGTCAAATGATAGTTTTATCATAAATTCAGATCAAGTAAAATGTGTTTTACAAGATTCGGGTATAGAAATGCCTCTTTTGGATATAGATGCAGACCTTCTTCATTGTAGTGAAGTGAAAATTGTGAACCATTCAATGGATAGTTCTTTCAAAATCGGGACTCATGCAATATTAAGATGTGAAGCCATAAGCAATCCAATGCCAGAAATAACATGGATAACACCCCGTCAACATGTTCTTACTTACCATAACTTCCATGAGTATGCCACAATTGATTACCTCCATTTGGAAGATCAGGTATTACAAATGGCCTCAAAGCACGAAGATCGTTCATATTTCTCTGAAAGTGAAACTAGACCTGACCGCATCAAAATTCTAGCAGATGGGTCACTGTTTATTGAATTTGTCATGCGCAGTGATGGTGGTCCATACAAATGTGTTGCCAAAAATCCAAAGAATGCTACAGAAGTTGTGATTAATGTCACCCTGGATTATTCTGTAATGGCGGAAGTTAAAATCTGGAGTTTTATTGTGGGACTTGCTTGCGCTGGTGGCTTTTTCCTATTGAACTTGACTTACTCTTTAACTTCAGCTGCGGTCAGACGATGTGTAAGTCAGAGGCGACGTGAACAAATCAGAGAAATTCTAGAAAATATGGACCAGTACAAGACAGCGCATCTAGCGAGAATAAAAGAGAACTATAACCATCAGGTTGGCCGGATCAGAGACCAGTATCATTATCGACTGGGACGTTTACGTGAACATCACCACAACCAAATGGATAGAATGGGACGTATGAGGGAAGGGGCATCACAGAAAGTTGAGAAATTGCGGGATAATTATAACAATCAATTAGGAAGACTGAAAGACTACAGTTCAAGTCAGTTACTACAATTACGAGAGAAATATAATAGCCAGGTTGACAAAATGAAAGATTATGGCAGTGATAAATTAGATAAGATTCACGAAAAATATAAACTGAAACAACAGCATGTGATAAAATTGATAGAAATGATGAACCTAGATAACTGTCGAACTGTGTTTGAAAGTGAATGTGTAAGTGCAGAATCAATGATTTTACATTCAGATATGTTCCCAGCTGACGTTTCTCTTCAAAGTCCAATTGACTCATTAAGTCCAAGCGATTCTGAATATGTAACTGCATCTAGTTCAGAATCATCAAAGTACTCAAGTCAGGAAAACATTCATCACCAAAGTGGTGATCAAAATGAGGACTCGAACTGTGAACAAATTTTTCCAATGAATCCTTACCTGCCTACAGGAGATGACAATGATGCTAATAAATTTCATCAAGCAAATATGTTGGAATTAGTTAACTATGAAAATGAACCTAAACCTAGTGACACTGATTCATCAACTACTCAACCCAAGAAACACAAGTCCAAACATTATAAAGGCAGAAAAAAGCAAAGAAAACAAAGTGAATCTAATTTTGATGAAACAGAAATCTTTCTAGACTGCTGTGATATTCAAAATGAAAATAATGTGGCCAAAGAAATTGACACAAAAGAATCCAAAAGAAGTGATGAAAAAGAACAAAGTGAACCAGTCTGGCATACTAGTGCCCATACTATGTATGGTGCACATGGAAGTGAGGTTTCAGAAAGGGGAAGTATGCATTCTCTGAGTCAAATTTCAGATCCTGGGCCAAGTGGATTTGGTGCACACAGGAAAAGTAAGAAGAGTAAAAGGACTAGAACTAGTCTTAAGAAAATCGATAATGTCACTGAACAGGATGATATAATAGTTGAATTGCATGATAATTTATTCAATCTCACTGTCAAGGAATCTGTTGTATGATTATCAAAAAGAAAAATGTGTTACATCTAGCGACCATTTGTATAGCTCCCTAACATAGATAGCTCATTATTTTATGTTGGAACACTGAATTTTCTCAAAATGCACTTCTTTACCCCCACCTTTGGTAAAACTGTTGTCACTGATAATAATTATGTATAACTCTATTTACAAAATATAACAAAACAAATCAAGGAGGAATGTGAGTTTTCAAATTTTTACTGTCATGTTCCTGGGAAGCAATTAAATGCTTGTCATTTCTTGATTCTTGGTCATCATTGTTTCTGCCTGTATCAAGGGTAAACAACCTTGGACAATGAAATATGATGTTTGATTCCATTTGCACTGGTGATCCCAACTAAACATAAAATGTTACAACTACACACTATAAGGAAATAGGATAGTTAACATTCGAGGCCCATTCAGTTTTTGAGTCTTTTGCCATACAGTATGACATTTCCTTTATGATTTGTGCTGGATGGTTTCATTCTATTGTACATATTTACAGCTTGATATCTGGGATTATACTCATTATACTTCATTATTATGAATAACTTTTGTTATCAAATTACGAAAGACAGAAAAAAATACTGATTACACAGACCAAATCAGAGGAAAATTCTTTGGAACTGACAGAAAATAATCTCAACCCACAATCCTGAATCTGTCATCTGTCTCTTCCAATACTGTCTATTACAAAATCAGACAGATTTGCTTGACAACAAGGTTGCTAGACAACACTGTCACATTCTCAGGTTGTCATTCAGGCAGTATAAACTTGAGGAGTGATCATGGCCTCCAAGGTAATATTTTGCCTAATTCCATGGATAATCTGCACATTTTCTGATTTCTATTAACATTTCTAAGAACAGATGGTTAAATGAGTAGATTACAATTAGTTTAGATTTGAAGGCACAGATGAAGGAATAAGAACATTGCTTTGCCACAGAACAATTTAAAGTTATGACTTCAGCATGAGAATAAGTATTATGAATCATCTGCATATAATGCATATAATGCATAAAAACAAAGCCATTTAAAGCCACTTTCTAGTCATTAACCAGGAAACCTAAATTACAGTTTAACTTCAAAATTACATCTGCCTAGGGAAGTTTAGTTTGAATATTATTAAGACTGAAGCAGAAAGCATTGTTTGTTACTGCTTTGTTCAATTTGTTATTTTGTTACTGTTTTGTTAAATTTGAGTTTTTTTTGTTTTTGTTTCTAAATCCCTAATTGATGGGACCACAAATCCTCATCACTATATACTGTAGGACCCTGTATTTTTTTCACAAGGTTTCATAGCTCTCAAAAAAGAGTGTATGATTCACACAATAAAAATAAGATCATGCTAACGAAGCTTTTACATTCTGCCTTGCTCTTCCTGCACAGAAATATGTCTGACCAAGCGTAAAACGATTTACTTTTTTTGTATCCTAGAATCTTTTGAAAATACTAGAACTGCATAATAATAGGAGAAAAACTGCTTCATGCAAAATGCATTCCTTCAAGCAATAACAGGGACTGACAGCTACAAAAATGAGTACTGTAGCAAAATCAAGTATAATTACATGAATCATTTATTCTTGTTGTGCTTCTAACAAGTTGCAGTTAGGAGTATCTGGAGTACAAACAGATGGGAATGGTTGGCTTGCAATATATAATATCAATGAAATTTCCTTTTCATATTCATATATTTCAGTTTTTAAGATAATAGGTATTCTAAGGGCTAACAACATTACTTAAACGAAGCAACTGAGGCTGTTAATACGTTATCAAAGTGTGAGTAAAATTTCTTTATTTCAGTATATCAGAACACTCCCTTTTCACATGAAGATAAAAAAAATTACGAAAATCTTTTAAAATCATTCTATAACAGTTGCTATGGCAATTTCAAGTTCTCCCAGAGCTATGGCTGAAAACGAAAAGGAAATAATCTTGAACAGAAAACATGCATAATTAGATTTTGTTCTTCCTGAAACTGTAGAGGAAATTTTAAAATAATTTATCTGCCTGAAAAGAATCTTATTTTGCGAGTTTCAAGAAATGTAATTTTGCTAAACAACTATATTAAATGTTGCACCGTCATCATCAAGAGAAAAACATTAGGCTCAAATGAGCAATCAACAAGAATCTTACTGTAATTATCATTTTTCTAACTCATTTATTTAATTGCACAAATTATGATGATGAGACCTACATTACAAATAATACAATCATCACTTAGATCATTTATTACCTTTACTCCAAAAATTTTCTTTTATAGGTTTTATTTCACAACCCCACATGATTTCTCCTACATATGAAAAACAGGTGACTAACTTGGATTGGTCTGATTTAACAATTTCAATCTACAATGGGACATCGTCTCTGTTAACTTACGATTTTAAAACTTTTGATTTTCCTCAGTCAGTATGCAGTTATTTTTCTCTATCAATATCTGAAAGAAGTCTGATTTAAGAGGTCCATATTTAAGATGTTCATCTATGATGTAATTACTGTCAGTATATATCACTGAGTCATCATCTGGTGATGGAACACTAAAATATTTTGTATTGAACAATCATTTTGCATAACAACATCCCTTTGCAATAGACAGTAATCACATTTTATGATACTGCAAGGGATTCAAAATAAACACATCTATTTTCATCAAGCGACACAGATCCTTATATCCAAGAACATTAAATTTCATATTATTCAGAGTTGTCTAACTTGGGTAACATTAGAATTGAGTGTCAACAAGGATGTTCAATGTAATAAATAGATTCATTAGTCTGTTCTGAGAACTAACCATTCTAACCAGACTGTCTAGTTATACAGGATTTTTTTTTTACATTTTATTAATAAATTTCAGTACTTGTAACACATGCTTAATAAGAGCGGATTATATATATATATATAGTGGAAACATAGGGCACTTCATAATACATACTGATCAACAAATAAAAAAGAACTATCTATCAATCATTCTGGGACTATGGTATCCTGTCATGTAACATACAAAGGAAGTTCTCTCATGATTGTAAATGGGGTTTGCTGTTACTGAAAGACTTATATCCCAGAAAGGTGGTACATAATGTTATTGAACCAAACAAACATTTCAGAATCAGTGGATGTTATGAGCCGTTAAAGCAGAAACAACTTAACATAATGTGGTTAAGAAAAAAAAATTCTAACTAAACATTTTGAATCTAACCGAGGAGAACAGTAGAGAAGAATCCTTTTTGAACATAGTAATTATAATTGTGGCTGTATGTTTCCTGGGAGAAAGTGAATGCATATTCTGAAAGAATAGCGTGTGTAATATTCAGAGAAAATGTGATTTTATTCAATCATGAAATTTCATCTTCACTTTTAATCTAGACACAATTTTTTTCAATTGATTTTTAAATGAAATCTATATTTATCTTGTTGTGAAAATTGTTATGATTATTATCTAGAAATAAACCTTGTTTTCTTACGTATTCGTTTTCCTTTCCATATATCATTTTAGCTCCGCCCCAAAGAACAAATATTTAGTTTACTGCCTCTTGAATGGAACTGTTCAGTGTGACCGACCCTTGTTTAAACTATTTGCTAACATGTCTGTGGGTGAAAGGACATTCTTGTTTTATAGATTTTTCCTTTACAAATAATACTTGTTGATCCATAATTTCAGTGAGTGTAAATCAAACAAACCTGATGTTTATGTCTGTGGCCTACTTTTTAATGGTCCATATTTATCCAAAGGCATTCTATGAGGGCCCTGACTTCAAACCAGAAATCATGCAAGGAAAGTCTTTAGTGCAAGTTGAAACTTAGTCAGGTACAGCAAAGGCACTGGAAATAAACTTGATCTTTTACCATTGTAAAGAACTGCTCAGGTGTTCCAATGTGATTTTTTTCTCTTCCTTAATTTGTACACATCCAATCCAATAAGTTTTTCAAAGTTCAGTTCAGAACATTTTTTTTCTTTAATGTTTATTATAAACAGCAGAGCAACACTTCTGCAACAGTCTTTTAGTCCTAAATATGCACTAAGCTTAAATTTATTGGAAGGAACCAAGAGCATCAAAGATTCTTCCCTTAGTCTATTAGCTTAGCTTATCTATTCAAATATACAGACTAAGACATTGCAATTTACAGCCACTAACATCTAATTCTTGATCATTAATACCCAGTGGTCACTGAGTGTCTAGGAACAGTCTATGTAATTAAGACTTCGTTATGCCATCATTTATAACACTTACTAGGTAATTTTATACTGAACCAATAGTTCAAAATGCTCCCCTTTGACATTAACAATATCTGTTCAATAATTCTACTGAAAACTGGCAATCTAAAATAGCTCTCATCCTGAAGACTAGTAATGGAAAGTTGTTTATTTTCCAGCATAAAATAACCAATTTCCTCACAGACAGAGACAGTCTGAAAGTGTGAAAAAGTTGCATTATGAAATCAAGTCTGTCAGAAATACTGTCTAGAAAACTGAAATATTTAACCATAGGGTTCAGACATTCTTCATTGAAAATAGTCTGGATACAAATGTTTCTTTGTTATCAAAATACAAAACTGTCAGGAAAAACCAACACCAATAAAACAATTCTACAACTATTTATATACTTTTCTGCTGAATAACAACTATTTATATACTTTTCTGCTGAATAAGTATGCTTTCCGCAAAAGATATTTCTTTAAGTACCTCCTACATGAAAAGACTGAAAGTGTTTCAATTAAGTTACTTTGTTCTTTTTGCTATTGGACAATGTGCAGAAACCAACACTGCAGTACCAGACATATAAATCAACCTTCTCTGCAAGTGTTTCCTCTGATTTGACTGTTCTGGCACACAGACAAACATGAAAAGGTTACATGAATGGCACGTTACTTGAACCCATGTGACTATGACTAATGGAAATCCTCCAACCAATGGTATATCAATTGTTACTATTGATACTATTTTCAAATCCCAGATCATGGTCAATAAAAACATTCTTCCACAGTCTATTTAAGTGGCATGTTGGCTTCTAACCACAGGTTAAAAAGCTTGAGTTCAAATCATCAAATATTATACATTCAGTTTGTCCTTCAGAACAACATCATATAGACTAATACAGCCAAACTTAGACATGCATGTGTAACCTACAACAATTCATGACCAGCTCCCTTATCTCACAGATCAGTAACATCAATTTAAACTGAATCAGGAACATGAATTAATTATTTACTGAAATCATGGCAGCTTAACTGAATCACAATAGCTCTCCACAGACACAAAATGTCAACTGTTACACTATCTAGACAGAACTGATTACCAAGTAATTATCCATTACCATGGTAACCAGCAAGTTGCATTTTAGAATTGATGTAACAAAACCACTTTATTATATATTCACAGATTCAAGACTAAGTAAATCAATGCTTTATGACTCCAATTACTTAATTTTTCCCTTTCTTGCATGACTACTCTTATTCAATTTCTTCTAGGCAAAAATTCTTTTTTCCTATTTTCATGAAACTGTTAACAGGAAAAAAAAAACAACTGTTCAATTTGCTTTGCGTACTTCCACGCAAAGCAGTTCTTTAAGCTGCCATGCACAACTAATGCAAATTGCAATTTCAAAAATATATAACTGAAACTACTTAATGAAATTTAAAAACAGAAACTTCATATGCTAATGAGCTATCACTTAAAGTTTCAATAAGATTTATTTATTTCTAACACTTTGGGTCTAAACTAACTGAAAGCACGCAATAGCCTGAAACAACAACCGCTATGTTCGAATGAATGCAATGCCCCCAGGTTGACACTTAACCTGTGACCTCTAAGTGGGTCTGGAGCGTTGAGCTCATCAAGGTGCATGCACCTGTGAAGTTTGGAGGCTGTAGGTGGAAGGACTTCTGTGTTATGGTCAAGGTTAAAATGTTGTGACAAACAAAGAAACACACAAACAGACCAAAAATAATATGCCCTCCCTCTGGGGGCATAATAAGAACAAATTCAAAGGACAATTAATCAAAAAGTCTAAATTATCAACAGACAAATGAAAAATAATTACAACAGAAACAAAATAAATATACCGAAGACAAAAAATAAATAAAATGAAAGTGTGAAAAGGAAAAAAATAACACTAAAAACTTCAAAATTACATTTTCTATTTGACAAGACTGTAAAATTTAGCAGTTTTCTAAAAAATACAAAACAATTCCCCCCCCCCCCCCCCCCATCACCCACACAAAAAAAGGCTGATTTGGCAAAGAAATGATGTATGTTTTTGAACTCCCATGTGAGTCTGAGTTATCAAAATAATCCTGGTTGCGCCAGACTCTGACGTCATGTGCAAAAGTCGCTTATACACTAGACCTACTGACACTGAACTGATCAAGTGAATAAGGCAGAAATGATTGAATTAGATCCAACTGGCACTGTACAGAAAAGACTTTGGCAGAAATCTACATAACATTAGCCAGACAATTTATTGATCATTTCTGACAAGTTCAAAGCTTTGCATAATAACAAAGAAATGCACTGTTTGAATATCTTTCTGCAGGTATTACTGATTTTTTAACTTTTTTATTTCTTTCACAAACATAAAGCAAAGCCAAACCCATCATTAGTTAACTCTGACTGGTGCATATTCAATACAAGTTCAGCCTGTACTGTGTGGGACAAATGACTATCAAAAACTTGTTTTCATGAATATAAAATAAGCAAAGTGAAGAAACTCTTAGTTCAATGATTTTCCGAATTACAAATAAATACTCTTCAATTCTGCAGGTTGGTCTATAGATAACGTCAAACAGGGATGATGTTACTTAAAATAGACATATTCCCCTGAATTTTAAACATGGCTTTGTGTTGAAATGTAACAAGTAATATCATTGGCTAAGATTGTGAAAGGAAATATTCTGAAAACCAATGACAATACCTTATAAATAATTAGTATGAAATGTTCAAAACCAATTGTCCTACAGTCGATTAATAGCATGATACGGAATGGATCCAACATGGGTTTCCAATGATGACCCCAACCATTCCTGGAGTAATCATTTTTGAGAGCAATCACCATGATGTTCTTCACAAAACATTCTTCCATAGGTAAAATCCAAAGCCAATATTTCTCAGACAAAACTGTTATTAGATGAAAAAATCAATTTTCACTGTTATACATGTAACATGAAAACTGTAACTATTAAGATTTACCCTGTTTTTTTCCATGCCAGAAAATATCAATCAGGCAAAGAAAACTGCAATTTCTCCACTACATTTATTTTGATAACTTTTCGATCTTTTCTTGCTCACAGCCATTTTTTAACCATTTCTTGCTCACAGCGGCCACTCTTACTGTAACTGTCAAAATTTCGACTAACAGCCCTTTTACCAGTTCTCTCAAATATCTCACAAAGGCTCGGTCTATAAATATCAATTTCCTATATACTGGAAAACAAGCAGCCATTTCCTCAGAAACAGACAAAGAAAAAATGTGAAATAAAGATAGTATTACTCTACTTAGTGTCTGACAAAGCCATTATTTGTCCAATCTTATCCTCATCCAGGACTGGAAGCCAGTTTAACATTTTCTGTGTTTTATTTGTGATTAGCTACGATCAGTTTGGCACGTATATTTCTATATCAGACAATCTTTAAACAATCTGATTATATACCAGGAAGTTTAACAAAGTATTACTAAGTGAAACAATTTATAATATATAGTCAACTCAGGACTAAACTTTAATACAAACTACCCAAAAAATATTTGTTTTAAACAAGTGTGTGCCTTTCTTAGCCCCAAGGTATTCATTAAAACAGTATTAAAACTTTAAGTACTCAGCATGTATAAATGGCAGAGCTGCTCCCAATACACATGACAAAGTGACTCTGTCTCAGGTGAAAAGCTGAGACAAGATAATCAATGCTTTCAGAGAAGGTAGGAGGCCAGATAGATTAATGAGGTACCAAATTATACCTTCAACAACATGGTCATTATAAACCTCTGAAGAGACAAGTAGTCACATAATTATGACACTATATTTTTTTTCTCTTAGTTTCTGCTGTGTAGTTAGATGCAAAATATTGTATTAGGCATTTGGATGTCTTAAAGAAAAGCAATCAATACACATTTTAAATGCCAAAAGAGAATATTTCTGCTATTAGAAAACAGTCTCAAATGTGTACCTGACAATACATACTTTTTCAAATATGATATGCACATGAAGAGCAGCTAAGTTCACTTTATATGTTATCCAATGAAGGTTAGTACATAAAATATCAACTAATGGTTTGCTATACATCAATCTTCACTATTCCAATTATCTTTGCAATTTTTGCGGACTGTAAACAAGGTCACTGTCAATCTCCCACAAATGGCTTTGCAACATTCATCCTGTATGTAAAACTTAATTACCCGAAAGAGTATAGGTGGCTCACTTGTTTTTGAAAGCTGTATTGAAAATAATGATTGGTTATATTTAATACTATTGCACTGGTTTCTTTGCTATCAAACTTTGGGTTTTTCACCTGCAGTTTGTGATTTAAAGGTAATTTCCACAAATTGTCATCATGTTCCTTAGCAGACACTTATGAGTATGCCAAGACATTTGATTCTCTCTAACACAAACCACTTATGTCACAATCTAAAGTGTTCATTTTCAAGCCACTTAAAATAATTCATACTTATTTCTGATTAAAAATATTTTCAATTTCTACACTTAAAACTGAAATTCAATAATTAAAAAAAAGATCAAATTCTTTTCCAGGACTTTTTTCTGTTTTCTAAAATGAAAGTACTTTTGAAGGAAAGGCACCAATTCAAATACTTTTCAAGGTCTATGCAAGCCCTGTGATACCTTGCCACACTAGACAGGAGAGACTTCTTACTCAGCTGGGACATTTCTGTGACTTGAACAAGGTCTATTTGCTATATCATCAGTCAAGCTCTTTCTTTTTAAGGACTAGATGGGTGTTCAGTGGAACACTTGTGTCGCCCTTGGGTACTCTGTTAGAATAACTAAAAAGGTAAACAAGAGCCTGCTGGGGTTGAGGGTGGATGGGAGTCAAGTACCTATGTATTAAAATTTAAAAAAAAAAAGAAATTGGGCCCGGGTGGGGGGGTGGGGGGTTTGAGGTAGGGGGAGGGGGGGGGTGCTGGCTGAGTAAAGTACCTATGTTTAAAAAAAAAAAAGGCGCGGGGGTGGGTGGGGGGGGGGGGGGGGGTGACTGGTTGGGGGGTGGGTGGGGGGGTTTTGAGGATGAATGGGGAGTCAAGTACCTATGTATTAAAAAAAAAAAAAAAAAAAAAAAAAACGATGGGGGGGGGGGGGGGAGGGAGTAAAGTACCTATGTTTAAAAAAAAAAAAAAAAAGCGCGGGGGTGGGGTGGTGACTGGTTGGGGTGGGGGGGAGATAAAGTGCATATGTTTCAAAATTAAAAATAATAAAAAAAAAAATATTGGGCCGGGGGGTGGGGGGGATTCCCATGCAGCGGGGACAGTGGGGGGGGGGGGAGTACTTACCCATCTCATGTCAGTTAATATTTTATTTGTAGGCTTAAGAAGTTTTTTTTCCTATATATAAGTTTAAGCAAAATCAAGTGACCCCGGGGGTGGGGCTAACTGTGACCCCAGGGATATGGGTACCAACAATCTTTGCAGGGGTCTTGCTGGTGATCAAGTATTCCAAGTTTGAATGGAATATCCTTGACACTTTTTGAGACATGGACATAAAGAAAAAGGTTAACCAAGAAATTTTAACTTGAAAAAGGGGCATAACATTGCAAAAAAAAATTGAGGGTTATCTGCCCTTGAGAAATGGTGTTGTCTTAAGTGATACAATTGTAAGCATTACAACTGGAAAGTTTGATGTAGAAACATTAAGAAATGGCATAGTTATAGCCAATGTTAAGTTTTCATGACAAAATCTAAGTACAAAAAGGGGCATAACTCTGTCAATTGTGACCTTGACCTATACATTTTGGCATCATCACCACCCTGTTGTCGTAAGCAATATAATTTGGAAGTTTGATGTTGAAATGTTAAAAAATGGCAAAGTTATTCCCAACGTTAAGTTTTCATGACAAAATCCATGTATAAAAAGGGGCATAACTCTGTCAAATGTGACCTTGACCTAGAAATTTTGGCATCAACCTGACCCTGTTGTCATAAGCAATACAATTTGAAAGTTTGATAAGATAATGTTTAGAAATGGCAAAGTTATAGCCAACGTTAAGTTTTCGTGACGGACCGACGGACCGCCGGACCAAGCGATCCCTATGTATCACCTTTTCTTCGAAAGGGCGACACAAAAACCACAACTGTCACTGTAAGATGACAATGCCCTCAAAAGTGGTGCTTTGACCTTTGAGCTGAGGACCAGTCATTCAGGGGTCAAGGTCAAATAAATAAAGGTCAATGGGAAAGTCAAAGGGGTGTTGTGTTTAAGAATGAAGTATATCCACATACTAATATGAAAGTTATGGCCAAATGTTAGTTTTTGGACAATTGGATATTCAGGGGTCAAGGTCAAATCAATATAGGTCAATGGGAAAGTCTTGTCCAAATGGGGTTTGTGTCCAAGTATGAAGTAAATCCACTTACTAATAAGGAAATTATGGGCAATGTTAAAGTTTTTGGACAATTGGATCTTCAAGGTGAAGGTCATTCAGGGATCAAGGTCAAATAAATATAGGCCAGTGGGAAGGTTTTGTCCAAAGGGGTGTTGTGTCTAAGTATGAAGTAAATCAACTTACTAATAAGGAAGTTATGGCCAATGGTAAAGTTTTTGGATGGACTGACGGACGGACACTTCAAAAACTATATGCCTGGCTTTGGGGGCATAAAAACAACATACGTGTGGTTCAGGGGACATCGCTGAAAAAAACTGGGTAGGTAGTTAGGGATATTTTAAAGAGCTGGCACATAGTACAACTGCTTATTTTGTTATGTACCTTTTGGCTTTTCATCATCCTCTGCAAATTACCAATTAGCCAGGAAACCTCACTGGTGAGTGCTATTTATGCTGTATATTGATGGTTAGAAGAAAAACTTGTCCATTTCTTTGCCACACTGACAAACAGAGGTAGCCAGCATATTTGAAACAAATTTTTCTTTGATATAAGATTTGCCTCGAACAATATACCCAAGTTTGCTAGTTTGGAATACTTCCACTATGCTAGGTTCGCAACCCTAATGATTCATACCAAATAATAGTTTCAGAGCGTATCTGATCCTTTATTTTTGTACGAAAAAAATATTTGGGCTGGCAGAAAAAATACTGATGGTTGAGTCCCCTGCACAACACATTTTGTCTAAACATAATCTGCTAAAATACTGTAAAAAACTTAAAAGACACACACAAGCTCATTTCAGGGTTTAAACTAATCTTACCTTTTGTGCTGTTCTGTTCCATACTGTGACTTCATGGCCTGACCTCAGTAAGTTCATCACCATTCCCTGCCCCATGATCCCCAACCCTAAGAAGCCTATTCTCATTGGGGTGGGGATCACAGACTTCACTGAAGTCTTTGAGATCTCGTCCTCTTCTAATTGTGTCCCTGAGGCAGTGGAAAGAGGCACACCTGGAGCCCCTAGACTTGAATTAAAACTAAGGTCACTATCTGATACCTGTAAACAAATAGCTAATTAATTCAGCAAAGTAATGAAATATGTATACAAATAACATAAACTTCTTCATAAAATACAATCCTTCTTCATTAAAATCAATGTAATAACAAGAAATGTTTGTAAAACATATGTGCCTCCTCACCCTTTTGACATCAACATGAGCCCAGAAAGCATGACTTCTGACCAAGTGGTTGCAAAATCTTTCATTTACTTACCAAGCCCAACCATGACTTTGAAGTACAGCCTCCTGTGAGCCTGACCTTTGACCAAGTGGGCATTAAAATGAAGTTCATTCATTCACTCATCATGCCCAACCATCCTGTCAATTTTGATTAAACTGGGTTAAGTTGTTCTTGATTCATTGACTGGAAACTAATTTTGAAGAACAAGTCCCTGTGAGCCTGACTTATAACCATGTGAGCTCAGAATCAGATTTATATTCTTAACATGCCTGTTCATCCTGAAGACTTTGAAGGTTCTTATCTCAGTTTTTCTTGGGAAAGTTTTTGGAAACCATTTTCAAAGTGCTGGCCCATCTTTGACCAACAGAGTCCAAATTCAGTTAGGTTCATCTTTTCTATTAGTTTGAGGTTTCTGAGTTAAGTAACTCTAATGTTATAGAATGAATCCAGTTTTCTTAGTGCAGGCCCCTTAAGTTTGATGTTTGACCCAGAAAGCCCCAAAACAATAGGTGTGATGTTTTCATCTTGCCAAACCTATCTGTAAAGTTTAAGAGTCCTTGGTTCAGTTGTGTATTCAATGTGCCCAAAATTAAGTTAAAAATTAACATCTACTCATCTACCAAACCATCCTGTAAAGTTTGATACTCATGGGTTCAGTTTCCATGAGTAACAGCATATGTTTACATAATGCCACCCCTATGTGCTTGACCTTTGACCCAGAGAGCCCAAAATTAATAGGTTTATTTATTCTATCCTATAAAGACTGAGATTTCTGAATTTAAGTATTCAAATGTTACAGAATCAAAAAAGTTTTAAATGTAAGGCTCTGTACCACCGACCTCTGACAAAGTGGACCAAACATTAAGGTGGACCATCTACACAACCATCCTGTAAAGTTTTAGAATGTGATCAGTTTTCTCGAATTATTGAAATATTTCAAGAATGCATCCCCAGTGCAATTGACTGTAGGCCCAGTAAGCGCAAACACAATGCAGGTCTTCTCAACAGCATCTCTAACCTACACACATAGTATTAAGTCTTTGGACTTATAAATTGAAAACTGTTTCTGAACTGCGAGCCTCTAAAGGCTTAATCTTTGACTGAGCCCTTATTCAATCAGGTTGAGCAACTCATTATGCCAAAACATCCTGTCAAGTTAGAGAGTCCTGGGTTCAGTTTTTTTTGAATGGGAAACTGTTTCCAGAGTTCAGGCCCCTGTGAGCATGACCTTTGACCAAGTAAACCCTAAAGCAATAAAGGGCCTTCTAATCAACATGCCCAGCCTACCTGTTATGAATCATAAACTATTTTCAAAGTTCAACCTCCTTGTGGGCTTGACCTTTGACTCACTTACTCCAAAATCAATAGGTGTCTTCCAATTAACATGCCCCGCCCACCTACCATCTGGGTTAATGCAATCTCATTTTTTGTCTGAAAAATGATCCTACAATGCAAGCCACTACAAGCTTGACCTTTTACCAAGTGAGCACAAAATCAAGAGGGATCGTTTACTTACAGACCTTGGTTACTTACATAAATATGGTTTACATCTTATTACTTAATCTCATTCAGTTGAATTTGATTTATAAAGTTCTAACTCACCTTGAGTTCAGGTAACCGTCTGTCATTGACCTTAGGTGAGAAGGATTTCTTTGGTGATAAAGCTGAGAAAATGTTAGATGAGGGTGATGAACCAGCAGTCTTTTTAGCTCTCTTCAGGATCTTTTCAGATGGTGTAAGTGATTTGACTGGTTTTATTTTCTGAAACAGTTTTAAGTATTATTCTTTATTTCAGCATAAATATTATTAAACAGAATATGTAGTTATCACCAGTTACTGACTGTTGTTTGTTAGCAGGCAAATACACACCTGTTGTTGCTTTAAATATTATCTTGAAACCAGTGGCCAGTAGACCGAAACATAACACCTCTAATGCTGGTGGCCTGTGTTCTTGGTTTGATTTCTTCTCTTGCAGAATTCTCTAACAATTCACATATATATTGCAATTAATAATGCAAGCTTCAGTTTCTTTAAACATTTACAAGCATTTTCAACGTTCACTTGTCCAAAAAAGCATCAACATGCAACCTTTGCAAGTTACATTCTTAGACTCTGGAACAACCAGTAACTTAAATAATTCTATAATATATATAATATAGTGATTTGTTTTTATTTTCTACCTACTAAGTGTAAATTTACATCCAATTAGGAATTACCCATAATTGTACAGGATCCTAGAAGTCTTGTGAACTGGAAACATTTGGATCTTATCAATGTAAACTAAGTCAAGAAATTCAGTTGAAAGGTTGTTTTGTGTGATTCTTAATTATGAGTTATTTGAATGTTTTAACGCAAAATGATCCAGACATTCGAATGTTTAAATAAACAAATTTTGCCATCCCTTGACAAAGTAAAAAAACGACAGTATCTCTCAAAATTCCTTTGATAAGAAGAGTGACCTGAAACACAACTAAAGGCCTCTTTAAACATCGAAAGGTTGCCTTTCTGTTAGCTATCAATATTCATACACAAATTAATGTCTCTATATATCAAAGCTATAGGCTAAATTCACCTAGCATGAACTTAGTCAAAGTTTATGAAAATAGTTTTAGAAGCTGCACCTCAAATCTAGACCTTTTATATAAATGGAGTGTCAAGCTCAGCACCATTTTCTCAGCATTCAAAATCAGGGTTTCCCCCAGGCCATTATCGCTAGTCCCATGCGACAAGCCATAATTTCAGGACCAAATTTGCGACATGCTATAATTTGTCTGACGTGCCTTATCTCCCGCAGCAACTTGTGTACCTAATGACAGCGTTATCTTTATGAAAACCCCCTATTCCCAATACACAAGAGACAGCTAATCGCTCCGATAACTGACAGCGTCAACAGCTTTGCAAGTTAACCAATCGGTAACAAGAACTGATGCCTAACGTGCGTCGGCTCATGTTGGTGACTTTTGATAATGACCGCATGTGAAATTTTATTTAGTTGTTGATTAGGAAACATAAATGTATTATTTAATAGGGAGCGACAAATGACTGACTGATGACACCGAGATCAAAATCTGCGTTAATTTATTGTAACTGAATGATGGTTCGCCATATGTGAAGATGCTCGCAGAAAACGTTCAATTGATGCAGATATTTCTATTTTCCCCATGTAAAAAATGTACAGTTCGTGCAAAGTTTCTTTATTTACCACCCACAAAGGAAGTATTTACAAGCTCCACGAAAAAAGCATGCAGTTCGAGCAAGGTTTTGTCATAGAGTTTTTAATAGTGCAACTGCATATTTCACACAAAATGGCTGAAATACTTTTTGGTACTTTTGTTTTAATTCTTGGATTTATTTATAAGAAAAGGTCAAGTTGATTTAAGACAAGCTTAACAAGTTGAAGGAAACCAATTTCAGCAAATATCTGCTTCATTATACATGAAGCAGCGAGTGAAAATATCAGATAAATTTCGATTGTCATATATTTCCGCGATCCCGTTGTATTTTAATATTTATAGAAAACAGTGAAAAAGTTTCCTTATCGCTCAGACTTGAATATTTTTGTTGTCTGGGTAGACAACCCATGTACATCACTGAGACTATACTCCTGTTCATTACCAAGGTTTTAAAAGAAGAAAGACATAAAAGTATGAAGAGTCATTACATTTGTTGATTTATATATTAAAGTGAGAATCAAAATTGATATATGTATATAATATACAGATATACACCATTTTAAATTACATGTATATATCAGTGCGTTGCAGCGGCACGTGACAAAACAGATAAAATTGGTCTTTCCTGCGACGACCCTTCCTGAAATCCTGGGGGAAACCCTGAATATGCAAAGTCCTGAAAGAAGCCTTAAGCTCAACTATGAGGAGCCTAGAGGAACTCACAGTTACCAAACCAGTATCTCTAACAGCTGACTGTACCTACCTTTTTACCTGTAGAGTCACCTCCCATTGAGACTTTAGGTTTATTTACTTTTGGAGTTTTCTTTGGTATTTCATCATTTCCCTGAAAATAGAAAGGGCATTTTGCAAGTTATGCATTTCATAGTTTTGAGTTTTTATGCTAAGAATTAAACCACTGTAAACAGCATTTTTTCAAGTTAACTTGGTATCGTAAACTTGTGTGCCTACTGTGTGTATAATGAAAGCAGTCTGGTCCACAGAAGTCTCTCTTTTATTTTTTATTTTCTATATAAAAACCTAAATGAAGAAAATTTCTAGGGAACATGCCAGTAATGCATTTATTTTCTGTCTCTTTTTATTATGTTTAACACTATGTCACTTTTCTTGATACCATTATCCTATAACAGTAACAGTGCACACAATTCACACTACTACGTAACAAAGAGCTGAAACATTCCTGTCAAAATAAAAATAATTATTCTGCTAGTCAAGTATTTACTTCTGTCAGCAGCACTTAAATCAAGCATTTATATTCCTTAACATTTGGTATGACAACCACATTTGCATCAACTAACATTGCATTTGAAATACATTTTGCATTTCCATTTTGCAATCCTACTGTCACAATTAAACTGAAATTCACGTTTCTGCTATTATCAAGACACAATGAGATTTTAACCTGTAAAATTTACAATGTTACCAAGCGTGCCATTAGTTAATTACAACTGCAGTGACAGCTTGTTTTGCTATATATATGAATATCCTACTATTAAATGCTGTCTAAATTTAATGTTTATCTACATTTAACCACAATTAAAGAACAACGACTGTCTACACCACAAATTAATCATGGTTGTAGTTTTAAAATAACATTGTATCAAATTTTCATTGCAATGATCACAACATAATTGACAAACCATATGTTGTTTGATAAATGTCACTTTAACTGATATTTTCATGAGCCAGTAATGAAAACAAGAAGGCTGTGATGGTCCTAAATTGCTCACCTGAGTGTAATTGCTTAAAACAATAACTGAAATTTAGTAAAAGCCTTAAAAAGTTTGTATTATATAAGTCCATGTAAATCAATTGCCTGAATGGAGACAATAATGAACCAAGGGGCAAATTTTGAAAATCTTGGTGTAAGTCCACTAGGTAATGGTTCATGCTGAAGTTCAGAACTCTCTGCCTTGTGGTTTCAGACCAGAAACAGGGATTTCCCCAGGCGCTTTTAGCGCATCGGTCCCGCAAGGGAAAGGTGACTAGTACTACCTTGCCCAAAAACTTTAACCAAATTTCTAAGTCAAAAAGGGGCCATAATTCAAACAAAATGCTTGGCAGAGTTACCTCCTCTTATTAGTAGAGTAAGCTGTTGATGGTAAACAAGTATTGTAAGTTTCAGGGCTATATCTGCAAGGGTTAGGTGAATAATGTTACCTTGCCCTAAAACTTTAACCTGAACCAACGCCGATGCCAGGGCGAGAACTATAGCCCTCCTTATTCTTCGAATAGTCGAGCTAAAAACCTGATGCGCTTAAAATTTCGTTAGCTCTTAAAAACTGACCAGGATTTTTTTTTCCACTTGCCTTTTTTCATCCTAAGTAGCCTAATTAAGCTTGTCCAAATGCATTGCCTTCGGAGATTATCACCCCGGGCGAATACTCTGCTATATGATGCTAATTTGTTTTGATAGCCGACAGAAAAATACAAATATTACACATTACAATACAATAAGCTCCGCCCTAATACAAAACTGCCAGCAAGTGCAGAAAACGTCAACCAATCACATTTTACATTTACCAGTTACATTTTAATACGGAAGTTGATTATATTTTGTACATCTGTGTCGGCATCGCATGAAATTAAGATAAGTCAAGCAAGTAAATGTCTTAAAAATTAACTGAATGCTTAATTCCAAAGGCAAAAGGTTAAACACCAAATTTTTATCAATGTTAGTCTTACCTTTCAAACAAGGTACCAAAAAAATGGCCATAATTCTTAGGGTATTTTTGTTTTAATTATCGGATTTATTTATAAGAAAAAGTCAAGCATTTTATGACAAGCTTAACAAAATGAAGGCAACAAATTCCAGCAAATACTTAGTTCATTAAACATGAAGCAGCGAGTGAAAATCTCAGATAAATTCCATTTGTCATATATTTCCACGACCCCGCTGTATCTTAATATTTATAGAAAACAGTGTCTTAGAGACTCTTTACAAGGCAAACCTACAACATTCAATTGATTTATTAGGATAAGTGGTCATGATTTGATTATAAATACCAGTTTGCATCTAAGAAAATATTATCATACAAAGTCTAAACTCTGCATAATGTCTAATCTAAATAAGGGTAAAAAAGGCTAGCTCCTAGTTTACGAGCAACTGCAAGTTTTTTGGTGAGGAACATGAGTGACAGTCATATTGAAAGTAACTTAACTGTGAGTAAAAGTAAAGTACGTTCTGTTGTGAGTAATTCTAGTAATACAGCCATTTTCTGTGCACTGTAAGAGCAGGGAACAGATGTTGCAATGACAAACTGTGATACATATTGCTTTAATATTTTAATTAAAAAATTATTCTTATGTGAAAGACTTGTTTATTTGTTTAAAAATATCTTAAAAACAACCCACAAAGCTGCATTTTTAACCCAAAATTGCAAAAAATTTTGATATGCAGAAGGGGGATACTCCCTCCTGTACCCACCCCTGTCTGGCGCTTAAAAAAATTCCTGGGGAAATCCCTGCAAAAGAGTTTTAAATATTCTCCTATATATTTTCTATGTAAAACCAGTGAATCCTTGGAAGGAGCCAATCATGACTCCAGCGATATAATTTGAACAAATTTGTAGAGTTCCACAAGACAATACTACATACCAAATTTTAGAAGTCTCTGCCTTATGGATTTAGCCATACAGATTTTTTTTAAGAGTTTAACTATGTAAGTCTATGTAACATAAGATAAAGGGAATTAATCTGAACATTCCTGATAGAAGCTTCATGCAAAATGTTATACTACTTGGGCTCATGGTTACAGAAATTTAAAGAATTTTAACTATTTTCCCATACATTTTTATGTGCTTGAGCCACACATCACTCCAGGGTCATAATTTGAACACTCTTGGTAGAGTTCTACTAAATCATTCTACACATCATATTTCAGAGCTATGGCTTTTTATGGTTTTAGACAAGAAGACTTTTTAAGATTTCCATTCAAGTTTTCATAGCAACCTGTGTTCTGCATGAAATGGAATTCTTATACTAATCTTGATAGAACTCAAAGCCAGGAAAATTTCTGCCAAGTTTCATAGAGGTATAGTAGATGCTGTCTAAAAGGTCGAACGACATACACCACACAGAGGCACAACAGACAACAAGAGCACTGCTGGCTGGAGCATTATATGCCGGAAGGGTGTTTTCTCTAAGTAAGTATGATGCATTTGTGATACAAGGGTGGAAACCTTATGCTTTAAAATTAAATGATTTGCTTAAAATTTTGATTTTTTGACCTTTGACCTACTGGCCCCAAAATTAATAGGGGTCATTCAATCAATATGTGCAACCATTATATGAATTTTGAAGTCTCTATGAAAAAAAGTTGTTGAGTTACAGAGTGTAAATGATTCTAAACATTTAGGTCACTGAGACCCTGACCTTTGACATACTGATCCCAAAAGGTATAGGGGTCATCCGATCAATGTGTACAATCATGATGTAAAGTTTGAGTGTAAATGATTCTACACATTTAGGTGAACGGACCTTGACATTTCACATATTGACCCCAAAATGTATAGGGGTCATCCACTCAATGAGTGCAATCATGATGTAAAGTTTGAAGTCTCTACAGCAAATGATTGTCAAGTTACATGGCGGAAATGGTTTTCAATGTTAAGGTCTATGTGACCTTGACCCTTTGAGCTACTGACACCAAAATCAATAGGGGCCATCCACTCAATGTGGGCAATAATCACATGAAGGTAAAAGACTCTAGGCCAAAGAGTACTCAAGCTATCATCCAAAAAACCAAATTGCTAACGGACGGAGGGACAGACGTCCTGGACCATAATATGCCCCCTTCGTGCATATAAAAAGTGATCACAAATGCTCATATGAGCATGTTATGAGTGTTGAAGTGAACTAAAAATACTCAATTAATTTGCTGCCATTTCTTGTGACATGAAAACCTCTGTAATAAGGAAATAATCACAAAGAAAGTTCTTCATGACAAAGGGCCACAATTCTTTAAAGACCACCACTAGCATGAAAAATACCTGGCAGTTCTAAATGCTGATGCCCACTGAGCAATACTGCAGTAATTCAATATAAAGAAGACTTTACAGTAGTATTGTTGACAGAAGTTTCGATTTGTGTAAGTTGACAGTCATCAATCACTGCACCATCTGACCAAATAATACATCATAGCTGAGAAAAACCCAGCCACAAGCTGACACAGGTTAGGCCAATTAAAGAATTCACAAGTTGGAAAGTAAAACTGTAAGTTTTTAATACCACAGAGTATCATACAGTCTAAAATGCTACAATTATCCTGCTGCTTCTACTGACGTAAATTGACAGTAACAGCTGCTCTAAAAATCAGATTGATGTTTAGACTCTGAAAAACAAAAACCAACTCTTCTTTAATCAATGGCTTGACAAAACTTGCAGAAGCTATTAAGCAAAATCTTTCCCATCACTAATACACCTCGAGCCAGATACCAGGATTGGAGAAAATCTAAAAACACTGAAACACTTTCCCTTGTTTACAGAAACAGAGCTTGTTTTGCAATGAAATACTGGCTATAAACCCAATATGCCAATGACTTCTCCTATAAAAAGCAAAATATCTCTTCAAAAGTGCTGGGTATTGATTTCTCATTCGAGAACTCTTACTTATGACAATATGACCAATAAAAAACTTACTTTTTTAATACACATCTCGTAAATTTATACTAGTCAACATACTTTTTATACAATTTTAATTTCATTTTACCTTACATCAATTTGTTTACTGCACACAATTATTTTAATGATTGAAATACAGCTATCCTTAATTTTTCTGTAATGTATTTAGTACCAAAACCAGGTTACCTGTGTCATGAAAACTCATGTTAAAACAGAAACTTGATTTGAGAAAGATAGGAGATGTTTCTTAGTAAAATAAGTTAAAACAAGAGATGATTGTGAAACATGTATACGGTATGTATGATAAACAAGAGGGCCATGATGGCCCTGAATCGCTCACCTGATAGACCATGAAACGATATTGTAGACATAATGAGGAGAGAATTGGTGAAAGAAGGGCATGTGTCCACACTTGCTGATTGGTGAAGTTTTAACTTTACATGAACTGTTTTAATAATTTCCAGTTTACCTCATTTCGTCTAGATGATAAATACATGGAAAATGTTAACATTTCAAAGTCATTAGACTTTCGATACATTTTTTTTTTCTTTGTAAGTTAACATGAAACTATTGTATGAAGTACAAATTGAAATATGGATATCTGAAACAGGTGTAATGTTTTCATTTTGGCTGAAGGTAGTTTCCTTCAGAAATGTACAGTCTAGAAGTGACTTTTGTGTTAGGGTATATGCTATTTTGAGACAGTATTTAAGTTACATAATGGTATGCAGTTAACCTGTGTTGGTAAATTCTGTACCAGTACAGAATTTGAGAGCACGTTATGACACACAAGATAGGTGATCCACAGACCATGGACTGTACGTACTGAACTCAGCAGTTGGGAAGACCGAAGCAAACTTTGCAGACTAAGATCAGATGGCTATATAAACTATATATAAAATGAATTGACTATGGGGCGGGGTCAATTTGACCCCGGGGATCATGATTTAAGCAAACTTGGTAAAGGTCTACTAGGTAATGCTACATGCAAAATATCTAAGCTCCAGGCTTTGTGGTTCTGGAGAAGAAGATTTTTGAAGTTTTTCCTATATAAACTCTATATAAAATCAATTGACCCCCGGGCGGGGTCAACTTGACCCCGGGGATCATGATTTGAGCAAACTTGGTAGAAGTCTACTAGGTAATGCTACATGCAAAATATCTAAGCTCCAGGCTTTGTGGTTCTGGAGAAGAAGATTTTTGAAGTTTTTCCTATATAAACTCTATATAAAATCAATTGACCCCCGGGGCGGGGTCAATCTGACCCCGGGGATCATGATTTGAGCAAACTTGGTTAAGGTCTACTTGGTTATGCTACATGCAAAATATCTAAGCTCTAGCCTTTGTGGTTCTGGAGAAGAAGATTTTTGAAGTTTTTCCTATATAAACTCTATATAAAATTAACTGACCCCCGGGCGGGATCAACTTGACCCCGGGGATCATGATTTGAGCAAACTTGGTAGAAGTCTACTAGTTAATGCTACATGCAAAATATCTAAGCGCCAGGCTTTGTGGTTCTGGAGAAGAAGATTTTTGAAGTTTTTCCTATATAAATTCTAAGTAAAATCTATTTACCCCCGGGGCTGAACCAGTTTGACCCCGGAAGTCATGATTTGAGCAAACTTGACAGAGGTCCCCTAGATGATGCTTCATACCAAATATGAAAGCTCTGGGCCTTGTTATTTCAGACAAGAAGATTTTTGAAATTTCCATTTTAAAAACACCTTTTAGGGCCTCACAGCCATATTGTGCATTGGACCGGAACCATTTGAGCAAACTTGGTAAAGGGACATCTAAGGACCATTAGTATGAAGTTATTTTAAAATTGGGCCAGGGGTTTAGGAGGAGATGTCATTTAAAGAAAATGTTGACGCCGGACGACGGACGGACGACGGACGCCGGACACAAGGGTATCCTAATAGCTCACTCTGTCACTGCGTGACAGGTGAGCTAAAAATAAGTCATATTATATGGACTTCTAAATGTGAACTGATCTTGACCTGTGACCTCAAAATCAATATTGATCAACTACAGGTTAAAACCATTCACACTATCATATCTGAAGACTGTAGAGTCAACAGGGACCATCTACCAGTCATGATCAACCTCCCCACCAAATCTGATGACTGTAGGCCAAAGTGTTCTCTAGTTATTGATCCAAAGAGTCTTTTTTTGATAAGGTCAACATGACATTTGACCTCAAAATCAGTAGATGTCATCTAACTCCCCACCAAATCTGATGACTGTAGGCTAAAGCATTCTCAAGTTATAGATCGGACAAGCCTTTTTTGATAAGGTTAAGATTTCCTTGACCTTTGACCTCAAAATCAATAGAGTCATCTACTGGTCATGACAAACCTTACCAACAAATCTGATGATTGTAGGCCAAAGTGTTTTCTAAATATTGATTGAAAAAACTTTTTGTACCTTGACTTTTCACCTACTAACCTCAAAATCAATAGGGGTCATCTAAAGGTCATAAGCCAAAGTATTCTTAAGTTATTGTTTGGACAAGCTTTTCGTGATCAAAGTCACAGTGACCTTGACCTTTGTCATACTTTACTCAAAATCAATTGGGGTCATTTTCCAGTCATTACCAACTAATCTGAGGACTGTAGGCCAAAGCGTTCCCTAGTTATTGACAGGAAAAAGTGTGGTCTTCAGATAGACAGACTGACTTTCCGACAAACAATATATCCCCACTTCTTCCAATGGGGGTAATAAAGTATTAAGTTTAATAGATCTTTAATGCAGTAAATGCAAAACAAAATAGGGGTTATCCACTCATTATCAAAAAGTCTGACGTTTTCAGGACGGTAGTTCTCAAGTTAATCAGAAACCCCTTTTAAACAAGAGATTCTTGTAAAATCTGTATGCCCCATAACCTCAATAACTTCAATATGCGCTCTGCAAGCTAGACTTTCAACCAAGTGGGTTAACCATGCCTAATCATATGGTAAAATTTGAGGTTTCTGGATTCAGTTGAACTTGGTTTATTCACAACAAACTGTTTTTGAAAAGCAGACCCCTGTAAGCTTAATGTCTGACCTAGTGTCCCCAAAATTAAAGGCATTCATCTACTCATCAAACCATTCTGTAAACTCTGAACTTCCTGTGTTTAGCTGATCTGAAACCTTTAAGTACAAGCCCCTGTGAGCATGACCTTTGATGCAGTGAGTCTAAAATCTGATGAGTCATCTTATCATTCATGACCATCCTTTAAAATTTGAAGGTCCTAACTTCAGATTTTGTGGAGTAATATTTTGGAAGCCGTTTTATTACTTTTAAAAGAGTAGGCTCCTAAGAATATTGACCTTTGAAACAGGAAGCCTAAAATCAAAAGGTAAATCTTCACATCATGTCCATGATCATATAAAACTCAGTGTTCTTAGTTCAGTTGCTCTTAGGTTATAAATTAGTAACTGTTTTCAAAAAGCAGGCATCTTTGAGTTAGAACTTTCACCCAGTAAGCCAAAAATCATTATGCCAAACCATTCTGTGAAGTTTGAGAATATAGAGTTTAAATATTCTCGAGTTATTTGTTGGAAATCAAGTGCAAGCCCTTGTGTTCTTAGCCTTTGACCTAGAGAGCCCAAAATCAATACAGGACATTAACACAGCACGCCCAACCATACTTTAAATTGTCAGTGTCCTAAGCTGTCAATGAATTGTTGATCAGAAACTGTTCTCAGAGTGTGAGCCCCTGTGAGCCTGGCTTTGTATCAAATAAGCCCATAAACAGTAGGGATTTTCTACTCCTCCTGACTACATTAATATCTGAGTCTCTCAGCATTATGCATTCTCAAGTTACTGACTAGAAACCATAAACTTGATCTTGATATACTGAGACCAAAATCAATAGGGATCACCCACTCTCATCATACCCAATTACACGTTCAGTTTTTGAGTTGTTGGTTCAGTTGTTGTTATTGATTGGAAACCATTTTCAGTGTGCAGGTCTTGTACCAAATGAGCCCATTAACAAAAGGCTTCTTCAATTCAACCTGAAGTATGAAATTCCTTGACTTAAATGCTCCCAAGTTACTGACAGAAAATCATATTCAAAAGGCAAGCTTCAATGAGCTAGACCTTTGACCCAGTGATTCCAAAATCAATAGGGGTCTTCTTCTCAACATGCTTAACCAATCTTCCTGCTATGTATAAGGTCAATACACTTAAACAATCATATGTTATTTATTAGGAACATTTTGGTATACAGACTAACATGTTAGAGCAAAGCTGTATTTCCCCACTTCTTTGAAGAAGTGCATTTAGCTGACTCGAAGTGTTTGAAAATCAATAAATGTCATCCTTACTTTAAGTTAACATTTATTTGGCATTCCATGAAATGTAATTTCAACTACGACAAATTACTGGCCAAGATATACTTTCTAAGTTCATAAAAGGGAAATAACTGATGAAAATATCACCATAGTTATGGGGTGTAATTGCTAGGAAAATGACTTTTATCAAAGTAAACACTTGTTTGATGTTTCATGCCAATCACATTTGTAGAAACTGAAAAACATCCGATTGTAGAAAAAGATTACCCAGACAAATTGTTCAATTCCTAAATGATGAGGCATAAAGGTGGACAAAGTAAATTTCAGTTGATCTGCAGACAATAAGTGATCACATAATTAAAAACATGTTCCTGTTGAAGTGGAGTGATACAAAATAATATTCTTAAGTTTCTTTAAAAAAAATCTGCTCCTAACAAATGCACTTCCAACTGAAATTTATTATATACTTACCTCCACTGTAGATTCTCTTGGCCGTTTTTTCTTCTTTGGTTTGTCTGTTTTTTCTGATGGTGGACTCTCCATACTGTTATTTAACTGTAACAGACAAAATGGTTAAGCATAAAACTCACATTTGAAGCATAAAAGTACTAAGACCTGCATCTGCTAACAAAAAATAAATGGGATGTATCAATCAAATATAAAAATCTTTAGAAATCTCTTTAATCTAAATTTAGCTGCCATCAATTATAAATTGCCACTTTTCTTGTTTATTCTTCTGCTTTAAGTCTCCTAGATCCCCAATGTCAAATATTACAGAAACATAAATCAAAACTGATTTTTCATGATGTTTCTTCCATAAGTGAAAACTGGCAATCACAACTCAAACACGTACATCTGCTTTTTAGGGTTTTTTTTTTCAGTTTTGTAGCAATGAAACGTTTGAAAATAGACATATGAAAACCAGAGCTGAAACAAAACTGCGAAAAAAATAATTATCTAAGCTTGTCAGTAACTGGCTGTTTCAGCTGTTGTTCACTGGTTTGCACAATGGGTACAAACATTAAACAAACAAAACAAGAAAGCAAGGCTAATAACCATAGTCCATACAAAGTGAAGAGCAACATTAAGATGTGAAAAAGCAACCAGTTGATCTAAACACCTTTCTGAACTTAGGCAAGAGGCTCAAATCATGCTTTATAGTGCTGAATACAGAACTGAAGTAGAATGGACCTCTCATTCACCAGACTCTATTCACTTGCTTCCACTGCTGGTAAGGAAAGTTAAAATTAAGCACTGTTTCATTAATTTAGTTAGAACATTATTTTTTAATTATTTATTATACATCTTTTGTAGAATGGCACATGCAAATTATATCAACTGATCTCTTTAACTATTTCTTGGAGTTCCAAACAGTACTTCTGTCAAAGCAAAGGTTTCTGAAATCATGACAAACTCCACTAACAGGAATCACACTCTCGCAATCAGATTTTATTTTCTCCCTTAAATTAAGAACTGCTAAATTATTGTACACTAATTAAGAATCACTCACAACATTAAAAGCACAATTATACTCATAGGAATCAAATAAGCCCATGAACCAACATTTTGCATATAAGCAGGCATTATACTGACACTCCTGTAATGTCAAAGTATTTTCTTTTCTGCTTCTTGAGTAATGACCCCTTTTTTCTCAACTTAATCAAGAGTTCACAATTTTTTCTACAAATGAAAACATGCTGTAAGATCTCTAGTTTTAACCCTTTACCACATGGTTAAGTGTTACATCGCATATGCGACCAGTGCAGATCCAGATCAGCCTGCACATCCGTGCAGTCTGATCTGGATCTCCACTGTTCGCTTTTCAGTCAGAAATACTTTTATGGATATAAAAGCGAACAGTGGAGATCCTGATCAGACTGCACGGATGTGCAGGCTGATCTGGATCTGCACTGGTCGCATATGCGTTAAAACACGTATCTATGGAGTAAAGGGTTAAAGTAAAAAACTGTCTGAATAGTGTTTCAAGGACATACTGCAAATGAACTGATCCTTAAAGTAATGCAAGTTGACAAAAAGCTCTTCAGGAAAACAGCTCAACCAGATTAAAGATATTTGCTCAAATTTTCTACAAAAGCAGTAAGCAATCAATAACCTGGCTAAAAACATTGTAAATTAAGACTACTTTCAGACTGGGGAGTAAATAAATTGGATGTACTGGATAAAATACAACATCTAGGAGACATTTGACAATACTGAAATTTCATGAACACATTATACAGCAGTTAAACCCAGTTTTAGAAATTCATAACGCTTTTTTCACTCACAATCACTGAAATTTGGTGAAATCAGTTTTAAAACTGATATTAAACCTTGATGTTACTTTATAGTAAGATCTAAAGTTAATCTTAAATAGTTACCAGAATGTCTATCTATCTATCTATCTATCTCACATTAACATCAAGCCCCTCGCTGAGATGAAGACTTCTTTGTTTTTTGCACGTCAAATATCAGACAAATTGTTAGAAAGAGTTATTATAAAGATGAAAAGATAATCTTGATAAAAGAGTTTAAACATTCAAGAAGAAACAGTCAGCCTGAAAGTAACTTTCTGTACCTACACATACTGCAAGTAAGGAAAAAGCTATAGCATTTAAAATTAAAGCAGCCTTCTCCACAAACTAAAAATTTAAAAGAACAGTGATGATTCCATTATTTTTTTTTATATTTAATGACATTTCAGAGAAGCACACATTGAAAATGCATACAATACAAAATAGAGATACTTGATCAACAAATGTTACCTACTTCGACTGGCTCTGGGTCAGGTTTAGTCATTCGCTCCTCGTATTCTCGCATTGCCTAAAGTAAAAACAAAATGCATGATTATGCGAGCAAAAACCACAACCATACCTTTATCAATTCCTCGTCTGCCGAGGCTGTGTCTGAGAAAATCTTGGCCAGCTCTTCATCAATGGAGGGAAGGTCTTCAGCTTTAGGATGATCCTAAAATTGGATGGAGGGCACTTTTCTAGTCACTCTTTTCTTACTTTGTCAGAAGAACGTAGATGCTACAGTCATGCCTTGTTAGTATTAAACAGTGACTGAAAGACTGTTAGTTTCACACAAGCCAACTTTCTTTTAGCCTCGGGATGAGTTAATGATAACATACTATTAATAACATCCTATTTTGACTAATTATTCAAAGGATTTGTGGTTTTATTCATAGGCTGTAGATATTAACTGCAAGTTTTTCAAACTCAAATAATTTGAGAAAAATTTGGAACCTTTAATGACATTTTTTACATTAAACTGCTTGAAATATCTAAATACAGGCTTCTGATTTATCAGACTTGGTACATATTTCTTTTTTTATCTTTGAACATTTTCTAACCAAAATATACCCTGGTTATATGATGTCATTTGGTAACCTATACTAAATAAAACTGACAAAACCCTATGCTATGATAATGTCCCATTAAATACTGAAAATGTGTTTATTTCTAGAATTACTAGTCATCACTACTTAGTTTTTTATTACTGCATATTCAAGCCTTATTTCAGATTTCATAATGCAGCTGTAGGGAGTCCGTAATGTTGATAAAAATGTATATGAATCTAATCTGTTTAACACAGACAACAGTATGATCACTGCTTCTCTGAAATATCTCACTTTTTAATGCCACTGCACAGCACAGAGCTTTTATTGACAGGCTCTATATCAAAAAGACATAGGTTTAAACACCCTTAAGGGCTATGACACAGCTGACACCATATATGACATCACTGCATACATACAAGAAGTATTAAATGACCGTTAAATTAGCAATCAATTAAATTTTCTAAATGGGCAAGGTTGTCTCTCTTTACCTGTCATCTCTGAAAGAAAACATTCATAATCATGTCTTCCAATCTTGTTATGTAGAACACACACAACAGTCAGTAAGCAAAAAAGTGATGTAATTATGCTGTACCATATGAATCAAAGTTATTACTAATCACTATGGGTGGGAACAAAATATTCAAACATTCAAAAATCTGCTGAAAATCAAATTCAAATATTAGTAAATTTCTATACAGTTTTTTTTCAAATCAAGTATTGTTGATTCTGATCCATCTAAGCATGCTAACTATGCAGAATAAAGCTGTTAGTACTGTTATGTTTGTTTAATGCATGTCAAAAATTGTCCTATTAACAAGAAATTGCAATGCATAATTGGCTGGGGTCATTGTTAGGGATAAACATTTTGCAACAGGCATAAATGTAACGCATTTCAATCTTTGGATGATTTTAAATGACAACTGTTTCATGTAACAATTTTTTTAAGTTGTTTGTCTCACAGAAATAACATCATGTTTTACGAAAAGGAACAACCAGTCATGCTTAGGCCTAAAATAAAATATTGTTTCCCCTCCTTCAACCCATACCAGTTTGGGTAGGGTAGGGTAGGGTAGCGTAGGGTAGGTAGGTAAGTAAAATACTTTTTTTTAATCTAAAATATTCTTACTGATCATATAATTTATATATCTGAATTATATGGATTTCAAAGAAACAGAAATTGTAAGTGCTTAGCATCTGTTCAAAGTTTAGAACCAAAGTTTCAAAGTTTTATTCAATATATACATCCCAGTTGGTATATTTACAATGCAAAAAATGAGTTAAATATAAAGATGAAATTTTCCTTGACGTACTTTGCTTCCATGTGCAATAAAAAAATTTTTTTGGGTAGCTTTGATTTTTGTGGGTAGGTAGCAGGAAGGGAAACAAACAATACTTTATTTTAGGCCTTATAGATCTATTAACATTACTTGTTTGTTGTCTAATCATTCAGAATAACTCAAATAATTATATCCCTTCAGTACATATGTTTGAAAATATTTTCAACATAATTGCTGTAAGTTTCATTTTTGTATACTGAACGAAAAAATCTTGCCATTTTATCCAACAGTCCATATTTATTATGATAATTAATGTTTCAAAGAATGTGTATATGCCAATTACTGAATTAGTATTTAAAGCTTTGATTAAAAAAGCCATTTCTTGATGATTCACAGCAGATTCTGCGACATCATACAGCTGAATTAAAACAGTACCAATTTTCGGATACCAAAATTCGACAGCCTTCACTTCTGAAAATCGAATTTTTGAATTTGGCAAACCTGATATTCAAATACTGATTTCAGTATTCTTCCCATCCATACTAATTGCAGAGGAGTAGTTGTAACAGAAATGAATTTAATTAAAATAATTCCTAATCAAATTTGAGCAAACCGATAGATTTAAAAGCCTGATAATTATAGCTACTACGTTCCCTAAGCTGTCTGTGGCTGATACTCGGGCAGTATGTATCAATCAGACTAAATCCACTGGCATGTTTAAATGGCAAGAACCTTGTTCCAACAGAAAACATCGTACTGTAATGAAACCTTTCAAATACTCTAACATAGGATAATGAATCAAAGGTTGGTTCTGGAATCCAGTGTGATTTGCCAGCTTTTTTCAAATGACTGCCACACAAACATGTATCAGATGGTATGTTTTCTTTGCTTTCTTAGTCCTCAGCTGTTTATTGAATAGGATTTTTAAAAATTCATCACTCTAATATTTCTAGTAAGCCAAAAGGAATTAGCACTATACTCCCTAACTTCATACCTCCTCTGGCATTTCTTTAATAGCATCTTCAATGGCATCCAGGGCCTCCTTGAAACCTTTTGGCACTCTTGATCGCAGCAGGAATTTTTCCTTGTTACCAATGTAAGCATATACTTGTTCCTGGGGTATCCAGGCACTGAAGATGAGAAATATTACTTTATAATAAAAAAAAATCAAGTTCTCATAAAAATTCTATTTACATGTTCAGAACATTTTAGTCAATATTTATAATCACCAAACTTTACACCTATTTTGCATCGACAAATTGCAAATTACATCAACAACTGCATGGAATAAAAAATTAAAATAATGCAGCATTTGAAGAGTAACTTTTAAAAAAGTTGCAATAACTTCTATTTACTATTAATATAAAATAAATGTCACAGTTTAAATTTCACATATTTCTTTCCACTGTTGTTAATTTGAACCTGTTAACTTGAAACTGTTTATGCCACAATCGGCTTCATTACAAGGTTAATGTTTTTTTTTTTGTTATGAACTTACTAGTTCTCTGATCCAAAGAAGTAAATGAAGTGGTGCTTTTTATCTTTCTTTGGCTTTTTGATCTCTGGCTTGGGCTCGATGATCTATGAATATAAAATAAGGGTAAAGTATGTGGTCTAACATTTATACAACTGCAGTAAATCATTAATATTCGTTTAACAAGAAAACATTACTTACTTTATCATTTGTGAATAAGAAAAGCAGAGTTAAACAACAGAAATATGTTTTTTCTCTTACAGTAAAAATAACTAGTTAACCTTAAAGCTGTAGATCACCATGCTTCAAGATTTTGTTTTTAATCAAATATATCTGACTGACCCTACAACCATACCATATATAATCAAATTATATTTTATCATTCTAAAAATAATTTTGTCTTCATTCCATATCTTCACTATTCTGCATATCCTGGTTACTTAAGAGAATAAAATGTAAACCCAGTGATTAAAAATGTGTTCTTCAACCTTTGCAACATTTCTTCTGGTGTACAAAAACTTGTAGTGAAACGTTACACTGTATCATCAATCTTCAAAGGGTTTTCACGACACTTAGGTGTGCCTTGTTTTTAGACACTTGTTTTAATGAAACCTAACTTTAAAAAAAAACCCATAACCTTTCTGGTGTTCGGAACAGAATCAGTGACTGGGAAAGAACTTGTTATGAGACCAGGGCTCTTCACTTGGGAACTTTCTGATATTACAGAAAAATAACATAAATACATGAGCATAGTGAATTCTACCTATGACAATTATTTGTTGTGGATGCTGTAAACTACATTTCAGACTTAAGTAAAGACAAATCTATGCATTTTACATCTTAATTGAAGACATACAGACAAATACCATGATTTCTTGTATCTCAAAAAAAATGTTTTTGTTGACGTTATTGCAATACGGTGCTCACTTGATTTCTACATTACAACCATCTGAGCAAAATGAAAAAAAGCTTACATTTACCAAAAAATGAAAAAGAAACCAAAGTCTGTGTAATGTCATTTTTTGTACTTATCAGATAAATACTTTATACAAAAAATTAAAAAAACATGAGAAAATGTTAATGTGAAAATGGCACATGGGTTTTCTAGTAAATGTTAATGATAAATCTAATGCTACAATTCAAATAGCAACACATCATTTTCACCTAATATTACCATACATATTTTCTAGGTATTTGCACTTCCTTATACATGTATATCAATCAAAACTTAACACTTAGGTGAATTAAAATTTTCTTTTACTTTTAAACAGGCTTCAGGTCGTAATCTAGCCTAATGTATTAGGCTTAAAGTGTTGAACCAGTATATTGATCTGATATTTCATAGTTGTTCAACCTTTAAGCCTAATTTTAAACTGCATATAACCGAGCGGATATCATTCGGCACGGTTTTTACCCGGTCCTGGTTATCTCTTAACCTAGAACACTGAGTATTCTGATTGCAAAATTTTGAATAAAATGGTGGATTAATCAGGTACAAAATAAGTGTTTCAGTTCTATACTTATGTATTTGTGTGTTTTCTTGGATTACAGGATCAGGTATGAATTTAGTTATCATATTTTATCATTTTTGCCTTAAACTCTGTGAACTGTTTGACAAACGAGCCATAAAAAGTGCCCAATCGCCTACGATTGGGCGAGTCCGCTTAGCCAGATGCAGATCAAAGTGAGACGTAGAAGGTGAACAACTATAAAACATCAGCCTATAAAATGGGTTCACCTTCGGAGGCGAAATAGTGAGACTAGTCTTAATCCTCTTATTTTCATAAATATTGTAACAGAATTTTCTCCTTGACCATTAAACATTACAGAATTTAATATTTCCAATGTGTGTTTATAAAAAATATGGCTACAAATAATATTAGCTTTCTCTTAAAATTTTGACTTAATGTCTCAGAAAAACAACATATGAGCATTGTCTACACCACAGGAGCTTGAAATTGAGTGTTTAGTCCTTCAAGATTCAAAATGTATTTGTGGCTTCTACTCTGTATATAAAAACACAAGGAATGAAACGCCGCCTGTTCCGCCCACTAAGAACTCGGGTCGCATCAGCTAGCTTGCGCTCAGGTGCAGATATCTATCAGTCCTGCCACTCAGCAGACACTAAAACTAACTTAAACAAATCGCTTAATTTTTTCAGTACGCTACACAGGAGAAAACAGCTGGTTTTCATGCATTTTTGAACAAAATCAGTTTGTCGCCGAAGCCATTGCGTGACGTTAAAGAATTCCCAAAAATTGTGGCAGTTTCCAAGGAAAATCTATTTCAGGATTTAATAGATAGAAAGAATAAATGCAAAATCAAACTAAATAGATGCTTTTATACTGAAATAATGGTAAAATGCACTTCACAATTATTTTTGTGATGCATAAATTAAAAGTATAGTACAGAAAAGCTTCTCCAGTTCAAAACTGCTTTTGATCAAGAAATATTTTGGAGATTACAGTCCGCTCTATGACGTCACGCAATGGCTTCGGCGACAAGCAAATTTTGTTGGAAATGCATGGAAAGCAGCGGTTTTCTACTAGTGTGTAGCGTGTTGACAACAATTAGTGAATTGTTTTAGTTAGTTTTTGTGTCTGCTGAGTGACAGGACTGATAGATATCTGCACTTTTTCGCATTCTAGCTGATGAGACCCAAAATTCTTAATGGGCGGAGCAGGTGGCATTTCATTCCTTGTGTTTTTATAAATTATATACAGAAAAAGAAGCTAGATTAACAGTTTCGACTCTTGAATGACTAACAATACAATTTCAAGCTTCTGACAGTCCTGTGTCTACACGAAGATTCAAAGCAAACAAAACAATTGTGTGTATAATCGATGTAGTTTTTAGGTCCTTCACTGTTATTATTTCCTCTAATATAAGGAAACACTCTCAGCAAATGCCTTTTACGAAATATTCTAAAAATTAAGATTATGAAAATTGTTTGTCTCTGTAGAGTTCTCTCCCTTGCTTGTCCCATTCAAACAAGACACTATCTTCATACCTTTCCCGGCCAGGCAGGGAAGCTCTTCATCTTTGCCCTGTAAATACAAATTAAATACTAAATGAACTATTCTTTACAGTTTACTTAAAGCTTTTAGATTGCGAAAATACTAGTTTAATATAAACAAACATACCACACTAGATCGCCGATCTGCAACTTAGACGCCATCTTTGTTTGGCTAGCGGAGAATTGTGGGTCAAGTGACAGGCGCGTGTTTTGAATTCTATAATACACTACCATACAGTTTTCCTTCAGTGGCTATTTCATGCATGATCCGACTTGGCCAAAAATCCGTTCACACAGATATAGAACGAGGCGTTCGAAAAATTGATAGACAAATAAAGTATGAAAATGTACTGAATCATAATTAAAACCCTTACAACAGATGGGTTGTCTTCTTCGCATTCCAATTTGATACGTAAGGAATCACTTTGTATGATAACTTCAAGCTCTGTTGAAAGATGTTACATAATTATTTATCAGACTCGCATGAACTTTGAGGTAGTTTTGAACGATAAATAGTGAGATATTACCTACCCGGAAACGAGAGTTGTGAGATAAGTGCTAGTTAAGGTCTTTAATGGGTATCAGAGTTCCATGGTTATCTCCAATGACGGATTTCTGTCTATCTATCTATTTGCGCTTATTTAACGTCGGTACCGGTTGCCTATATGACCGACGCCCCCTGAAGAGATTAGTTATTTTATGTTGTGGGGGTAGTGCATGATACAGAAAGCATCCCATTCCAGAGACACCCCTGGTTCTTTTTCATACTCAGTGTATAGCACTGATACATGGGACCTCGGTTTAAAGTCTCATCCGAAAGACTATTTGTAATGTTAGTGGACTGGGAGCGGGGGATCGAACTCAGGACCCCTGCTTTACCAGTCCAGCACGGATTTCTTTCAGACCGACCCGTTTTTAATCTTGTGATTTGCCGCGAGTTATTCGATGGAACAAAAATCTCATTGGCTAATATTACAAGTTTGAGAAAGGCCGCAATGATCAGAAAACACACAAACCTATCTTTGGTGCACAACTAGCTAAAGAGACTTCAGCGAACAGGTTTTATAGTATCGCTAGACCTGTTCGCTGAAGCCAATCCTGTATCGAAAGTCAACCAGAACTGTGACATATTTATGTCACGCTGTAATTTAATAAATTTGCGTTATCTGGACAAAATCTCTACACATACAGGTAACTCAATTTATTTTGCACACTTCAGTCTATGTTTGTGAATAAAAAAAGGTTTTATCGATGGAATAAAACCTCAAAGTTTATCAGCTCGGTTAAATGTGAAATTCGCCGCCATTGCTGTCCTATCGTGTGACTTGCGAGACTTTACGTTCAGGTACCTTCGCGTGGTTTTATTTCTGGAGAGAACAATGAATAGATACAAAATTTATTTGTTTATCAAATGGTGTAATTTATTTGACCCAATTTTGATTAAATAAGGGTGATTTTTAATAGTTATTTATTTACTGTTCATAAACTGTCATAATTCTGGTAGCGTTTGCAAATGGGGTTGACCCATAACTTTACTGTCGCGCAACGTCAAAAATCATAAAAGCGACATATAAAGTTATGGAAGCCAGAACTAGTGCACAACATGAAGTTTTGTAACTCTACAGATACTGAGCAAGTACTTCGGAGATATTAGATGATATTTCTTTAACATGATATGGTGTAGGGAGTCAGGATCCATAGCTTTTGAGGCATTTAACTTATTAAGTAGCTTTTCGATTCCTTTCGGTTTAACTGTTATTTTATCCATAACATTTGACACCCATTTCATACAAGGTGCTTGGGAAAATTCAGTTTTAGTGAAGACACTGGTGAATTGTTCATTTAATATTTTTGCTTTATCTTCATCACTATTTCGTTACTATTGATCCAATTTTATCTTTGAGTTAGGGGATTCCAGATTGTTCTGACTTTTGTCCGTTTATACATTTCTAGAAGGGTTTAGCATCATCTTTATTATCACCAATCAAGTTATTTATGTAGTTATCGTGAGAATTTTGTACTTCAGATTTTACCATTTGACACAAGCTTTGTCATTTTTCTTTAGTCTATCACTTCCAGACTTTTGTAGTTCGCATTAGTTCTGTTCCTTCGTTTTATAAGCAGTTTGATTTTGTTTGATATCCATGGTAATGACTTGGATCCTTTGTTCACTTTAGTTGGTATGTTTTTCTTAACACTTTCATTTATAGCTTCTTTTAGTAAAGTCAAGTTTTTCTCAAGGCTACCACTGTTTTGGTATCTGTTGAAGTATTTATCTTTACTGAAGTCTGAGATTCCTTTCGAATTTCATTGTAGTAACCTTTGGAATATAGAAGACAAGTCCTTCAAGGCTGCTTCTTATATGGTTTGAAACAAGTAAAAGTACCCATAATGGCATCATGATCACTAAACTTATCTGGAGATTCAATGTTTTTGAATTGGTCAGGAGTAGTTGTTATAAAGAAATTCAGTAAGATACTATCTCTGGTTGAGGAATTTATTCATTGTTCTGCACAGTTTTCATTTAGAATGCCAATATGCACTTGCCCTTCATGGTCTGATAAAGCATTTTCTGTGGATTTATTCATTTTACAAGTCAATTTGATTACAAGATTAATTTTGATGCAAAGCATCAAAGGCGGCGCACATGGTTTTGAAATAAGATAAATAATAAGTGTATAAATTAACCTAAACAATTGTACACGTGTGTAGTACATGTTGTACATTTTGATGATATAATCAAGTTATGTACAGATGGGATGTAAAAAGATTTTAAAGGGGGACATTTGAATTATATACATGTTTCAATCACTTATATTGAAGTTGTGAAATCATGTGAATTCACTTTTCTTCAACAAAATGACCAGATATGAATGACTATATTCTCATAAAAAATCATTTGATCTTTCACTTTTTATGAAAATTGCATATTGTCTCCCTTTAAAATTAAAAATTGGGATAATAATCAAGTGTCCTTCGTCTGCGACACAGTTCAGCAGTTGAATATTCCAAATGTCTACTTTTGCTTTATTTCAACAATCTATACCCTTTTAATGATTTTTAGTCTGTTTAAATCCTACTGTTATGTGTCTTTTTCTATTCTATCCTGGATGCGCAACCATGATAGACAGGATATAATCCAATTTTTACAAACACAGATTTTCAATCTATTTCTTGAAGAAATGTTATGTTTTCATTGTTTGTATTGTATGCATGAAGAAAATACCATCACACATGCACATGCAGTGGTCATAAGCCTTCAACGTACATTAAATACTATACTTTATATAGATTTGCTGCGATTGACCAAGGAACATTTTGGAACCATCAATAGCAAATTAAGTAAATTGAAACAAGGATGACTTCAGTGATCGGAAAGTTTGAAAAGGGTTGCTAAGTTTACTTTCCAAAGTTTCTAGGCAGCCGAAGAAATGTCAAAATTTCAAATTTAAACCTTGAATGACAATTCCAAGAATATGTTTTTCTTCCCACAGAAAATGAGAATTTGAGATCCATGGAAGGTTATTTCTGTAGAAGAGAACTGTAGAAGAGAATGCTCTTTATAAATTATTTAAAATCACCTCGTAATCTTGCTTTTTCCCCAGTCTGTGTTTTAGAGAAAATTATATCTAAGGAATTTATCGTCTCTAGTAGGAAACGGGAAACGAAGTTTTGTGTAGCAATAGCGGTAATACAGTGTGTGTATTTCTGAAATTGGAACAAAGAGAGCTGCCGACCTGACAGTGCTTCTACTAAATATTTTCTTGTATGCATAATATTCCCAGATTTGGTGAAAAATATACCAAAATACTTGTCCCTGAAGGTGTGTTGTCGATTTTGAAATAACAATTCGTATGTTATCGACATCCAAAAAATAAACCCTTACATGTAGTATCTTTGTTCGAATTCCACATTTCACAGTATGGTAAAACATCATTTCAAATATTTTTAATTTGTCTGCACTAGATAACACACAAAGTACAACTTGTACTTTATCATATTCATGATTTAACGGTTTAGTGGCGTAGTGAACAGATATGTTTTTTTGTAACTATAACAACTGAATTGACTCCAGCAAAGTAAGAATGTTTTTCAAATTCATCCTTGTGTCTGTATTCACAAAGACAGACTCATATCTGTATTATTGCATTAAAACGACAGATTTTATACAATTTCTATTTTCAAGTTAGTTTATACAAATCAACTTTATTTCGATTGTGACGAAAGCTTTTAGCTAATAGAATCATTCTCAAATCCGTCCCTAGAACCAACCAGTGCTAAGTAATGAGAATAAAGTTTCTTGCTTAAGGTAATTAACCGATGCTGACACGGCCGCTTACGGGGTTTTAACTCGTGTCTTGACTAGCGATCCTTAGAATACAAGTCCGACCTTTTAACCATTCGGCTTCACCTTTCTTTATATAGCTATAGTTGAAAGAATTAACAAAGATTTGCATTTCAGATTAAGTAGCAACACACTGCTAGATACATGCAGTGAATACACAAGTACTTTCAGCGCTTTGATTTGTTTTGGGGAAAGTCATTAAATTTGTAATTTTTGCATCTAAAACTTTTAATTAAAAATACAAACTTACCTGATTTGGATCAAATTATTTTTAAAATTAATAAATACGATTTATGAAGTAACATATTTTAAGTGATGTACAGAATAATCGGATTTTTTTACATTGATAATGATCCAAGATTCTCCCAAATTGATTACGTCAGCGCATGGTACAAAATGAAACTCTATTCCAATATAGGCGTCGCCGTTCTCGGCGCCGCCAATAATTTAAGTCACCAAGAATGTGTATTTCTGGTTGTCTTTTATATTTTACGTTTCCTCTAACTGAGTCAAACTGAGATTTTAGATGATAAATGTGGAACTGCATACGCATATGGCATACGATATAACTAGCGCAAATTCTATTCGCCGTTATGAAGTTTCTATCACATTGATGTTACTTTCTTACCATAGTCCGTCTGGGAGCATCAAGAAATAAAACTTTCACCGTTTGCAGGCCTAAACTACATTTTGAACTATAAATTCTTTAAGTATATACAAAGCACACAAGCCAATCTTCGGTGTTCAACATGATTTTTGTTACCCTACAGATTTCTTATCGAAAAAGATCATCGTACATTTCAAGCGACGGATTGTTGACAAAAACACGATCCGTGTGGGAGCATAGAGTAGGTGAACGATGACGTAGTATCCCACTATTGCAAGGGATAGGACCTAAATCATGTAGCTCGGTGCTTTAAGCGAGAAAAACGTGTAGTCTATGACTAATGTCGTCAGTTTTCGCGTAAATATTCAGGAATTTGGATAAATTATCAACAGCTATGGGGATGTTCTTGGAATATTTGTATAATGTATACGACTAGTACCTAGCCATATATATATGCTAACTGTAACTGCTATTTGACAGAAGAAGAAATGTGTTACAAAAAAGTTATTGAAGGGATGCCAACAAAGGTGTCCAATTTTTTGTGTGATTCTGCAATATTTTGCTTCGTTTTTTCAGCTTAACCAACAATTTTGCGCCATCAAAATGATATTTTAAGTAAACAGGAACAGAATTAAACATTTACAACCAGTTAGGAACATACATAATGCATCAATGTTCGATTTGTTTAACTTGAAGACAATAAATGTGTAGTTTGAGTCACTTTAAGGCCATATTGTGTAACCTCGGTTCTTTCATAACTACATACCGGTATTCTAATACATAAAATATCTTTCTGTCACTAGCATATTGGTTAAATTTAACTCTTATTTTGTACTATAATCATACTCAAAACCAGTGTTTGTCCAATTTAAAGGCATTACATTAACTACACATGGTGATTTTATAAAGTGAAAGCAATCGAATGTCTTTTGATACAACCGCAGTTAACGTTCAATGTATGTATTCGTTCAAGATTGTTTTACAGTTAAATAAATGTTAACGATAAACAATTCTTACAGTTGTGAGTTGAAGCAATAATTTAATATCATAATCAGATTTTGTTTGATTTCCAGCGAGAATTAAAAGATTAAAAAGATTAGAATATTTTAGCACATATTCACCTTGGAATTGTAGATGCCAGAATGATAAACTCTATACACTGAAACTTGGGGCAACAGCTCATAATAAAATATCATAGTAAAATAGCATTATGACATATACTTACAAGCTATTCATACATACCATACATGAGAAGTAAATAGATCCTCCAAAGATAACTTACTTTTTTTTACAAATACAGAATTAAGTCTCGGATGTATTAAGATACCAGACGGCTTGGAGATAAGGGAGGTTAGAAAGTCCTTTTTGATTTTATAAATATAATGTTTGCATGTATGTAATATCTACAAAATTGTCAATTTTGATTTTTTAAAATAAAATCTGCAGACTTGTGGTCAAGTCATAACCTTTCATATTTTAAAATTTACTTGTAATATTGTATTTGTATCTGACAATGAAAAGCACCACATAACCTTCCAGCCTTAAAATCTCAAGTGTTCAAATTCATAATCATCTTAGCTTAAAAAAGGAAATACTTCTGTTTTTTTTTTATCAGAAACATAAAGTTAAATATACAAACAGAACTCTTTGTAAAAATTTTAAACATGCTTAACTTTAACATCAATAAAGAACCGAGGTTACACAATATGGTCTTAAAGTGACCCAAACAACACGTTTATTGTCTTCAAGTTAAACAAATCGAACATAGATGCATTATGTATGTTCCTAACTGGTTGTAAATGTTTAATTCTGTTCCTGTTCACTTAAAATATCATTTTGATGGCGCAAAATTGTTGGTAAAGCTGAAAAAAACGAAGCAAAATATTGCAGATTCACACAAAAAATGGGACACCTTTGTTGGCATCCCTTCAATAACTTTTTTGTAACACATTTCTTCTTCTGTCAAATATCAGCTACAGTTAGAATACATATATGGCTAGGTACTAGTCGTATGCATTATACAAATATTCCAAGAACATCCCCATAGCTGTTGATAATTTATCCAAATTCCTGAATATTTACGCGAAAACTGACGACCTTAGTCATAGACTACACGTTTTTCTCGCTTAAAGCACCGAGCTACATGATTTAGGTCCTACCCCTTGTATTGATTGTCGTATGCGCGTGCATTGTAAAAGAAGTAAGAAGCGCGAAAGCAAAAACACGGCGAATAGAATTTACCATGTATATATCGTATACTTTATGCGTATGTAGTTCCACAGAGTGAATGGACAGCGAACGATGTCTCTTATCAGTTATTTGTTACTATTAATAGATTTCAAAACAATAACATTCAATGTTCCTATAGTAACAAGTAACTGATAAGAGATACAGGTAACCTTTTGAAGGTTGGCAAAAACATGGCGGTTGATAAAAATGCAAAACATAGTGATTTTGTTATTACAGTTACAAAGTCATTTTTCATCAAATATTTCAATATTTTATATCATTTAAAAGGTCTGTAAACTCATATTTTAGATATTTAAAAAATAATTGTCAAAACTGTTTACTTTTTTGCTTGTAAATGGTTAAACATAGTGCATCTGAGCTGCTAGAAAAATGCTGAAATAGCAGGTATAAATTAGTTTAGTTTTCTTCTTAAAAAGCAAAAATTCAAAATCTGCTTATATTTTCAAAATATGAATTTAAAGAGCTTTCAAATGATATAAGAATCTTAAAATTCGGCTGACAAACAAAAAAGTTATCTAAAGTTAAAAATTCTGCTGCTATCAAATGTATATAAATATTGGTTCTCTTTGCCAACCAGTAGTTCAGCTATATTTTGGTAACAGGTACTTGTGATGTCATCAGTCAATGTGCCTATAAAGACCTCGTATGTAAGTGTATGAATACACCAAATGGTAATTCGCCCCGGCTTTAATAAAAATATAAACAAACATGGCAGAACTCAAGCAGTGTTTGTCTTATGCATTAGAAAAAAAATGAAAATAAATGTTAATTTAAAGTATAAAGAGGTAGAGGCTTTTAGAAATGTTTTCAATTTAGCTGACACCACATGTATTATAAAATAGTCCAATATGGCGCCTACCATATTATTTCCGAGGTGACTTTTATTGAAGTCGCCCGAGGTGTTCCGAATGACTTTTATTGAAGTCGCCCGAGGTGTTCCGAATGTGTCGTATGTGCAGGCACTGTAAAAGAAGTAAGTAGCGCGAAAGTGGGAATTTGCTCTGAGTAGAGCACACAGTTTGAAAGGTTGTAACTGGGTAATGTATCGACCGATTTTCGTTCAGCATGCACATGACAGGAAAGAAACAGTGATCTGTTTCCTCCGTTACATTGTCGTATATGTTTGCATTGTAAAAGAAATAGTATCGCGAAATCGGAAATTTGCTGTGTGTAGCTCGCTCAACTTGGAGGAATGTGATACGCTAATGGTAATGATTCAGAGCTAAAGAAGTAGAGGTCATTCCTGGTGTTAGGTGGATTATTACTTTTGGCTACTTTAACTGTTCGCTAAACATTATTTCATAGCTATGAACTTATTATAACAGTAAATTATTTTCCTAAGAGGAATGGGAAGTCAGTTTGTCTGCGAGAGGAGCCTTCTGCTTTTCGAAGAGTAACGAGTCTTCTGTATTAAATTCAACCTCAGGAAAAAGGTCTTAACAAAGATAATTATCTTCATATTGAAATATAACCCTGATTTTGAAAAGAAGGCGCCCTAAAAGATCGGCTGTATGTGGTTGATGATGGTGCCAACTCTGATGTAAATTTCGGACTCATTTTATAGATGATATGCAGACTGAATGTCATATCATCGGTCATGATTTCGGAAACCCGTCCCCCCAAACAACCATAGAGGAGTTTTCAGTAACATTTCACCTTCCAGACCTTCGGTAGGAGTATTGTTTTAAACCCGAGAAACAGTCATCGAGCGGGATTACGATAAGTTGCAAAAACTTGTTTTTGAAAATATGTACTAGTACTCCGTCAAATAAACAGTAGAAACTGTAGAAAGGGTGACCAAGACCAAGACCATTAAAACATTGACAGTGTATTTGACAACTTTTATTCTACAAAAAAATGAATTTGCGCGAAATTACGTCCGCGCGAAATAGTCATTTTCGGCGTTTGCGCGAACTTTCGTGCCAGCAAAATTAAGTGATACCACAGTATGTTTAAACTAATTCAAAGATACTCATAACAAAATTAATTTAAAATCAGGAAGAATTTGCCTTTGATTTTGTCATTAACTTAGTGAGGTCTTCAATGGGACAGCTAGGCCATGTTAGGTCAAGTGATAATGACCACTTGTAAATCGCAGTTTTCTGAGTTATACGTTTGAATCTAACCATAATGTAATTTAGTTTGAAGGTGGAAGTATCCGTCTATACTAATATGTAAACTTTCAAAAACAAACATTACCAATCTTTTTACCTAAAACTTCTATTGTGACAAAAGCTTCAATCACAATAAATCGAGAATAAAGTTGAATAATTGAAAAAAATCATAACAAGCCCAATAATAAATTAAATTTACGGTATATTTTCATTACATTGATTTTAAAGTTGAAAGAAAACTTTGCTTCTACTATCTAATTTGTATTATTTCTGAACATTTGCTGTTTTTTTCCTTATCAAATTCGTATTATTTAGGAACATTTACTGTGTTTTCTTCTTCTAGTTCGTATTATTTCTGAACATTCACTGTGTTTTCTTCTTTCTAGTTCGTATTATTTATGAACATTCACTGCTTCTTTCTAGTTCGTATTATTTCTAAAAATTAACCGTGTTTTCTTCTATCTAGTTCGTATTATTTCTGAACATTTACTGTGTTTTCTTCTTTCTAGTTCGTATTATTTCTGAACATTCACTGTGTTTTCTTCTATCTAGTTCGTATTATTTCTGAACATTCACTGTGTTTTCTTCTTTCTAGTTCGTATTATTTCTGAACATTTACCGTGTTTTCTTCTTTCTAGTTCGTATTATTTCTGAACATACACTGTGTTTTCTTCTATCTAGTTCGTATTATTTCTGAACATTTACCGTGTTTTCATCTTTCTAGTTCGTATTATTTCTGAACATTTACTGTGTTTTCATCTTTCTAGTTCGTATTATTTCTGAAAATACACTGTGTTTTCTTCTATCTAGTTCGTATTATTTCTGAACATTTACTGTGTTTTCATCTTTCTAGTTCGTATTATTTCTGAACATTTACCGTGTTTTCTTCTATCTAGTTCGTATTATTTCTGAACATTCACTGTGTTTTCTTCTTTCTAGTTCGTATTATTTCTGAACATTCATTGTGTTTTCTTCTTTCTAGTTTGTATTATTTCTGAACATTCATTGTGTTTTCTTCTATCTAGTTCGTATTATTTCTGAACATTCATTGTGTTTTCTTCTTTCTAATTCGTATTATTTCTGAACATTTACCGTGTTTTCTTCTATCTAGTTCGTATTATTTCTGAACATTCATTGTGTTTTCTTCTTTCTAGTTCGTATTATTTCTGAACATTTACTGTGTTTTCATCTTTCTAGTTCGTATTATTTCTGAACATTTACTGTGTTTTCATCTTTCTAGTTCGTATTATTTCTGAACATTTACTGTGTTTTCATCTTTCTAGTTCGTATTATTTCTGAACATTTACTGTGTTTTCTTCTATCTAATTCATATTATTTCTAAACATTTACCGTGTTGTCTTCTATCTAGTTCGTATTATTTCTGAACATTTACCGTGTTTTCTTCTATCTAGTTCGTATTATTTCTGAACATTTACCGTGTTTTCTTCTATCTAGTTCGTATTATTTCTGAACATTTACTGTGTTTTCTTCTATCTAGTTCGTATTATTTCTAAACATTTACCGTGTTTTCTTCTATCTAGTTCGTATTATTTCTGAACATTTACCGTGTTTTCTTCTATCTAATTCATATTATTTCTAAACATTTACCGTGTTTTCTTCTATCTAGTTCGTATTATTTCTGAACATTTCTCGTGTTTTCTTCTATCTAATTCGTATTATTTCTGAAAATTTACTCTGTTTTTTTTCTATCTAATTAGCCAGCTTGATTTCTACATAAACAACTAAGATACTGAGCCCACTTGACTACTAGGAAGTGTTACAGACTAGAAGAAAGAAGGTTTACTATATTTAAAAATATTTTGATGTCATTTGTTTTCATGGTTTTTATATTTTACTTTTTTTTTAAATCAATGTGCAAACTATTTTCATTTGAAATTACTATCACTTTTCTACGTTCAAGTTAAATCACTTGTTTGACTGTTACTTTTTTATGGTAAAATAAAATAATATACAATAAACAAGAGGGCCATGATGGCCCTGGATCGCTCACCTGAGTACTTTGGCTGTAGGTTTGGTGCTAAGCAGTATTTCAGTTTTTAATTAAAAATATGTGAGTGCCTACAAACCAAATATGTAAAATATCAGTCAATAAATAAAGGCTCTATGACACAAAGTATAAATATCTATTATAAGCTATGGTGACCTTGACCTCCCAGTGACCTCAAACCCTACCCATGGGTAGACGTCCATGCAAGGAACCTATATACTGAATATCAAAGATATTGGTCTATAAATGAAGGCTCTATGAGGTACAGTAGATAAATCTATTTTTAGCCTCCATGACCTTTAACCTTATCTAATAATTTCAAAAAGCTTGATAAAGCTTGCTTCATGCCAAATTTTAAAATTCTAGGCCTTGTGGTTTCAGACAAGAAGATTTTTTTCTATACTGCTATTTGAAACTTATGACCCCTCGGGCGGGACCAATAGTGACCCCAGTGACATTTTTCAAACAAACTAGGCAGTAGTCCACTAGACAATGCTGCATACCAAATATCTAAGCTTTAGGTATTGAGGTTTCCAGTAAGAAGATTTTTAAAGATTGCCTTTTTTACATATTAAGGGCCCCCGGGGCGGGGCCAATTTTGACTCCGGGGCCAACGTATAAACAATACTGGTAAAGGTTCTCAACACAATACTCCACACCAAATATCTAAGGTCTAGTCCTATTAGTTTCGGAGCAAAATGATTTTTCATGTTTTTCCTATATAACTATATGTAAACAAAGAGAACCCCGGGGCGTGGCCAATTTTTACCCAGGGGATATAATTTGAACAAACTTGATAGACATCCACTAGACAATGCTGCATACCAAATATCTAAGCTGTTTGCATTGAGGTTTCCAGTAAGAAGATTTTTAAAGATTGCCTTTTTTACATATTAAGGGCCCCCGGGGCGGGGCCAATTTTGACCCCGGGGCCAACATATAAACAATACTGGTAATGGTTCTTAACACAATACTCCACACCAAATACTAAGGTCTAGTCCTATTAGTTTCGGAGAAAAATGATTTTTCGTTTTTTTCCTATATAACTATATGTAAATCAATAGAACCCTGGGGCGTGGCCAATTTTGACCCAGGGAACATAATTTGAACAAACTTGATAGAGGTCCACTAGACAATGCTACACACCAAATATCTAAACACTACGCCTTGCGGTTTCTGACAATAAGATTTTTTAAAGTTTTTCCTATATAACTCTATATAAAACATTTGACCCCGGGGCTGGGCCATTTTTGACCCAGGAGCCATGAATTGAACAAACTTGGTAGACGTCCACTGGACAATGCTGCACACCAAATATCTAATCCAGGCCTTGCAGTTTCTGACAAGATGATTTTTTAAAGTTTTTCCTATATAACACTATGTAAAACATGTGACCCCCGGGGCTGGGCCATTTTTGACCCAGGAGCCATGATTTGAACAAACTTGGTAGAGGTCCACCGGACAATGCTGCACACCAAATATCTAAACTCTAGGCCTTGTGGTTTCAGACAAGAAGATTTTTAAAGTTTTTCCTATATAATTCTATGTAAAACTAGTGACCCCTGGGGCAGGGCCATTTTTGACCCAGGGGTCATGATTTGAACAAACATGGTAAAGTTCTATCTGATGATGCTTCATACCAAATATCTAAGCTCCAGGCCTTGTAGTTCTGGAGAAGAAGATTTTTAAAGTTCCAACTTTGAAAATCTATTTTTAGCTCCTGTGGTCTAGAAATGCAATGGACCTGAACCATTTGAACAATTTTGGTAAAGCTTTATGCAAATAACATTCCTGCCAAGTTTCAGCAAGATTGGCCCAGCAGTTCAGGAGAAGAAGTTGTTTGAAGAAAAAGTTGACGACGCACGTACGCACGCACGGACGACGGACATCAGGCGATCACAAAAGCTCACCTTGAGCACTTTGTGCTCAGGTGAGCTAAAAATGATCAAAAATTCAAGACAGCGTCAGCATTTTACTTACTATAATTTTTTTACCTTGTCACGTTCAAACTAATAGAAAATTTGCTTGTCAAAGCGGTTGAACTGCAATAATGGCTGATGTTAAATTTCTTATCCCTCTGTCGATAGGATGGCGGGATATGGTAATGGTCTCCGTCCGTCTTTGACACTTTTGTCAGGAGCATACCTCTAACACTGATGATTGGACTTTGTTGAAACCTCATATAATGAAAGAGAACCTCAAGGGAACAACACAACTAAACAAGAAGCGCCGCAATGCGACGAAAACCAGGCTTTCAACGACCAAGTATTGATGTGACAGGAATTAGGAAGAAATATGGCAGTGAAGTAAAAATGGTGCTGTTATTTTGGTACCAACACAGAAAGTTGGTTTCAATAGTTCAAAATAAAAATAAATCAGATACCTGAGTAGCAATGCCAGGCTGTATTTTCATGTAAGCAACACACATGCCAAGCTGAGTATCAATAGGTCAAAGTGTGCTGAAGTTATTGAGTAGAAGCTGAAAATTCTATTGTAAGCAAGTGACCTTGATCACAGACACCTAGGTAGCAATCCCAAGCTGCCTCTTAATATAAGCTACCCATATACCAAGTTAAGCATCAATAGACCAAGGCAAACTAAAGTTATTGAGCAGAAACTGAATTTCTATTTTTAGCAACAGTGACCTTGACCTTGATCACAGACACTTGGGTAGCAATGCCAAGCTGTCCCTTGATATAAGCTACCCATACACCAAGTTTGGGGTCAATAAGTCAAAGCAAACTCAAGTTATTGAGCGGAAACTGAATTTCTATTTTTAGCAACAGTGACCTTGACCTTGACCACAGACACCTGGGTAGCAATCCCAAGCTGCCTCTTAATATAAGCTACCCATAAACCAAGTTTAGCATCAATAGACCAAAGCAAACTAAAGTTATTGAGCGGAAACTGAATTTCTATTTTTAGCAACAGTGACCTTGACCTTGATCACAGACATCTGGGTAGCAATCCCGAGCTGCCCCTTGATATAAGCTACCCATATACCAAGTTTGGGGTCAATAGGTCAAAGCAAACTCAAGTTATTGAGCGGAAACTGAATTTCTATTTTTAGCAACAGTGACCTTGACCTTGATCACAGACACCTGGGTAGCAATCCCGAGCTGCCCCTTGATATAAGCTACTCATATACCAAGTTTGGGGTCAATAGATCGAAGCAAACTCAAGTTATTGAGCAGAAACTGAATTTCTATTTTTAGCAACAGTGACCTTGACCTTGATCACAGACACTTGGGTAGCAATGCCAAGCTGCCCCTTGATATAAGCTACCCATACACCAAGTTCGGGGTCAATAAGTCAAAGCAAACTCAAGTTATTGAGCGGAAACTGAATTTCTATTTTTAGCAACAGTGACCTTGACCTTAATCACAGACATCTGGGTAGCAATCCCAAGCTGCCTCTTAATATAAGCTACCCATATACAAAGTTTAGCATCAATAGGCCAAAGCAAATTAAAGTTATTGAGCGGAAACTGAATTTCTATTTTTAGCAACAGTGTCCTTGACCGTGATCACAGACACCTGGGTAGCAATCCCAAGCTGCCCCTTGATATAAGCTACTCATATACCAAGTTTGGGGTCAATAGATCAATGCAAACTCAAGTTATTGAGCGGAAACTGAATTTCTATTTTTAGCAACAGTGACCTTGACCTTGATCACAGACACCAGGGTAGCAACCCCAAGCTGCCTCTTGATATAAGCTACCCATACACCCAGTTTGGCGTCAATTGGCCAAAGTTAACTCAAGTTATCATGCGGAAACCAAAAGTTGACGCCCGCCCGCCCGCCGACTTCAGCATTTCAATAACCAGTTTTCGTTGAAAACCTGGTTAAAAAACTGTTGAAAGAATTAAGTTGATATTTCAAACAATAACAATAAACATTAAGCAAATTTGGAATATACAAGAACCGTATATTTGCCTTGTTCCAATATTTTATTATTTTTCTTTGTTGTTTTATAACTGCTTGTCCGCATGATAACTTCACACTATAAAATGGATTTTGTTAATGTTTCACACACTGATAGAGATCACAGAGGAGATGCGCATGCAAGAACCTTAACGCAGTAGCTTTTATCTTGATTGATCTCCCTTTCTTATGTTCTATATTGCTTGTCCAAAGCATCATTCAAAAACTTAAAAGTGATTCAGTTAATATTCCCCAGAGTGATGGATGATATTGAGAGGAACTGCATTATGTAAAAGCCATAACCTCAACTAAAAGTAAAAGTAAAGTAAAGTGCTTGTTTATCATAGTGTCACCCCTACTGAAAGGGCCAGCTTCCCGGGCTTATGAGACACCTCTATAAGTGTACACATTTACTCTATTCATTCGTTATTCTATGTGCCAGGCGCCAGGCGGACAGGCAATCGGTAACCATTCTTTAACTAGCTGGCGGCTCGCCAACGGGCCGCATCAACTATTACCTTTTTTAAAATTCGTTCCCTTTGTTTCCAGTCTTTTAGTACTAGCAATACCTTTGTCCACAGATTTGCTTCATAAATGTTGATGGGACTATGTTAAAACTTCATGCAAACACAAAGGCCATTGAAAGGAATTACAGTATATAAGAGGAATAACTCAATTTTGCCTTAATTTGAAATTATTTCTTTTTTATATTATTTACTTGCATGCTGGATAACTATACAAAAGGGCCATGATGACCCTTAATCGATCACCTGCGCCCCATTGCTAATTTAAGGCGCCGTTACTTTAAAACCCATGATGGGATGAGGTTGGTTCCGGAAACGAGATGACACGACAAGTTTTAAACTCTCTAGCAGTATATCTGAGGGGGGAAAAACTAGGAGAAAACTAGGAAAACAAAAAACCAGAAAACTAGGAAAAATCTAGTAGGAAAAACCAGGACTGTTGAAACTAGGAGTTATTTACAAGAAAAATCTTATCTTTTTTTTTTAAAAAAAATTACCATGCATGAAGGCAATGGGTCTGTTTATGTGACTGCAATTTGCTTCTGTAGTTATATTGTACTTTTTTAGCATCAGTGAAGTATAGTCCAACCTTTATATTTATCATCTGAGAAGGTTGAACCATGCATTAGACATGCAGCAAAACTAACAATCAGCTGAAGATCCTCAGATTGTCTTCTGCAAGAAAGTCTCAAAAACAATTTTAGAAACAATACAGACCTTTTCTTTAAGTTATATCCTTGAAGAAAAACTAGGAATACTAGTAGGTTTTTAGAAGAAAAAACTAGGAAGAAATAGGATCACTTAAAAACTAGGAAAAACGAGGAAAACAAGGAAACAACTGGAGACGCTGGAGAGCCTGAAGTTTTCATGCTACTTGAAAGACAAAACAATATTGACCTCTAGAGTGTTTACAAGGTAAATTTGTGTTTTGAACCGATGACCTAGTTTTTGATCCCATATGCTATAGATTTAAACATGACCGAGATATCATCAAGACTAATATTCTGACAAATTTTCATGGCATTTGGAGAGGAAATGTAACCTCAAGGGTGATAAGATTTTTCTGTATTTTGACCTCAAGACCTAGTTTTCGACCTAAGATGACCCATAATCAACTTGGCCTACATATAATCAAGACAAAGATTCTGACAAATTTTCATCATATTAAAAAAGAAAATGTAGCCTTCAGAGTGTTAACAAGTTTTTTTCTATCTTTTGACCTTGTGACCTAGTTTTTAATCCAGGAAGACCCATATTTCAATTCGATCTAGACATTGTCAAGACAAACATTTTGACAAGTTTTCATGCCATTTGGACAATTTAAATAGCCTCTAGAGTATTAACATGGTAAATCTGTGTTTTGACTCGGTGACTTAGTTTTTGATCCAAGATATCTCATAATCAAACATGTCAACAAGTCAAACATTCTGACAGGTTTTAATGACATTTGGAAAAAATATAGCCTTAAGACTGTTCAAAAGGTTTTTTAATGTTTAACTCTGTGACTTAGTTTTTGACTCAAGGTGACCTATATTCAAATTTGACCTAGGTATTATCAAGACCAACATATTGACAAGTTTTTGTACCATTTGAACAAAAAATGTAGCCGCTAGAGTGTTAACAAGATTTTTCTATGTTTTGACCGTGTGACCTAGTATAGACCTAAGATGACCCATATTTGAATTTGTCATAGAAATCATCAAAACAAACATTCTAACAAGTTTTCATGACATTTAGAAAGAAGAATTAGCCTCTAGAGTGTTAACAAGGTTTTTCTGTTTTGAAGTTGTGACCTAGTTTTTGCCCAAGATTACCCATATTCGAAAATGACCTAGAAATCGACAAAACAAGTTTTGATCTAGTTTTCAGTCTAACTTGAGCGATATTCAAACTTGTCCAAGATCTTACTGCGACAATCATTCTGATCAAGTTTCATGATAATTAGGTAAAATATAAAACCTCTAAGAGTGTCAACTAACCAATTATGTATGACGGACACAGGACACTCAACAATATTAAAAGCTCACCCTGAGCTGTTCTTAGGTGAGCTAAAAATGTGAAAGTAATCTATTTATTTTTGTAGACAGTGGTACAGGAAATCAAGGAGCAGTACCTATAAACCAAAACCCATTGATTCATTCTTAAATTATATCTCTTTATAATATTGTAATAAACATGTCCAAAACACAATTCAAAACCTACTCAAGGGATTTAGTTGATATTTCACCAAATGAAAGAATACTTTGAACAGATGTGCAATATGCAGGTACCCTAAATTTAGCCTACCTTATTTTATAAAAAATTATCTACCTTTGCCACCATTTCATTGGTAACATTGCTCCGGTGGGTGGGGTGGGGTGGATAGCCATGTCTAACATGGCTCTTGTTTGACGGCTTTTATTGATCGATCGATTGATTGATTGAATGATTGATAAAAATGAATTTAAGAAACTAAGGTCATAATTGAAAAAAAAGTGAGTAAGACGTACAATTTAAGTAAAGCGGTAACAGCAGATTATATAGAGGTGGATCAGTAGTAACGTAGTCCAGGGGGTCACGAGTTCACTTCTTTAAACTTCCTGTAACAAATAATTTTCCTTTCGATGAGACATTAAACCGAGTTCTTATGTATCAGTGCTGTACAAATAGCATGTAAAAGAACAAGGGGTCTCTCTGGAATGGGATGTTTTCTGTATCTTGCACTATTCCCCACAACCTAAAATAACTTAACTCTTCAGGGGAAAGGGGGTGGGGGTCGGTCATATGGTCAACTGGTATCGATGATAGATAAACTCAACAGATAGAGCGAGGATCTCATACTGGAGCGGTGTAGCGGTCCAGTAGTAAAGCACAGAACTGGTCTTCTTAGAGTCGCCGGTTTAATCCCCCACTGACAGAATTTAAACCGATGTCCTATTTACTGGTGCGTTACAATGAGCTTGTAAAAGAACCTAAAATTGCATGCTTTCTGTATGTTCTGAAGGAGGCAGTCATATGGGAAACCAGTTTTGATAATAAGTAGATTTTCAACCATTTTCTTATTTCACTGAACAGACTACAATGAATTAAAGAAAAATACCATTTACTACCTGTTATTTTTAGCTGACCTGACCTTCTGTCAGGTGTAGCTTTTAGTATGCTGTTTTGTCCATCGTCCGTCCGTCGTTCACAATTGACTTTAAACAACATCTCCTCCTTTACCACTGGGTCAACTGCAATTAAACTTTACAGAAATGATCTTACCTAGAGTTATATACGAAAAACAGTTTAAAAAGATCTTCTTGTCTGAATTTAACCACAAGGCCTAGAGCTTAAATATTTGGTTGATAGCTTCATCTAGTGGACATCTACCAAAGTTACATAACTAAAACATTCAGGATTGGCCCGAACCCAGTGGTCACTTAATTTTACACAGGCTTATAAAAGGAAAAACTTCAAAAATCTTCTTGTCAGAAACCATTAAACCTAGGGTTAAGCTATTTTGTTTGTACTACTGTCTAGCAGACTTCTACCAAGTTTATACAAATTATGGCCCCTGGATAAAAATTGGCCCCACCCCAGGGGTCATTTGATCTTACGTAGAGTTATACAGGTGATTAAAAAAAACTTTTTGTCTGAAACCAAAAAGCCTAAAGCCTAGAGAAGGTACTCAACTTTTATCCACCTTTGTCCTTGACCTGCATGTGACTTACTTCCTTGTTTTTTGAAGCTACATCAATAAAACTACAGTCCAACTTCCCAAGAGCAAACACCGTTCGGTTGAAAGGGAAGTGTTTGTTGTAGATATGTTGTTGTTCTCCGGGAGGTTCAACCAATCTTCAATGTTTAACTTGTCAGCTCGAAGTATTATAATGGTTATATATGCTTTGCAATCAGATAGGATACCTAGAGCCACTCTGCTTTCTTTAAAATCTTTCTTTATTTACATGTTATTTTATTAAAAATCTTCATCAAAATATTTTTTTTTACACAGTACCCTTTTACATTTGATTTGACAAAATTCCAATGTGATGTATGACACTGACGTACAAGCAGAGATATAATCTCTTAAGTTTGGAGAAAAGACAGAGTCTAAATACATATTACCATACATAAAACCCATCATAGCATTCATGAAAGAAATTCGAAACGTCAAACTGCGGACGCTACATTGCTGTATTCCGTTTTTATGAACTATGAATTCTCAAATGTCACTGCGAGTCAAAAAACAACCTTGCACATCCGTAATAAGAATACCTGCAAGTTGACAAACAAACTGCTCCATCGTTTCACTCCGGTATTACATGTTTTTTATTTTAATTCTAAAATCGCAGGATGTTTGCATATTTATGATTTTAGACTTAATGCGCTGAAAATACCTTTTCAATATTTTTTGGAAATCCCTCATAAATATATAAAACTCGCTGATCATTTTTCTGTCGTTCATGAGAGGTCTTCATATGTCACTTGGGAGAGACAGTACAATATTGTTGCTCGTTTTGGAGAGGTGTCGCTCGAGAGAGGTGAAAATGCACGGATTTCAAACGGGGGTGAGGGGGGCGCGGAATCAAAATGTCGTTGTAAAGAGGATGTCGTTCGGGGAGGTTGAACTCTATTTGTATAAATTTGAATGCAAACTTCAACTTTGACCTTGACCTACTTCCTTGTTTTTGAAAATAAGTCTGAAATTTTAACTGTTTAAGTTTGTAAACAGACCTTCTCCTTTTGTTTATTCATTAGTTGTTCCTTTTTTCTAACAAAGCATGCGTTAAAAAGAAATTACTAACAGAAGACACCTTTGCATGGAATTTGTGCACACTCCCCTCTTTAATTGACTTATTGGTGTCTAAAAGAATACGCGCATGTTACTTAAGTTTTAACCTCTGTCTCATTCCATTTAGGTTCGGTCAAAAGGAGATAAAAAGAGAATTCATTTAGAGATCCTTAATTCAATTAGAGCGTATATCAACTTTCTTTAAAGATCACATCGCCTTTTTTAAAGCACATAATAATCGTATTCTGAAGAAGTTTGCGTATCTGAAGAGAGCTTCAGTTTCTATAGTATTAACATTTTATTGAACTGAAGGCACTCTTTTGCCTTTTTACCCGTAAACCTTCAACAGTATAACCAAAATGACTGGAATATAATGATGTTCCGATTAATATTCTTTATTGAAAGAAATATAAAAATATAGATACAGATAAGTATAACCAATTCAAAAAGCAAAACAAACAGTACACAATATAATCCAATGAAGTTGCAAGCCAGTAATTAATCATAAAATACATGTCCAATAAATCATTATAATGTTTGGGCGCCGAGTCACTTTCCCCATTCACACTACATGTTATGTATACAGCCAAACAAATTTGAAAGATAAACCTGACTCTGAAGAAATGGTTACTTTAGAATTTGCTTAAATGCTTCCCTAGCTTATAAAAATAACGCCCATTTAACAGCATTCTTGTGTCTTTTAATGGTATCACATTGTTTTCAGACATACATGTACACTTTGAGCCCATAAAACACGTACGAAGTAATCTGAGTATGCTAAAACTAACAAAATTAGCATACTTTGTTACAGAAATTGAAAGTTTAATACAATTTGATATATAAAAAGGCATGTAATGTCAGGTTAAACTAACAGTTACTAATAATATTTAAAATGAAACTATACATGTTCTAAATATTATCACAGTCCTATTTATCACTTTCTGGTAAGTATAAAGTACATGTAAAATTTAATGATAATGATACAAAATATAATCTTTGTGTTAGATATAGAAATCAATAAACATTGATACACATAACCATATTATTTACATCTTTTCTTTCATAGTCTATGTTCACATTATCCACTTCTTTAAACCTCTTCTTCAGCATCTAGGATACAAGTCAATTACTATCATTCATCCAGTCCTTATAAATTAAACTTCATCTTAAAAATACATGCAGTCACATTTTTTGTTTATATTTCACTGAAGTGTTGGTCAAGATTATTCACTGGAAATTTATGAATTATTTACAATTTTGTCTGTTCTTCAAAGTCCATTTCATCCAGGATTCCCGCTTTTTTAGCCTCTGCTGGTTTTACCTTAGATGACTTTTTCTTTTTTGTTGTTTTTCCTATTGGTGGTGGAAGAGTGGTCTTGTATTTTTCCCACGGCGATGTTAAACTTGGATCCTGCATGCCAGTCACTTTAGATTTAGACTTCTTCTTGGGCCTTGTTGCACCTTCTGGTGGAGTAGACCCACTGGAACTGGAATCAGCCGTATCATCCTCTAGTAAAGGAAGTGGTCTTTCTCTTGACCCAAATAATGTTGGGTGCCCATGTTCTACAATATCATGGCCCTGAGGACGAATATTCCGTGAGAATGTAGGAGTTGACACTGGCGTTTCACTGGTATCAATTATCGTTATTTCTTCAGTAGCATGCCCCGGATGGCCTTCATGGTGGTACTTTGTTGTTATGTGTGGGCTGTCACTTGTTGCTTGAGTATCTTTGAATAAATCAGGAGAATGCCGTCCTCGGATGCTTGTAGGTGCGTCTGTAGCAAATTTTGGAGGTTCTGGTTTTCTTGACCCAAAGGTACTTAATGGTGCACGTGCCTGTCCATGTCCATCATGACTGCTTTGCCATATTTTCGGCCTCGCACCTTTTGGTTGTACATTTTTAGTGTCAGGTGCCGGATGCGGTGAGGATGGCCTATCTGACTGCCAAGCTTTATCAAGAATATTGCTGGCAGCACTGTGGGTTATTGTGTCTGTCTCTGACTTGTGCATCTGTCCAGCTATTTTCGGTTTCACTCCATCAGCTGTATGTTTGGGTGGAGGACTAACATCAATATGCTCTATATGTGGAGGACGTGGAATCACAGATCTTCTTGCAAGGAATCTGTGTAAAGCTGATGTGAACTGTTGACTTTTTGTTGCTGGAGGTTCACTGTCTCTAACATGTCATGATCCATTGTTTCAGCTGGTGGTGCCCCGACAAACATAATTGGCGACTCAAATAGGTCGTCAGTATCTACAGCATGTGACTCATGATGGTATCGATAATCCGGCGAATCTCTACCTTCATGTTCTACTAGAAGGTCCCCCTATTCCAACATGTGTATCTCTCACAAAAGCTGTTTCATGCATGGCCTCATTATCATGTGCAAATAAATCTGGTTCATATTTGCGATGAGAAATAAGTGTAGTTTCATCTTTTTTACTCTTCCTCTTTTTCTTTTTCTTCATGATGACCAGGAAGCAGCAGCATACAACAATTATAGCTATGATTAGAATGATTATACATATAACTAGAATGATAATCCATATAGGAAATTCAGTGTCTCCAGGTGGCCTCTCATTGCAGAAATAGAAATAATGATCAAAGAAACACTCGTCCACGTTAATCACAGTCACACAATAGTAGATGAGGGAATATTGCATTATTCGTATCGCCTCGCTTGAACCTGCTCTGTCATGTTCCCGAATACAAGCTTCCAAGAAATGATCTACGATGCTAGTAGGTAACTGATGGCAGTTATCTGCAATGCTAGCGTTATTGAGTATGGCTAAACAATTTGTAGCAGCATCTGTGTAGTTATTCTCTGCACGACTATAGGTTGTGAGAGTATCTGGTACATGAACAACAGGTATTGGTATAGTTGAAGGAACCCAAGTATCGTTTGTTATAGCTTCTGAAATGAAAGAAACCATTTCTTTTTACAACAGCATATCAAAGTATTGGTGATGATTTACAAACATGCCTTATAAATATATCTAAAATTAATTCAGAGTTTAAACTCCCAAATGAGTTGATGAAAAGTCATTTAATTAGACACACATTCAGAAAACTAATTAATGTGATTTTCATGTCCTAGTTATCAAAATTATATTCTTTTTTCTGCTAAAGTAAGAAACACCACTTTCAGATTTACTGTCTGGTTCAAAGCATTACAATGAACTTTGAATTAGGATACATAGACCAGGAATGTTGGCTACAAATAACAGAAAATCTTAAAAAAGATAAAGAGCAGTTTAAAAAATGTAGCATTCTACCTGATATACTCCCTGTGACTGCTTTGACTACAGAATCATGATTTTGTCATCACTGTTGATATGTTTCCTCTTCCTTCATCAAACATTACAGCTAACAGGAGTGCTTTGTCTGAAAACGAGGCATCACCATATACATTCATGTCCTGTAAAATTTCATTTTCAGTTTTCCATTTTGTCCAAACACGCAGCTGATCGACTGTGACCCGAGTTGTTGTTGTTGAAGAGATCTTCAGTTTTTCTATGTTTACATTTGACTCAACTGTAAAGCTTAACACTGCCTTCTCAACAAGTCCATTTTTGATAAGGTAGATAACTGCAGAACTGTCACTTGATCGCCAGGTAAAAGTTAAGTAATACCAGATGTCCAAATCAAATCTCAGAGATGTTGTCTTGTTTGATACCCAGTGCACATTTAATTGGCCCTTTATCACTTCGAATGTGAGGATAGATGACCCTACATTGACTGAGAGTAGTTTGTAAGAAGCTGAAGACATTTCTGAAATCATTGAGCATTTCACCCAATAGCTGATTGTAAAAGTAAGTACATTCGTCTGGATATTAAGTCTGTTAACAGTGAAATACTGTTCTCCAGCTAGAGACAATGCATAGCCACCTGACTGAAAATTGTCCTACTGCAAAGTGGTGAGTAAGGATAATTTCATTACTTTTTGGAATGTATCGCTTCATAATGCATTCTCCTGCGTAGTTTCCAGTTATTTCTGCATCATCAAGATTTCTGGTATCATCTTCCTCACACTGTATATCATTTTTCCATGATCCATCAGCAGATCCTAATAGCCCTTGATTACTTCTTGCAATGTCTTTTTGGATGTTTGAAGAAGCGATTAAACCAATCTCTGTATCATAGAGGATTATGTAGGAACTGCTGAATGAAATTTTTATAAATGGGTCTTCAGTCCATTCAACTTGAATTCTGCTTGCTGATTTCAACACAGGATAGAACAATTCCTTGCCATTTAATATGACTGTCACATTTTCTCCATGGTTGTGCTGAATGCTGACTATCACCTGATCAACCTGAATTGCCATTTCTTTTATATAGCGGCATTTGTTTGTGCCTAAACAGGGTAGGAATAGACATTGAACCACAACAGATGTTGTTTTTATTAGTGTATATACTCCAGGTACTATGTGGGTATAGGAAATTCCATCAAAACTGGTAATGTAAGACCCATATATCATTCCAACAAAACTCGGATGAATGGAATTAGCAAAAAGGCAATCATTTCCGACCCAATGCTGGGAACATCTATCGCAAGTATAATCTACAGATATATTCAGACTGAGAGACAAAATAAAGCTTTTCCATACATTAGTGACAGTAATTAAAGCAGAATAATGCCGGGGATGGCATTCACAAGTACCAAAATCTGATGAACAAACTCCATTTGTACTACAGGCACCATGTGTCCCTATGGGGCAAATGGCTGTACATGCAGGTCCCCAATGAGTGTCTAAACATATGCAATTGTCCTTTTGTACTTCACCAAATACACATTGTTTGCATGCTGTGCCACTGGCTCCAATATAGTCAGAAAGGCTGTCAACAACATTACACATATTGTTAATTGGATTGGAAGATGAGTTTTCAGTGCTGATGTACAAGTCAGCTGCCCCTGCCAAAATTGCTTCTGCTTGAGTTGTATCTCCAGTGCTGATCATTTCTTTGACACATAATTCATCATAAACTTCAGAAAGTAATTCAACGCTGGACCCCGCAACTGCCCCTGAAAAGTTACTCATAAGAGTTTGACATTTCTCCTGTGCAGTCTTCAGTTCTTCTGCAGTGACTGCACTTTCTGTTGTCAGTTTCCGCTTTTCAATGTCATAGTTTTCTGACAATTCGAGATCTGACAATACCCAAATGGGAGGGTTGTTGGTGTCAATTACTACCATGTTATCAATCTGCATACTTTCATATGCAATAAAACCAATTCCTTCATTGAAATTCCAGTTGTATAAAATGTCGCTGGTATCTGATGTAACTTTAACTCTAAAATTGTTGATGATTATGGTAGGATTGTGAGGCCGAGACCAAATACGCACTTCATCTATGTAGCCTTCAAATATTCCCATAGATATATCTACATTTAAGCCAGGTGTCAATTGTCCTAATGTCAATATCCCCCCACTGGTAAATACTGTGTCCGATACCAATAAAGCCTTTACTGATGTAATTCCTGAAAAAAAAAACAAAAAAAACATAAATTAAAACCTGACTGATAAACATTTGTTACTTAAGAGATAAAGGTGTAAAATTTATATATTTATTTAAATTTTGCGATTTTAAGTCTTAACTGTAACTTTATAAAAATGACGGTAGAAATTATACTTATAATAATATTCAGGGCTCTCCATCTGCTGTTCTCTTCAGCCAAAAATAGACTGTGTCCCCCAACTCCAATTAGTACCTATTTTTCACTTTTAAACATTAAAAAATTCCCCCTTCAAAAGGAAAAAAATAAATAAAAATGTGAAATTCAGCAGATAAGTCTCTCATCTAACACTGATCTTTTATTATTTCATTGCCATTTTGACTAAATCTAAATTGCGCATGTAAATATTAGACAAAGTTTCCATTCATGGGAACAGCTACAAATATGTATGGATCATATCTGGTCTGTTCCTAAAATTAAAATCTTCCTTTAATTGCTATTGTCTGAAAATACAGATAATTTTTTTTTGGTATATAAACATAATTATTATTCATGCTTGATATCATACTGAACAACTAGCTAGCCCCTGAATTTAATTTACGGGTAATGAAAAACTTGATATTGAAATTAAATATTCATTTAATTTTTTTTCTTTTTTTCCAATTTCCAATTTACACTGGTCTCAAATCAAGCCATACTATACTGTCATGTATCCTTTCTAATTAATTTCTGTTTACATAAAGCAGCACATTCATCCATTTAATGTTCTATCACGTGATTCAAAAAATTTACAGTAATATTAGAATGTCGGCAAAGAATCTTGTGTGTCGGTTTCAAATATTCTAAGAAATAAACATTGCAAAAATCCCGAGGGCTGCAGATCCCTTCCCCATAAATGGAGTGAGGGCCCTGACATTTTATTTTAAAGTTTTTCAGTATTTTCATTTTGTTTAGAAAAAAAACTGAAACAGTTCTGTTAATCATTTAGTTGTTATGCATATTTACCTGCATTATTTGTGTGATAGACCTCCAAGATACTCGCATAATGCCTCCAAGCAAGACTTATCTGGTTCCACATATTCTGTTCAAGAATCAGTCCTGTTGAGTGGTATTTTCCTTGAAGTACAACAAGAAGACCGTCTGTATGATGGATAAGAATTATATACTTGACTTGTAATAATATGTCAAAATTATGCCACCAGGCTTGGTTGGTTTTACATGCAGCTCTATGGTAAAATCAGACTTCGGTAACAATACACCCGTTGCTGATACTCCTGTTCCTGAGAATCTGAAACAGTTCGACTTCAAAGTTTGCAGGTATTTCCTTTCAATTATTGCTATGAATGTGATATCAGTATATAATGAATTTTGGAAGAAAAGTTCCACTGCATCTGTTGTCAGGTTCATTGCACATGTGTCTGGTATAATTTGCGTACGATCTACACAAATGGAATTTCTGCTGATATACAGTTTGAAGCTTCTATAGCAATGGAGGTGTCACATGCTGTGAGCACTCCTTCTATGTTAATCTGCAATTTAATCCATTCTTCTCTGGTAACAGAAATTGTGGTTAGAAGTCTACCATTGATGGCGGATATTCTAACCAGCAAGTCGGACCCTTGTACTGACAATTTAACAGTTGCAGTGGTTTCCATTTTCAATGTTATACTGTCCTAAAGTTAGTGTATCGAATAACATCAACGTTGATGAAGATGCAATTACTCCAAACTGGGCAGTTTCATAAGCCTCATAACTGATGTAATACTTTTCACCACTATGAACAAATATAATTCCTATGAGGCATAACTGTAAAGATGATCCAGATGTGCAGACTGAAAATCTTCCGTGGATTTGTAGGTCTAATGAACTGACTGAGAATAAATTGAAATATCCTGTCACCGGAACATCAAGGAGGACACCATCAAAAGTTGTCAACTGACCCATTAAATTTACTTGAGAAACTAGAATAGCTGCATTGTTTCCAAGTGGATCATATGATGTCTGTTTGAAAAGAATGCAATCTGCACCAAACCAATTTGTCTCGCAATGGTTACAAGTAGAACCAGTCCAGTGTCCAGTGCACTGACAAGTGCCATTTACATCACAATCACCATGGCCGTTACATGGTATTTTAGCACCCCCCGGACAGACTCCATCACAGTTAACTCCATAGTAACCATAGTAACATATGCACTTTGCCATTGCTTTTAAAGCCAAACATGCAATTAGAACATTTTTGCTTTAACCATTCTGGATAGTCTGTATCAATTGCGCACATTTCTGTGTAAAGACTATTGTCATCACCACCTGTCACCTTACAGACTTGAAGTGAAATCAACCATAGAAATTACTGTATCAGTGATATTGCCTGTGCTTGTTGCTGTCATCATACATGAATACTTAAACCACCATCTAGTGAACTCAGATACACCATCACAATGCTGCAATATAGAAGCTGAGTCAAAGAACAAAGAACATACTCTTTCCACGGCTGGAATGATTTCTGTGATAACCAGTGCTTCCTCTACAGTTGTATGTAAATCCTCAAGTTCAAGATCTGAAATTATCCAAGTAGGCGACTGCCAAGGAAAGGTTGGTAATTGTAAATTATTTCCAGTCACTTGTTCAAAAGCAATGGTTCCGACTCCTTCCGTGAATGAGAAAAATAAGGAGAGCTTTGAAATAAAAACTGACATTCGGATATTTAAATGATGAGCTTGGTATATAAAAAAGTTAGGAATTGGGTCCTTCCATACAGCAAATTCGTCAATTTCTCCAACAAAGGAAACGGAACTGTAAGTATATTTGTCACCATTTACTGCAGGCAAATACTCCCCAAGAGCTACAACACCATCTTTTTCAAACAGATCTGGACAGTTCAAGGTTATAATTTCATGCAAAATATTCATGTTTCTCCTGAAAAAGTAAACATCGATTTTCTGTGTATTTCGTCGGAATGTTAGAATTAGTTGATTCCAAACATGTAATTCTGCCGAGAATGATAGCTGAATAGACGTATCAGAATACTGAATCTGCATCGGATCTGTATTTATGACAGCAAAAGTTGCATCTTTGGCATAAGAGAGAATGTATCCCCCGTAATCAGCTGGTTTGAAGTACAAAGACATACTGAAATCCATTCCATTAAGAGAGAATCCAGAGGGGTATAATATAGGTGCAGACATAACAGCTGTTCTGTTAAATTTCAATGCATATCCAGAGTTGTAAGTAATGTCTCCTACTGGAATTTGGAGAGTATCTAGAATCACACTTGAAGACAGCTTGAAATTTGTTATAATATATCTTCTTACATCATTTTGTGTCATTAATGAATAGTCTTTGCCATTACCATCACATGCACCAAAAACACCAGCGCCCATCTGGCAAACAGTTGATTCAGTGATAACTGATGCTTGTAGAAATTCTTTCTGAGCTGTTATAGTTACTGTAAGACTTCCAATGCTCGTCACTTTTATACTTATTTCAGTCAGTGATTCATGGGTGACAGTCATTGTATTAAATACATTGGTGATGTCTTCTAACTTTTTAAGATTTCCATCCAGGTAGAATAAGGGCTCAAATCCTTGCCTTGGAGGTGCCACTACTGCCTTGTTTGTAGAAGAAGACACAGAAATAGCTGCAATACATGAACCATATTTACAAGACACTTGGTACACATGGACTTCTACACCAAGAACAGTGCTTTTAAATAACAAGAAAGCTCCTGCTTCCCCAGTAAAAGAAATCTGTTGGCCCTCAAAAGTCATATAGTAGCCATTACTTGAAACCGTTGCAATCACTGATGCCTTGGAAGTTAGAGAGGATGTATTGAGAATGGTACAATCTTGTCCAGTCAATGAACCTAATAAGCCTACTGTACAGTTTGAGCATTCACTGTTTCCATTCCAGTTCCACCAACATTCACAAGTGCCATTTCCATGGCATTTGCCATGGTTACTACATGGTAGGTCTGATCCTCCTGGACATATACCGTTGCATGATGAACCATAATAACCATAAAAACATGCACATGAACCATTAGAATACTCAAATCCAAACTTGCAATTGGCTGCACATGCTGAAATATTCATATTTGAACCTCTAAATTCTGAACAAAGAGATGTTCTTTTCTCATCTGTAATGCCATGCTCAATCTCACAAATCTTAACATAATCCAAAATGATACTGTACCCTGCTGTTTTTAGATTAACGGCAGATATTGCTTGCCGACAAAGAAGGTAGAAGAACTCTTTTGTGCTATTACTAATACCTGGACAATCAAAATCAAACACCTTCCTACATACTTCAGAAGCTTCAATTTCCACAGATGCATTTGAAAAATGAACATAAGTAAAATCAGGTACAATGCTGGCTGTGTATTGGAGATCAGAGACAAACCACTTGGGTGCCTTCCAAGGATATTCTGGAAAACTGATATCAAAATTACGAATAGCATCTCTTGTCAATGTCCCATCACCTTCATTGAATTGAAGAGAGAGAAGCAAACTCTCTGATGGAATAGCAGGGTCCATTTTCCAAAGTTGACTCACTTCACTGGGCAAAACAAGTATGTTCCACACCATGAAGTTTTCAATGCTGCCATCAAACCCATTTGGAAGTTGATATTCTTTGCCATCAGATGGTGTAAGCCAGTGTCCTATGGTTAGTATTCCAGTTTTATTGAATAAGCCTGGAATAAGATTGAAAAATCCAGTTGTTGAAACAGCTGCATCTTTATCAATGACATACAGTGCTGTTGTACCATCTAAATTATTGTACGTTAGAATAACTTTGTTCCAACTTCCTTCATCAAGTGCAATGTTTGTATCATATGCAGTTCCATTGTCCGAATGTGTTTGAACTTCAAGAGAAGAATTTCCACTGGTCACGATCAAAGATGTATCACTAGTAAATGAAAACAGTAACACCAGAGCTATTAACTTCCCTTTTCTTGACTAGGAGTTCAAATGTAAGTTCAGATGTTTCACTTGTGTTTACACTAAAATCAAGGTAGATACTAGATTTACTGACACTTAAACCAAATCCACCTTGTGTCTGGTTTTTGTATTCATTGTTTGGATAATGAATTATACTATCACAGACTGGGACCGTATATCTTGTTAAACTGAATGTCGTTTCATTACTGTACAATTGCTTATAAGAAGCAGGAACTAGAGTAATTGAACTTTCTGCTGAAAGGCTTGATTGTTTCACTGCTGAGCTGCTGCATATCCCAAATGATGGAATATAAGCAGTGGTAATATGATGTAGCTTTTCATCAGCATTCTCCAGTGTGGAGCCACTCAACAGACCTGAGGTCTGATTTATCAATGCACTGGTCAATTCCACATCTAAGTGAAGGAACTGTCCATCTGTTCTTATGCTGAGAACTGCGATTGATTTTACGCTGACAGTCACTTCAAAGAAACTTGATCTATGTATTTTGAATCCTTGGAAATAAACAGCATCATCAAGTGGATTAAGTAGTTCATTAATGTACACAAGCGGTTTAGAATCATAGGATTTTCCTGATTGTAGTGTAACAGTTGCATAACCGTTTGTATCATCACCGATTCTTGCCGCCAAGAAGGGGAGACAGGAATAATTCTGGTAACATGTAACAAATTTTCCTTGAATAATAATGTTTCTTGAAATGGCCAACAGAATAAGCTCTCCCTGAGTTTTGACTGCATAACTTAAACCATCCAGCGTGTAAATTGACCCTAGCTGCCCAATTTTTGCAATTCTTTTATCAGTAACAGTTAAAGTTTCTTCATTTACAGCAAAACTACAATCAGTGCCATGCCATCCATTTGAACATACACTGCAATCATCAGCTGTCAATCTGTTAATTGGACAATCACAAACTCCAGTTGTGTGGTTGCATGTTCCAAAACCACTGCAGGGTATGGAAGCTCCTCCAGGGCAAATTGCTTCACAGGTTGCATTCCAGTAGCCATTGTCACACAGGCACTGAGATGATGAAGACAAGCGGCCTCCGAAAGTGCACTTTGGTGAACATACTTCATCCATATAGGGGTAGAGGTTAAACTGATTTTCAAATTCAGTGCAAGTTTTTTCAGCAGGCCAGAAATCTAGAGTAAGAGCATCTTGACAGTCATCAGCAAAACTGGAAATTGCACTTGCAATGTCATCACCATCACCTTCGGCATTGACACAGTCAAAGAAAGCTTCACTTTTCTTAGGAAGGAGACTGTCAGTACCACAGCTCCTGTTAAGATATAACAAAAATTACTGAGAAAATATAATGCACTATTATAGAGACAATCTGATACTCCAAAGCAGTCTGAACACAAGTATTTATCATAAAATAACTTTTACACAGATAATTTATGATAACGGTCCCAAAGTAAATAAAAATATTCCAGGAATTCCTTGGAAGGAAGTAATAAAATATATATCACAGGCACCTTTTTACACGTTAAATCCATTTCTTTTAACAAATTTAGACAAAATACATATTTATCCACAATACTATGCCATGGTAAACAAGAGGGCTATAGTGGCCCTCTATCACCCACCTATGTTAAAAAACATAATGGTCAAGTATGTACTTACCTTGCTAATGTTGACATTGCTCCATTAAAAACACTGTCACAGAAAGTATTGTAACTGTAAATAACATCCTGTCTTTTCTTCCGCTGATGAAAGCCTGCTCTATTTTCCTCAATATGTGGAGTTGAAACATCTCGTCTTTTGCGAGCAACTGCTACAGCACTGTCATCACCACCCAAGTCATACTGTGGGCTGTCTGAGGTTCTCTGGTAACATGATCGCAAAGGAGTATTATCAATCTTCATTCGAGTTTGTGTTTTGGGAAATTTCGACTTCTCTTCATCTAGTTCCATGTAACCATCAGCTGAAACAATAAGGTTAAATTATTAAATCTTAAACTATCAATAAGTCTATAGCAACAATTGTTGGTATTTATAATCATCTAAACTTTTTCTATAAAAAGTTGAGGTGATAAATGTTGATGAAACAATAAAGGAAGATGACCAAAAGGCTGTCTCCTTTACATCTCAAAACCATTTGTAAAGTTACAATAGCTGTTAATTCAATATGTGAGTTTACAAATATACTGAAAGGGCATGCTAGTATTCTTTGAACAATGCAAGGGACATCCCTGCCAAGTTTCATCAACTTTGGTTTAAAAGAAGATCTTGTTTAAAGTAATTACAAAAACTTGATGAAACACAATGCACTGACACATGAAGGACACATGGGGGTCACAAAAGCTCACCATGTACACACTGTGTTCTGCTTACTTAAAAACAAGCAAAAAAAGTAAAAAGATCTTCAAGGATGTATTAACAAGTTGAGCGTAATTTTAACAAGTATTTTTAGTGTTTCTTTTACCTTAGCTAGGACATTTGTAAAAGAAAATTTGTAATAATTAGTTTTTACGTACAATAGAATGCTTCATCATCAAAATCGTAGTAGTAGAATTCAATTTTGGATTCACTGAGGTAGTTTTTAACCAATGTTATTGGCATTTTGAACAATGCAGCTACCGTTGTAGCATCAAGGTACCTATGAAAATAAAAACCAAACACACAGATAGACAAAAGAAATAAATCAATGTTGAACAAAACATTAATGGTAATAATGCATACAAATTCATATATTTAAACATTTATCTAGCATAATCATTTAATGAAAATGCACATTGCAATTAAATTCTTAGGCTGTTTAACTCAATGGACTTAAAATAACACATGACTCAATTCAGAAACAGATCACTCATTGATTTAATCATTGCAACTTTTATAATTTCAGTCTCTTACCTTGAAGCAAATCCTAGTGAGTCATAACATCCAACAAAGGAGTCTGTTTTCTTCCATTTCTTTATTTCTTGGCTGACCTGGAACTTGCCTAATGAAAGATCTCCACCATTGATAAAGGGATTTGCTTTGTTAAAATTCTCAATTGTGAAGATTTCTGGATTTGTTGCATTCTGTTCACTAAGAACATACAGTGTCATTTCTCTTAATTTGCTGGAATATCCTAGAACAATTTGATACCAGATATTATCAAGTAACTGAATGCCAGTGTCCCACTTTTTCTCTTTGCCATCGTAGATTAAAACTGTTCCATCAAAGTCAAGACTGAATGGCTTTTTTCGAGTGTACGAGAAGATAACCCCGTTACAACCAGTGCATGTCTTCAGGTAGAAAGAGATGGTTACTTCTTCAGATGAATCATCAAACAATTGGAAAGATGTGACACTTGCACTTGCTGAATTGCAACAAATAGCTGATCCAGATAATTTGTCTTTAACATCAGTCTTGTCAATGAAGTATTCAGCACTGAAGTCTGAATTTGCAGAGCACTGAAATATAATGCAGAAATCATAATATTTGAATAACCATTTGGAAAGAATAACATTCTCTTATTCTTTATCAGATCTCAGTTATCATTTTGTCTGTAAGATTTTGTAAAATAACTTCTTTTAAAGATTAATTGATTATACATGTAGTTATTTATGTTAGTATACACATTTTTATACATAATAATATTCAAAATAATGCTTTAATGTCAACTTACAGCAGTTCCAGTCTGTCCTGGTACAGGTTCAGCTGACGTGTAGACCTCATAGTCTTTTGTAATCAAGTAATCTGCAGAAGTCGGTACATAGTTACACAGTCCTGTTGTATTCCATTGGCTTGAAAGTAGCTTAACAGTTAACTGGAAGAACACACTTCCTCTCTTGATGTCCATTATAAATCCTATCTCAGAAATTCTGACACTAAGTACTCTAGAATTCTTGTTAATGATCACCATGTCGCCCATTGTTTTGTCTTGCTGTGTTTCCTTTTTCCATCTTTGTCCATTTACAAATGATTTATATATGCGTTTTCCACTTTTGGTAGTCTCTTCCTGGACAGTCTCAAAGTTTATATAATTACTTTTGTATGTTACAAACACTTTGTCAACAACCAAGATCTGCTTTCCCTTTTTCTTGATTAGGTTTTGTCTTATCTGAAATGATATTTAGTACGGACTTTTTTCATATGCAATGTCTTGAACTATATATTTATTAGATGTTGTAAAGTTATTTGAATTAATTTGGATTTGTATCAAATCTGTTACCTCTGTTGAACTTGTGGTTTAAGCAGTAGTTTAATTTGAGTCTACATGAAAAAGTGTTACAAAGTCATTAGTTTCTTATATAATTCTGTATGATATTAAGAATGGTTACCTATTAAAGCAGGCTTATTTGGCTTTCGGTCTAAAAATTTGGCTCTGAAACAAATACTGAAATACAATTCTATCTTGTTATAAACAGGAATAATAATTCCATTAAAACTAATTCTTAGTAGTATATCAGTAAATACATGTAATTATAATAAACTATTCTGAACCTACCAAAATCCGTAAGTTGTTCAGTTCCAGCAGAACTGCATTGCTAACAGTTGTCCTCAGCCTTTTTGCTTTTGTGTTGAACATGGTCACCTTTCCACTTCTTCCCTTTACTTTGCATTTCATCCCAATGTCATCATCAATTACAGATGGTACTGAACTGTTTATTTTGACATCATCATATTTGTGATCTTCGTCATTTCCAATATCAATTTCTCCTATGCTCGGATCAGTATTAAAGACATCACATTTGTCACCGCTCCAGTCCTTGTGGCAGCTGCTACAGGCATCGTCACCACTCCAATCAAATGTGCAGTTACATTTTCCTGTTGATTTATCACAAATCCCATGATCTGAACAAGGTGAATGATGGCCACCAGGACATTCCGACTCACACTGTACACCAAAATATCCATCTTCACAGACACAGACTTCATTCTCAAATATACCATGAATGCATTTTTGCATGCAATTTTCACCTCCAGCAACTGGATATTTTCTAGAACCAAAAATGTTACACAAATCTTCAAGGTGTTTGTCAGGGTCCTGTTCCTGTCTTTTGCATTCATCAGCAACAGCCAAAGCAGAATCAATTGCATTGTCTGGATTATTTGTAAGAAGAACATCACTAACACAAGCAATATAATAGAAGTCAATAACTTCGTGTAGTTTGCTACATTTCTTTTGAAGATCATGTTTTACCTGTGAACACACAGCACTTGTATTTGTATGTGATAATGAGCCTGGTGTATAGTCTATACTACTTTGGTCAAAAATACTTAAAGGCGTTATTGGTGGATTTCCTGGAACCCATTCACACTTCCCTACAAAACCTATGTATCCAACTTTTCCATGAACAAAGTCATAAATAACATATCCTGCACCACTGTCAAAATTAAAGCCAAGTATAAGACTAATTGTAAGTCGGTAAGTTGTTGATGACACATCTACTGTTTCTGCAAATGAATAAATTTTGAAAACGTTTTCTACGAACAGGTCATTAAAGTCATTTATTGTTTTGAAGGTATTGTAAACAAGGATCCTATCACAGATAAACACCAGTGTCAAACTTGGAAGATCAGGTCCAATTGTACCAGTTGTGATATTCTGCCATTTTCCAAGCATTGGTGTGCTTCCAACAACAACAGGTGGACCATATTCTTGTATAGCTTCTGAGATGTTAAGCACCTTGTATTGGCCATAGCTTGATTCATGTATTTCATGAAATAGAAGTCTTCCAGATGTTTCATTTATTGATATACCCAAACCTGTCCATTCTCTAAGTGTCACTTTAATACTTGTTTCATAAATCAGTAATCCATACTGTATACAATACTTGTTATTTTTAATTATCAAACCAAATGTAGCCCTTCTGCCTGCAATACTCATAATTGTTCCAGGGGTAACTAATTCAAATTTAATCCTTATGTCAAATGATAATGTGAATGTTGACTGTCCAATTATATCAATGTCAAAACCTGGAAGAGACACAAATCCACCTTCTGATATCTTAATTGCTGAACCTGAGGTTGGTTGGGTTTCTCCAGCATTCGCAAATATTGTTTTTGGAAAAGGCTTACTGAGAGAAATGAAATACTTGTAAATATCTTCTTTGTTGATGGTGAAGTGTTTTTAATGCTCGTGCAATACCTATTTCAGTGATGATACATGTATAGTCTGACCTCTTGCAAATAGATGAATCCCCAGTTGAGCATTTTCCAAATACACCTGTGGACTTTACACAAGCATTTTTGTTTACAGAACGACTACTTGCATACCATCAGTCTTTTATGATTGAACACTTCATTTCAAAATTGTTTGGTCCTGAAATAAGAATTTCAGTCCCACTTATTTTTTTGATTATGTATCCAGACTGCAACTTTATCTGTCCAAGATAAACTATATGGCCATTCAGTTTAACTGTTCCTGAATTTTGTGGATGAATAGTTACAATTTGACCATTTACATTTATGGCCATGGCTTTTAATGAACTTTGATACAACTCTGTTTGTCCTTTCAGTGCATCTATTTGTATCGTTCCATCATTGAAAAGGCTAAAAGGCATATCTCCATTGCTTATTTGTAATAATGCTCCATCAAAAGTTTTAAGAAAACTGTTACTTGTTACAGATGCTGTGAATATATCGGCTGAAACAGACACGTTCTGGATCAAAACTTGACAATCACTTCCATGCCAGTTTGGTTTACATGTAGAACAATCAGCACCATGCCTGTTGACTGTACAGGTGCATCGCCCAGAAGATGAATCACAGATTCCACGGTTACTACAAGAATTTGAACTTCCTGGGCAATCTGATTCACAACTTGTTCCCCAATAACCCTTTGCACATAAACAAGATATGCCATTTCCTGTAGGGTCTGGGTGAACACATTTAATTTCACAGTTTTTACCAACATAGCCTGCATTAACAAAATCTTCTTGACACAAGAATCGAACTGGGTCGTTTTCTGGAGTCTGCATTTCTTCCTGGGTGTCGTTTTCCAGAAGCTGTTCATAGCAGAGAGTTGTGTAGGCTTGCAGAGTAAAAATTCCATCTCCTGTTTCAGCAAGTTCATCCATACAGCTGCCAAAAAACAAGTCTTTTGTATAAATACCTAAACCACTACACTGTTTCTTCAATTTTTTTATTGTTAAAAAGCTGCAAACATCGGTCTTTGGCACTGGTTGTAAGTTTTTTCATCTGAGAATTCACTAGATATTTCTGTTTTTATTTCTTCTGCAGGCTTTGTAGAAATACTAACTCTGACTGAACCTTTTCTATAGGGGTCATGTAAGGTGAGAGAATTTTTCAGATCCGATCTATCATTTACAGTACTTCCTGACCCATCGTTAAAATCAAGGTCAAAGACTGGATCTTTTTGGTCATCTTTAAACACCAGCACATCATCTATTTCTCCTGAGAATGAACCACCAGAAGCTATTCCTAATGTTGTATTAAAAGATCCTATTGGTTTTCCAATCACTATTCTCCCACCATTTGTAAAGCACTGTTTTGGTATTTGAAATATACCACTTTGTATTAAAGGTATGCCATCTATTCCTGGGCAAGTCACAATTATTGTTATTACCTGGCCAATATCTTCATAAGACATTTTAATATCACACCATACATCTGCTTGAAGCTGTAGATAAGTGTCAATAATGAGTGAATCTGCTTGTAATTTGATACGACCTTTTTCTATATAAAGAGCAAAGGTTGATTCGCCAACGTACTGAAATACTCCACCAGGAGCTGTCTTGGGTTGGTTTCAGGCTAAATTTTATCACATTTCTTTCATTTTGAGAAAACACATCTGTCATAATATTTGAAGAGATAATTGTAAATTCATCACCTGTTGGTGGGACTGGTGAAATGTACAACCCTGATTTATCCTGTTCTTGAATATTACCACCACTGGAGTTAAACGTTAAGCTGTAGTAGGCTGTGCTATTAGGTTCAACTAAAGAGCTGGGTAGAGTTTGATTTGTTTCAGCAATGACAATATGGCTGAAGGTTGATGGATCATCAGGTTTGTAACCTTCTAAAAACAAGGAATCAGGTTTACATAAAGTGTATTTTGTACAAGTTGTGCAGTCAACCTTTAGAATGAGTGACAATATCCTTTCCTTGTAAAGCTTACACGTAGTCGTATGAAGTGATTCAAAACATTTTTTCTTCTATTGAGAATGAAAGCATTGTTGGACTTGGCCTCATAAACAAACGTTTTCAAAGCAGATAAATCGTTGCCTCCATTTACTTGTATTCTTTTTCTCTTGTTTTCTGATGAGCCATCTATAACTATCGTTTCTGACAAATATGAAAGCTGAACTGATTTCATGCAAATCTTCCTACCACATTTAATTGTCCTCACTTTTATTTCTGGAAGGTCATTAGCATTTGGATAAAGTATGTACCATTCATTGCTGTTCTCTATGGACATAACATCATTGTTAAATGTTTTCACTTTTAAGGAACCAAATATCTGGCAAGTTTTTCTTATTGTTTCACTGCTGCTATCATTCGTAGGAGGATCTGGTAAAGGCAACTTTGCTTTCTCACAAAACTCTCCAGTAAATGGGTCAGAACAATTTTTACAATTGCTATTTCCATCAAAGTTTGTGTAACACATGCAGTTTCCAGAGTCTTTATCACATGAACCGTGGCCATAGCAAGGTAACTTGTTTGTTCCTACACGGTTTGGGCATTCCTCTGCACAATTCCATGACCAGAAGCCTACATCACAGACACAACCTTGAACTGTTGGGGTTCCATGCTTGCAGAATTCTCCACAAAATATTTGATAGTGGTCTGCTCTATAATCTGTGCAGAGGTCTTCCACTGGATTTGTTGCTGGATTCAATACAGCTTGACATACAGTGATGTATGCTTTCAATGCTAAAACATAGTTATCATCATTCTTACAGGAATCTATATAAAATGTTGTAAAATCAGCTCCAAGTCCATCACATGCATTTTTTCACTGATTCAAAGGTAAATGTCTTTTCACATTCAATGATTCGTTTAATGATCAACTATGCCAGGAAGTGTAGAAGTGACAACAGGCAGGCCAGGTTTTTCAGATATTATCCATGCCACTTTATTCTCAATTTCTGCAATTGTCATACCAACTGAAGACACCAAGTCATATGTGGTAAAGCCAAAACCTTCTGTAAATTGGTAGTTCATGATAAGTCCTGCAAGTTTGTTTACATCAGCATTGTTAACAAGCTCATAAGCCTTATGGTTGTCCAAGTATATATTCCATATTCTAAGTGTGCCAATAAATCCATTAAATTGCCTATATGAGTGTGGAGGGTCAATCATCCAATCACCAAGGAAGAAACTGCCAGATGTTGGGAAAAATACTCTAGACATTTGGAAATTCTTGAGAAAAATGAGCATTCCTTTTGAATACACAAAAATGTTAAAGATATTTCTTGTTACATCAAAAGACAAAACAATATGATACCAAGTACTTTTTGTCAATTGTGTTGAAGTTGTAAATGTTCTACCATGCATATATATTTCAAGTAAAGAATTGTTGAGATACAGGCCAAACTGACTTTGTGATTCTGGTATATAATATCCACAAATAAATCCAGTCTCCAGTAAAAAGTTCATGGTCACTTCTATAGATACATTTTTGTGATTGCCATCAAAGAAGGCAGTGTCTGGTACCTTACCAGTCATTGCGCCACTGCCGTTGAAGAATAAGCTATAACCTTTAGTCATGTTTTCAGATTCCGGCAGCTGCAAATCTGGATAACTATAAATGAAGTGGTTTGTCATAGCTTTAGATCTTGAGAAATATGAAGAAAATTCCTCATCTATGATACTGTCACTTATATTATCATAATCAACAGCTCTGCCATGACGATCTACAAAGTCATCGTTCATATTCTGGTTGCAGTTTCCAAGAAGGCCAGTTTGGTCATTGCTTGCACAACCTGTATTGATATTTACTGACAGATATGGGGATGAAGCCAGATAGGATATCTCAGCTGTTACTGTTTCAAATACAAACTGCAGCGTCACTTTGTCAATCCACGAAACTGTTGCAAAGGCATTTATCGTGTAGCTTTCAAGGCTGGCTATTGTAACCTCAGCTTTGTTGTGCTGAAAAAGTATTGGTCTATTTTTTGTAAGGGGGACTTTTATTGTAAAATCATCTGAATCTAAATGAAACCACACCTGCTGAATGCAGGTTCGACTCCTTGCACATGGTCGCATTCTTATATAAACTGAGAATGAAAGAGAGCTCGTCTTAAACAGCAAATATTCACCAGGTCTTCTCATATTGAAAGCTTGTCCATCAAACATGTTGCAGTAACCCTGGCCGAAACAAGTTCCAGTGTATTTTAGGTAATGAACTAGGTATTCTAGGCAGCAATGGATGAGCAGTCTTTTCCAATCCAGCCACGTGTACATGTTAAGCAACCATTCTTTGGGTCATATCTTTTGGATGAACAGGTACATTCACCAGTGTATGCATCACATACCCCTCCTCCGCAAAGTTGTTCACGGGCATAAGCACACTGATTATTACAGTTGTTTCCATAAAATCCAGATTTACACTTGCAGTCGTTATCCTCAGTATTATAGTCACCAGCTCCAGTAACACAGTAAATATTACAGTCTATCCCATACCAGTTAGAAAGACCAGGGTATTTATTACAGGCGATTTTCAGTGGGTATCTTGTTGATGTCCGATCTACTTCTATTCTCTCACTTATGGCTATTATAATGCCAAAGACTCTGTCCAGGTCATTTGACAGTGCTTTACTAATCAAACATTCCATATAATAAAGGTGACGCACTGACTTCCCAATGCTTTCAATTTCAGGAATAGTGTCAATAATCCCTTGACAATATTCAGAATTTTCTAGAGCAGAGTGTAAAACAACTGTATCTTTCTCAGTTTTGGATAGTGAATAAGTTTTATGATAGGCACCTACCTTCCACTGGATATTAGCCCAATTGCCACCCTGCCAGCTGAACAGATTTTTGTGAACAGAAGAATCTTGTGTTGTAAAAGCCATAGCCTTCATTAAATCTCCACATATAAGAGAGTTTGTGCTGTTCAGCTATCGACTAGATACTGAAAGGCTCCATTTATTGCTTCATTTAATGTAAGAGCAGATTTCCAAACTGCAAAGTCATCAACATATCCATCAAAACTGTAAGTAAGCAAATGTGTCATACCTAACATGAAAGTACCTCCTGGGAAAAACATGTTGTTAACAATGTGTGCTTCCACCTGAGCATTACTGTATGATAGAGTGTCTTCAATCAGGTAGAAATTGAGCGTCTCATCTAAACGTGTCCACACCACTGACAGTTTGTACCAAGTGGATAACTGAACTGGTAAGGTGTTTATTACAGTTTTGTTTTCAGTATTGGTGAAAGATCATAAAAGAAATGTATCTGTCACATACAAGAACAGCAAAAACTTTCCCAGCAGGGTTCTTGTAGGACCAGAATGTGGCACAACTTACTGGCAGAGATTTTAACCTGGAAAGTAATTTCGACTGTAAGTTCAAATTCTGTGAAGTAATACACAGATTCACTCTCCACTGGACTGAACCTAATTTGTAGACATGTTTCTGCTCCTTTGGCAATATTTCCTTGTATAATGCTTGTGAAAATGTCATCATCGTTTTTCCATGATTGCATGAACATGTTTTCAACATTGTAAACTGTAAGAGCATACTGGTCACTACCTTCATTAAGCATGGTGCCGTCAAACATTTTGAAATCATTTGTTTGATCCAAATCGCAGGCACCTAGGAGACCTTTCCCTGAGGTACATACAGAAATTTTACTTTTAAGGTACAGATCAATATAGCTTGTCTTGATGTCAATATTTATGTAAAAGTCAACCGAAGCAGTAAGTACAAACTGTGTAGGTGACAGCTGTATGATCTTAACTTCTGAAGCAAGTTGCAGGCCACTGCCAACTGAGTATCTTTTACTGTTAAACCAGACGCTACTTACAGTGCCATCATTGCTGGCTTGTATAACTAGGATGTTACTAGATATAGAAACTTGCAACTGCACTGGTTACTGCAACCGGCAATTTATTTGAACCAGTGACCTGAAAAAAAAAGAATAATATTCAACCAATAAGGCACTTCCAAATATTAGGCAATCTTGTTTCTTAAGATGTCATTCATCACAGTAAAAAGCATTTTCTGCATGTAAAACACCATACATATACTAATGAGTTGTTAATTTTTAACAGATCTTTTTAGATCAAAGAAACTAATCAACTCACAAAGCCGTCTACTGTTCGTGTTCTAATAACCTATTACTTATTTTAACAAAGTTACTCCCTTAAGTATGTTTTCTTAAATTCAAACTACTTTGTGTAAAAAAAAAGAAGTTATCATCAAGTTTTGGAATTTTACTGAACATTCTTTCTTCAAATGTATGTGTACAATTTCAATATACAAGAAAATGATATCATGTATTAGTATAAAGCAAGATGAATTACAAATTACCACTGATATCATGAAAATTTCTACAAGATCAGTTTACCCTTAGTGCATATATTTTCAGCTCCTGTGTTGTTGCAATTCTCACACTGGACACCAGATATTGACCAAATGAATTGCAATCATACTTAGTTCCATCATATGTTTGACAATTTCCAAATCCATAAATCATTCCAACATGCCAATCTTTTGAAGAATCTATAACATGAAAACACGAAATGATAATAAAGGCTTTTAATATCAAGTATATTCTACTTATCAGAGTACCTCAAATGCATCAACATAATTCCTACTTTTACCTACTAATTAAACACAGATATCATTTCCTATAAACATATGAGAACAAATGAAAGTATGAATATAAACATATACTGTACAAACATAGCTTTATGAAGGTTTGAGAACTATGATTCCACCTATGTAAATATGCAAGCTACCTCTCTCTGAAAAAGCAAACTTGCAGTCACTGCCAAACCATCCATCTGTACAAGTTTTACAACTGTTGTTTTGATCTGAACCCAAGTCACATAAACATTCTCCTGTGGTTTCAATACATGTTCCTTTGCCATAACATGGATTAGCACTTCCCCCTGGACATTCTTGTCTGCATGCTTCAGCAAAGTAGCCATGTTGACATTTGCAGTGTCCAGCTATTTTAGATAAGACGTCCTATTAATGAAAAAGAATGTACTAATATGGTGATAACCTAGGTTTTGGACCCCCATATATTATCAGCTGCTCCAAATCCTTAGTAGCCCTCAATAAAAGACAACGGTTTGAACAGAGCATGCACTTCTATAGAAACTTTTCATGTGCTTTTTAGTTTTCATTGACTATTACACAAAATATCAGTATTCTCCATAAACACATTATTCAAGCTATGACTTTGAATATTTTGATGGCACTATTAAATCTCCTTTCTGTGATCATTGAAAAATAAACAATGTATCCACAACTACATAACTTTAAATTTGTTAAGTTCTACTTCCATAGATTCTGTTTCTAACAAGTAAGTGAAAACTTACTGTTTTACTGATGTTTCCAACTGGTCAGTTAAGCTCATAATAAGCTCAAAGTAACTTACTTTTCACATAAGTAATTACAATAAAAAAGAAGGAAAAATACTGAATGCTTGTTTGTTTTAATACAAGCTGACTACTTTCGAAAACCCACTCATAAGAGAATCAGTAGATTCTAAGAAAAGCCAGTGGCTTACAATCACTGGAAATATTAACTTACCAATGTAGGAGAATCAGAACATGTTATAGATGTATCTACAATAGCTGAGATATTTGTGTAATTCACATTCATTGTTATAATGTCCCATTTGTATTCTCTAATCTCTGTTATATTTGCTGGTCTGAAACACAACACAAGATATAAAAGTATCTTCGCATCATTTTGCAAAATTCTTTATCTTTAGTATATGTTAGTGTTTATTTAAGCATACTAATAAATACTAACAGTCTATTGACAAAAGTCAGTCAACTAACTATGGTAGCAGTGAAGCCCACGAACCCCAATAAAATGTCACCAAAGTTTTTAAATACTGACACAAGATTTGAATGAAATTTCAACTACTATCAGGTAAATTCATTCAATGCAAAATGATGTTAGAAATGCAGTGGCTTTGGTGCATGCATAATAAAGAAGTCAATTTGCTGACTGTATAACATATTCTGTGAAAAATATGAATCACTGACTGGTCTTACGTTTGTCATTTTATCACTGTTAACAGTTTAATTTCATAAGTATTATACTTAACATGCATATCCATATCAAAATAACTTCAAAAGGGCAATAACTACTGGTAGATGTCTAAAAGAAAATCAAGCCTATATGGACAACTACAGGTTCTTTATTGTAGAATAGCTGTGCTAATAAAAGCAGCTGCATTTTCACCAAGTCTGCGCATCGGTCGAATGTTTCACTATGTATAGAACAGAAGAAAATGACGAAGGCTGTCACCACCGGAAGAATGCAAATGTTTTCTAGAGCACACAATTATGCAAATGATATTTGTTTACAATAAACCAGACTTAAAAACTGATTCTTACCCTGCACTGAATGAATACTTCACAAATCCTGGAATAAATTTTGTAGTTGGAAGCTGACTTGTCATCATTTCAGAGCCCTTGTAAAGTGAATTTTCACCTTTTTGTCTGATATATACATTATTTGGATTGGGATTTTCATAGCCAAACCATGCTTTGTAGTGGTCAGAATCAGTCTGTTCAATGCATCTAAAAACTGGGACAATCTGGGAGTTTACAGCATCACCATCATTGTCATTGACAAAGTAACCTTGATCATCTGTACATTCTATGTCACAATATGGTCCTACAAAGTCTGGAATTCAGAAGTAAATGTCATTTGTAATATGGTAATAAAATATGAAATTCAAACTCTTACTTTTTCACAGCTTCTTTTCATTTGTTATCTATCCATCTTTTAACATAACACTAATAAATAACATAATACAAAATCATTATGAATACAGAAGGCAACTAAAATAGAATACAAATATCTAAAGATGTGTAGTAAATCTGAAATTGTACATTCATAATACCAGTATGAAAAGTGTATTAAAATATTTTCTTAATTTGTCAAACTAAGGTTAAAAAAAAAAAAATCACTATACAATCCCTTTAGTTAATTAAAAAGTTCACTTGACTGCCTTAATGTTCAAATTTATCATGAAAAAAACATGGATCTTTTAACATTCAAATCTTTAAGAAAGTGTGAGAGTATAATAACAAATCTGATGATATAATAACATACTCGAAGCACAGTCTGTGCATGTAGGTTTATTCCAGCCTTTCAAGCAATCAGGTACATCCTGTCTCAGGGTTGATCCAGTGTCCATTGGTATCATCATCATAGCATTCACATGTGCTCCCACCTAAAACAATTTTACTTCTAATTACAAATGAAGCTAGTATATCATGGAAGACAATAAGTGCTGAATAAGACACCCTCGGTTGCCGAGTGTTTTGTGCATTGGGCTACAAAGCTAGCGACCTGGGTTCGATTCCGGGTAGTGACTGAGTTATCGACTGATTTCCCAGGACTGGGTGGTAACCTAACTGGGTACTGTTTCAAGCAGTATTGGCCTAGACTGGGGATCGGGGAGGTAAAATACATGCATCATGGGCTCTTCTGGAAAGAAGTTGTTCCATCCACACCAGGAGGGGACTTTTGTTGACTATCAACGTTAAATAACAAACGTTTACCTTTAACCCCTCCCCTCCCCCACACCCTAGAAAACAATAACAACAACATGTTTATGACCAGGAAAAAATAGAGAAAAATAGCAGAAAATCTTTTTGGACCTGTCCAGATAAAAATTGAACTACTGATATGATGAAAACATGCACATGCCACATGTGATTTGGGGAAAGACACCTCATTTAGATGAACATAAAATTCCAAGTTCAAGCTGACATAACTCTTGCAAACTGCTGTTGCTACTGAAAATTAGAACCATATTACAATGAAAATACCTGTTTCTGTTGCAAATCCATGCACACAAATGACGTCACATGTTGTGTTGTAGCCAATATATCCGTCTCTACATCTTTCACAATTGTCCCCAGCAAAGTTGGGTACACATGTTTCACAAGCATCACCAGTGAAACCATGGTTACATATACACTGTGGAGCATTTGTACCTTGCAACAACAGACACTCTCCTGAAATAGGAACATATAAAAATGTGTATGAGTTTAATTAGGTTACATTTATCTGAAATACAATTATGACTACATCTTATACATGAACTAGACATAGATTGACCATTGATACTGAAAAGAAACCAATCATAAAATTAAATGTTAACAGGGAAATACAACTTTAAAATATGCTCAAATTTGCCAAAGTTTCAAGAAAAACAAACAATGTTAAAGGGCAGTGGATGGGTGGTAGAAGCCAGATTCCTCAGGAAGAGGAAGCTTATTAGAAGCGCTATGGGAATGAGAGTCTCCAGTGATCTTCCACATTCCTTTGAAACACTTACCATTTCCATTACAAAAGTTGTCTGGTGGTCCAGCACACACGTACTGAGAGCAGTCATCACCTTGGAAACCAGGTTCACAGATGCAAACAGAGGTACCTAAATCTCTATTACGTGTGCAAGTACCAAAGTTGCTACAGTCTGGATCACCTGATTATTGAAACATTTTAATTACTAAAAAATTGTGTTTTGAAGCATTTCAAGTATTTTTCAGAACATGCATATGTTGAAAGACTTCCCATATACAATGTTTTTGCTTGATATCTGTTTTTATAAATACTGACCAAAATATTGTACTAACATAAATATATATATGTAAGCTATGCATATTTCTAATACTTTTCTTTTCGTGATAGGTTTTTTTTAAATGACCTTTGTAGGTAATGAATATAAGGCAGTACATGTATTAATATACAATATAAAACATGAATTTTAGATAATTGCACAATTTGGCATTAAATTACAATTTGACAGTACCTGGGACAGTCAAGTAGTTCACAGTAGTCTCCTTTGTATCCTTCAGAACAATTACAGGTCTAAACAGAATCAAACATATACTGGTATGGCATACATTAAAATGTACACATACATATTTAAAGAATGTACCTTTTGACTGAGAAAACTCACTATCAATGTGGTTTTCTTGGTATGCACTGACATGTTTCGAAACAATCGAGTAATTTAGGTACTTTTTCTTCCCATGGAAGTGTAAATAATTTGTTACCTTTATAAAAAAAAACTCAACTTGTTTTGCATTTGACTAAAACACAAGTGAATCTAATCATTCATGCTAATTAATTTTACTCCAAAACAGCAGTATAACTTACATCCTAAATTTCATGACAGATGTCACATTATGTTAGAAAAAAACAAAAAAAACAAACAACAACAACAACAAAAACCTATTAATTTAAAAAGAAAAAACAAAACAAAATAACAAAACAAAAAACAAGAGCACTGCTGGGCGGAGCATTATATGCCTGAAGGGTGTTTTTTCTAAGTATGATGCATTTGTGATATAAGGGAGGAAATCTTAGGCTTAAAAATTAACTTTTGACACACTGACCCCAAAATGTATAGGGGTCATCCACTCAATGTGTGCAACCATTACATGTACTTTGAAGTCTCTAAGACAAATAGTTCTCAAGTAACAGAGTGTAAATGATTCTTAACATTTAGGTCACTATGACCTTGACCTTTCACACACTGACCCCAAAATGTATAGGGGTCATCCACTCAATGTGTGCAATCAAGATATAAAGTTTGAAGTCTCTATAACAAATGATTGTCAAGTTACATGGTGAAAATGGTTTTCAATGTTAAGGTCTATGTGACCTTGACCTTTGAGCTACTGACTCCAAAATCAACAGGGGTCATTCATTCAATGCGGGCAATAATCAAATCAAGGTAAAAGACTGCAGGCCAAAGAGTACTCAAGTTATCCTCCAGAAACCAAATTGCTAACAGACAGATGGACAGATGGACGGACTGACGCCCTGGACCATAACATAATATGTCCCCTTCAGGCATATAAAAAAACTTTATATGGTATCATCATCTTTATAGTTACCCGAGTCCCATTTCCATCGGTTGAACATGTTCCTACACCATTACATTCAATGCTACATTCCGAGTCATCATAGCAAGGATCGCATTTGCAGTATGAAGAAAACGTTGGGTATTCTATACCATGTATACAGTCATACTGACACTCTGGTCCCATAGAATCACTACAGTTCACACACTTTGGAGGCCAATAGTTTGCTCCATCACAGTCACCTGTTTAAGACAGGAATTTGATTACTACTACAGATATGAAATAAAGAACTCACTGATCAACATTAAAAAGACAAAAAAAATTAAGGCTACGATGAATAGCACAGATGCTGAACATATTATTATTACATTTAAAATGGGATGAAAATAAGAAACAGTAATACTGAGATAATATTCAATTTGGTTAAATGTTCATAACAAAAGTTTCTAATAAACAAAAAAAATCTTTTCCTCCTTTTTTAGTATCTGATAACAATTCAAATCATTTTGGTTTAATTTTTGAATATAGTTCCTGATAAACAATAAAAATATACCTCTGTTGTTACAGTCTGGGGTACCAGGACAATCAAGAACAGTCACAGCCTGCTGCTGTCCATCCAGTGTTACATGTACATGTCTGAGAGCCTATGTTACAAATACCATGTCCTGAACAACTTTTGCCAGTACCTGGGCATCCTTTGGTTTCACAGAAGTCTCCTACAGTGTAAAACAGTGACAGAATGTGTTATTTGACTTCCATTATTTAAAAGACTGACTGGCTTTGATTTGAGAAAACTTCATATTAAGAAAAATAGAAGTTTTGTGAATTTATGAAGAAAACCCAAGCTCATTTTTGGTGCATCAGGATGTCTAAAATTCTTTTTCTTTTCAAAGCCAATAACTTATTACACAGATCTATCATGTCTATGCACAAATTAAACCTGTATTGCCCTATCAATAAAGATTTCACTGGAAGAATTTCTACCTATATCCCAAAGTTTAACAGTTTCTGTACAATTTGAACTCACTAGCTTCTTACACTTCAATTTCTCAAATTAGTAATGTAGCATTTGATTACAAAATGTATACTAACCCCAATATCCTGTCTGGCAGACACAAGTGTCATTGTTGCACTGTCCAAACCCTGCACAGATCTTATTACAAGCAGCACCAGTGTAACATGGATCACACTGGCATGTATCATCTGGTAGAGCAACACCATGTACACACTCATACTGACATTCTCTGCCCATGTATCCCTGATAGCATTTGCAAACCGGGAGATCCCCACTAGCGTCACATGTCCCATGACCCCCACAGTCGGGTGTTCCTGGGCAGTCTGGTATGTGGCAAGAAGTTGAGTTTATTGTCCAACCTTCAGAGCACCTGCATTCTCCTTGCACACAGATTCCATGCCCACTGCAAGATTTTCCAATACCTGGACATTGTTTCGTTTCACAGAATTCTCCCCAGTGTCCTGTTGGGTTGTATCCAGTGCCATCATGACACATGCAAGTATCCGTTTCATTGTTACAAATGCCATGGTTACTGCATATTGAGTAACAGTTGTCGGAAGACCTTTGGCATTTACTCTGGCACACACAGTTCCCTGTAGAAAAGAATAGAAGAATCATAAATGAACTGTTATATATTTGATAGGCAACCAAAATGTTCCAATACAAATGTACAATATGTTTAGGAGAAATTTACTTCTATGTAAACTCCCTCCCGTCAGCCAATACTGGTATTTATGTAATACTTTTTTTTTTATAACTGGGCTGTGAAAAAGTTACCCCATCAAAGTCTTGTTAAAGTTTACTTAGAAAACTTAAATTCTGAAATAGTAAGTTGCTACAAAAAAGAACATAGGTGTTGTGTTTTTTCAATGACACAAAAGCTGTCATTCACTTCAATGACTGGTGCAATTTCTTTAACCTACTAGGGAACAAAGCCTATCAGGCAAAAGGACTATCAACTTGTATAAAAACCTCAAGCTTGATCAATTTTACATACCACTGTCCATAGGCTCTTGTTTTCCATAGCATCTAGTGTTGCACTCTGGTCCAATCCAACCTTGGTCACAGTTGGTACAGAATGGTACATCAACTGAGTCATTACACTGACCATGGCCTGAGCAGTTGTTGGGACATTCAGCTGTCCAGCAGCCTTCACCAATCCAGTATGTATCACATGTACATTCTCCTGCAGAAATATATGTCATCTTAATAGGTCTTTGCAATAAACATGATAAATATGAAAGCTACAAATAATTCTACCCAGCTTACATAGCAATGGAAAGCGTAGCATAAGTTACACATTATTTATTTATTTTTGTAATTAATATACTAGCTATTTCTATGATATTAAGAAATTTTAATTACACTGGATATAAGTTTTCTTCTGTCTTATTTTCCAGTGTAGATTAAGATAAATGATTCTTACCTATTTCATAACTTGACCCATAAGTGCAGTGTCCATGGCCAGAACAATCATTTCCATTTGTTCCCGGGCAACCAGCTCTGTCACATTTGTCTCCCCTCCAACCAGCTTTTCCGCAGTCACATGTACCATTTACACATGTGCCACGCCCAGAACACTCAGTGTTACACTCTACCCCAGTGTAACAAGGGTCACATTCACAGTACTGAGTTGAAAGGTCATCTGGATCTGGTGTCATTATCATGCCATTGTGACATTTGTATTCACAACCTACTCCAAAATACCCTGAACTACAGTTACAGGCAGGCAAGTCAATGGGCATACAAATGCCATGTGTGCTGCAATCTTTTTCACATTTTGCAATATGACAACCACTTCCTATCCATCCAGGTTCACAGAGACAGTCACCTGTGGTTGGATTGCAATTTCCATGGCCTGAGCAGGAGGTGCCATATCCAGGACATTCTTTCCTCTCACAGTAATCTCCCCTGTAACCTTCAAATCCACAGTCACAGATTCCTACAACAATATACAAAAAAACATCACTTAAGTACTGATAATATATGGTAATAGCTTAAAAAGAAAAAAACATATTATGCCATGCAGATTATAAAACGTCTAGTTGACTGTTTGTGACAAAAAAACTGCATTGAATTAAAAGTTTTCAATTAAACAACTAAAATTCTTAACACAAGTACTGGTCAAGCAGACAAAATATTTTATTATGGTATCGAACTCATTCGATGAACTGTAACCAAGTAAGACATTTAATATCATATGTATCCTTTGTCACAAACAGAAAACCAAACCCATCCAATGAGATTCACTGTTTGTGCTTCTAAGCAAAGGTGTTTAGTACTGTGGGAAGAAAATACATCAATTTCATTACCATTGCAAGAAAATGGTAAAGATGTCAAAAGATAAATTCTAAGCTAAAGACATACCTTTAGCTGTACAATTTCCATGGTCATTACAAAGTTTGTCACATTCCACTCCTGAGTAACAATCTTCACAGATACAGGTGAAGTCATCTGGATTCTCAACTCCATGGTAACACCTTCAGGGAAAAAGAAATCTGATAACTCATGTCCTACAGAAACACTTGTTTAACTGCAAATTCTATGTATGACTCTGAAAGAATTAAATTCAGGTGGTCTACCTAAGCTTTACATATCACAATGACATGCAAATATATTACAAGATGAGTAACCCTATTCTTAATTACAATCAAGAAGTGTTAAGACATATTGTATTCATTTAAAAAAAGCATTCTAAAGATATCAAACCTAAACTGGCATTTGTCTCCAATATAAGGTGGTGCACAATCATAGCATCTTGGTTTTTCATCACCTTCCCTCTGTTCACATGTGGCACTCACACCATTACAGTCACAGTCTGGAATATGGCAGCCATTGCCTTTCCACCCTTGGTCACATGTGCATCTTGCATTTGCAGAATTACAGGTTCCATGCCCCATACAGTTCTCTGGCCAGCCAGGGCAGCCAATCACATTACACTGGTCACCTGCATAATTGAAAATTTCAGTACAAAAATTCCAATATGTTGTATATGATACACTTTGAAAGTGAAACATATAAGGCTATGTATATTTGCCGAAATAATTTTCAAATTATAAAAGCAAGTACATGTACATCTGGTGTTACCATACAGTAGAGAAACAGGACAGTTGTAAATCTTCTGTACTTGTTCTGCATAGTTTTTTGATATTACTCTGTGAAAACTATGTCACAATTCTATCTACAGTAACATCAACTTAATCAGGTAATGCTTGTTTTGTAATATGATTTTCCAATATCATTCCTTCAAAGAAATATGAAATGTATATTTTCCTACAACAAATGTACACAACAGACAGAAGCTAAAACTAGATATATTTCCTTTGTTTCCAAAATATGTATTTAGTTTAGTACTAATTTTCCAACAGGGTACTGCCATACTGTAAACTATGAAAATATTTCACATTTTCTTCATTAACCCTCCCCCCCCCCCCCCCAAAAAAAAAAAGAAAAAAAAAAAAAGCAGAGATTGTAAACTGAACAAACCTTTATAACCTAGGTTGAAATCACATATACAGCTGCCATCAGTATCACATTCACCATGATTGTTGCAAGTTGTATGACATGATATTCCTGAAAACAGAACATCATACCATGATTGTTGCAAGTTGTATGACATGATATTCCTGAAAACAGAACAACAAACTCTTTTCTCTGTAATAATTCATCCAAAACCTTTTTCATTTTAGAACAATTAGGTATATGTCTAAAAGCTTTTTATCAAAACAAGCAATTATTCAGTTCTTTTTTTCTCAGAATTTGCCACTGACATGAATAAACACTTCTTATAAGTTCCCATGAAGCTAGAGGAATGATTAAACTTTTTGTAAAATTTGTTAACTCATTTCTTGTCAAAGGTATGAGGTTTTCTATCTAATATTTTTCCTATGCTACTTGAATATGAACAGAATTTGAACATCAAGCTAAAACAGATGTAACATTAAGCATTATTTACCAGTATCACAGGTACGATAGCATTTGCAGATTCCATCTCCATGGTTTGTTCCATTTACACAAGGAAACTGACACCTGTCTCCAACCCAGTCCTCATTACACACACAGACTCCTGACTCTAGCTCTTCGTTAAAGATACAGGTTCCTCGACCTAAAGAGTATTAGATATTTAAACATTCATAATTATTGTCATACCTTTCAATGGCAGATAACTACTGTAAAAGTGGATATTTTCGCACATCAAAAATTTTGCAATGTCACAATTTCAGAGGTTTTGTGAATCCCGAAATTAATATCTGTAATATATTCACATCGTATAAACCACTTTACTGCAATTATAATGCATTAGTTAATGATTACAACGGTTTTCTTTGTATTATTGGGTTAAGACTATTTTGCAAATGTAACACAGTAACATTATATTCTGGTATATGAGTTCTAAACAATTATACAGTAAAATAGTCAAAACTTTTATTGTTCACCTTCCTTAGTTACGTGACAAACTCTCATTCAGTTGGGTAATTTCCTTTTATATTTACACAATGCATCGCTTTGTTGCATGACCTGGCTGTACGAGATTTCATTAGGTGTGTAAACAACATCAAGTTTATAGAAAAAAGTTTTTGAATCTGTTACTCCCCTTTTATTCACCAAAAATGACATGTGATGTTGATCGAAATTAACTTTTTTTCAAATTGCTTTCTATTTCAGTTTTATTGTTTCTAGGCATATTAAATTGATGCACTGCTTATATATACAATTCAATGAAGAAGAAATATTAGTTTTTAAAAGAAATAACAATTACTAGCTGCACTGTGCATGGGTAAAAATATACCTTTCTGAAAGATGAAATTTACGCTGGCTGATATTTTCGCGATTTATATGAATTCGCAAAAATCGCAAACATTTCCATGTCGCAAACTTTACCACTTATACAATTAACTTACAATCTTAGCAGCCGTAAGAGTTATTATAATTCAAGCTTAATTGTTTCTACTTAAATTTAAAATCAAATCATACCTAGAACATTTTATCTCCTAACCTAAAACTGATAAAAATCCACTTTATACCAAACACTTTCTATCAATCTTATGCTCCCAATTTTTTTGTGATTATCTGCTACACTACCGAACTGCTAATAAAACAGACTAACTTCAAAATGGATATGAGCTTTGGAATTTTCCAAGTAAAGGACAGATAAAGGGAAATGAACATTTGCTGGCAAAACTTGCTTCTGATAACCTAAAAAATCATTTAAAATTGGAAGTTAACATACCATTACAATCCTCAGGACATTTTGCAGTGTTACAGTCATCACCTTTCCAGCCACTGTTACAAACACACTCCATGTTGACACAGGATCCATGCTGATCACAGGCTCTGTCTGATCCAGGACAACCGTCATCTTCACACAATTTTCCTCTGTATGCATTTTCTAAAACAAAAGGCTGACTATATATCATAAGGTCACATGTATAAAGGAAAAACCCTTGATCCTTTTATCTTATACATGTATCAAACCTATAACATTTAGATCTGTTGCTACGAGTAATGCTATGTTGGTTCCTTTATTCCCTTTAATCCTAACTTTAATCCTAATTTTATCACATGAAATAGAAATACTCAAACATGTGTTTCATATTTACAAAAAAGTAAGTATCAATCTGTTAAGTAATCTGCAACATATTTAAATAAAGACATCATTATCTCAAGATAAAATACAGACACTCAATAACAGAAACACAGTTAACATACTCGGCTGATCAAAGCAGACACATTCTTGGCCAGTGGGGTCGCATACCCCATGGTCTGAGCATTCTAACTGGCACCTATCTCCATTGTAGCATGGCTTACAGACACATTCACCACCAAGATTGTTCAGTGTCACTGTTCCATTCTCACACTTTTTGTCACAGTCTGGCCCAAACCATCCCTAATAATGAACATGGAAATGTACTGCATATGGTGAATCATCATTTAACATGAAACATTAATGATTGAAGACAAGACATTACCTCTCCAGTGAACAGAAAATACAGTCAGCTCAAAAGATCTGAACAAAAAAGTCTACACAGAGTGACTGATGAATCAAGTAGATACACCCTGTATAGAGACTTTGAATCAGTCAAGGAAGACAGAAATGGCAATCTTGGGCATTGACTTCTACATTTGAATTGTTTAGTAAAAATAATAATGTATTTCTGTAATCATATTGTGTTTGATTCATTTTCACAATGTCAGAGACAGATTCAAGAAAAAGAAGAAAAACAAATAGAAGTAAAAATATTCACTTGTAAGACATAACACTGTTTAAAAATTAAAACCAAATGTATAAAAACAAGTAAAAAAGCAAAATCTCTACTTTTCTATGAAGGCTAATGACTTACATTTTCCCAGTTACAGACACATACTGGAGAACCTGTTGAACCATCACAATATCCTCTTCCTTCCTTGATATAGCAAGCTCCATAACCACAATCAGGGATCTCACATCCATCTCCTGTCCATCCTGTAGTAAAGGTACAAATGTCATAGACAGTTTTTTTTATGGCATCAAGTGGTTTTGGCAACTGAACAATTTTGATAATGAAACTTTTGATGAACTTACTGTTAAATGCTGTGGCTCCCTCATACATATGTCATCCAACATCTGTTAACATCTTTTTGTGAACTTTAACTTATAACATTTTACAGGTGTTAATTACAGTTAAGATAAAGAAATAACTCTTACTTTTAAACAAGCGAAAAAGACAAGACAAGACAGCTGGAAACTGGTTTTTCTTAAACTGTCTAAGCTTCTGTTGCTAATGATTAAAAACTGCAAACATTTTTAGATCACAGTAACAAATGACTTTACCTGGTAGGCAAGTACATCTGTGCTCAGCTGAGTTACAGACCCCATGACCTGTACAATCAGAGCCATCACCAGGGCAACCAGGCACCTCACATTTGGAGCCTCTCCAGCCTACATCACAACTGCAGGTACTGTTCACACACGTTCCATGTGTGTCACACTCAAGATTACACCCCTTACCAGAATAGCAACTGTCACATTTGCAGAATCCACTGTTCATTGGTGTCTGGAGTCCATGTATTGCATCACAGATGTCCTCACAGGCCTCTCCCATCCAGCCAGCATTGCAGTTCCTACACTTTGGGGTAAACAGTGTATCATCACAGATACCTTCACCATTACAGTCAGGCTCGCCTGGACAGTCTGGAATATCGCAACCATTAGTGAATGGGTCCACATAACCTGTGCTATCACTAATTCCAGTCCAGCCTGGGTAGCATGCGCATGTGTGTTCTGCACTGTTGCATTCTCCATGACCTGTACAGCTTTTTCCTACACCAGGACATCCAGGAATATCACACACCCTTCCCCACCATCCAATATCACAATGACATGTTCCATTCACAACTGTACCATGATCTGAGCACTCAGCATCACAGTTTAGACCTGCCCAACCTGGGTCACATTCACAGTTTTGACTTCCCACTGGGTTCATCTGCCCATGGACACACGGTTCCTCACATGCTTCACCAAACCAACCATCCATACAGCTAGCATATGATACAAAAATGTAGCTGTAACTTTCATATCTATGCTTTGCTTATTCTATTAAAGACTCAACAACAGATAATACTTAAAAACTACATTGTAAAATGTTACTACCGTATATACTCGCTTATAAGACGCATTTTTAGGAATCATATTATAAGGTTGTCGAGGGGGGAGCGTCTTATAAGCGCGTCCTTCAAGAGAAAAAAAAATCCCAACAAGAATCTGGCTTCTACAGTCAAGATTTCGGCAACCGTTATGTGCTGCAAACTGTTCAGTAATTTACCGGGGCTCAACAAAAAATAACAAGGCAAAAAATTACCATTCCTGTAGAAATTGATCAACGACTTTTAATTAGTATGAAAAGTATTGCTAGATGTTCTTGTTTTGGTCTAACAAAGGCTTATTTCTCCTTTTTAGACAGCGTCAGCGTTACTTTCATTTTAACATCAGCCATTTTGCTAGGAGTGCTAAAGCGCATCCCGGGCCGTACCGCACCGTATTAAATTATGCTCAATCGGCGTATACTACTCGTTCTTTCTTTAACATTATTTTATGTTTTTAAATAAAAGAATGTTTGGCAATAAGTTAATATTTAATTTTTTTTCAATTAAAACATCACTTTAAAAACTGTAAATCGCAATTATTGCTTCAAGTCACGCTAACAATAATGTTAAATTCTCACATTTAAAAAACTGTGAAATTTAGTAAAGGGGTCTCACTAATGATCAGACTGTTATTTCAGTGATTCGCAGGAGTTGATAGCCGAGACCCTTTTACTGTTAATTGTCTGGCATTGTATATTAATTATACGCCAATTAGATGCCAATTTTCAGCAATTTCTTATCGAAGAACGTAATTGTTGTATAAACACAACCAGCTTGTGATTGCCTTATTGTGTCTTCTATTGATTGGTTTGAATTTGCTGATTGACAGTTCAGTATGCATGACTACCTGCTCAGACCGCAACATGATTGGATAATATATCGATATGGGCATGTTTTATTGCTGATACTGCCGTTGGCGTTAGTGAGAAAATGGTTCGTGACTGGCAATCCAAACAAAGTTAATTGATGAATGTGATAGCGCCGTCGGTAAAAAAAACAATTTCGCGGTTGAAGTTAAAAGTGAAAGACTCGGTAAATGATTCGGGAAATAGTTTACCGATCATGAATACCTGCTCAGACTGCAACATGATTGGATAATATATCGATATGGGCATGTTTTATTGCTGATACTGCCGTTGGCGTTAGTGAGAAAATGGTTCGTGCCTGGCAATCCAAACAGAGTTAATTGATGAATGTGATAGCGCCGTAGGTAAAAAAATGACGCGGTTGAAATTAAAGTGAAAGACTCGATAAATGATACGAGAAATAGTTGACCGATCATTACTTGTGCTACAATACGATTAAGGACATTTCAGCTTGCCAAATTTTAACTGTGAAGTAGTGAAACCAATAAATTGTCATTGTTATAATTGGTGATTATGGCAATGTGATGAATTGTTAGTGCTACGGCTTGTATGATCATACCTTTAGGTAATTAAGTATTAAAAAATAATTAAAATACGGTACGGGATGTATACAGTTGCTGTTAATAAATGGATGTCACTGTATTTGTAGGAAGTTTTTCTTGGGGTTTAAGAAAAAAAATTAATTCAGACCTTGTCAAAAATTAAATAAAATATGTTAAAATTAATTTTGTTTAAATAATTTCAAAATACCAAAAACAAATACAGCAGTTGGATTTCCAAGTGAAAGTTCAAAATTTCATGAACCCCGTGACCTCGGACGATGTGAAAATCTGACCGCGTCTTATAAGAGGGTCAACACAAAAAGTACATATTTTCAACTCAAAGTTAGGGGTGCGTCTTATAAGCGAGAGCGTCTTATAAGTGAGTATATACGGTAAATCTCTGACATGAAATGATGGAAAAAGAAAATAACTATGCATAGTATACAATACAATTAGAGAATCTTCAAAAAAAAAATACATGTGACCAATTTGAACAGCAAAGTTGAACTGCAACCAGCATGAATGATTCCTTCACAGGAAGTAAGAACAGCTTTTTAAAAGCATGTACACATAAGCTCACATAAATCTCAATTTTTTGTATTTATTTTTCATAAATGAAACGTTTTACAGAACCCCTAAATAGATTAACAAACAACTAGCTTTCAATTGTACTTAAATTTCACTAGCAATCTGCTCGAAATATTCAGACAGCTAAAAGTAACAAAAACCATTTATCTATCTTCAAGGAAACTTGAATACATCCTCAAAGTTGCTTTTTCTCTTAGATGATTATTCCTTTAATACAGAATCAGAGCTGATTACAGCTCAAGGATAACACTGCCTTTGAGATTGAGAGAAATTCTGGGCTCTTTTACTTACAAACATTTTGGTGGATCATTTGTATCACTACAGGAACCACGTCTATTACAGTCAGGTTCTCCAGGGCAGTCTGTGTACTCACAGCCGATACCTCTCCACCCCTTGTTACAGGTGCAGGTTGCTGAGGAACTGTCACAGCCTCCTGAAAATCAATGACAAGTTATGCTGGATAAATTGAAAGAATCAACATTGTCTTACTTATTAAATACTTAAGTCAAAAGTAATTATTGTGTCATTTGCAAGAATTAAAATAAAAATGCTCAAGTAAGATTTTAAATGTTAAGATACAAAGCAACCAATTAAGAAGTTTATTTTCAGTTGTTCCACATCTGCAGAAGTACACTTTAAATAAATACAGTGTATAGGTATGATTGCTGTGAATGTAAGACAAACTTGAACAGAAGGATAGAACAAAGTAACAGATAACAAGTAACAAACAAACCTCTTCCACTGCAGTCCAGAGCAAACAGTCCTGGGCATCCAGGTATGTCACAGAGCCTCCCCTTCCAGCCAAGCTCATAGGTGCAATCACATCTGCCTGTGACAGGACTGATTATTCCATGTTCTGAGCACTCTGAGTTGCAACCCACACCAGCCCAGCCCTCCTCACACACACAGATACCACTATCCATTGGTTTCTGATCTCCATGTAGACAAGGATCATTACAGGCAGGGCCCATCCAGTCCTCGTGACAGTTAACACACTGTGGTGGATTTGTTGACACATTGCAAGTTCCACGCCCGAAGCAGTTAGGATGGCCAGGACAGTCTGGTATGTGGCAAGCTGCACCCTCCCATCCAGCATCACACATACATATGTGATTTTCAGAGTCACAGTTACCACGGTTACTGCATTCAACATCAGTCACAGGGTTTCTTGGGCATCCTTTATAATTTAAAAGGATGAGAACATAGTTATTTTTTCTTGATAACTTCATTCAATTTCATAAGATCAAAAATCAACAGTATTTTGATGACATTTTTTAAGGTTTAAACACATGCAGTAAATTAGCTACCTAGTCAACATTTTAAAATCTGTAATAATTTTTGAAAAATAAAAAAGTAGTTACTAATAAGTTACTAATTCAAAGACATAGTTTTTTCTGAAGTGCTGTAATATTACAGCACTTCGGGTGATATAAAATCTTGGCAGGTAATATACCCACATATATCACTCAAAAACCCAAATAATAATTTTATTACCCTTCCCCTGCCGAGTAAGACGATTTTAAAATAAATCATTGCTGTTTCAAATAAAACGTTGAAATAACATGCCCTTCAGGGTACCCCTTCACGGCAAAATGACGTCACAACATAATTTGTGCTGGCGAAAAGCGGTATTTTCCCAGAAGTGATATGTTTGTTTGAATATTAAATATATATCTTTAATGAAAGCCATAAATTTGGGCTAATATTTTCGCGCATTCAGTACAGATTATTTTCTTAAACTTTTTAAAAATTTTATCTCAATAGTTCGTCTCTAGATCTACATGAAGTATTTGCTATCGTACATAACAAATGTAAACAAAAGAAAAGGAGCAGTCTGTTGAAGACACTTTTGTGATTAATATCAAGGTTTGGCGAGGTCATATTTGTTTCAAATACTGATTAGAATATTTATCATTACTCTATTCTGGTAAATATATTGTATTTGACAATTAAAAAGTGCTTGTATATCGGAATTTACACTTTACAACATCGAACTGTACGCGCATCCTCACAACGCATGTTGTTTACAACATGGGGTACCCAAAGGGGAAATTTAATGTGTATATTACCTGTCTGGCTCGGTAATATCAATTTCTTTTGACGGATCAATAGCCAATCAAAAAAGAGAAAAAAATCTGGAAGGGTAATAAACAGATTTGTTTGTTCAAATATGATTTTAATTTTTTTGGCCAGGTCATTATTTGTTTAGTCTCACTTCTACAGTGTATCATACATACCAGGGATTTCACAGTAAGTTCCACTCCAGCCACTCAATGGGTGGCAGAAACAGTCTCCTGTTCCATTTGGATTACACACACCATTTCCTGAACACTCAATGTCACACCCTTTACCATGGAAACATGTCTGAGAGCAATTACATACTGTATTGTCTGCGATAGGTGTACCATGGAGACATACATCATTACAACCTGTACCCATCCAGCCTGGTTGACAGTCTGTGCATATAGGTGGGTCGTACAGTTTGTTACAGAATCCTCGCCCATGGCAGTTCGGTTCTCCAGGACAGTCTGGGCCACCACAATCAGCTCCTAGGTCAGACAAATCAGTTATATATTAAAATGAATGCTTATCTATCATTAATCTGCAGAGCCATAGCAATATAGTTTTGAAATAACAATTCTGAGTAATGTCAGATCACTTACAATTTGTCAAAACATAGACAATAACTGATGGTGACGTTATCTACTACCTTATTAAAGATATTGTTAAAAATATGTTCACACTGTTTGAAAGTTCAAGGTCATACAGCACCAAGAACAGAAACTTACACATGCTACCCTGACCATTTTATGTTATAACTGGTGTTAAGTGCAGCTAAAACAACTTAAATTTATTCATTTGAAACAAATGTGGCCAGTTTTTATTTCTTCCTAAATATTTGAATACTTTGCTAAATTTTGAATCAAACAGATATCTGTAACAAATTTAGTATTTCTTCTTACCTCTCCAGCCAATTTCACAGAAGCATTCACCAGTTCCAGAGTTACATATACCATGTCCATTGCAGTTTAAGTCCTCTCCAGGGCATCCCTTGATTGTACACTTCTCTCCACCCCAGTTGGCATCACAGTCACATTGGCTGGAGGTACTGTTACATGTGCCATGGTTGTTACATTCTGATTCACAGCGAACACCAAGATGGCAACTGTCACAGATGCAATCAGTCTTGTCAACATTACAGGAACCAAATCCACTGCATTCAGTGGCACAGTTTGGACCAGAAAAGCAAGGGTCACATACACATATGCCACAAGGAGAGCATTCCCCATGTCCATTACAGTCAATGTCTCGGTGGCACTGACTTTCACAGCGAGTTCCCACATAACCACTTGTACAGTTACACTGTCCAATTTCATTGCAGACGCCATGGCCTCCACAAGTTGAATCACTGTGACAAGAGAACTGACAGTCATAGCCAACATACCCATCATAACATTGACAATAAGAGCCTGTCCATTTCCCATGGCCACTGCATGCTGCACCATGATATCTGTATGTGGTGCCTGTTACACCATTACCACTTGCCCCTGATCCACCAGATACAGATCTCTGGTGGATAGTTACTTTGCTGGTATACTGATGACCCCAGGTACGTATTCTTCCACCACCACCACCTCCTCCTCTATGTATGTTCCGCCAAGTTGACCAAGAAGCACAAGTATCACTACCAGCACTTCCACCATCAGCATGAACAGAACCCCAACCTTCTACAACATCTCCATCAAGCCATACTGATCCCCCAGCTCCTCCACCTCCACCCCCAGAACTGCTAGCTCCATTTACTGTAACTGTTCCCTCTACAACACTGAAAGTATGCACCAATCTAATAGCCGAGCCACCAGCTCCTCCTGAACTGTGAGAACATGAGGCACCACCACTTCCTGAGAGAGATGGTATCATACTACTGTCATAGATGTCTCCACTCCCACAACTACTTGGTCCACATTCACTGTGACAGCTTCCACCTTTACCACCATGCCCTGCACCAGACCCACAGCCACTATGACATCCAGCACCTGGTCCAGAGCCTATTCCATATCCTCTTGCATTTCCATCTATCTGTGACTGTTTTGCAAATTCAAACACTCGACCCATCACATTTGCAGATTTATCAATATAGGTATGTGCTTGTCCTTCCATTCGGAATACATCAGTGAAAATGGCAATGCTTCTATTAACATCATAAACATTGCTTGAGTCAATAATACTTAGAGCACCTTCACTCAGTACAGTTAATGTCAAGAAATGGTGTTTGCCTGCATGTGAGACTGCCGAGGTACAACTAGACTGCCCACTTGTGAAAAATTTTGTATGACCTCTGGAATACCAATGTCCAGCACCAATTATATTTCCTTCATTTGTTACAAACTGTTCAACATATGTGGTTGTTGGGAAACTAACTGTGCCATAGATAAACAATGAGGACTGGATGTGTGTGCGCAGGAAATCTTGGGCTATGTCCATAGTTATACCTGAATTAATGCGGATTACACCTGTGCCATCTCCACCGACATGTTCTACATCTATATTCTAAAATGATTAACGTATAATCAGGAAATGAGATATTTTGTGTGTTGATAGTAGTAATGAATGTTTAATAACTCTTTTCATTTTACTAATTTTACTAACAATGATCACAGTCTTGAAATGAGTCAATCTCAAACAGATTATCTCTGTACCAAACGGGTAGACTATGATTTAATCCATTTTATACAAAGTAATGAATAGATCTTCGTACACCATAAAGCTGTAAATTCTAATCATACCTGTTCTATTTCAGACTCTGACAAATGAAGACTTAAAAGTAGTATTTATCTGTATTAGCAAATACCTTTGTTGGGTACACACAAGCCTGCCTCATTGGATGGAAGTTGGTTACAGATGTGACATCAATGTAAACTGGATAACTACCACAGTTCAGTAACCTGCTTGCATGGTCTACCCAAAGGTGAGTTGTAACATCTGAATCTACTGTAGATTTCACCCAGGTGGTTCCTGGTGAGCCATGGTAAGTTGAACTTGTGCCACCAAGTGCAATGAATGATCCAAGAAATCTCAATGCTTCAGAAAGGTACACACAGATACGCCCACCAGAACCTCCGCCATTGCCTACAGCAATAGCAGCATTTTTACATTAGTTACAGACTAAATCAGCAGTAAAATATTATAGACATATTCTGTGAGTGCTGTAGAAATATATCTCTATTCATAGATTTCAATTCTTATTCTTAATACTTATTTCATTCTTCTAAGTATACTATTAGACAATATATAAACATGATTGGGCTAGAGCTACCTTATACTAAAACTATTTGTAAAGGCTGAAAAGTCCAGTAGAGGCATGAACAGCCACTAGAAAAACAACAGATGTGGTTACCAAAGGGAACATTACATCAAACTGCATTTCTATTGCTAAGAACTAATAAAGAACTGAAACAAAACTGAAAATCTTAGGGATACATATCAAACAATTATCAAGAGATATATATAGTAGCTTAACTTCGTTTACATGGAGATCTGAATGAGTACTGCAATTTATTTCAGAACAGGGATGTTAATCTTTGTGCTCATACCAAACATGTTTAAAACATAAGTATTGGTAGTTTAAGGACTTTTCGACACTCACCTACAACAATGTTATTGTAGGTACCAGTATGAGCAGATCCACCAGTACTAGTTAAGCTGCCACGTCCTACCAGAGAAGTTGCAGTTACTTTGATTGTGCCTCCACTACCACCACCAGACCTGTAGTTTCCACTCTTTCCTGCTACTCCATTCACTGACACAGTGCCATACAATGTGAATCTCTGTTAAACAGTAATACTATAGATCAGTATCAATATTTAAGCATGTGTGTCTTATGTGAAAGTTACCAATCATTCAAAATGCAAGCTAAGACCTCTACCTTCTTACAGCAAGGTATTAATCACTGCGTGCTATTATCTAAAATCTTACAGAATTTGGCACTGAAACAGTTAATTTAGTATAGCTTGATAAATACTTAAGCATATCCTCATTTGGATATGTTATGCACTTTTGCTATTGCCTTAAAACAGAAAAAGAAAAAAAATGGCATTGTTTGCTTACTGTCTGATGACAGTTGAAGTGATTATTTAAGGTAAGAATATAAAGTGAAGTTACTAACAGTGCCTGCATTAATTTCTATGTAGCTACCACCAGCTCCTCCATTATCACCACCCCCTCCACTTCCATACAGATATCCTGCACAGTCTGTTGTTCCATGGTAAGAGCCCCCTGCTGCCCCTTGTTTACTGGCACCACCTGAAATAACATAATTAATTAAGTCCTAAAATAACATGTTTAAGTTTCCCAAGTACTGCTTGAACAATACAGTTTGAACATGCTGATCCAAGGAAATGATGCTTCTGAACCACAGAATCCTATACAATTAAGGAATTCTAATTATTGATGAAAATATCAAACTCCAACTGTGAAAGCTGTACAATTAAAATGAAATATAAGTTTTGATTTCCTGTAAAAATCAACAATGGATATAGAGAAATGAAAAACAAGGGAGAAAAAACAGGGAAAAAAACAGTGATTTATATGAAGTCCCCACACCCTGCAAACAACATTTGAAGGGTGTATAAGAAATGAAATGCCAAGTTAAACCTTTCTTAAACAAACAAGACTGATACATAGTCTGTAATCTGTATCTGTATTTTTCTTTTCTAAAATTGCTAACACAGTATGAAATCAACAGTTTTCAATTAAAGCCCCTGTATCAATCAGAGACAATAAAATGGGACAGTTGGATTGTGGCATGAAAACCTGAACATAAGATAGATTCTTCATTTTTTCAAAAATTGTTTCAGATTTCTAACCTCAAGAAATATTTTTCTTTACATCAAAAAAGTAACTATCCCTGCATATAATGAACACTGATTTAAGGTATTAATAAGTAGTGTCAGCAATATCACATGAAGCATTACACACTCCAGTAAAAATGATTTGAAGTTTTGAATTTATTTCAGAAAAGATCATTCTAACAGACAGGACATCAGAAATGCTTGTCGTATTACAAATGTAAATAAATTTAAGTATCTTAACATCCACAATACTAAAGCTGTCTTTTTGTTTGTTTTTGCATTGCCTTTTTTCTGAGCAACAATAAATATGTATGGATTAGATATTGGCATTTGAAATAGGCATTTGAATATCATTTATATTATTTTCATTCTCACAATTCTGCAAGGACTGTTTTGAGTTTGAGAATACCACTTTTTTCATATATATTGAGACTTTAAACATGCTTTGGGGAAATAAACAATTTAAAAAATATATTATACAATTTAAGATATACTTAAATTACCTTTACTTGCCAGGCCACCTCCACCAGCATCATAGCGCTGAGGCATATCCCTTTACCTGGTCCTGAACCAGATCCATAACCTTGACCAGATCCATCAATCAATCCACCATATTCCACATCTACGTCTGCAGATTCTATAGTGACCAGATGAGTTTTGGCTGCAAGTCTGCCACCATTTCGTACAGTCAACAATCCAGAGAGGACTTTCAAATGGCGTAGGGTTCATGTTTACTGTGAATAAACCAAGATAGTTGACTGATACTGTTGCCACATCAAAAATACCAGGATTTGGAATCTGCATTGTTCCCATTGTTATATTTGTTACATCTCGTGTTCCTGCATCATTATCAATAATGAACTCTGCATTACGCTCAATGATAAGTTCCTCTACACCAATCATCAGTCCTTCCAGAATGGTTGTCTCAGTAAGCATAACAACTGTAGAAGGAAGGATTATTTCGCCGTCTGGATCAACATGAAATCCACAAGGTGCATCAAGGTAGGTGTGCGTTGCTTCAACAAAATGTATCATGAGTTGTTGATTACTCTGTACTCTGACCATGCCCTGTTTATTTCCAGTTAGCTCATGAACAATGACCTGCACAACATCAACAGTCTTAGGATGGTAGAAATGCACATAGCTGTATCCTTCTACCTGCACCTCTTCAAACTCATAATAGTAGCTGTCTGATTCCATGACAACTGCTGGGTTGGTTGTTCTGAGATTAAAGTTTTCCACTGTAAGTTTTCTGTGCTCAGGTTCTATCATGGTTCTGTTCAGTCTTGGATTGTACTTGAGCTCTCTGTACTGTGGACCTCTATTAGACTCAAATTTGTAGATGGTTCCAGGGCCTCCAGCATTCTGAGCATTATTGTTTCCACTTCTTCCTCCATGTGACAAATACTTGCCAGCAAACAGATTAAAACTTTCAATGTGGGCAGCAATTCTTCCACCACTACCACCATACCCTGTACCACTGGCCATCTCCACCAGAAACATCTAGAGTTCCATGGCCAGACATGTTATAAGCTTTGATGAAGATTGTACCACCACTTCCTCCTCCTCCATTGCCTGTGGCATCAGCTCCATATGCATCAACAAGCCCATCTATATGACATGTCTTGCCAATGGTGAAGTTAACAAATCCACCACCAGCTCCTCCTGTGCTAGTTGCACCACCACTTCCAAGATGGAAAGGATCAAACACTGAACCATAAGCATTGTAGTCATCTGCACCTCCACCAACACCACCATAGCTTGCCCCCATATTTCCAGTGCCAGTTCCTGGGCCAAGCTGAGCTTTGTAACCACGACCTTCCAGACTGAATTTACTAGTTGATTCCATATCTAAGTCTCCAGCTTCAACATAACCATGATTCATTAGTATTAACCCTCCATATTTCAGTTCTAAGAATGCTGCTCCAATTGTGAAATCATTTATAATTTTTCTGAATTCCAGGATCCCATCCATTCTGACATTTATTGTAGGGAGCTCAAAATTTCCCTTCGCAGACACTTCAATATAATCTTCATCTTGAAGCTGGGCAGTTTGAGCAGTGCTTGTCACAGTCAATGTACATCCATCTTCCACATACAGATGATGAACACCAGTAATCAAGCCACTTAATGTTGTATTTATTCCTTGTAGGTGAACCTCAGTCGGGAATATCACTTCTCCATCATAGTCTATGATGTAACTGACAGGTGCTTCTGTGACGTTTGTCTCTGATTCAACATATTCAACTGAGATATTCTGTTTGGATCTGATATGAACCTGTCCAGTTCGGTCTCCTATAAATCGGTGAACAATCACTCTGACCTTCGAATTCACTGGGTGATAGAACAGAACCCTGGTGTAACCATCAACTTGGAGCTCATCTAATTCATAGTAAATTGTTTCATTTTCCATGAGCATGGTTGCTGCTGGGGATTTAATTCCTTCGTTGTCCATGTGTACATACCTTCAATTCAAAGATTTTTGTAAGAATTTTTACTGCATGTCAAAATAAGTAGATGAAAAAATAGAAAGGTAAGTCAAGAAAGATGGTAAAGCTCAATTCAACTCTGCACAAGGCATACTGAAGGACAGCTAAATCCCCTTCCGCAGTGGACATGAATGTGTACTTCTTGACGTTTAACCAACCATGACCTTGATGTTGTGCCATGCATATTATAAGCACATAGTCTCATGATAGTAATTATTTGTGTTATTTAAAATCTTCCATAAAGTCAAAAAGTTATGGATAACATTTAAGCTTGACCTTGGGGGTAGCAACCTGGATGTTGGGTTCTGCACATCGTGTCATAGTAGTGAACATTTGTGCAAAGTAATTAAAAACCTTTTCATAAGCCAAGTTAGTAAGTTATAGAGCAGATGTGAAATGTGGATATTTGACCTTTAACTGTGACCTTGACCTTATGGGAAGCAACCCAATTATTGTGCTCTGCACATCGTCTCATAATGGTGATCACTTGTGCCAAGTTATTTCAAAAAATTTTCAGCAGTTTAAAAATTATGGAGCGGAGACGAAATGTAGACTTTTAACACTTGACCTTTAAGTGTGACCTTGACCTTGGGGGAAGCAACCCAATTATTGTGCTCTGCACATTGTCTCATAATGGGGATCACTTGTGCCAAGTTATTTCAAAAAATTTTCAGTAGTTTAAAAGTTATGGAGCGGACACAAAATGTAGACTTTTTAACACTTTGACCTCTAAGTGTGACCTTGACCTTGGGTTGGGGGGGGGGGGGGGTAGCAACCCAATAATTGTGCTCTGCACATTGTCTCATAATGGTGATCACTTGTGCCAAGTTATTTCAAAAAACTTTCAGTAGTTTAAAAGTTTTGGAGCGGACACGAAAGTGTTATGAACGGACAGACAGAAGACGGAGGCCATTCCTATAATCCCCTCCCCGCTTTGCAGAAAGGGATTAAAAATGTGTAAGGATCCAGGTATCACATTTTTCATCAAAATATTAATCTAGGCTATACAAACAAATTTTTAAAATATTTCAATTGAAAACATGTATACCTGTACCTCAAATACAATTCACATGAAAAATGCTTGAACAATTTAACTCTGGTGACTGGTGCATCCCTGAAAGAAATGAAATGCTCATTGATCAAACTGAATATTTATTAGACTCTTATCATGTATTCTGGTGAAATAGTTACAAACCTGTGGTCAACCTCGAAGTATGATATATTTGATTCTTTCATGTATTTCAGGATTCTATATTCTAAGGGTCTTCGGTTGTTCTTCACATAAGTGGTGCCTGCTGCAGCTGCATGACTGTACCTAGTACTGCTGGTGCCACCAACACCACCTTGGTTTATAAAGGACCCGCCATACCAGTACCTCCACTGAATAGGAAACATACAATTAACATTTACCAATTTATTAAGTATACATTCTGTGGCAAAATGTATGTAACCTATAAATTAGGTGACAAAATAATTCAAATATAAATACTACATGCCACGAATCAATCGTTTAAACTCTCTGAGATTTAATATAAACTAAAGTAAATTCAAATTGACAAATAATATTAAGCAAACAAAGTCTTACAATTCTTCTCTAAATATGACGAATATTGTAAATTAAAATGAATCTCAAGAAAGAGATATGCTATGTTCATTAAATGCAATTAGAAAAGTCATACCTCACAATGTATTGCTGCCCTGCCTCCTGAACCTCCACCCCCAGTTCCTGTCCCATTTCCGCCAGCTGTATCAATAATTCCATGTCCAGTAAAGTTCATAGACTCAATGAGGAGAGATCCACCACTGCCTCCTCCAGCATTTGTACCTACACCACTGGTTCCCTGCAGAGCTAACAGACCATGAAGTTCAAAGTAATGACTATTAATCCAGTGTAGAACCCCACCTCCATTTCCACCAATGCCACCACCATTACCACCGCCACTGCCTGGCTCTCTAGGACTTAAAATGCTGCCATAAGGTTCTGGAGCAGATGTAGGGTCATATCCACCACCATAGCCACCATGCCCAGCACCAAAGCCAACACCAGTATCTGTATAGCCAGCCCCAAGTCCCTGTTCAGCTTTGTAACCGTGTCCATTCATATGGAATACACCTTCACTTTCAATCCAGGCATAGGTGCTGTTTATCTTCGCTTTGTTCATGTACAGGTTACCCTGATATTTTACCTTAATTTCACTTACTTCTACCAGTAGTTCAAACTGGACATCAAGGAAGCCTGCATACCCATTTCTCTTTACATGAAGCTGATCCCAAGCAAAATGACCATGTTCTGTAGTCCTGATGTGCTCTCCATTCTCAATAAAGGATGTATTTCCTGTGCTTTTAAATTCTATCCTAGCAGCATCTTCTATGTATAGGTTATGGACCCCAGTTACAAGGCCAGCAAAGATGCAGTCTGTTCCATGAATGTGGACTTCTGATGGAAATACAATCTCAGAACCATTATCAATTATATAACTGACTGGAGCTTCATGTGAATGTTGGACACAGATTCAATATATTCCACCCAAATTCTTTGGCCATGTTTTATATGCAGCTGCCCAGTTTTATCACCAATGAACTTGTGGGCAACCACTTCTACAAAGTCTGTATCTGAACAGTTGTATAGAGATGCACTAGGAACCAAATCTGAGCAGTATGGAATCCATGTGTAGGTGGACAAAGTGGGTACTGGAACTGAACAGTTATAAATCCAAACGTATGTTGAGCCAGTAATTTCCATCTCATCAAATTCATAGCATTTACTAGGAGGATCTTGAATCAAGGTAGGAGCAGGGCTGTATTTTAAACGATTATCAGAGTGAATCATTTTATGGTCTACATCTAGGAAAGTCGTATTGTGGACGGGATCATATTTCTTATGGCGATATTCAAGTTCCCTCTTGTTTTCTTCTTTGTAGGTTGTACCAGATGCTCCTGCATTTGTTCCTTTATTTACTCCTGTTCCATCCCCACCATAGTTTAGATACTGACCACCATAGGAATACCGAAGCTTACATCGAATGGAAATGCGCCCACCTGAGCCACCACCACCTCTTCCTGCACCATTCCCACCGTTAACTGCCATGACACCATGTCCTGTCATATTTGTTGTATACATGAGGATGCTCCCACCACTGCCTCCACCAGCATTACCTCCCTTCCCATCAGAACCTGCAACAGTTATATATCCATTGACTTCAATCAGGTCACCAGCGCTCCATTCTAGATATCCTCCTCCTGAACCTCCAACTCCACCACCATTCCCACCACCACTTCCTGGTTCTAGAGGCTGGTATATAGAATTGTAGGGAAAACCACCAAAAACAGGCCCACCACCATAACCTCCATGGCCTGCTCCTAATCCAATGCCATTTGTGTATGTAGAGCCAGCCCCAGGTCCTTTCTCTGGTCCATATCCAACTGCAAACATATTAAGTATCCCTTGACTTTCAACATGAGCATAACTAGAATTCACTCTAACAAAGTTCATGTATAACAATGCCAGGTATTTCACATACATTTCAGCTACAGTTATAACACATACTCCTGTTACATCCCTGAATGTTGCAACAGCACCTGCCATTACCCTCAGTGTTCCAAATGTAAAATTTCCAGGTAAAGTCTCCATTACATACTGTCTGTTCTCAATGCGTGCAGTTTGGGCAGTTGAATTGAAAATAGTTGAGCCTCCACGAATCATCATGTCTTCAACACCAGTTATTTTACCGGCAAAAACATTTCTTGCTCCCACCAGATTTGTTTGACTTGGCATAAAAACTTCTGATCCATTATGAATCCTGAAACTGCATGGGGCAATCGTCTCATTGGATAAAGATTCTACAATCTCAACATACAGCCGTTGTCCTTCTCTCAATCTGACCAACCCAGTCATATCACCATGGAACTTATGGATTTTCACTTCTACAGCATATCGTAAACTTGGCTTTGTACCAGTTGGATACTCAATCAGTAAATTTGAGTGGCCTTCAAGCATGGCTTCATCAAATTCATATTCTGTGTCAGCTTCCTCAAACAGGACTGTGTAAAGCCAGGGTTCCTTGTGGTTTACATAGAGGTGACTGTCAAGATCATCATTGTTTATTTCAAGCCTTCTGTGTTGAGCTGTTTCTATGGTTTTATTTTCTCTAAAGTCATATTTTACATCCCTGTATTGTGGGCCTCTTGCATTCTCCTGGAGATATACTGTTCCAGCTGCACCTGAAGGTAAGCTTCCACTTCCCTTTCCACCAACTACATTCAACCATCCGATATAGCGATTTGTGAAATTTATATGTACAGCAATCCTTCCACCTGACCCTCCACCACCACTGCTCCTTCCAGCACCTCCATGGCAGTCAATGTGACCAAAGCCAGTAAAATTCATTGTTTCGATATATACACCACCACCACTACCACCACCTCCATTACCACTCTGTCCTGCTTCTCCTTCCAGTGTGACCTCTCCATCAATCCAGAGAGTTTCTCCAACTATCCACTCAAGATAGCCTCCTCCTCTTCCCCCAACACCATCACCATTGCCTCCACCACTCCCAGGATGTGTTGGCCTGTAAACTGAGTCATGAGGTGTTCCTCCAACCTCTGGTTCAGGTGCACCACCATGACCCCCATGTGCACCTCCATGTCCATAGTTCCCAGTTGCTTCTCCAGCCCCTGGACCAGTCTGTGAAGAGTGACCCATATAATCAATATTCAGTAATCCAAGGCTTTCAACCACACCATTGGCAGATGATATTTTACCTTTATTCATCCACATGAGACCCTCATACTTGATGCTTAACTTTGTAAGATCCAAAAGAAGACTGGAGCCTGGATTTTCTGTGAAAGTTACTTCTGAACCTCTTTGTATAGTCAGGTGACTTAGACTGATGTTTCCAGGTTCTGTCATGTGGGTGTAATTTCCAGCTTCAATGAGTGCTGTTCGTGAAGTCGAAGTGAACCTGCAGTTTGCTCCCTCTGCAACAGTTAGGTTTTGTACCATAGTCATTAAACCATTCATATCTGTCCTGGTCCCTAAAATGATTGTTGTAGATGGCAAAACAATCTCAGCACCTGCTTCTATCTTGTAACTCACTGGTGCTACAGTATAGCCACTTTCAGATTCTTTATATTCAGCATAAACAGTCTGCTTCTCTGTCAAATGCATCAAGCCAGTTCTATCACCATTGAATTTGTGAACAATCAATTCAGAATCCTCACCTTCTATCCACAAAACTGCATGATTGATAGCATCTACTTCATTGAATTCAAACTGGTATGGTTTCTTTCCATCATCATTCATCACCATTGTACCCAAAATGTGATTTCGATTATCACTGTTGATCAGAAGGTATGTGTACCCATCTATGTACACGTCTGTGCCATTGATTTTAACAACTTCTTTTTTGTCTAGTCCAATTTGATTAGAATCGGTGGTATACACTGTTCCTGCAGCACCATTTCCGGTTTCATCAGTGTTCCCTTTTCCAGCAAAACCACCAAATGCAATGAGGTCACCAGAGTATTCCTTAAACCATTGTACATGTACGGCTATTCTTCCACCTGCTCCACCATAGCCAGTCCCAAACCCTTCACCACCAGTCACATCAACAAGACCATGACCAGAGAAGTTCTGAGTAACTATGTAAACACTTCCACCACTACCTCCTCCACTGTTTGACCCAGTTGCTGCTCCACCAAGATTGACAATATTTCCATCCAGATGAAAGCCCTTAGATACTTTGATATCAATACGGCTTCCTCCCATTCCTGGATTAAGGCCTCCTCCTTTGCAGCCTGTGTGATGCGGTTTACTGTAAGAACCATACGGTTTCCCTGAAAGCACAATGTAAAGTAAAAGATAATTACGCTAAATTCTGGACTTAAAGACTAAACTAAACTAAACTAAAAAGAATAACACACAGACTTATTCCAATCTGCCTCTTTTTGTTTGTCCATTCTCCCACTGAATTATTTTTGTCACAGAAAAGAGAAAATTGTGTCAATATTTTCCTTTTCCAGGAGAAATATACACATCTTACCTGAATTGAGATTATCATGATCAGCCCCGCCACCATAACCTCCATGGCCACCACCCAGACCAACATTGCTTGTAACACCACCTTGGCCAGAGCTGATATCCCCTGCTCCTCCACGGGCTGAAATTAAAGATAAAAGTATGACTTCATCTAAATTAATTTTTGTTAACTATTTAAGTGACCTTAAAAATTGTAGCTGTTGTTACCAGAGTAAAAAAAAACCTTCACAGAGCATGAGGACAAGATGGCTTGAAGCCATTCTCAACCTAGATTAGGTTTAAGAAGCCTGAATATTTTCTCAGCTGACCATTTTTTATCAAGTGGACCAAAGCTCAAAGAAGACATAATAAATAACAGAATTAAAATGAGAAAAAAATATCAAATATGTTTCGAGATGAAAACTTCATTCCACATAAATTTGTAAAAAAAACTGTTTACCTGTATTAAATTCTTGTCTAAGAAAAAGACAGATAGTTTTGCTTTAACGAGGTCTTATTTTTTTATGTCAGACTTAGATTTTTTTCAAATTACTGATTTCCATGTGATATTGAAATAATCAAAATTGTCGCAACAGTGAAACTTTACAATGTTACTAGGCTTCTTTTATACAGTTCTAACAGTCAGATATTTTGGGGAAACCTTTTAAGACACAGGGACATACTACAGGCCTGGGTACATTTTACCAGGAATGACTGAGAATCAGTGGCTTTAAGGACTGATAAATATGTAAATGTAGTGTCTCTTATTTGATTATAGTATTCTTTCAAATTAATTCTAGTATGGGTGCCTTCTGCTATGTAGCATTTACAATATTCATTCAGATTCATGATATTCTACATAGGTCTAACTGATCATTGTTTAGCCAAGATTATAAATACACAGAGGAAGAAAAAGTTTCATTCTTGCTTCAATATCACCAAAACTCAGGCACAGCCAAAACAAACAGATCCTGGAAGAGATTGTTTCTGTATAAGACATATAACCATACAATATAATAAACATCCTTCTCACACATACCCGTAATGTCAAAGGTTGCCTCCCCTTCCATGTGAATGTCTCTTGCACTGATTGTCATTCTGTTGGCTAAGATCTTTGAGTTGTATCTCATGTGCATGTCAGCTACCTCGAAGTTGAAGTAATCATCATGTTTTATAAGGGAATCTGCTTGCATTGCAAGTCTTCCAATACCAATTACACCTGTCAACAAAAACAAGCAACTTATATCAATACAATAATCAAAATGCCAAACATTTAAGTAGATAAATTGTAGATGAGTGAAACTCGTTATATTTTATGACCAAGCCTTTTTTTAATGTACACACTGATAATTTTCTTCTTTTCACTATTTAAGATTTAAATGGTGCAAAATTAAACATTTAGCCCATTCAAGCACTGTTCTGTATTAGAATTAAGGTCATTACTATTCTGTTGGTTTCATAATATGCAATAATTTTCATTGTTAGTTTACCATTTTCAAATGTCTGCAGCTTGCCATTAATCACTCTGCCATTTGTTGCTGTATCAGATACATACAACTTTCTGTCTTCTTCTAGAGTAAGGTTTAAAACACCAACTAACAGGCCATCAAGCTGTAAAATATTTAGCAAATATAGCCTTTTAAACTGTTAAACTCGAATTTAATTTTGAATTTTTATGAGTACCACAGTATTGCAATGTATTATTTACTGTGTCATACTGAAGGAACTGGTTGTTTGTTGTTGTTGTTTTTTTTCTTTCAAACAGAAAAACTTACAAAAAATAACTCAGTGAACTTAAGAGTTAAAATTTAACACAGCAACATTAATAATAAGGAATGCTTGCATAATATGCCTAAGCTATTGACTTGTTAATACCATACCTGGAATGCTGGCACATGGGTTCCAACTATTTTAAAATCTGAGGATAACCATATCTGGGAGCCTTTGTCAATACGGAAGTTTACTGGTGGAGTAGATCTAAGGACAGAATATGCTGAATATTCTAGGTAAGCTTTCTGTCCATGTTTCATATGCAGGTACCCTGTTAGATCTCCCAACATGTAGTCTATGTTTATTGAGGTTATATTATCTTTGCCTGGGCCTATTTCTAACATGGCCTGAAATGAGAAATGAAGCATAAATTTACTTCTTACACTGTTTTAGGTGTATTTAGATCTCAAGTATTTTTGAAGACTTTCAAATAAAATGCCTACAGTTTCATTACTTCTTTATTTCTAAACACACTTGTGACTTTCACTGGATGCTCTAAATGCTTGAAAATAATGCAAAAGAAAAACATAATGTTAGTGAATTAAGTCAACCATTTTTGGTGGAACAATCTGATTTAGTTACTGATTTAGTTTTAAATTCATACATTCTGAAAACTGTCTGACTGAAATGGAGTCTAATGCCCACCTGTTGAGTCAGCATCACATGTTCAAAGTCCAGCTGTGCATTGTTTGATGTTTCTAGTCCTTTTGCTGCATCTCTCACATGCCTTGGGTTGATTTCATTGACCACCAGTGGTTTTGGCAGCATCAAGTTTTGCCCATCAATGTATAGCCTAAAATTGTAGAGTTATCTTAAAATCATGGTTTTCAGACCTGCATTCCCTATTCAATTATTCAAAGATAAGAATGATTATTTATTTTTAGAAATACATGTCATTTATTTTTAGAACCAAATTGGAAATGACATAATGTGCATTAATTGCCTAAACCGTAAGTATGTCCCCTAAAGTTTTCAGCCTTTCCAGTTTTGTGCAATTATTCATAGATAAAAGAAAAGTCATTACATATGGCTGAAATAAACTCTTTTATAGACTAAGTGATAATAAAGTTAGCAATCTGCATCTACTGATTTTAAGATTTCAAAAATTTCATGCCTAAGGTGATACAGTCATGTAGTTGTCATCCTGTGTAAATGAAACTTTTCATGATTTGCTAATATCAGTAGCAATATGACTAAGGCATTACAAACTTGTATCCATTCAATATTTCACTGATTCTTATACTTTTATATATCTATGTTCCTGTCTCAATGCTTGCACTGTTTATGACTACTACCCATATTAACAGAAAAGACAGATTAAAGAAAATCATGGTTACTTCTCAGTGGATATTTTTAAACCAATTTTCTCCAGACTTAATTTATAATGGTCTATTTCTATACACTGATATGCAGATGCAAAGTAATATTTAGCAACTTCTAAGCTTCTTCACTTCTAATTAAAAGAAGTAAAACAAAAACTGCAGTTGTCTAACCTGCTTTGGTATGTATATTCATCCATCTTATCTTCAACAAACACTGTGCCTGGTCCTCCAATGTCCCCACCTGAGGTCCCACCAGATCCATATGCCAGTAAAGCTCCCTTGTAGTAGTTTGAGTCCCATGTATGAATGGCTATTCGGCCTCCAGCACCTCCACCAGCTGAGCCATGACCTCTACCCCCAATTGCTGATACCCATCCATGTCCCGACATATGACCTGTATGTTAAATGAGAGAAAAATCACATGCTAATTTTTCTTAGTCTTTATCATTTTCATTTTTAATCCTTTCATTATTACATTAATCAAAATTAATCAAATGCAATGCAGTAAATATAAGCTTGCCTATCAATGAGTGCTATTAATATCCCTGCCTCTCTCCCAGGCACAGTCAAAATGTCAAAAAGACACATACCAGTTAAAGATTCTAGCTCATTAATTTAAAGATGTCGATGAATCACAAATATTTCATAACAGACTATCAGATCAATAAAATAGCTACATTTCAACTGCTTTTAACACTTACTAGTTGGCCTCTCCCAAACAATGCCTCTAATACTCTGACAGCAAGAATAATTCATTTCATGAAGTTTATAAATTTTCTACAAACATGAATACATTAAAGAACATTGTCTGCTGTTTTCAATCAGTTTTACTCCTTTATGAAGAATCATACAATAAAAATGACCCAAGACACAGGGCATATCTATTTCATTAGTTCATTCTTTCCTATTAAATGAAAAATTTAATTGATAATGTGAAGAAGAATATATGTGAAAAAAGTCTCCCAAGGACACACAATTATATACAAAGGAAGTCTTTCATTTATAATAAATGGCTATCCACTCAGAACTTGTAGGAAGTCTTCATTATAATAAATGGCTATCCACTCAGAACTTGTAGGAAGTCTTTCATTTATAATAAATGGCTATCAACTCAGAACTTGTAGGAAGTCTTTCATTTATAATAAATGGCTATCCACTCAGAACTTGGAAGAAGTCTTTCATTTATAATAAATGGCTATCCACTCAGAACTTGTAGGAAGTCTTTCATTTATAATAAATGGCATTCCACTCAGAACTTGTAGGAAGTCTTTCATTTATAATAAATGGTTATCCACTCAGAACTTGTAGGAAGTCTTTCATTTATAATAAATGGCTATCCACTCAGAACTTGGAAGAAGTCTTTCATTTATAATAAATGGCTATCCATTCAGATCTTGTAGGAAGTCTTTCATTTATAATAAATGGCTATCCACTCAGAACTTGGAAGAAGTCTTTCATTTATAATAAATGGCATTCCACTCAGATCTTGTAGGAAGTCTTTCATTAATAATAAATGGCTATCCACTCAGAACTTGGAAGAAGTCTTTCATTTATAATAAATGGCTATCTATTCAGATCTTGTAGGAAGTCTTTCATTTATAATAAATGGCTATCCATCCAAACACTGTACAACAACAACAACTCTGCATATAAAGACTAGTATTCATGCATTCAGTTTATTACTTTGATTTTTTTACCAACACCTTGACAACAGGTTGTGATTTGTTCTAAATAATTCAGTTTTATATGATTTTGAAAGAAATGGAATGTTCAGTTGTCATGTTAAATTTTAGGGGTATGCCTCTTTAATCTCTTGTAAGTAAAGCTTTAATACACAGCTGATACACAATTACGCAACCTACCTGATTCTATGAACACAGAGCCTCCACTTCCCCCTCCACTACCAGTGCCTCCATCTGCTCCATCAACTAGAACTTTACCATCTAGCAAGAACTCTGCAGGAACTCGGATTTTCACTTTGCCACCACCACGGCCACCATTGGCTCCACCATCCAACACTTCCAGTTTCACTGGGTGTATAAATTGATCCATAGGCTATGCCACCCACTGTGGGATCGCCACCATCTTGAATAGTGTAATAACAATGAAATTTATTAAAATCAACTTCTGTTAACCAAACTTATGTTCTGTTTATACCTTGCTACTTTTGCCTTGTCAAAGAAATTTTTGAAAATTTATGTTGCGATTGTATAATTCTACTAGAGGTTATAAACTTCAATCTCTGCTGACAAAGCTATTCTTTTTTTTAAGAATAAACAAATTATGTTAGGAAGTTTATTTCTTAGTGTAGCTAGGGGTTAATTCAAACAGGAAAAATGGTTTGAAACATTTACATCTAGTACTACAAACTTGTTCTTGCCATATTTTCAAATGTTGAAAAGCATGGACAAACCAAGGCAAAAACTAATGGCCTATGACTTACATCCGCCACCAAGTGAGGCATGGCCAGCACCAGCACCTATGTTAGGTGAGTCTCCAGTCTGGGATTCACGTCCTGTTCCTATGCAAACAAACTGAGCCAGTGGTTCAAGGTAGAAGTCTGTGGCAAGAACCCTATAGGAGTCTGCCTTGAATATGGCCTCATATTTTATATCCTAAAAATAGTGAAGATTGGACGCTGATCACAAATTAAACTAGATGTTTACATAGGTAAAACTAAGCATCTCATAATAAGGCAAAAATACTTTCCATTTAACGCAAATGAAATGACTTTAGCTAATCTTGAGCACAATCATTTCTTTACAGGCAATATTAAGGACTGGTACTAAAAACTCTGTAAAACTAATTTAACTGGCAAAGAGCATGTAAGTAGAACACAGAAGGACAAAAAACTACATCTTCAGTGAGTAACCCTATATTCAATACATTCACAGAAGCTGCCAATACTTTACACATGACTCACCAGTATTAATCATTCCAAGAAACCATTATCACTTCAATTAAGTACTGATTACAACTATCAATTTCCTTAAAGAATTGATAAACAATTCAGACATAATACTACAAACCAGTATTCCAACAGTCAACAGCAGAGGCATAGGTGGAGGTAGACCTAGTACTGCCTTGGCACCCAGTTCCATTGTTGCAAACTGAAATGCCCCTGGTGTCCCTACAACAAGTTTATTGTCCTGGATATAGCTTGTCATGGCCTGATTCTCAATGCTAATCACTCGGCCTGGAACTATTCTGATATGCCGAACATTGATCATTTCTCCATTCCATTTCAGAGCAATCTCTCCAAGGCCAAGGATGTATATCAGGGGTGAAAGGAAAGCTCTTGAGGCCTGATCAATCCATACATTGATTGGAAGTTTTGTAAGAGTCTGATACTCTTCCAAGAAAGCTGTTTGGTTTGCCTGTAAGATTGGAAAACACAAATATCATATTTACAGAGTTTCAATGGGACTAGTAACAGAGCTTTCCACATGCTATCCTGGAAATATATAACAATATCTATAAGTGCCATTTGGCAGTCACAATATTCTTAAACTTAGGACTGCTTGCTGATTATTCAAATGAATGTCTGCATTCAACTTGTGAGGGAAGTTTTGCCATCTAGACACTTAAAATGTGTAAAAGATACATGTATGATTTCTTGACAGAAAAAAACCCAGAAAACTGAGAATAGAAAAAATCAAACCTTGAGATAAATCCTTCCTGACGCATCTCCATAGATCTTATTGCATGTTAGATTTCTAGAAATATTGTCACCACTCTTCAGTTGCAGAGAAGCATTTCTGGTCAGGTATATTTCATCAAAATAGTAACTTTCTTTTATGGCACCTTTCTCATATTCATCCAGTAGGTACTGATGGTCCCAAGATCTTTCATTATTGTCAATATGAAACTGTTCATACATGCGAGAGTTCCTGCAAAAATATAAATAAAAAAAAATAATTATTTTTATCATATACCAACAAAATATTGGTCAAAGGATAACAAGTTATGTGAAGTAGTAACCTTAGTTAATTTTGAACTATAAATCAGTGTTAGTAATAGACCAAGATTTTTACATCACAACAAAAATTTGTAATTAAAATTGTTATCAAAGACCATGTTTGTGAACATCTTTTATTCAGCATTACAGACTTATCCAGTGTCATGCAATAAAATACACCAATAATGTGACATTCTGACGACAATCATTACTGACCTTGTATCCTGTATGTACACAGAACCAGGTCCACCTTCACTTAGGTAACCTTTCTGCCCATCCCCTCCTAATGACTTGTGACTACCATGGAAATAGATCTGGGTATCCAGGTACACTGCAATCCTGCCCCCTGATCCTCCGCAGGCCCCATCACCACCATGGGCCTGTAGTGTACCATGTCCTTCAAGATTGATGGATCTAGACAAAATAAGTTAATTATGTTAATGTGCATTGTTCATTACACCTTAGTTCCAAAATGCATATACTGCACACAAAAGTGACAGTGTAAAACCATTTAAAAGATTTATTTCCTGTAAAAGTAAATTACTGGACATAAAACACTGACATGATGTTGTTTTTCATTTTAATTCACAGATGTACCATAAAAATATATATTTAATATATAAAAATTTATATACTATTTCCTTGAGTTAAGACTAATGTTTTTCTGTGACATTAATTTTAAAATCCCAACAGAATCAAGGAGTCTATAGTAAGATAACCCTTCTACCTTTATCCCAATCTTCAAATCCACTTACTTAAAATTTGAAAATAAGCATGATAAAACACTTATTGAAAAATCACTGTTACAGATCAAACTAATGTCCAGTGACTATTAATTGCTATCACATACTCAATAAACATTGTTCCACCACTTCCACCAGCTGCGTCATTGTTTCCATGTGAACCATCTACAGATATTGTACCATCAACTAGTAAGTCTGTGGCTACCTGGAAAAAAAAAATCATCACATTATGTAAGATGAGGGCCACAGATCCTACAGTCCTGTTTAAAAATTCTGCAATTATCTGTTTACTGCCATACACTTGCTGAAGATGTTTGTCAAAAACAAAATAGGCCTGCACCAGACCTTCACCTATATATATTATATTAAGGTAGTTCTACAGTATTTTTACAGAACTATATAAATGTCTTGGAACATATCAAGATTTGTACTGTTTCTCATCAATTTCTGTAAAAGTTTGGAAGCTGTTAGAAAAAATAAGCTTCTAGCCTTATGCAGCCCAACAGAAAGTCTCTATCTTGTAAGTTTACAGAACTTAAGGCAATCAATCGCTTATACTGGGATACCTTTAAGTGGATGAAACCACCACCTTGACCCCCTGCACTGCTTGTTCCGTCACCTCCTTTACTACCTCTGTATGTGGGTTTGTACAGACTTCCATAGTAGCTTCCACCATTTTTGATTTGTGTACTTATCTGCTGCATACAATCCTATAGAAAAGATAGAAGTTAATGAGTAAAGTATTTTCCCCTAATTAAAATAGCTTGTTTTCTTTTTCTATTTCTTCATGCATAGAAGACAGTTCTCAGGCTATTTCATAGAAAAAAAATAGCAGGAAGATAACTGTCATAAGAGGATCTTAAAGACTTCCATCATTACAGAATGTTTTGAATATGGCACTATTTAAAGTGTCACTTGCTCAACAGGTTTACACTTTATACAGCAGTGAAATGACAACCAGTGATTTCACTGAAAACAGATAGTTATCAGGAAAAACTATTATTTGCATTAAGACAACCTGCTGAAAAGAATAACAGTAGTCTTCATAGAGTGAGCATGAATAGTAAAAATATCAACATAAAACTAATCCTTGAAAAATCAGCTTGTAAACAGAGCTTATACCAACCTCCTCCTTTAGAAGCATAACCACCACCTGTGGCACTATTCCCTCCTGCTGCATTCAACCCCTGTCCCAGTGGTTCATTCAGTGTGTCTTGTGGTCTATAAAGAGCAGAAGCTGTCAGTGTGGCTCCTGCTTCAATATTTAAGATACCAGTCTGTATTGTGATGCTCTCTGCTGAGATCACAGACTGGTACCGGCAATCAATTTTTGCAACCTTCTGTAACACAGTCTTATCAGGGGAATACTTTATTTCTGAATAGCTTCTCAGGTCTACTGTACCAAAGGTAACAGTCCCACTAGGATCAATGTTTGAGTTTGTCTGTGTGTCAGCATTTATTCCAGCAGGTATGCGCATGGTCTCCAAAGTATATCAGTGTTTCAAATCCAAGGATAAGATCAGATATACCAGTCAGACGTCCAAACATAGCCAGAGACCTTGTTTCTGTCTGGCCAGTCAGGAACACTCCTTTCCCATACACATATACAATGGATGGGAAATAGACCTCTGATTCATAATCTATGATAAAGTTGACCCCTGTGAGAAAGGCATTTCTAATCAGTGGCCTGTATTCAGCTTTAAGGATCTGGTTTTTGTGTAGATGTATCAGGCCTGTACCATCTCCATAAACACTGTAGATTTCTAGGATGGTGTTTCTGTTATCATCAGCTAGGTGCACAGAAGCTTGATTCACAAGATGCATTTCATCAAAGTAATGGTAGTTAAAACTTTCATCAATAGTGGCATACTTGTCATAGGGTCTTCCTTGGTTATCTAGTAAGAGGCGTTTGTATGGTTTAGCTGATCTGATGTCCTCAAGATATACAGTGCCACCTCCTGCACTCTGTGTATCATCAGCCCCTGCTCCGCCATACATGTTATAGTCACCTTCAAACTCAATCGGCAAGGTACTATTAACAGCTATACGTCCTGCTGAGCCTGCCCCACTGTTACCTCTACCAGCCCCACCAATCACAGATATCTCTCCATATCCTTCAAACTCGTACACTTCAATAAGAACACTTCCACCACTACCACCACCACCATTTGAAGTTGCACTTTCACCATCAGCAGAAATGGTACCATCATTTATCAAAAGGTTTCCAATTTTAATATGTACCCATCCCCCACCTCTACCACCAGTTTTCTCCTTTGTAATTGTATTATATGTGCCTCTGCTTCCAGCACTTGTTGGCCTATATAATGAATTGTAAGATGTACCATAGACAGACTGTATTCCTCCGCCAACACCCCCATGTCCTGCACCACCATTTTTGCCACTCTCAGAAACACCAGAACCTGTCGTTACATCCATTGCGCTTGATTCAGCTCGGTTTCCACTTGAACAGCTCATATCACTTTCTAATTCAAGATCTAAATTGGATGAAGTGACATTAAAATAGTCTGCATAGACTTTAGTGGCAAATTTCAGATTTATATTGCTTGCCTTAATGTTGGCTCCTGTATTAGGATCATATTCAATGCTACTACCTGGCTCAAGTTGGAGAGTTCCAAAGTTGACATAATCGATTTTAGATATGTCAGAAGCTGAGAAGGTTACTATTTTAGCTTTAGATCCCATCCTCATTTTTCTGCTGGGTCCCAGGAAAAGATTTGATACTCCTCTTAACACACCATTCAAATCTAGGGCAATATTACCAAGCCCAAGGATAGTGACTGTTTCTGACATGATAAATTCTCCACCATTATGCAGTTCAAGATTTGTCCTTAGTTTAGAGTTAGCTTTGGTGTCAGTTAATGATCTTTCAAGAGTACCTAACTGGTTGGCCTGAATTCGGATAAGTCCTGTTCCATCACCATTTACCTTCATGACATTGAGCCGTCTTGTTTTCCCATCTTTGTTGAGTTGTAGTTTGGCATTGTTATAAATATCCACTAAATTGAAAGTGAGGTCCAAAGTAGTTTCATTTAAAGTAGTGTAATAATCTGTCTGGCCATTTTCATTATCTAAAATCAGCTTTTCACCGTAATTGTCTGACAGAAGGTATATGGACCCGGGACCACCATCACCATGTGGTGCAGGGGAGGTCCCACCTGCTGCACTGAACTTGCCCTGGTATTCATCAGATTTAATTTCCGCAGCAATATGACCTCCACTACCTGCCCCAGCCGAGGATGAAGTGACCGATCCTCCCTTTGCTTCCATAATACCAAGACCTTTTAGGGCAAAATTGCAAATCACATATATGCTTCCACCTGCTCCCACCACCACCTGTGCTAGAGTCTTCACCAGAGGATCTTAAGGATTCCACCAAGAATAAGCTCGTCTGTAACAATATGGATGTAACCGCCACCAGACCCTCCTTGGCCTCCTGAAGCCCCTGGAGTAAGGGGTTTATAAATTGTACCATATGGATCAGATGCAACCTCTAGTTGCAACACCGCTAGCAACTCCACCAGCCTGCTGCATGAGCCCCTCCATTCTTGCCTATTCCATGCGCACTACTTGGTATTAGAGGACTGTTTACAGGTGCCTTGCCATTGGTACTGAATGCTGCTCCCTCTTTCAAGAATTAAAGCAACAGCTGTGAGATCTACAAAATCTACGTCAAGAACAACAAACCTCTTTAATTCTAGTGTCCCGATTACCATTTTCAAGCCACCTGGTATCATAAAATTTGCTCCAGCTTTTAATTTCATGGAACTAAGGGAATAACTGCCATGGAGCACTAGTTGGCGTATATTTTCCGTCCACATAATCTGCCGTCACTGTTGTTTCATAGCCTTTTAATGTACCTCCACTTTCAATAATTACATCATTTAACGTACATGTGCCTTTTATATCAAGAGTCACCCCAGCAACAATTAAAGTTTTAGGTACATGAAGAACAGCACTTTCACCAACAATAAAGTTAACATTGGTGGTGAAACTTCCAGGAACACCTTCAACAACTGCCGCCAGGACCACCTGCTGATGTGTCAAATGAATAGTCCCAGTTGAGTCCCCAGATATGTCTTTCAGTCTAAGCACAGTATCTGATGAGCCAAATATCAAATTGGAATATCCTAAATTAAGAAAATGTAAATCCGTCAACAAAAATACTTTTTTTTTTTTTTAAATTAACAGTATTACTGTATGTGACCCTATATAGTGTCATCTCTGTCATGTCAAGTTTAAATTTAATTAACTGCAGATTTGAAGCAAATCTTTAAGACTGTTATTTGTAATTGAATCAAAATAAAATAGAATTCTGGAATTAATAGAGACAGTATAAAGACTTGTCCATTTTCTAACTTCAAAAAATATCATCACTATAATAAGAGTCAATGACCCTTAGTGATCAAAAAGCAGTGTCCTTTTGATGTAAATCTTGACAAAATGAAATATGTATATCATTAAAGAATCAGACTTTATTGTAGTTTTTCACTTTCAACAGAACTAACTAATCCATTTTTTAATGACCTAGTACATGATCAAACAATCAGAAACATCAACGTATTGTCAGTATTAACACAGAAAATAAATAAATATATGAAACACAACAAACAACACAGGTACAGGAAATGATATCAAACAAACCTGTTAATTCCAGTAAGTCATACTGAAACTCCTCTGAACTGCCATTGATGTATACATAGCTCTGTTTCTGTACAGAACTGTCCACATCTCCATCAATTTTCAAGGTGTGTTTGAGTCTAGGTAACTGTCCTTCCAACAGGTAGATTGTTCCAGGTCCAGCTCTGACAGTCTCTATATCATGACCATTTCCTCCACCATATGCTCTCATATCCCCAATAAAGTCATTTCTGTAACAGGTTGAGAAAAATATTGTGCAATAAACCATCTCATAACTTACTTCCACTTATGTATAGGTCAATGCTTTCATGCTATTTGGTGCCAAGAATTAGAAGGCCTACAATGTCATTTTTATATAATATTTTAATCACAGTGTCATTCTGCAAGAAAAAAGAACAAAAGGTAAATGATCATTAGTTCTGCAGAAAGGGTCATAACTTGATAAAAGAAAGTACAAATCTAGAATCTTATCTCAATTAACCATATCCCAGTATCTACATTTTGCCTATCTACTAAAACTTTTTAATGAGCCACTGACAGTTTGATTACTTCCAACCACAAATCAAAAAAAAAAAAAAAAAAAGAGTTATGTTTAACTTTGAAAAGATTTTAAGCGAGCACATTAGAATGAAATTTTAGCTGAACAGAATACACTGAAAAAACTGAAGGGGAAAAGGGCATTAAATTTAACTATGTAATACATTACATTCACAAAAATACTAACTCTTCAGTTATTCTGATCACCATTCTGCCACCTGCCCCACCTCCTCCATAGCCTTGACCCTTGCCACCATTACTTCTTATTTCACCATCTCCATCGAGCAGTGGAGTTGTTATGTCTATAGTGCCACCACTTCCCCCTCCAGAGTTTGACCCACTACCAGCTTCTCCATTGACTTGTATCACACCTGCGAAAAAAGGAGTCAATTAATGGACTATTTTACTACCAAATATTTTATCTGTCAGTGTTTTTCTACTTTCTGTTTCTTACAAATAGTGAGCATTCAGGACTTGCCTGAAACATATATGATACTTTCTTTATCAAGCATTTAAAACTATGAAATATGCAATCACAGCTTGATAATACAATTCTCATGTTGGTTACTTTATATAACTAATTACAGGACACTAAGGTATGTTGGTCATGTTTCCACTCGATGAAAATATTAGCACTTAAGCTATAACTGATTACCATCTACTCTGAGGAGTGTATAAAGATACAATTTCAGGTATCCACCGCCTGCACCACCTGTTCCACTTGGTGAGCTACCACCACCACTACCAGGTTCCACAGGAAGTCGCGTATTATCATAGGAAAGTCCACCATTAACACTGGTTGACCTTGACCCCCCAGGAGCACCATGACCAGCCCCTGTGCCTATGTTGTCAATCTGCAAAATAGGAACATTTCCTCGTCTAAGAAATTCAAATGACAGAAATGTAAAGAACATATTATAAAACTAGAAATGGTTTTTGATTGAACAAAAACATATGTCTCCCCCCAGCCAGTTGCTGCAGGCAGTATTGAATCAGACGATTGTAAAATTTGACATTTAACCTCCAAGTGTGACCTTGACCTTGAGACACCACACCCGCAAAGTGGGTTCTGCACGTCACCTTGATGAGGTGAACATCTGACCCAAGTTTCATAAAAATCCTTCAAGGGCTTTTGAAGATACAGAGCAAACACGATTTTGTGGCATTTGACATTTAACCTCCAAGTGTGACCTTGACCTTGAGACACCACACCCGCAAAGTGGGTTCTGCACGTCACCTTGATGAGGTGAACATCTGACCCAAGTTTCATAAAAATCCTTCAAGGGCTTTTGAAGATACAGAGCGGACACGATTTTGTGGCATTTGACATTTAACCTTCAAGTGTGACCTTGACCTTGAGACACCACACCCGCAAAGTGGGTTCTGCACGTCGCCTTGATGAAGTGAACATTTGACCCAAGTTTCATAAAAATCTTTCAAGGGCTTTGGAAGATACAGAGCGCACACAATTTTGGGACGGACAGACAACCGGGGGAAAAACAATATGTCTCCCCCATTTTTGGGGGGAGACATAAATAGGAAATACCACTTTATCACTGAAATTCATTATGGATGTATACTGGTATGCCAACAGCTAGATATGAAGTAATTTCCAGAAAATATAAACACTTACCATGCTTCCTCGTCCTGGACCAAGCTGAGCAGAGTAACCTCCCCCTTGTAGTTTCAAGGTAGATCCAGGGTGTAGAATGACTTCATTTGATACTATATCCAGACTTCTTCCAGTGAGTACAGATCCGTAACTTAACTCTAAAACTGCAAAGCCGATTGTCTTCAGTGTAAATGGGTCCTTTTCAAATATGACTTGGGAGTAGCTTTTTAGGATAAATTTGAAGAAACTATACTCTCCTTTTTCAGAAAGAGAAGTGTGTTTGCCATCTATGTCACAACATGCACCTGTCCGAGCATAGGCTGACAGAGTAAGTTTCTGGATGTGAGGAGATAATTAAGGACTGTATGTTGGATAAAATACCTGAAACTAAAATAAACTTCATCAAAATGACATGTTTAATTCTTAAAATATATTATAGTAATATTGAAAATTGTGCATATAAATTCATATCCTAAAATCCTTAACATTATAAGGAGTAAATGCTACTGCAAAAGTTATGTATATTTCTCAATACAAAAATATAACTTCTAAAAGCCTCGGCTACAGCCTTTCAAACTGATAATATATTTTGTCTAAGAAAAAGAATTATGTATCATAAGTAACTTACCCTGTAGTGTGCTCGACTCCCCTTTTAGTTCCACTGTATTTGGTAATCTGAGTTCCCCATCCTGTTTAAGATCAAAACTGCAAAATATGGCGCTGTAAGACAAATCCATATTTGCACTGAATACCACGTGGTTGTCTACTACCACCATACTTCCAGTGCCACATGTTAGTGTCCTTGCTTTGAAATGGAGACTAGCTGTTTTAAACCATACCTTTGTCTTGTCACCGATATTCAAACTGTTCAGTGAGTATAGAGGGAGTTTCGGTAAATCAATAGTAAGTCACTCCTTGACTGGCACCACTTACACAAGAATTGTCTAGATAGAGATATTCTACATATCCTGGTGTACTGGCCTGCCTGAACACCACATATGATGTTCCTGATCCTCCAGCTTGTCCAGTGCTTGATAATCCTCCACATAAGTTGTAGCTTCCAAGGTAATCAAAGCTCTTATCAACATGGATAAATATTCTACCTCCTCCACCTCCTCCACCACTAGTAGAACTTCCCCCTCTGACTGAAATGGTCCCAGAGCCTTCTATGTTACCTGTTACAATAATTTTTATTCCACCTCCACTACCACCACCACCATCACTCCCTGTGTTTTCACCATCTGCACTAATTGTACCATGTATATTTAGTAACTCTGTAATTGTCACTTTCAAGTAGCCACCACCTTTCCCACCACGACTTGTACTTCCTGCACCACCAGCTGAGCCAAACTCTGTTGCATTGTTAATCAATCCAATGCTATTAACTGAGGGTTTGGTGTTTGTATTTGATATGCCACCAGCACCACCATGACTACCACCAGCTCCAGTTGAACCAGAGTTCCCAGCCCCAGATCCTTCACCACTATTTCCACCATCAACACTGAGTATACCACCATAGGAAACTTCTAGGATTGGAGAATAAATGTCAAGGTTTCTTCCAATAACTTTTCCGCCATATTTTATGTTTAACTCCTTGATCATCTCTAAGGTATAGGTTGCCATACTGTCCAAGCTCAGTTCTAGAATTCCATTTGTTGTAACATCTATCTTGTTCATTGAAAATGTTCCAACAGGCTTCAGATTGTCTGAAGATAAACCTGACCTACTCTTGGAATGAAGCAAGGCTCGGCCACCGGTTGAAACAATTATTTCTCTTACACCAATGACAGTTCCATATAGCTCAAGATTGTACCAGTCTTGACCTGTAGTGTCATCATCAGTTAGCAAAATCTTCGGAGGAATTGTTGCTCTTCCATCTTGTTTTCACTATCAGTTTGCACAGTAGTGCATATGGTGTCAGCGTGCCATAAGATGTTGCAATAGACATGTCTTGATTGGCAAAAACTGTAAGAGTTCCAGTTAGGTCCCCACTAATGGTAGCAATGTTTGTTAATGTTGTCCCATCAAATTTCACCTGACTGTATCCTTTAATACTGAGTTCAGTGAGATCAGAAATTCCATTAATGTGAGTCATGGCATCAGTTTTTTTACCATTGTTATCAATTATCACTTCTTTAACTTTCGATCCACCAGATTTTTCATACTGTTTGTAAATAGTTCCAGCAGCACCATGGGAGTTTGGTCCAGAGCCACCAAATGCTGTCACATCTCCTAAAAATTTAGTCAGGGACTGTGCAATCAGAGCAATTCTTCCACCACCTCCACCACTGCCTGTAGGACTATTTCCTCCATTAGCAGCAAGTTTACCATGGCCCTGCAGAGTAGCTGATCTCACAAAAATTGTTCCACCACTAGTACCACTGGCAGAGGAAGCACCATTTGTAAGTAGGGAACCATCACACTCTGCAACTAAACTTATATTTAGTAAAACTATACCACCACCCCTAGTACTAGCTGTACCACTGCCATATTCACTTGGGGCTACAGCTGATCCGTATGTTGAACCTGGGTTGGAACCACCCTCTCCACCATAACTAGCCCCTTCTGAGCCTGAGGAGGACCCTGTAGCTGTGTTAAGCTCTCCCCCTGAACTAACATCTATTATAGCCCCATCCTGGAGAGTAAAGTTTGCTGCAGAAATACTTATTTTCTTTTTACTCCCTTTCAGTATGAGTCCTGACAGGGCCTCCATTTTGAAAGAAGTTGTTTCAATAGTCAATTCACTGTGGTCAAACTGTATGCTTGATTTAAACCCAATCTCTATGTTGCCTATTTCCATTTTGCTACTGTCTCTGCCAAAAATAGAGTTAAGAGCTACTGTTGTTGTTGTCCAAGCATATAACCTGAGTGAAGATGTCTCAACTTTCCCTGTTGATGCAACCATGAATTTGCCATGATTGTCAATACTCAAACTCTTAGCTGTAACTTTTCCATACAGGTTGAAAATAGGATTGTCACCAGTGACAAACAATGGTCCTAGTACTGAGATATGGCCTCTATCCTCAATTTCAAGTTCACAGCCAAAGCCTCTGTGATCATCACCTACAAACACAATAATATTTATACAGATATTTGGAAATATAAATAATAAAAACATTCGGTACTAAAAGCATGAAATAAACTTAATAAACATAATAATTTCTTAATAACACTGATAAATAGACTTCACTACTATTTCAATACCTAAGCAAGTTTAAGTTCCACTGTTTCTAAGTCAGACATAAACCAAAAACACTGCTAATTTTTTAGTCAACAGTCTATACTCAAAATACCAACCCATCTTGATAGTGTTCAATGTATTTCCTTCGAGTACTGTGAATTTACAAGAGGTCTCTGGAGACTGAGTGACTAGTTCCTGAATAATAACATCAGCCTCTATAGAGATATCTGCATTTCCAATGATCAATTTCTTCATATTAGATGTAATGGGTGTTGTTTCTGTCCCTTTGCCATTAATAATAACTTGTTCCACACCAGGATACTTCATGTAAACTGTGCCTGATAAAATAACAGACAAACATTAAGAGAAACCTTGGTTTTACAATCTAAGTCATAATTTTACAACTTACAGACATAAAGATTAATGTCCAATTTGTGATTTCTACACTCTCGAATAGTATGACTTAGATTTCTTTGGTGTAAAACATTTCAAGTATACAAATTAAATACAATTCAATGTTGAAAACTAGCAGCATCAGTATAAAATATTAAATAGCAGAATACTTTACATACAAACTAAAAATTCAAGAAAAAGTATCTGTAAAACATTCTATTGCCTCACTGTATTTTTTCATGTGTTAGTCTTTTTTGTAACGTAAAGACAAATTCTAAGTTGATGGAGTCGAAATTATGGCCCTTACCAGCTGACCCTCTTTTTCCTGAACCGTTATCTCCTCCGACAGCAGATAAAGTACCCGTAAAGGAATAACGGCTGTTGGCAACTACTGCAATCCTTCCTCCACCACCACCCTTGCCACCATTAACCTTTAGGTAGCCATCACCAGTTATCTCCCCTGCCTCAACAAAAATTGAGCCACCACTGCCACCATTACCAGAATCTGCACTCATATCTATAGAGCCTTCAATACGCAGAGAGTTCATTACAACTATATGAATCTGTCCACCACCTCTTCCAGAAGAAAGTGTTACTCCATAACCATTACTGCCATAGTCCATAGGAGACTTTATACTGCCATATGTATTCTTTGTATTACTGACACCTTTACCAGCATGAGTTGCACCATGCCCCACAGAATCAGGGGCAGCGGGGCCTTGGGAATGAAAACCTGTCCCAATACCAGTGACTAAACTGTCAAATTTTAAATAAATATTCTCAGCAATAATTGTTGTGGTTTCCGAGCCATTCTCTGTTGATGTATTCATTCCATCAATTCTCAGTTCTGCCCCAGGACCTACAGTGATGGAGTCGTATGTGTATTCACCTGGTGGTAAAGTACAGTGTGTACTCCTTTCCAGTGTAATAGACCCATTTAATGGACAAGCTGTTTCATTGCCCATTATGCCCTCTTCAGAAACATTGCCTTGGAATGATGCGCTCAGGATAAAGTTATCTTCATTAAAGTCAAAGTCATCTGTAGTGTTGAAGTAGGTAACTTGCAGAGTGACTTTCTCAGAAGCTGGCCCACAGTAATTAGAACTTTGTAGTCTGCCTTTGTAGTCTATAACCAGGGTATTAATTTGAAGATCTGATGCAGGATGTGACATTTTCAAGGCACCATTTTCTCTCACTATCATCTCATTCACATTTGATGATACTGTTCCACAGACATCTAGTGACCAGCCCTTGTCAATAATAACTGTCTTTGGAAGGTCAATTTTCCCAAGGTGCTTCACAAGTATATTGGTGTTTATTCTTAGCAGATCAAGCCCTCCAACTCTTGTGCCCCAGAACAGATATATATGTTCATCTATTCTGACTAGAGACTGAATATTTCCAATAATTTTACCAACTTGTGCATTAAGTAAAGGTGTTGAAGTGGCTGGTCTTGCTAGGAAGCCTACTATAGCAGGTCCAATAATTTCTATGGTATCTAGCTGAACTGTTACTTGAGATAATGGAACAGCCATGGTAGAAAGGCTCTGAGTGGCTTTGTTGCTTTTGACAAGTACCTACAAATTACAGTATACTTAATCAACTATATTCTTACAGTGTTATGATATTTAACTTGAGTTCAATTCTTAAGTTATACACTGAAGAGCTACATGTTCAAGTATATTAATGAAACTAAATCCTTATAAAATCTAGTCTCAAAAATACCCATATTCTTTGTAATTCATATTATAAATTGTGACTGAAGCTTAACTTACCTTACTGGTGAAACATTTATCAACTTCATTCATCAAAATTTAGTAAGTTAATTTACCCTTAATTTACTACTGTAACGAAACCTTTCAAAAGCAGTTATTCTAAGAAGAATATTTGCTGGAAAAATCTCACCTTTCTGTCATAATTTTCTTGCAGATATATGACCCCTGCAGCTCCTGTTTGCCTCGCTGTGGATGTTCCTCCATATGACGTGATATAACGATTATCAATGTAACCATTCTTGAAGTGAATTGAAATAAATCCCCCTCCACCACCTCCAGAATTCACTGCTGTGCCTCCATTAGTATGAATCAGACCTAGAGGTGAACAGATTAGGTATACAATCAACAATACTGAGAGGGCATGATCCTATATCTGTGCTTTACTGTTTTAGATTTTCTCTCAAACTTTCTGAAAATACTGTTTCCAGTAAATCACTGGCCAACTTGAGGGACTGCCGCATTTTCTGGTACATAAGTTCATTCCTTATATAGGCATATATCAGCTTATTATTTACAAAATAATATTTTTGCATCATCTTGTGTGGTTTCACTATCAAAAGGCAGAGAAAAGGTTTATAGTGCCTCAGTTTATAATGAACAAACCGTATGTGCTTTTTTTTTAATCTATAGATGATACTGATTGTTCAGACTGCCTAAGGCAGTGAGTTTATAAATACCTTTTACATTGATCAAAGTCTTCATAACTTGCAATATAAAAAGCTTCCACTTCATTACAAGAAAAAAGTCTAAATCCAGCTGGAGATATATGCTGTTGTGTGCATGTATACTGTTAGGTACATGACTTTTGGACTAATGATAGACCCTTCATCTAAACAATTCAGTTGAAAGTATTTGTCAATGAAATGCAGGAGGGTCTGAGCATAAATCAGGTCTTTTTTTAAATTAGTATGAGGTATTGTAAAAGTTTGCATAACTATTGTACCTTGGATATAAAAATTACACATCATCAAAAAGAAAAACACTGTTAAATATACCAGCAATCTTTGCAGTGTCACATGTGATCCAGATACTTCCACCTGCTGCCCCACCACCCTGATTATTGGCAGCACCACCACCACTGCAAACATAACGTAGATCAATTAATACCTCTAGAGACAGTAAACATTCAAGTCTGACAAATACACTTCAAAATTGAAATGGATGTGTGACATCCATGACTGTTTATCAGACAGCGAATGCTGCACAATATATCATGTTGCATTAGTATTTCAACAAAGATTTTTCTTTTGTTAAAAACAATGCCATATAATATACATGTACTTTGAAGGTGAACAGAACTTTTTATTCAAAGCACTTTCTGAAAAATTTTAAAGTCCTGAAAAGCAAGTATACTAACTCAGCCTTTATTTCACCCTGTATGTCTGCAGTACCAGCAACCTCGATTTTAATAACACCACCACCATACGTGTTATCTCCTCCTGAACCTGGCAATGATGGCTGTATGAAATTATCATAAGCTGGACCATGTGTACCACCACCTTCTCCACTGTGACTTGCTCCTTGGTTTGCCAAATAACCTTGATAAAATACAAACAGAGAGATAACCTGAAGTTTATTTCTTAATTCAGGTCTATATTTTACAGAAAGAGAATTTCTGAGCCAGTGCAGCTAAATAAAATTTCTAGATTTTTGGCAAAATATGCAGATTTTGGTCAATAAGCATTCCTGAAAAAAGAAGTCTTGAATTAACTAGAACAGTCATTGAAGATGACAAATACCCCCTCAACTGTGCATTGACTCAACAGCAGAAGCAAATCTTGAGTTACTATGGTAGGAGCTTTAATGAAAGTAAAGATGTCAAACATGATAGACTGATGGGGAAAAGTGTAAGTTCAAGAGAAAATAACTCTGCAATGCCTGCATGGATATGGATCAAAAATATGTCTTGCAAATCTACATTGCCTAGTGACTATTCCTGCCAAGTTTCATTTCAGTTGAAAACTGAAGGAGGAGTTCGTGACGCAAGGTAAAGATGTCAAACGTCACAGACCGACCAGTAAACCTACCGACAGGGTGATTCCAGTATACCCCCCTGCAAACTTTATTTGCAGGGGTATAAAAACAGGTATAAAAGGCAGGAAATACACACAACAAGATAACAAATAAATCCCTTATCTTGAACTTTAGCACAGACTGGGACAATTCTTCTAGGTAAAATTTATGCATGGAAAATATTCTCAAAATGATTTTACCCCAAAAGATTCTGAAGAGTGCTAGTTCAGACAAATCAGTATTCTGCCTGGTTTGATTTTCAGCTGCAAATGACAAATTACCTGGTCCAGATTTAAGGTATCCTCTTTGACTAAGGTCAATCACACCTCCTTCCTCTATATCAATATATGTGGTCTGGATGAGCAGTTTGGCTGCCTGGATAAGTCCTGATGGTGCAATGTACAGGTGGTAGCTGCTGAGGTGATACTGAATATCATCAAGCATTTGTAGAGTCCCTCCTGCCATGATGTTTATGTTAGAAATGGAGAACTTTGCTTCCCTCTTACTTCCCTGTACAGGTGAAACATAGGGAAAATCAAATAACTGAAAACACACTATTTTAACAGAAAGTGAATCTTTTTTTTCTTCTAGGGAATCTAATCAACCCTTTCTGCTACATCACTTAAGTTTACTGACAAAAAGTCCTTTACTTCAACATTTAAAAATATATCGTATCTTTTGCTATTTTTCTTAAACCAAAGGTCAAGATTTTATCAACCAAGTGTGAAAAAAATCTGAAACAAGAACTACTGTACCAGAGTTCTACTTGTTTTCTTCAGGTCCAGTTTTGACTTGATCAAGGTGAGGTCAGTAAGACCACCTATTGTGCCAGTAATTATACTGTCAGTATTGAACCACTTCACAGAAGCTGGCATTTCTAAAGTACCTTCCTCATACACCATTGCATTTGCTGGGAAATACAGGTCTATGGCTCTGGAAATATCAAATAAAAATTGGCATTCAATACATAAGTAAAGGCATCAAATTAAGTGAAATCATATAACACAATATATTACAAAGATTTCTAATACAATGCATAATTTATTTAGTCAAGCTACAACAAATGTATACCAAAGTTCACTACTGGTATAGTTACTGGAACAGTTATATAATTGAACAGATTTCTAAGTGTACCACAGCTGAGATTCAACATATTTCTTCAATTAGTTTTTAGAAACAAGTCCCATACCTGACAGTAAAGAGCTGGTAAGGTCCAATATGAATAGTTCCCAACTTGGATGCATCATGAACAAACCCTTCCCCATGGAAGCTCTCTGTAATGAAGGTGTGTTTTACCATCCTAGGGTCTGAAGCTGGTTCCAGTGCCAAATGAGCACCATTATATAGAAATAGCTGGTCAACGGTTAGGGAACCAGAAGTGGGGAATACAATCCATGTCCGTCCATAATCACTTTCACTAATGCCTATTTTAGAGTAAGTCTGTATGGTTTTCTGAAACAACAACACAGAATATATAAAACTAATCTTGATATCACACTACAAACAACTGGTAAAAGATATTTACATATTCCATAGTTAATTTTTCAACTCATTAGAACACAAAATATTTTACAACTATCTAATATAATTTTTACATAAGTTTAAGTGTGATATACATACTGGTACAGTATATGGTGTTTTGTTATCAATGATAAGTTTTGACTTTCCATCCACTTGCAGATAGATGGTTCCAGCAGCACCTGTACTGTACTGTGATCTGCCACCGTAGGCCTGGTATGTGCCAGTGTACTCTGTTACTCTGTAAGTAATGGATATTCTACCTCCAGCTCCACCACCTGTTGATGCAGATCCTGCAAATAAGAAGACTCTTAGATCTAATATTATTCTGTATATACAAAAGACTAGTTAAAGAAGTACAAGTGCTTGATCACCATTTTGATAAAATTTCAGACTTCATTGTAATGTACTTTCAGTCGTCAGAGTATCACTACAACTTTGTATACTCTTTTTTTCTTTACTGAAACAGCTGGAAGTTCTTAGATAAGACCATTACAGCTCCTGAAGTTAGCAATAGATTTATTCAGTTAAAAAAACAAAACAACCAGAGGATAGTTTTAAAATGTTTCATTTTACATAGATGTCAACACTGTAAAACATTACAGTAAAACAATGCCATACCTGCTCCACCATTTGCAGTAATTTTTCCTTTACCATTGAAGGTTAGGGCATTTAGTAAGATACTTCCACCACTGGCTCCACCAGCATTATATGCACTATCCTGTCCATTACAGCTTATTATGCCTGGAAAGTCATTTCAAAAGTTTAAGAAAATCTATGACTAAGTACCATTTTTATTTTGTCTTGTCTGGAAAAGAGGAACTTTTACAACATATATTTGAAAACATTTACATATTCCATATTCTGAGTTGTACAGACTGGTTTCTTTGCTATATATACATTGTGCAACTTAAGATAGTCAATAGCTCATCTTCCATATACTGAAAAGCAGTAAGCTCGTAGAAAACAGTGATATGTGATAAATGATAACAAGGTCATTTCACTTAGCAACAGGACTATAATTTTTGTAGCAGCAGTCAACTATAAATTCAATCTGTAAACAAAAGAACATACCATCAATATGTGCAGTAGAGTTTACATGGAACTTGAGAATGCCTCCTCCTATGACTTGCTTAGTGCCTGATAAATCAGTATACATGCCATTGCTTCCTGCAGACCTTGGCTCCACAATATCTCCATAGTACAACCCTCCATGGTTGGAACTGGATGACCTTCCACCCTGACCTCCATGACCTGCCCCACTACCTTTCTCCCCTCTTCCTGGGCCACCATTAGTATGAACAGCCTATATCAGATTTAGTCATTACATCTATGTTTTAAACTATAATTACACTATAAAATGAAATGTGGTGATTGTGTAATTGATTTCAGCAGAAAAAATATCCAATTCCTGATTAACCCCTGATCCCCATAATTTTCTAAGTACAAGACAAACAGTGTTAATAGATGAAGTACTGGGAAAAAAAATGATATAAAAATATGAAAATAATAAACCAGCCATATATATGCATTTATTTTTTAGCACTAACATTTTTTGTTTTTGTAAGTTTTAATATAAAAGTTGGAAATAATAAACATATTATGAGATACAAGTACTTAATTTATTCTCAAAATGAATATAAAACACACCAGTTTATCTGTTTTTATATAGGCAGAGTCTTCCAATGTTAATGTATCTGCTTCGACATCAAGATTATCAGCCACAACTACACCACCACTGTGTACTGTAAAACTTCTTCCAATCAGCTTCATACCATGTCCTTGAGTTTCTATGACCAGGGTGCCACCACTCTTGACTGTCACAGAGTTAAATGTGATCACAGGTATTGTACCACTGCTGTCCGGTCTGAAATATCAGTAAATAAATGGGAATCTTAAAAGAAAATCCTGGGTCCAAAATGTTACCTGTAATGGCAGATCCAACATTTTGTTTTTTCTATAATAGCAATTCAACTGAAACCTAGATTTCCTGTAGTATACAGATGTAAATATACATTTGGTGGCAAAATAAAAATGAGGAAGGTTCTGACTCTTAAAACCCCTTTTTACAAACACAGATGTTCCTTAATTTTAACTTCCTCTTCAATTTTTGTTCTGTAACAATGTATCAAAATTCAATCATTTTGACTCAGCTATTGGTATTAGCTTATTCTTTTATGTATTAACATTGCTACCAGAAAAGCCTTTCTCTAAACACTAACACAACGATTTCAAAATCACATTCCCTTACCTTAGGATAATTTTTCCATGAGGTCCAATAACCAGGTCTTCCACTCCTCTGAGGAGACCTTCATTCTCTATAGTTATACCAGTGACAGTAAGTGTTTGTTCTGCTTCCATGATACCTCTATCATACACATGCATACCAAATTGAAGTTCTGGGCTATCATCTGGCAAACTGGCAGCAAACTCTTGGTATGGTCCTGTATCAAAGGCACATATTCATTTTTTTATCATACAATGTTCCAAGTTCTGACAATGGCATTTCATTAAAGAAAAGATTTCACAGACAACAATTTGCTATCATCAAGCTGTCATACAAAAGTGGAAAAAATACAAAAGCAACTTAATTTAACTTCAAGAATTTATATCTAACTGCATGATCATATGGACATTTTATACAAGAATCGTACCAATGTGCCACATCCCTGACTTGTCTCCAGTTGTTTTCCTCACTGTAACTTTCTGTCCAAATGTTGCTCCATCTTTTCTGTACAGTGCTAGCTGGGCTTGTCCACTTAGATGTACCTCCTTTATATAAATATAAATGAAGAAGAGTTCATGACAGTTACAGAACAAGTTTAATGACTAAATGCAAAGGAATTATTACAAATATGTCTGTGGTAATATGTCAATTTTGTATGAACAATGCTTCAGTTGTACTAGATGGTGTACACCAGTTTCTATTCAATATCAAATAAACAAATCTGCTTTGAAATTCAATAACAAGTAATAAGCAACTAGCAAATATTCTTACAGGATTCCTTATAGCTTTTTAACCAATAAAATCTATCTACAGGCTCACAATAGACACTTGTGTTATAGGATGAAATCTTCTTAATTTCATTTCAGTGCAAGTAACAAGAGGTTTCAAAACTTACATCAAAAACATGTTCATGATAATAAGGTTCATCAATCAGCCATGTATAGAAGCTTAGCTGTCCCCTGTGTGTTTCTGTCAACTGGCTCCAATCAATCCTTGAATTTCGTGGTGTGCAAATATTTTCATTATTGACTATAAGAAGTTTGGTGTTGTTTCCTGTGTCCTGTTTCAACACTGTTCCAGCACCCCCACACTCATACCCAGCCCCACCATAGGCAGTGATCTTGCCTGAGAATGTATCTTTCTTGTAATGTATGGCCACACGACCCCCTGAGCCACCTCCTCCTCGACATTCAGGATTTGATCCTGTGACCACTGAGCCACCCTGGGCATAAATGTTCCCATCTCCATTGAGTTCAGTGACCTGAAGAGAATGAAACTGACATCAATCTAATGAACATCTGATAGAAAACAATACGATGAAATGCATTCAATAAAACAAACTAAAACATCACAAATCAACAAAGTTGTTGACTTTACAGCACAGAGGTACAAAGACTTACCTGTATGTAGACACTACCTGCAGCTCCACCACCTCCCCTGTAACCTGCACTGTTCCCACCATTCACCTTCAGATCTCCATCCAGTAGAAAATAGTTCGCTGCCAACTCAATCACTCCACCTATGTGTAAACATGCAATATAAAAAGAGGCTTTGAGTAAAGTTTTCTATGGTTCAACCTGTTAAATACCACATTGACAAATGCAGCATTTCTGTAAAAGCTCTTCAAGCTTTTATCTATTCATATAAATGTTTTTCTTCGAAAAACTATTTTTTCAATTCTACCTCAGAGTTTATACATCAACGCTATTGGAATTAAACCACAAAGGCATTCTGAAATAATTTTGCAATGAACTCTTTATCATTTAAATACAAGACTGACTTACCACCACGACCACCATTGTATCTGGAAGAAGATGTACATTGCTGATATGATGAACCACCGCCTGATCCACCATTACCACCAAATTGTGTTGGTTCATAAATGGACCCTTCTTCAGGGGGAGGCCCCACATAGTCCTGGTAAGACCCCTCACCCCCTGCAGCTCCATTGCCACCTCCAGAACCACCTACAAGATATAAGGTAAATAACATCTGAAACTAAAATATAACACTGGCTTTAGGCATTGTAACATGGTTAAAAAAAGAGCTGTACATTTATTGTCTTTTCTTATTTAATAAACAAGGGCAATATCATACCTCCTGTACTTGTAGACACTCCATTCTGTTTAAGAGTTGTTGGAGCTTGGACACTGGAATCAATCACACTGGCTGAGTCAATCTGTATCCTACCTTTACTTGCATTCACATTCACCCATGGAGCCTTGAAGAAAGGAAATTGGTATTTTGTCAATTATCTCACTGTGCAAGGACTTTTAATATCTTTCAGCTTGGTTTTCCATTAAACAAACAAATAACTGATAAAATGTCTTAGCTTTTCAATCACACTGGCTGAGTCAATCTGTATCCTACCTTTACTTGCATTCACATTCACCCATGGAGCCTTGAAGAAAGGAAATTGGTATTTTGTCAATTATCTCACTGTGCAAGGACTTTTAATATCTTTCAGCTTGGTTTTCCATTAAACAAACAAATAACTGATAAAATGTCTTAGCTTTGCAGCCACAGACTAATATTTGACCTAAAAGAAAAATGACTGCAAAAAAATTTCTTTCCCAATATTTTTGCCTGTAGGGGTAATAATGAACAAGCTTAATAACTGTACTGGAAAGAATAAAAAGAAAAAGGTTTGATGAACACCTAGTTCTGTCTGCGACGTAATTTGGTAAGTTTACCTTAATCAAAGCACCAGCATGCAGTCTCAGTAAAGATGAGATGTGAAGAACCAGTGATGGAGATTTTTCATTTAGATATGCTGAGGTCATTTTACCGTCTGCATAGATTTGTACTTGGTTGAACCTAAATGTCAGTTTGTCAAGGCCAGACGTAAAGCCCTGAAATATACATAAAACAGTTATAATTTCATACTTTAAAATGTCGATGGTAACAAATTAATCCCAACATGTTTAAGATTCTATGATTTAGAGATAGAAATTTCCCAAATATAATTACTATCCTCATCTTTTTCCTGTCCCTGATTCATTTTGTATTTTATTAAAAAGAATATTAGAACAGTTAAAAAACCTGTTGCATGACTATCACAGAATGCTATTTCTATGCAATTAACTAATCTACATTGAAGTTGAGTAACTCTTACATTTTCTCCTATGAAAAAGTTCACTCCCCTTCCAAGACTAAGATTCTTCACACCACTGATCTCTCCATCAACATAAATGTCGGTGTATTTCAGATCAGTAAAGTACAACTCTGAAATGAAAAAAGTGTATTTTGGGTTTCTGTTTATCTTTCAAAGAGACTACTTAAGTGCAACAACTCTAATAATGAACAAAGTTACATGTATTTTCTCTTGTAGAAATAAAAGCTTACCAGTATTTGCATTGACATATTTGAGCAAAATATTTTAGATGCCTCAGCTAAATTGAAGCCATAAAGTTTTCAAATCTGATTTAAAGACAAAACTAATTCAATATTCTTACTGAATACTCATTACAATCCAACTACAAACATGAAACTCAAAACCAGATTTTTTTGCCTACTCAGACCACTGAGATATTTTACCTTCTGGGAACTGTATGGTAGCTTTATCATACACTCTTATCGAAGCTGGTATTGGACTGTCACTATCCACTATGGATATTTTCTGATCCACAGAGGTATGAATCAGACCACTCAAATCTCCATGCAGTTTGTTGATAGTCACATCTATGTTAGAACTGGAAGTTTTCCTAAGAGCTAAATGTCCTCCCCTTTTGATGTACACATGGTCAAAGGTCATAGCCCTGGCTGTGTCATTATCAGCAGTTATGATGTATGTTCTACAGCTGTCCTGCAGTATGTTGTTGATGTAAATATGGTCTGGTCGAGAATTCTGGTTGTCGATATACAAGCTTGATTCCATATAACCACTGCTGTTGGTGGGTGCTTGTACATAGACTGTGCCTGATCCTCCACTCTCAGAGAATCCCTTACCACCATAGGTCTGGTATTCACCTCGGTATGTATTTTCTGTCGTAACATACACTGCAATTCTTCCACCCCCTCCACCTCCACCAGCAGTCTAATAAAAAGAAGGAAAATGTCGGACTATATAGGTAAGAGTCACCAAATGATAATAAGCTGACCTATTCAAATAGTACTTACTTCTTTCAAAGTACAGTCCAGATCAATCTTAATGTCAAAACCCTTATACATTTTTAACTTGTAGTTTACAATTTACAGCTGTACTGTAAATGCAGCACCAATAAAAAAAAAACTTGTTGTAGCAACCTCACACAGGATAAGGTTTTTAAAGCTATATAGTGTCTGTAAGAAAAACTGAAGCATTTAACTTTTTTAAAACATGCATTTTATCTTGTATAGGTACTCATCAATTTGTTCAACCGACCTCAGCTGTTGCAGAGCCATGATAAAGGCACAGGTAGTTTCTCCAGACATAGCCTGAGTGACATCTAAGACATCGTCTGTACACATCACAGCTTGAACATCCTGGTACACAAGCACCTGCTCCCCCATTGGCTGATATAACACCCGTACCTGTACATGTAATAGAATCCCATGTTATCATCTTCAAATGCATGAAAAATGACTGTCTTCTTACAGACTTCTACACTGTGTAAGGTTTCACTAGATTGCCTTTTAGACTCAACAATTTTCTAAATCACCACATGTTTAGTGAGCCAAAGAAAAGGAAATATATGTGGGTATAGTAATATTCCTAACCAGTTCTCCAGCTTAAGGTTATTCTCTGAAAAAAATGGCTGAAGTCCATCTTTTGTTCAACAACTGTAACATAAAATCATCTAAGTTAACAAAATTCATATCATTATGTGTATCGTAAAAATTGTTAAAGAAATTTTAAATCATCATTTTCAGTAATCTCAAATGTTATCTTACCAGAGAAAACACCAGCTTTGAGGAGGATGGATCCACCAGAACCACCGCCAACAGCTGTCTGGCTTGCATCTTGTCCATCTGCAGTCAGTTCACCATCTATCTCCACATAACCACTAGCAACAAGATCTAGGATACCTCCACCATGGCCTGAAGAAACTGTGCCAGTACTTCCACCTCCGCTACCATAATCTGTGGGTTTGTGAACACTATCATGAGCCACTGTGGCATAGGAGGTACCACTACCTTTACCACCTAGACCTCCGTGTGAGCCTCCAGAGCCGCCTCTCGCATGGCCAATACCTGCACCAACTCCACCACCTGCTGCATACCCTCCATTGGAAACACTCAGCAGTCCCTCAGATTCCACTGTTATGTTAATAGCTATGGAGAAAAAAGTAAAGCATGGTAAATTTTACATATTGTTAAAACTTTGCAAGATCTTTTCAAAAGTACATGTATATAGGCTGAATAGCTGTAAAACTTAACTGGTTCTTTTTTACTTTATCATTTCTAATTTCTTGCAACTTAGGCATCTGAAATGAACAGGCAAAAGTCATACTAGATTTTAAACTACATACCCTTGAGAACCAGCTTGTTTGCTTTCATTATCCCACCCCCTCTGATCATCAGATCTCCAGAGAGGTTGATTTCTAGGACATCATCTGCCTCTGCCTTCCCATAATAAATGAATTCTCCACCATCCAGGACACTGATTGTGTTTAGGTTGTATACAATATTTTTGAAGTGTGGGTTAGTGAATAAAGGTGGATAAACTCTGACAGCCCCGCCTCGTGAAATATTGAATGTTTCCAGACCGGTAATGGTACCACCATAGTCAGTAACAGTTACATCCTTAACGTAAGTGTCATCTGGTAGATTCACTTGTCCATCCTAAATATGCAACACAATTCACATTCAATGTGTAACATATAATGACTTTTTCAGTAAGATCATTATTATAATTCTCACACAGTGAAGGCAAAAAACAATACAGAATGATAAAATTAATGAAACCATTGTGTTTTTATTACAACAAAGACCAGACCTTTGGCATCAAACAGTTTTAAGAGAACTGAGCATGTCTGTATTACACCAAATCACTTCTTTTTCAGAAAAACCTTTAAAAGTTAGAATAATATCAAGAGACAGCATTTATTTGTTTATAAAATTGCCAGTAATTACAGATGAACAACTTTAGAATTTCACTTGCTTATTTTTCAACATGTCTACACTATAAGAAAACAGTTTTAAGAAACAAGTTTATTTTCTAGTACATTTATATTCCCATGTAATCCTATACTTACAGGGTAAACAGCAACATTGAATGAGAGGACAGCCGAGTCATTAAAGTCTATGTTTAACCACATTCCACCTTCAACATGCACTGTGGCTGTGTAGTCACCTTCCACCAACTGAAAAAACACAAAACCTTAGACCATAAGTTGTGGGCTAGACTGTTGACAAGTAGTGGTTTAGTACACATCTTACACTGTATTACGAATGCATAATCTCTAATGTTTCAGTTTTCATGGAGTTTTAAAAGACAATTTTCAACAAACCTACTAGATAGCAAACAATAAAAAAATCAACAAAATGCAGCATATACTGACCTGAAGGTAAAGGTCACGCCTTCCTGTGATAGGGTTGCTATTATCATCTGTTGCTAGGAGACCAACTTCAGCATAATCACCAAGATCTAGAATATCTATATCATGGTCCTCTGTCTTGCTCTGGGGGATGGTAATTCTTGTTTTACGATTCTGTAAAAGAAATATGAACAGTCATATGATGACGAAATGTACACATCTCTGCAACGGAGGGCACCAAACAGTACTGAAGCTACAAAATTTGAGCCCATCTTCTTATGCTGGTTACTTTTTCTGAAGAATTTACAAGATTATATTTATCCAATTTGACTTACAGAAGAATGAAATTCATAGATTATTCTGTGCTTCACAAAATGGCTGATATACGTAAGTAAGAAATCAAAAGCACACATGGTGAAGACCAAAATTGAATAAACAACTTGGAAAAGACCAAAATTGAATAAACAACTTGGAAAAGAACATGTCTTCTAAATTTGTAGCTCAAACTCTCTGATTAAGTGACATTTAAAGCCACATAAAATCACCCATCCAAAAGGCAAATGCTACTAATATTAGGAACATCTCAATACTTCACATTTCATTGCCTGCCTTTGTATCATAACTTACTCCATCTCCTTTCCTGTTGTAAACTCTGAGTCTTTTTTTCCCTCCTGTTGCAGTATCTTTGGTGAAGACTGTCCCAGCTGCCCCATTCTCTCCCCCACTGCCTATGCCTCCATTAGAGTGATAACTTCCAGCATAGTTGATATAGTCATAGGCAATGCCAAGTCTCCCTCCTGATCCACCATTCCTCCCAGAGCCACCCTTAACCTAGTGTAACAGAAAATCTAATTATTTAGAATATTTCACATTATTGGTATGAAATGCATATTTTCCCTTTCTGTACTCCTCTTTAACACAAACATAGTAACAAAATTTAAGTGTTATTCGGAATTAAGATGTAAGATTGTTTTTGTCAAAAAAAACCAAAAACATCCTGTATGGTGATAGAAGAAAACTTTCAAATCGAACACTATGAAAATAAAGTTGTGGTAAACAATGGAAAAGACAATTTTGGAATGATAGTGACTCTTTTACAGGATAGTTATCTGGTTCAAAACTCGGCAACAGAGATGTGTTCTGGCAACTGTATAACTAATGTAGGTGGCTTTCTTTTACAAATCTTTTTGAAAAATATGAACAGCTTCATTTATAGCTGACCTTCATTTTGTACATATAGTAAGTGCACACATAGATGTCCCATTAAAAGGATTTTCATAACACCATTTACGTTCATGCAGCTAATAAAGTTACCTCAATGGTGCCCGTGCCATCAAACTCTGCTGCAGTCATGTAGATACTACCGCCTGAGCCTCCACCCCCAGGTGATGATACAGACTGCCCATTAGCACTGACTGTTCCATCTACTTTCAACAGTTTGTTTGCATTCAATATCAGAATACCTCCTCCACAGCCACCTGTTTATAATAAAGTAAAGTTAGGACAGAACAAAAAAGATTTTATCAGTGTAGTATTTATGAAACAGCATTCAACATGCTCTCATTTTTGACATAAAGGTAAGTTTTGCATAGTCTTTTTTAGTATAACCACTTTTCTAGAAAGAGTCCAGCCATCTTTATGTATCTGCAAGACTTCCATAACAGCAACCTGACCTCTGTTTAACCCTTAACATGCTGGAACTGAAAGTGATTAGCCTTTGCCACCAGTATAGAGCCAGGTCAGCCTGCACATCTGTGCAGTCTGACCAGGCTCTATACTGTTGGTAGCTCTATTTTTGTATTTTGATATTGAAATCCCTTAAACTTGGAATGGACTGTTCCAAATTCAAAGCTGGGCAAATTCATTACAAAATTTCAGCATGTTCAGGGTTAAGCTTATTCAAACTAAGCCGAAGAATAAGAATCAATATCCTGGTTGCACATGCAGACTGAAAGAACTACCAGACAGTGGAAAGTCTTTTACAGGATTATTCATCATATAATTATTCATCATACAATCAAAATATTCAAAACAAACAAACAAACCTGTGCGTGATCCACCATCTCCTCCGGCACTACCAAATCTATCGGGTTTGATGAAATTGCCATAACATGGTGGGGCATTATTTGTGGAACTATCAGCACCCGCCTCTCCCCCATGACTGGCCCCAGTGCCATATCCAGAACTGGTTGTGTAACCTGCACCTGATCCTTCTGTATCACAAAATACACATAAACTTATAGTTTTGAAAAGACAGCATCAAGGGAGGCAATCAATGAATATCCAAATCTACAAAAATCATTTAAGTATTTTTCAAAACAGAAAAATAGATACTGATATTTTCTTAAAGTAATTCACCATTTATGATATGATGAAAAAACTGATTATGAATTATTTATTAGAAGTGCAATGTCATACTCATGCCACAGTATCCCTGGCCATCAGTTGTAAAAGTGCCCATCACATCTACAGATAGGGTGTCAACATTCACATACAAATTCTTAGCTTGAAGCTTCCCTCCTGGGAAAATCTACAATGTACATACAAGACAACTGATAATAAAACTTTTTCAGCTCCCATAAATTCAATCTAAGACACTATTCAACTAAAATCATTTAACCAGAAGCCCATCACAGTGAAAAATAAGGGTGTCTGTCAATTCCAAAGTGAGTGGGTGAAAGTGTATGCATTCATGCCTCAGGTATAAACTTTCTAAATTAAATGTTTGTGTCTCAGAGATTTGTGCTTGGAAAACTGACATGATAATCAAGCACATGAACCATAAAGGTCAACCTCATTGTGTAAAAGATTCTTCTATTCATGATAAAAATAAAAGCAGAAAGTGCTTTATACAAAAATCAGCTCTGATAATCTTAGTAACAAAATCCATATGCAAACAAGAAATGTGTCACAGACACAAATGCCCCTGAAACATGATAATGGTCATAGTCATGGTAGCTTATAACTTGATGTTACCTTGATCATTTGTGCCAAAACTTTTTGCAGTCTGTGAACTGAAGATGGGACGAACTTATACATGGAGGGACAAACAGATGCACAGACAGATGGAAGACAGTGCAACTACTATATGCCACCTTTTGGGGGCACAAAAATGTAAACAAGAGGGCCATGATGGCCCTGGATCGCTCACCTGATTACTTTGGCTGTAGGTTTGCTGTTAAGCAGTATTTCATTTTTTAATTGAAAATATATATATAAGTGCCTACAAACCAAATATGTAAAATATCAGTCAATAAATAAAGGCTCTATGACAGAAAGTAAAAATATCTATTATAAGCTATGATGACCTTGACCTTGACCCAGTGACCTCAAACCCTACCCAGAGGTCCATGCAAGGAACCTATATATTGAATATCAAAGATATTGGTCTATAAATGAAGGCTCTATGAGGTACAGTAATTAAATCTATTTTTAGCCTCCATAACCTTTAACCTACATGTAATCTAATTATTTGCCTCATGCCAAATTTTAAAATTTTAGGCCTTGTGGTTTCAGACAAGAAGATTTTTAAAGATTTCCTTTTTTACATATTAAGGGCCCCCGGGGCGGGGCACATTTTGACCCCAGGGCCAACGTTTAAACAATATTGGTAAAGGTTCATAACACAATACTCAACACCAAATATCTAAGGTCTAGACCTATTTGTTTTGGAGAAAAATTAATTTTCATGTTTCTCCTATATAAATCTATGTAAACCAAGGGAACCCTGGGGCGTGGCCAATTTTGACCCAGGGAACATAATTTGAACAAACTTGGTAGACATCCACTAGACAATGCTACATACCAAATATCTAAGCTGTAGGCATTGTGGTTTCTGAGAAGAAGATTTTTAAAGGCTTCCTATATAAGTCTATGTAAAATGAAGTGACCCCTTGGGCGGGGCCAATTTTGGGAAATTATTTGAATAATTTTTGTAGCGTTCCATTAGAGGGTGCTAAATGCCAAATATCTAAGCTCTAGGCCTTGTGGTTTCAGACAAGAAGATTTTTAAAGTTTTTCCTTTAGGTTGCTATGGCAATCAGAGTTCTGCATGGAATTGATTTCTTTAAACAACTTTGGAAGAGCTTCATGCAAGGAACATCCATGGCAAGTTTCATCATCTTTGGCCCAGTGGTTTCAGAGGAAATGTCGTTTGAATGAAAAGTTTACGGACGGACGACGGACGGACGGACAAATTGCGATCACAAAAGCTCACCTTGTCACTCTGTGACAGGTGAGCTAAAAAGACAATGTGAACAGACATACCTGCAAACTCTTCCCAGTCATGTTATGTTGGAAAACATCATTATTCATGTATAAAGAACCCCGATTTCTGATACTGAAGGCTGTAAATGTGATGCTGTCAATACGCTGGTACTGCAAATCCATCATGTAATTGATATGCAATGTCCCTAGCAAAATATAATAAATGTGAATTAATCTCAATGCTATCACCATCTTTTCCCCAACTAACAAACTTAACATCTTTGAGAAAGCAGGTAACAGGTTAGAATAAGGCTTATTCCAAGTCTTTTCAGTTTTATCAAATATCCTGATATGATTTTATATTCTTAAAAAAATGACAAGTTTTTAGAAATTCTAAATAGATCTTTTTTGTTATAAAGGTAACCTCTAGAAGTAGATATGTAAATAAATAAGTAGCAACGCCACACCATTAAATGCCTGTGTTGTTGTTGTCTACCTCATAAAACAGTGTTATCTGCAGGCAGTGACATTTTCAGAAATAATATCACTCGATCCCGTTCACTTTGTGACCACTTAGTAATACATAGTTCCACTGCAATTTACTGCTTTTATTTGTCTAGGCTTTCTTACCTCCATCAACTATTGTCATGTTTTCTACATTTGCTACAATGCCCTCCACAACAACTGTGACCCCAGCTACCCTTAGTTCACCTTGAAGTGTTGTAGAACTACCATGGTAAAGTGATACATCCATCGGCAGGGCACCAGTACCTATGATAAATATATCAAAAGTTTTCAGTGGGTAGATATTCTAACAGTACCCTAGGGCAAGGTACACTAAATATACATTTTCATACAACTATACGATTCTAAAACTAAGTTTCCAGCCATTCAATGTTACTATGATAGCAATAAACTTTTTGTGTTTGAATAACATTTAAAAGGAAAATCAAAAAGATAATTATTTTACAATTAAAAAAAAGTCTCCACTACATTTCATTTACCATGAAGAATACGAGTCATAACAAAGGGGCAGAATTCAGGAACAGAAGAAAACTGTAAAATTAATAATAACAAGAGGACCATGATGGCCCAGTATAGATTATATCTGACCAGTGGTAAAGGGGATACCCCCAAATGTGTTCAAATCTGGACAAATCAAGGGCCATAACTTCACTGAAAATCACTGAACTGGAACATGCTGATAAAATGTAAAATTAATATGAAAACTAACCAGGGATTATGGAGAACATACACAGACAAACTTTATGACATACATACATACATCGAACATACATACATACATACATACATACAGAGAAGCAAAATACAAAAACTATGTTTCCGAAATAATCATTCCTGTAAATTTCATTTAAAGCTGACCAAAGGTTTGGACAAATCAAGGGCCGTAACTCTGTTAAAAATCATCCGGCCAGTATATGCCTAAATTATGCATAACAGCACTTGCTAATGATCAGTGCTGTGAAGTTTCATCAAAATCTAACCAGCAATTATGGAGATATGCCCTGAATTGTATTGTATTAAAATTTGGACAAATCAAGGACCATAACTTTGCTAAAAGTCATTAGACTGGAACACAACAATAATAAGTGAAACTGCTCTTACTTATATTCATTCCAATTAGCAGTTATGGAATATGCCTAAATGTATTCAAATTTGGGCAAATAAAGGATCACAACTCTGCTGAAAAAGAGCCAACCAGAACACATCACTTGGTAATGGTCATTCCTGTTAAGTTTTGTTAAAATCTGTCAGGGATTAGGGAGATATGCCCATATGTGTTCAAATTTGGACAAATCAAGGCCCATAACTTTACTGAAAATCAATGAACAGGAACATGCCATTGATATGTGCAACTAGGCTTGGTATCAATATATCATAGCAAGTTCCACTGAAATGCAACCAGTGTTTATGAAGAAGAAGCACAGACAAACTTTGTGACATACAGACAGACAGACAGACAGACAGACAGACAAACAGATGAAGAGGGAGGGGTGGGGGGCAGGGAAAGACATAAATATGTCACCCTCTGCTTTGCCTTCAGACAGCAGTAATATTCATTCAGGTACAAATATCCAGTATTTTAACCAAGCTTTTGCATTTAAGTAAAAAGCTGTTAAAGTGTACAGGTGAATACATCTAAAGATTAGATGAAAAATGAAATTAGTACTTATACCAGTATTCTGGTGTGTACATTGCACCAAAGGCTAAAAATGTCTCATGAAATTCTTACACATATATGTAATCAATAATTATTTCAACAAATCACAGAAGAAAAGTCATCATGCATGCATTTCACATAAACAAGTTCCTCACAAAGGAACTCCATGCACATTTTAACAATAACATTTTTTTTTAAATTTGCCACTAAAATGCATTTTCCAACTGTATATTTCTTTGTCATGCAAACTTGGTTTCTTCTACATGCATTTCAGTCACCAGATTTCCAAGTTACATAAACATTTCCTTATTTTCAAGTTACATATATATTTTCTTGTTTTCTAATCATATAGTAACATAAAAAGAAAGGAAGATTTTGCAAGCAAGTCGTGCTGTTCCTTTATAATACCTTTGTCTGCATACCTTTTAATTCTGCAATTCAACAACAAGTGGTGTTGTCATTTACAGTAAAACTAGCCCTGTTACTTATGGGGATTAAACTACTAAAACTTCAGATTATGAACAATTCCATCTGGGTCAAAGGGACAAAAAAATCAGCTAAAACGAATTCATTCAAGGCTAAAGGTCACTGCATTAACCTTTCAAAATCTAACTAATTGTACATAAAAATGACAAAATGCAATTTAACTTTAAAAATGAGCTAAATTTCAGTCTTCTATGTTTCTTTAAGTGCATACCATCCAATTACATACCTATGAAGAGTGTTTGATTGTAACCCACATGTATGTGTCCTGTTCTGTCACCCTCGGTGAAACCTACAATCAAGTTGATCTGGTCTGTATGTCGACTTCTTACCATTGCTAGTTGTACCTTCTCATACATCTGAAATATGACAAGGGAGATATGAAAAAAAAACAAAGCAGAAAGTATGCCTAAAAATAATTTTACCATGTTACAAGACAGCAAAAAGGTAACTGTATTTATAGAAATAAAAAGACAAAACAGACTTTGCTCTTTAAGAATAAAGCATTTGAAAGTGTTAACATGTAAAATATGTGACAACGATTTCAAATAAAAGATATATTAAGACTGACATGTAAAATATGTGACAAGGATTTCAAATAAAAGATATATTAAGACTGAGGCAATATTTTTTCAGTTTATTCTTGAAATAGTGCAGTCAAAAACAAAGTGGTGTAATTTGGTTGTTCTTGTTATGAATACAGTATCTTATTGGCATTTATTAGAAGGAAGAATGTGGTACAAACATTTCTTTATGATTTCGGTTTCACCATTCTCATTCAAATTCTATCTTACAGTTAAAAGATTTCCTTAGACAAAATGACCAAAGAACAAATGGACTTAAATCACCCTCTCTTGCTGAGATACAAAAACAATATGAAACATTAACTGTAAACACAGCTAGAACAACTTGCCTACCTTCAGATAATCAAGAACAATGTCTTCATCTGTATTATTTAGTGGTGTTGCTACAGTCACTGATGGTGGATACAGGCCTGGCCATATCCATAGTATCACACTGGCTTTTGTGTAATCAGGGTAAGTGTCAGTTAGATTTCGCTGGGGATTTTTGGGTTGGAGTCCCTTGTTGTTTAAGTACAAGGTTCGGTTGTCAATGAAGTCTTCTGGTACTGTTCCATTTATAAGCTCTGGTAGTTTATGTATGTAGACAGTGCCTGGGCCTCCTGGTTCTGCTCGTGATCCACCAGAACCTCCACGGTTGATAAAGTCTCCTGTGGTGCAGATCAAACATGTCAGTCAAATATAAGTCAATAAGAAACAATCAAACAAAAATTCCGAAAACAAAATGAAAAATTTCTAGTGGATTATTTTTTTCCATTGCCTACAATTCATAACAATTTAACTGATGAAGTTACAATAGCCCCTTTTTTTCATTTAAGAGTTAAAACAATAAATGTAAACTGTTTATGGATTACATCAAAGTTGATTTTTCAAACCAAAGTAACCTTTAACTTTGCATCTTAAACATGTACCAACTCATGGTAGCTTGATTCCTTAACAAATACAAAGGGTTGATAAGGTCAGGGTTTAATTCCATAAATGGGTCTGTGGATTTTTTCCAGAGAAAATCAAAATAAACCAAGAGACAAAATTTACTTGATAACAAGCTTAAGAAATTCCAGTCAGTTTGCCTGACCAGCAAAAGCTTTCCTGTCTTTATTTGCAACACAAATAGAATTTCTAAAGCCTTACCAACAAAGAAGTTGTACATGTAGTACAATGTCACCCTGCCTCCACCTCCTCCACCGCCATGCTTCAGTGAGCTTCCCCCATAACCTGCTCCACCTGAGGCATCTATTTCCCCACTACCATCTATTGTGTAAGTCTCAATGTGTATGGTACCACCACTGCCACCTCCTGCTGATAAAGACCTCCAGTCACCACCCTGAGCCATCAAATATCCATCCACTGTCAATGTATGGTTCACTTTCAGGTAGATTCGACCTCCACCAATTCCTCCTAAGTGAGGAAATTTAGAATGTCCACCGTTTTTACCAAACTTGGTGGGATACAAAAATGAAGCATGAGCTCCACCCACAATAGGCTGACCTTCACCCTGACCTCCATTGCCACCATGACCTGCACCAGAACTTCCATCTAGACTGCTGTGTCCTGCACCAATACCTGTAAAAAACATTTCCTTGTAATGTAAATAAAAATTTAAAACAATACATGTAATTACTTTTCTTCTTTTATAAGTGACAGGAAGAGTGTCCTGCTATGAGTAAATTGTTGCTAGAAGGATGCAAAAAGACAGTCATACCTTCATGCTGAAGTTTGTAAGGACATCCTTCTGTGACAGTCAGTAAACCATAAGGCTCTATTGTAACATTGTAGTAGTCCAGCTTCAGATCATTTGATGTAAGCTGAAAATAAAAGATGTAATATATACAGAAAGATAATGGTTTGAAACTATCTACATATCAATCAATCAAATGCAATTCATGAAAGTCCAAGTTAAGAAAGGATTTCCTTATGTGTGTGTTATCAAGAATCTACAGCAGGTTTTATCTTTTACTCCTAGATTCAAAAGATAAAATGCTCACAGTTGACTTCCCTGAATTTTACAGGGACCTGCACCTATAAATTCATGGAATATACACTCACATGACAAACGACTTCCTTAAACATTCAGTTCAGATATGTAAAAGATGAGGGTCATTTACATACAGATAAATTTCTTCATCCACATTTATCCAGTATTCTAACCCTGAAAGCTGGTATCCGACGTGAGCAAGATAAGCTCTGGTTTTCAACTTACTAGCTGTACAAATGTAAGAAGGATTTACTCACCCTTGCCCCACTGCGTACAGTCAGCGTAGTTCCAACAAGCGTGGTTAATGCTTCCTCATCCGTGAAGACTCTCACTGACCCAAATGTCTTAATGTCAAGGTTATCTATAAAGTTCTCTGCAACTTTGTGGTGGTCAATGGTCAAATTACATCTAGCATTCACAGTGAAGTTGTCCATGGCATGGAAATAGCCTGTAATATATAAAAGTTTAAACAGGAAGCTGTAGAAACTGTAGGTTCCTAGTCTAGTTAGAGTTGTTTGTTTGAGATTAAAACAAATCCAGTGTACTGTAATAAACATTTGTGCGTAAAAAAAGTTCAAAAATAAGCAAAATCTTCAGATGTAAAGCCAGGAATAAGTAAAACATATATCATTTACTTCTAACACTGTTCGATTATATAAAAGTATACTTTTTTACAACAGTGTTTGCATAAACATACCTTTTATATACATGTCTATTCCTCTACAGTCCAGTTCAAGTGGTAGATTAACACTAGATTCTCTCTGAGACAGTATGCCAAATGTCTGTAGTACTCTGCTCTGGGTACTGTTATACATCTGTGACCGTCTAACAGTAAGCCTGCCTGTATCATCACCTGTAACCTCATGGGCTGTAAGGCTCATCTCTCCACCATCTAAGTTCAGAGAAGCCCCACCTATTATGTCCATCTGCAAAATAAAGACACATATTTACCATAAACAGTAAAACAGTCATTTTTTAAATACTGAGACACTCCCACTATTTGTGCTTTTAGGGAAGAAATCACTTTCTTTAACTTCTACAAGAAAAGCAAATAAATAATGTCTAACTAATGTGCTAAAACAAACAAAAACAGAACTTAAATTTTTTTTTAAAATCAAATTAAACTGCACCAGATAAGTTAGCCTTTGAATTTTAAACTGAAAAGAGACAAAGCCAAACCAAGTATCCTTCAGTTGATGTTATATAAAGGTCCATGAAGTTTCCTCTGCTTTATGCAGATGACATTGTCAACATTTGGTGTTTCTTACCTTATCAAATGTAAAGCTTCTGCTATTTTCCTCGGGGAAAATATAGCTTGCACCATTTCCATTACTGTATTGGGTCTGGGTTTTCGAGGCTGGATCTTCTCTTACATAGATTTCTATCTCACTCAATGAAACATAGCTCCTGGTAGCTTTCAGATGTATAGTAATCTGAAAGTAAAATGTTTACAGGTTTCAAATGGCTTGTAATAAAAATATCTTAAAACATGAACCATGTTGTCCATTTACATCTTAAAGTTATATTAGTGTCCAAGATGACAGAAATGCCTTACAACCAAGATAAATGCTGAAAACACCGTGAATGTTAAGAAATCATGCAAACTATAGAAACACAAGAGGTCTTTCACGTAAAAAATGGATGTACATGAAAATATAACTACCAGTATTGTTGTAATTTTAATTTACAACTGAGCAAGTCATTTTCTTCAATATTCAACTGTATTCAATATGAGTAAACATTTTTTCATAAAGAACATATTCAAGTAAAAACACTGTAAAATTAGTTTTTCTACATGAACAAATCTGTGCAAACTGATTTTTGTAAGATTTTCAGGATAACTTTGATCAGTTATATAACTTCAAACTACCAAAGTAAAGCATAATTTCTTATCAGGGGTCTGCATTTCACTGCCACTTCAACTTAGTCAAAACAAATATTGTTATTTTTTCTACACATGAGTGCAATATTCCTTTTCAGTGCTCCTTTTTATGTCCAAACATTTTGCTCAGGAACAAAAACTTTTGAAACTACTATTGGCAACTAGCACTTTCTATTTACACAGAGGTGGTTAAGTTACATAATTATATGCACCAGGATATCTTGTTATATAAGAATACCTTGTCAATGTTATCCTTGATTTCTACAGTTCCATACTGGTCTGTTTCACTTTGGGTTCCACAATAGTCTGTGTTAACATAACCATCTGTATGACTAGTGGTAGATCCACCTGCCAGTGAACTTCCCACAGCATAGTATGTAGCGACACTGCCAATGCCCCTGAAATAATGTGGAAATATTATGTCTTTATGTATGCAACAGTATAGTGAAATGCTATTTATAACACCTTTAATTGTGCATGTTGTATAAGCACTGGAATATACTTGGCCTCGAAACAAAATCTAGAAAACCTTTAATCACATGACTACTTTTATCAAAATTAATTAATCAAACTTGATTACTTTATGCATTGTGGACTACAACATTTCTGCCAACCTGAAAATCATATTTAACATAAACATATAAACAGCAGAATCTAAAATTTAAAAAAGTTCTTATCCGTAATCATTTAAGGGAGACAACTTTTAACTTTTCAATCAAAATTTTAATTAATCAGATATTCAAAGTTGTCCCCCTTTTGCAATTTTCATGAATGTATTAGATAAGCAACTTTATCCCCCTTCTGCGTTTCTATGAATAGATTAGATAAGCTGAACAAATTCTGAAACCTACCCTACACTTTTACAGTATGGAAATATGCGAAGATACTCCACGTAAGTTTTGTAGGGCAGATCAATGACAAGTGTAGCCTGACTAGTCTGTGACAAATAGATGGAGTTCACATTCACTTTGTCATGAGTGAAAAGTTGGCTGATTGGATACACTGGTGAATAGTAATCATAATGTCCACTCTTGTAATAATGCTGGCCGAAATAGGGGCGTGAATCTGTTGTTATGTTTACACCACTGTGACTGTGAAAAACCATTTCTGGGTAACTTCTGGTGGAGTAGTAATTGCCACTCAAATCTAGACGCTCCACTTCAGATATTCTGTGGCTTGTAGAGTAGCCATTGTTGTCTACCATCAGATGTCTGTACGCTGGCTTGACAAAGTGTGACTCAAGATAGACAGTCCCTGGGCCACCATACTGGTCTGTTCCCCACCCACCATGTACAAGGTATTTGCCGGTGAAATGGTTCTGATCAGTGTGGTAGATAGCAATTCTTCCACCTGCTCCTCCGCCACCATAACTACCACCTGTAAAAACCAAACAATAAACCTTACTCTAATGTATGATCAAATATAACACCAGGAATACACAGCTGACTCTTCTCGCATATAATTCATATAATGCATATTTCTACAGTTTCTTTAACTAAATGCAAATATGTAAGTGCATAGAACTGCTGCTAATGCAATGTTAGTTACTAGCTGTAATGGACAGCAATTTTTGGTATGTCACCAGATTTCATAAATTACAGTACATTTTTATATTTCAAGAACACTTTTTGGTAAACACCTGCCTAATTACATTTACACTTTTAGGCTAACTGCCAATCAGTCAGGTTAAATCATAAAAACAAATCACAATATATCCCTACATTTTCACAACTGCCTTTATCAGGTTCCTTTATTAAGACAATCTAGGGCAACTACTATCTAATTACTAAGTCTTTAAATAGAAGTATTCATAGTGTTATAACAGACTATACCTGCACCACCAGTTACTTCAATAGATCCTGTTCCATCTAAATGATTGGCCGATACATACAAAGAACCCCCTGCCCCACCTCCTGCCTTACTGTCTCCGCCTCTCTCACCATTACTATGTAAACGACCTTCAACTCGGAGTTCATCCTTAATGTACATGTGTATGATGCCTGGTAAGAAAAAAAAAAAATTAACCATCTTTTTTTCACTGAATCAGTATTACTCGAGTAATTACACTTTCAAGAGAGACAAATTCAACTTTTGAGTATTGTAATTGATGAAACTTTGCAAAAACATTTTGCTTTGTTAAGATTAATTTCAGCACACAAAAAATGATACACATATATATAGGGCTCTGGATATTTTTAAATTTTAATGTTTATAACTGTTAATACCTCTGATTATAAGCACCTCTTCCTCAGTCATGTTCACAAAAATGGCAGTTTCAATTTAGACTGACATGTCTTGGTACCACTATGTCATAAAGACTAAATGTCATCTCTTCACAACTGCATTTTGAAAACATGCTCTTATCAATTCTTATCAGCAGGACTTTTGATTTAAGTCATATGCATAAATTTAGCTGAAATAACAATTTATCAAAGAAATATCAATACAGCTACAAATGTATTACCTCCACCCCTGCCTCCATTTCCACTGGGTGAATTTCCACCTCCACTTCCCATCTCAGTGGGGAAATACACAGAATCATAGGCATAGGCTGAGAAGTATCCATTTCTACATCTTCCACCCCTACCTCCATGCCCTCCTCCTGTCCCGCCTCCTTCATTATTGTTGGCATTTCTACCACCCCCAGGACCCTCACTTCCAGGATAGCCTGTATAGTCAGCATGAAAGTCTCCTGAAAAGTGAAAAACTTGAAATATTTCAAACCAGTTGTTTCAACTTCAAAGATTTTCTAGCTTGGCAGTCTATGGAAATTAATTTAATTTCTAACTAAGTTATTTAATGCAAACAATACAGTACGCGCCAGGAGGAACTCACATTTTCCGGTCTATTTCGCGGACGAGGAAAAAAAAAATCCACTGCGACATCGAGGAAAAAAACGGATTTCCTCGATGTCTCGACATCGCGAAATATCTCGGCGATATTTGACGACCAGCGCGAAAATAATTATAGTCATAACTCACCTGGATAAGCTGAACATTTAAAGAAATGACCGTAATAAAACTGTGCATTTTACGTCTGCCAATTATGTGACATTTGGTAAAATTAAAACCAAATTTCTAATACATTTGCTGTGTAGGTTTATGTGTACTTCCATTGTTGAAAACGCTCTTTACTGTATAGCAAAATCGATCAATAATTTTGTCAAGCGCATAGACGATACAGATGTCGCAGTAGGGTTTACATGTTGTATGTTTTCTTTAAATATAGGAAAGCAGTTTTAACACGTGTAAATCGAAAACCAGTCAATATATTTTCTCAAAATAGGGTCAGCTGTTCCGAGAAGCAATTATTACTTTCGGTTTTGAATTGTCTTTCATTCTGTTAACAAATACGAGCATATTTGTAAACAAATGCATCAGAATGAGAGTTTTATACATTTAAATGATATTTTAAAGTGTAAAATTCGCCGAAATGCGTGTAATCAGGAACTTTGTGAGTCTCGATACGTCAATTCTTACCTGTGAAAAAGTTCGCGGAACCATTTAGCGGACGTCCGCCGCGATATTTGGTGACCATGTCCACGGTGGTGATCCTCGAAATGCGGCGGATTTGGTCGCGTTTTAAGGAATGGGTAGTCCGCGACGACCTCGAGGAAAACGAGAGTTCCTCCTGGCACGTACTGTAGTCATTTTGTAACAGAATTATAATATAACAAGCTAATTAAATACATGATGGAGTAATATTTATAGATAAAAATATTGAAAGGAAGAGAAATGATATAATAACATGTGCCAAGACAGTGTTAATCTTTACTTTTTTTCTTAGGCCACGATTTTTTAATATATTGGTTTACAAAACCGCCGACCCTAATTTCTTGGAAAGTGGAAAAAAAATAAAATCATAAAATCGTCCTTTTTTTATATGTTTCATTTCCGACCACTCAGAAAAGGGACGAAAACAATAAAAAAAAGTCACTTCGAGTACGAATGCTAATAAAAGTGAGTAAATACGAATGCCATTTAACAATATAAAACACAAATAACCATTTAATTTTCAAAATAAATAATACCAGAAGAGCAATGTCGTAAACAATGATCACTTTTGAGGTCATTGCCATTTTCAGAAAATGGGGTTACTACAGTACAGCTCCCGCGACGTGTACAAATTTTGTGCTTCCTCCGCGATCGCGGTTGACGCAAACCTCCGAAATCCGCGGAGTTTCTCCTTGAAAAGCGCTCATAATCTCCGCGAATTAAGTTTAAACACAATCTCCGCATTTTTAAGAGTTTTAGAGCGTTACCGTGGAGATTCTACGCGAATATGCTAATGTTCCATCACCAGAGTTTTGACAAATTATTTTCCCATTTGAAGGTGAGAAAAAAATAATCATAAAATGTATACACTTAAAATGCTTTAATCAAGAACATACAGTACGTAATGACAATAATGAAACTGTCATTGTATACTTTCGTTTTTGAATTTTTCGAAACGCTTGTTATTATATAGCAAAACCGATCAATAATTTTTGCCAAGCACCTAGACGATACAGATGTCGCAGCAGAGTTCATGATTTCCCAAAAATTGGAAAACAGTTTAACACGTGTTGATTGTAAACCGGTCAATTCATTTTCTGAAAATATGATCAGCTGTTTGGTGAAGCAATTGCTTTGAAATGTCATTCTTTGTGTAAACAAATAGGAGCGTTCGTACACAACTGCATCAGAATTAGAGCCCATTTGTTCGAATTTTGAGTGTTTAAATTAGATGTATTAACTTTTCGCAGTTTGATTATCATTTATAATTTATTTGCGAGTGGATTAACGCAAGCGCGGCACCGATTAAAAAAGTTGCAGAAATTAAAGTTAATTAACAAGCTGTCAGGTAGGTGTGTAAATCTATTCATAATCGGCTGTGTTTCTTTTCTACAAATACCCTCATTTCACGCATTCAGTATTAATGATTGAGTCGTACAAAACCAAACTTGTTCAGTGAACAAAGCCAACATTGTCTAAATAAAAAAAGTCCAGATATATGTCAAAGATATTAAATATCTTATTCACAAAACATCACTAAAAAATCGGTTTTCACGGAAAAAGCATGGTACATTTCCCGCTCTAAAGAGCACATGGTGTCTGAAGCTTGTAAAGTGACGTAATGTGAAAACCATTTATGGAAAATTACTGTCGCTCAATGTAAAAGGTAATATCTTATATTTAGGAACCAATTAACGATTGAGACACAATATTGTATGCGTGTACAGATCATAGGTCATGAGACCAACATATGATATCGTGTATTTTTAAGTCATTTGTAAAAAACATTGTAACGAATAAAAATATAAAGCATCCTAAAACATGAAGGTAAAAAGAGTAAGTAAATATGAAATTTCACTAGAAAATAAACAATATAGTCAACTGAATGCATAAACAAATCGCGGAGATTCGCAGAGGATTCACAGTAAATTCCGTCAGTTTTCAGACAACGTCTCCGCGACTCCTCCACGATTTAGGAAGTTTCTCAAAGTTTCTCCGCGATTTTCCTCCTTATGTCCTGGGAGTTAAAGAGAAAAATGTACATATCGCGGGAGCAGTACTGTACACTCCTCCTCTCTTGCATTCAGATATTTCGTTGGTGAAAAAGATACTAAATTTTTGTAATACATTTGACGAGTTAGCTTTATCTGTTTTAAAAGAATAAGGGTATACTTTTCTTGTTAATGCCTTAATATCTGAAGAAATTAACACATGTTGTTTCAACTGAAAATGTTTTTTTTTTTTTTTTTTTTCGACCGCCCAACGGACCATTTTCTGAAAAAATTTTGTAAACCAATAAATAAAAAAGTCGTGGCCTTACCTGACAAATCTATTGTAACATTTGTGGCATTCAGTTGGAGACTATTAGTTCTCACATAACCATTTCCGTTGACAACCAGCCTTGTTACCACCAGGTTCATCTGCTCCACAGCAGTCAGGGGCTCAAACTTTCCACCTGCACGAATTGAAATATTTGTTGCAACAAGAGTCCCTTCTTTGTAGCCATCCGAGTTGGCGTAAGACCAGATGTACAGTTTTCCTTCATTTTCCACAGCAATCACATTCATGCCTTCAATTGTTCCATTGATCTCTGCCCACACTTCACGCAGGGTTACTTTTGAAGGCACTTCAATTCTACTGTACCTGTGTCATAACAAAACTAAATGATATTCATGTTCAGGCACAAAAAAAAGTACATTCGGTTTCAGTGATATTAATTTTCAATGCACCCTTTATTAACTAAATTTCTCTAAGTTTGTTTCTGAAATTCAAAACTCTTTCAGCATAATACCACAGTCGATAAGGGAAACAGTTACATTCCAGTACAATTTACAATTTTTCAATCATGTTATGCTTAAGTAAACCCTGTAGGAAGACTGCATATCAAATCAAAGCACTTTTTACGTAGATTCCATACATCAGATTGGTCCTTGTAAACTTAATACTTTGCTACCATGGCAGATTTTATGCTCCTTTAGGGTGAAAGTCATGTGATTCTTAACTATAATTATGTTACCCTCACATAATGTAATACAGTTATTATACCTGTATGCAGCCAGATTGGTTGGTAAATAAACATCAACATCCCTCAGTCCAAAAGTCTGATTTTTCCCAGCATGCAACACACCAGAAGTGTCACCCCAGAGAAAACCAACACGTACATCAATGACCTCATTGTCTGTGTCACTAAGTATGGCGACATGAGCATTTCCACGTACATCAAGCTCTTTGAAACTATAGGTCAGTCTGTCATGATACAACCATGTTACGCCACCTGTGTGACTGATATCTTTATATTCTCCATTTAAGAGGTTGATGAGGAAGCCAGCATTGTAGTCAGCTGCATGAGGATAGGCGTGTCCATTATTGTCGATGGTCAGTTTTTGCTTGTGTAATGTACCGTTATCGTATCTGGATTCAAGATAGGCTGTCCCTGCTCCACCACTCTCACTGTTACTCACCCCTTGATATATACAAGAGTAAGTGAGTGTCAAAATAATGTCTATATTGTTTAAAAGCAAAATTAATGGTATTTAGATGGTATTTAGAAATTTTTGGCAACTATATTATAATCAATTCAAAAAGATAATCAAAAAAACATATAGATATTTCTTTGATATTACAACATTTCATGTGTTAATATGACTGCTATGATGAAATCTACAATATAACTATATAATTTAATGCTTACCCAGTCATAATCATCTAAGGATTAAAATATGCTGAAAAAATCAACTCAAACCATAAATATTAACCTAAATTAAGTCAACTCATGTGTCTCACCTCCATAGGCCCTCATGGTGATATTAAATTTGTGGATGTTGTCACACTGTACTGAGATTCTACCACCAGCACCACCACCACCTGCCTGACCAGTGCTGCCACCTCCATTACCACCAAAGGCTGTGATTTTACCATGTCCAACTATTTCCTCACATACAATCCAGATGGCACCACCAGCTCCACCACCTAAAAAACAAAGCTATATTTTGGTCAACCTCATAGGAAAACAAACCCATCTATGGAATTCAGAGTGCAATCTACAATTTTGACTGTCAAACAACTTGTACAACGCATTTATCAGAACCTCTCTTAAACATTATTTCAGAAAATTTGTCCATTCCTAAGATGACAAAAAAATGTCACACAAGTGAGCTCAATTACAAGTAAACATGCAGAGTGGATGTAATGTGAAACTGCATATAATTAAAGGGGGAAAAAAGGAATGTGCCTGAAATTCATTTCAATTTCAATGTATTACTTACCTGCTCCCCTGTCAGATCTAGTATCTGGATTCATGCCATTAGCAGCGACCAGTCCATCAATGTCCACATGACGACTGCGTATCTCCAGCGTACTCCCTCCTGCCCCTCCAAGACCTTTGTACACAACCTTGTTTCCATAGGCATTGTCACCAAAGTACAATTCACCTGTAACATTGCACACAGACCATATATGTATATATTATGTCAAAGACTAAGAATTGTTAACCAAATATTAAAACAAGAATTACAACAAACTCGTTAATTTAAACCTCTGGATAAAATTGTTTCTTTCATCTGATCCTTAGAGAGGTTCACATCATGAAGGATAACTAAACCAAACCAAAAAAAAAACAGAAACATTTTGCAGACATACAAAACTTTCTAAATTCTATTAAATCATTTACTAAGTTACTGGTACTTGGCAGAAAACTTGAAATATGCTAGTTTCATTTTAAAATGATAAAAAATGCCTATGGCTACTTATCGCTTTGTATTGCTAAGTAAAAGTTATAGTAATATCTATAGATGGGGTAGTGATGTTACATAATTCAGTTTCACTTAAATGACACCAAATACAGTATCACCTACCATAATGATACCCATTTCCACCAGAGGAGCCTGCTGTCTTGGGCTCATATATGGAGTCATATCCTGTCCCTACTGAGGTCAGTCCTGAACCACGTCCACCGCTGCCCCCATGACCACCACCACTCCCGCCAGTGGTTGAATCTTCAGACAGGCAAAAAAGATATCACATCTAGGTTTAACAGGGATTTATTTCCCTTTTTAACTAAATGAGCTTAGCTAATGCTAAAACCAAATCTAAAATGAAAGCTTTTGAAACAAGAAATCAGTAGAACCGATGGATGCTCCCCGAATAAATGCCAATTCCAAAAGGGCTATTGTTTCATATGTATTTTTTTTGCACTTCTCCTCATAGAGATCTATCTACCAATAAAGTTTCATGTTTATATCTCTTATACTTTGTGAGATATGCCCCGGACAAAAAATAAGTATGAGAAATTTCAAAAGGCAATAACTCAAAAATTAATAAAGCAAGAGTAATGGTTCTTGTGCCCTGCACTGCTCATCAATGAGATCTATCTACTTATAAAGTTTCAAGTTGATAACTCTTATACTTTGTGAGATATGCCCCAGACAAAAAATAAGTATGAGAAATTTCAAAGGGCAATAACTCAAAAATTAATAAAGCAAGAGTTATGGTTCTTGTGCACTGCACTGCTCCTTAATGAGATCTAAATACCTATGAAGTTTGGTCTTGATAACTCTCATAGTTTTTGTGTTATGCTCTGGACAAAATTATGACGGACGGACTGACAGACGGGATTGACGGACGGACAAAGCGGTAACTATATGCTCGCCCTTCTGAGAGCATAAAAAAAATGTATTAAATAAAACAATTATTATTCAATTTGCCAAAAAATCTTTAACGGTTATTTATGACATAAAATAGGAGATGGATGAAGACATATACTGGGTATGTAGTATCTGCTGTTTATCTCACACAGTTAAACAAAGTCAAATCCAGACACATATGCATGAGTGTAGGAAAGTAAGACATACATACCAACTCCAGGCCTAGGTCCTTTCTGATTAGAGTTAGGCTGGAACCCTGCACCACTGAGATCCAGCTTTCCACCAGAGTATACAGCAAGCAAGTGGTGTACTGTCATGTTCAAGGCAGAATTGACCTTGAAATGACCTCCTCCATATATCTAGTAACAAAAACAAAATTAACAGAACTGGGAAAAGAGTTAAGATACATGAGTAGCAAAACAACACTGATAAACATATGAAAATAATAAATTAAAAGATAAACAAATTACAAGTAGAAAATTCAATGAAAGTTTACTAAAAATCATCAGTGCCAACATGCAAGAAATGATATATACAATGTTTGCAGGCATATAAAATGAAGTGGAATATAATTGTTTGGATGCAGAACAAAGTGTTTCAATGAAATTTATTATGAGAAGAAAATATGATACTTTTCCTCTGAAACAATAAAACTAAAGAGCCCACTTAATGAATGAATAAATCTCAAATAACTAACAGATATATTTGTAGCATCCATATTAAAGGTGTCTTGGTATGTGTAAGACTTCATTTCAAATGTTCCTCCTTCCTGAATATGTAGTGTCTTCAGGGAAACCATTGCCTCAGAGTGATTGGTTGCTATGCTACCAGTTGTATCCATGGTAACCAAACCTTCTTTGAACACATACAGGTCTTCTATACCTGATACCTGGAATCAATTATAGAATGAAACAATTATGTTTTTACAGCTTTTATACTTCTTTCACCTGGTCTGTTTTAGAAACCAGACCAACAGATGGCTGTCACCACCACAAATCCATGGGCATACAAAATCACAAAACTTGACCAACTGTCTCCTATCCTCCTGAATCCTTTAACCAATAAACTTTATTTTGGAATATAAAACTGCATTGACTGTCCTACATATTGTAATTGGGACAACTTATTTCACACAAGGCACGAACAAATCTGCATTTGTTAGGAGTTATCAGGTTGAACAAATACTACTAACTAGACTGCAATAAATCCATTTCAAATGCTTCTTGTTTTGTACTGACCTTTTTTTTCAAATAAAAATAACTGACATATCTTTTCATATTATGCATAAAGCACTCTTAACACACAGCTCATGTTTACTAAATATATTTTATTGTTCCTAACCTTCCCAGAGGAGTAGAGCTTTGTCTTGTAGAAGAAGTTTCTTGGTGGGTATGTCATATGACCTTTTTGGTAAACATGTGTGTTAAATGGAACATCATAGGCTGTTTTGTTCACAGACAGTTCCTGGTTGTAGCCAACATGCAAATAACCTGAAAGTCAAAAGAAGTCTGCAATGTCTGCACTGGGCATTTATCTTTTTTATTTCTTTTTTTTTCATCATATAATTTTCTTTACACAATATGACATACCATATTTTTGAGCTTGAATTGTACATAAAAGACATCAGAAGCAAGTTACAAACACAAGCATAGGAAAGAAAGGTGACTGAATGTTCATACACAGTATCACTAAATAGATATTTTCAAAAGAAATACATTTACTTAAAAACCAAAACTTGGTAAAAGACTTGTTACAAAAAAGTGTGAATTTTATTGCATCACCTGTTTTATCACCAATGACTTTTCCCACATCTACTTTCACAATATCTTTGTAGTCATTGTTTGGCATAAATGCAAGATGAGAATAGCCTTTAAGATAGACTTCACTGAATGTAAACTGCTCATTGGGATCAGCAAATATCCACGTGGAAGCTCCACCCAGACCTATGTGTTTGTATCTATAAATAATCATGAAAGTATTTCATTCACTGCATGCTTGAGAAAATGTGTATTAAAACATCAAAACAAACCAGTATTGAATCTGCTGCAGTAAAAAAGTAAGCCATGTCCCTTTGATTAAGATACTACCGATAAGTCAAATCATTATTTACATCCTTTACTTGGCAAAAACTGTTTTTCAGCAGGCAGTTTGTTTTTCTTTTTTTTTTATTTGGAGCTACTTAGAACCAGGTTCTATTCCTCAAAGCAAAATGAACTTGTTCCCATTTCTTAATCATCTTTTTAAATCAACTTAGCAGTAGATCTTACATTTTTAAATAAGAGAAGAATGTGTTTATTCTTTATTTCACTAGCTTAAATGCAAGAACAGGACTACTGAGAGGTAGATTACAGAACTTACCTCAGTTCATCAGGGGATGGATCACTGAATATTTCAATCTCACTGAGTGCTACGTATGAGCCAGAGACTGCTACAAGGTCAACGTCTAGCCTGACAGCTTCCCGTCCTACAGGCAAGTCAATGTAGGAACCCTGGTGACCACTTGTGCTTGGTAAGATATAGTTACTAGTCACAGCAAATGTGGCATCTGTAAGCTTGTTAAAACCACTGATCTGTAGAAAAATTAATATTTAGAATGTACATAAAGTTCTAACAATGTTAATTACATTAACATTTCCACTACTGTTCTATGATAAAACTCACTGATGTAAAAAAAAAACTAGAATGCCAATGGGCAGCATGTCAAGCCTGCAAATGGAAAGCTGCCTATCTGGGGTGGAACTTTAAAATTAAAAATGTATGAAGGTCATCTGCCAAATCCTACAGATTTTGTGAAATGCTCAAAAGAAGTAAACACCAGATAAAATGAAATGGTTCATTTTAAATGCAGGCTGAAGTAACAGTTCTATACAATGCTCTTCCTCTCACTGTTCTCACTGTTCTCTATCTTTGTATAAGGTTTCAGCAAAGACTCTCTAGTAGTTATTGGATTGTACTTCAGAAAAAAAAAATAACAAGGGAAATAATTAAAAAGAAAGCCTTGCAGAGTTATTTGCTTTATACAGTGCACTTTTATCATTGTGTAAAGTTTTAACAAGGTCCCTCTAAAAAATTGTGAGTAATACTCTAGAAAATGAAAATTTAACAAAGGAAAGTAATTAAAAGTCTAAGCCAGGCACAGTTATGGGTCTTGTAATCTGTACTTCCATTATTGTCCTCTATTTCAGCGTGAAGTTTTAACAGAGTCCCTCTTATAGTTACTGAGTTTAGCTTCAGAAACAAAAATCAATAAAGGAAAATAATTACAAAATAAAGAAGACACTGTTTTCTTTTGTGCAATGCACTCCACCTCACTAAGACCTATCTACTGACAAAGTTTCAAGTCCAGAGAGTTATCTTCCAGTCAAAATTTATATATAAACTTGTCACTGTGACCTTGCTCTTTATATATAAACATGTCGCTGTTACCTTGCCCTTCCAGCTAAGGACGTGGGATTTGCAAGTAATACATTGACTCATCAAAATGAAAAAATGTGGCAAGGAATTTCAAAATCCTGCTATGAATGGAGAAATATGGTGCGGAAAAGGTCTATCGTAAAAAATTTTGACCTTTAAGCTGTATCTGTGACCTTGCCCTTTGAGCTAAGAACCTGGGTCTTGCACATGGCATGCTGTCTCATCAAGGTGAACAAAGTGCCAAGGTATTTAAATATTTTTCCTTGCATGGAGAAGTTATGACCCAGACAAGCCAATCTGGACGGACACATGCATGCATGTACATACACTGAACTGAGGTGCCAAATGTGTTGAAGCAGGGGCTTGATATTGTAAGTTTAGATGCAAATTCAACAGTACTGAAGAGTATACAAGCAATCAATTTCATTTGACGCATCTGAAACTACTAATAGAATATGACACAGCATGTGCAGTAATAACCCTCTTCAACTTAATTATAAAAACATGTTAAATAAGCATAATAAAATGACAGAAGAATCTGTTGTTTAACCTCTGATGACACCCACCTGGTTTATGCTGCAAACTCCAAAGATAGTAACTAATATCAAAAGAAATCATCTCCAAGATAAATCATACCAGTTACTAATTTTTATAACTATATGTATATTTCAACTACAAAATTACTGTTCTTAAGTGGCTCCAAAATACATTTACATATGATTTCAAAATTCTCATACCTTAAACTTGGTACTATGAGCAACAGTTGGGTAGACTTTGATCTTGTTGATGTACAACTGTTGGTTTAATGTGATCGTGATCCTTGCTGAAGAAGCAGAAGATGTGAAATAATCTGTCCAGGCTGAGCCAATGGTTTGGTCAAACAGATGGTGCAGTCGGTACTGGCGAGTAGGGTAATATGATACATAGATGGCTTGATTCACAGATACCTTGAACAACAGTAAATGTAAGCTGTCTTAATCTATTTTAACAAATATATGACTGGCATCTTGAAAAAAGAGAAGGAATATTTAACTAGTTGACTTTTACTGAGAGATAGAGCTGACAAAAACAAGGATATAGTAAGGACAAAGAAATAGTTTCTTCTTTTTTTATGTGCACTACTTATATTTCAACCAGTTACATCATGAGTGCACCTGTCTTCTAGTAATTATTTTAATGCAAATGTATAAAGATCAAATCAATCAAGTTGATTATTTGTTAGTCCTTACAGCAACACCATTACTTCAAAAACAATATTTACAAAGACAGAGAAAATCAAAACATAAATTGTAAGTCTAAGAAAGTCTCTAATTGAATAAATGTCATGTGAGAGTTTCTGTTATAGTTTTAAGATAGAACGTTTACAGTATGTCCATGAGTAGTTGTGTAAGATTGGCTAGTGCTGTAGGTAGCAGTAGATGAGGACAGATCAACACGATGCCCCTCATTCAAGATGGCCGTATCCTCAGCTATTGGCTTCTGTTTATTGTTGTCCACCTGTAGCATACTAAAGCAGAAAATTAACACTCAATCATTCAATGTTGTGTGTGTAAAAAGGCTTTAACATGACTTTTTTTTTAGTAACAGTAGTAAAAGGCAGTTTCATTTGACATTTATATTGTTTTATTGTTAGCTTTCAGACTGATGATGAAAAAATTCTTTGCTCTTAATGTGAACACTTTATTAAACATTATTGAGTATTTTAGTGTTTTTAAACCATGCCTAAAAACTTGTTATCAGGAAAGGGATCAGGTAGGGTAGTATAAATGCGATATACAACAACCTGCCTGAAAACTTAAATCATAGGTACATATAATTATTTTCACCTGTACAACCTCTCATTATCGTGGACATAAACAGTACCAGCAGCCCCTGCTTCAGCATTGGAACCAGGTTTGCCCCCAAATGTATCAAAGTATCCTCTGTAATGGGGTATTGTCACATGACGAGCATGGTACAAGGCTATCCTACCACCAGCACCTCCACCTCCCTTTGAGAGATCCCCTGAACCACCAAGTGCTTGTATATGACCTGTGTGGCTTCCTGTAACATAAATACTGTTATGAACACTTTTTTTTCTCATTTTAGAACATAATACTTGAATTATAAAACACTTTAACACAGACATATAAAGATATAACTTATTATAAAATACATTGTAGTACAATGTTATGAGAGCATACACCAGTGTACCTTTAAAATGAATTAAATAAATGTACTATGTACCTATGGCACATTAAGCTAAATGCTTATTTTCAATGGGGTCCAGAGACAGAAAATGAAAACTGAACTAAACATACATACATCAATGAAATATTACAAAACTGACTGGACAAAACTTAGGTTGAAAGAAAAAGTAAGCTCAGAATGTCAAAGAATAACTCATATCACTGACTAGATAAAGATATACTGAACCTTTAGTAAGCATGGTAAGTACATGTATTTGTCTTCTGCATTTTCACCATGAGGTGTTTAAAAGATGAATTTTAACAAGAGGGTTTGTACTGTTAAATATCTCTTATCATTTTAACTCTATCTGGAAGATACATGCAATTCCAGTCTTTAATACCATGGTATAAAAATGTTTGTTTGCTCTGGGGAAAAACAAAATTAAATGAATAGCTTCACTTCAACTTCAGATGAAGAAGCTGAAGAAGAGAAGTTAAGTCTCCCGTGGCTTTTTCAGAACAGGTACTGCCTTGAACACAGGAAGCAGTCATCATGTGGCAGTTATACTGCAAAAATTGACTCCCAAAAATGTGAAATAAATAAATCTTAAAAAAAAAACACTGCTGACCTGTGAAGTTATGAGTTTGTATTGTAATACTGCCCCCACTCCCTCCACTGGCTCCATTCACATTGCCATTTATTGTGTTCTTGCTATTTGCATCAATGAAACCATCAACAGCCAATGTATGGGCTATTTGCATATGAATGATTCCTCCACCTACAATATTAAACAGAAATCAGTCTGAATATCTATCTATCTCTCATTGTCAAACACCTCAGGGGGATGAACATGATGAAGAAATGTTTTGCATGATTTTCAAGAATGAATCGTCTGATTCTAGATAAAAATGTATAAATAATGAGTTAGAACAAATATCTTATATACATTAATGAACATTAATGAACAAAATGACATTTATATACGATACGAAAGCCTAGCTCTGAAATGATGAAAAATCGTTGAGTTCGAATATGACTGGTTACGAACCTTCACTTGAAATAGGCGAAGAAACAGTACGGAAAGAGGTAAGTAATCAATTAGGTTTAATAGAAACTCCCTGACTTTCATTTTAAACATGCTATTTTTGACAAATAGATTTACGAGGTAAAAATAAATGCGGAAAACACTTCGAGTTGTTCTTAAAAGTAGCGTCTGCGCAAAGTTGCACCTCCTCCAAAGAAGAGTACCGAAACGGTATAACTAATTATCGCATCTAAGTTAGATCCGCGGATCTAAGATATCAGATCTACGCATCTAAGATTTTTCTACGGACAGAGCTTTGTATGAGCAGATAATTGATTAGATCCAGGTATTTATTGTACAAATTGTTTAGAAGAATTATATAGAAATGTATGTTTCAACCAAATTTCGAATGAATATCTTTTTGGGGGATTGACAAATTCATGATTTTCTGTCTGAGGATCTAAGATTTTAGATCCGCGGATCCAAAATTTTACTACAGACATTTAGCTTCTTTAGAGCAGATAATTAATTAAATCCATGTATGTATTGTACAAATTGAAGAATTATATAGAAATGTATGTTTCAACCAAATTTTGAATAAATATCTTGGGTAAATTTTGGTTGTGAATAATGAGTTTCTGTCCGCGGATCTAAGATGTTAGATCCGCGGACAGAGCTTTGTACGGATAGATAAATGATAAACAAAAGTAGATACATATAAAATCGTTGAAATGTTTTTAATTTTTTAAATTTTTTAACCAATGTTTAAATTGTTCCTTTTTTTAAAAAAAGAAAGATCAAAAACGAATTATATAGAATGCATTGTTCTGTCCGCGGATCTAAGATGTTCTGTCTTAGGATCTGAGATTTTTCTATGGACAGGGCTTTGAACGGGCAGATGATTAAATGCTCAAAATTATTTATTAAATGAAATGAAGAATTACATAGAAATGTATGTTTCAACCACATTTCAAATGAGTCTTTTTTCAGGTATGAATATTTAAGGTGTTCTGTCCGCGGATCTAAGATGGAGATACTGAAATTCGTATCTATTAGTACGAATAGATAAACGATCGACTAAGGTATATTTTGTAAAGAGAAAACTTTGTATGATAAAATTCAATTGTTTTAGATAATGAGTAACATTTGAACGAATATTTTTTACAAACTTGTATGATTAAAGTTTTATTATTTTTCAGGTCGATTAATAGCAGATGGCCATTGCCCAGATGGAAAATATGCCATAGGATCTAAGTTTTTAACTGTATATATGATATAATAAAATAATTGAAACCAAGTTGGTTTGCATTTTTATTAAAAATAATCGGTAGTAATTGATAATAATACTTACTGTTTATATCCTCCAATCTTACCAATTGATATATCTTTATCAGAGAACATGGTCTTTATTAATGCCTTGTATGGAGAACTGGGGCGAATTCCTATGTTTATTCACAGAAAAATTGTACTGATTAAGTACTGGGCAAAAATTATAAACAGTGAAAACACATCAATTTTTTTCAAAACTTACAAAATGTTAAAAGATGAAGTTGACTCTGGGATTTTATACAGTGATAATTGGGCATATCAAATTAAACACAATTTAGACCAAATTGGCATGTCAAATATCTGGATTGAGCAAAAAGTTTCCAAAACTATGTTGCAATAAATAAAAATTCGAATACTTGACAACTATTACCAAACTTGGTATGCATGTATCAACAACACACCCAAACTTGAAACTTATTCAATATTTAAGCGTAAGTTTGAATTTGAAGAATATCTGAACCACATTAAAGATAAAAAATTAAGAATTACTTTAACGAAATTTCGTTTATCTTCCCATGAATTAAACATAGAAATTGGGAGATATAATAACACCCCAAGAAACCAAAGAATATGTTCTAAATGTACAATGAATTCAATTGAAAATGAATACCACTTTTTACTTGTGTGTCCAAAATACAGAGATCTAAGAAATAAATATTTCAAACGCTTTTTTTTTGTCATTGGCCAAACATCCATAAATTCGAGCAGCTTATGACGCTAAAATCAAGAAAAGACACAGAAAACATTGCAAACTTTTTATACCAAGCAAGCAAAACAAGAAATTCTATTTAATGTTTATTTTGACCTATGGTAACTGTTGTAATTACTTTGTTTTAACAATAAATAATACTTACTTAAGAATATGTATATATATATTTTTTGTACCAAATTGCTTCTCTGTTAATTACATGTTTTTGCTATGTATATTTTCTGTTGTTGCTATAAATGTCGTATGTGATATTTAATGCAATAAACAATATGTTATGTTATGTTATGTTATGTTATGTTATTATAACACCTCTTTCATAAATCGGTAGTTTTAACGTACGTCAATTATCTTAATCTGACGAGATCACCCGGATTATAACACCTCTTTAACTAATCGGTGGTGTTAAATCACGCGTCAATTACCACGTGTTTTTGAGAAACAAGTGCCATGTCGGGATTCTTCATCACAGTTAATCAAATCGGCTTTTGTTTTCATCTCAGATTTTAAGAAAAATGTAATTGCTATTATATTGCATATATTTATAGTTTTCATATTTCAACACTTTTTATCTTTCATATGTATTCACTTTTTCGTTATTCATGTGTGCTGTATATTCATGTTTCAATGAATTTTCTCCATGTATGAACGCAAGCAGTAGTAACCTGTTTGATACGCTGCGTTTATTCCGATACTGATCTTTCTTAAAAAAGGTTGTTTTTCAGATGATCGTCCAGAAATCTTAAATCTGCGGATAGAATAACTTAGATCCGCGGACAAAATTAGGCATTTCTTGTCACTAATAGGTATTTACTATTTATCATTCAAAACGTACATAAAACTTAGATCCGCAGACAGAAAATCTTGGATTTTTCAATCCCCAAAAAAGTTATTTATTCAAATTTGGTTGAAACATACATTCCTATATAATTCTTCAATTTATACCAGAAATGCCTGGATTAATTAATTCTCTGTCCTTAAGAAGCTATATGTCCGTAGAAAAATCTTTGATCCGCGGATCTAAAATCTAATTTCTTGTAACTAATAGTTTTTCAATCACCAAAAAAAGGTATTTATTCAAAATTTGGTTAAAACATACATTACTAATTCTTCAATTTGTACAATAAATACCTGGATTTAATTAATTCTCTGTTCTTAAGAAGCTAGATGTCCGTAGTAAAATCTTGGATTCGCGTATCTAACATCTTAGATCTGCGGACAGATAATCATGAATTTTTCAATTCCCAATAAAGACATTTATTCAATATTTGGTTGAAACATACATTTCTATATAATTCTTCAATTTGTACAATAAATACATGGATTTAATTAATTCTCTGCTCTTAAGAAGCTAAATGTCCGTAGTAAAATCTTGGATCCGCGTATCTAAAATCTTAGATTCGCGGACAGAAAATCATGAATTTTCATGATTCCAAAAAAGATATTCATTCGAAATTTGGTTGAAACATACATTTCTATATAATTCTTCAATTTGTACAATAAATACATGGATTTAATTAATTCTCTGCTCTTAAGAAGCTAAATGTCCTTAAAATTTTGTTTTGCATAAGAAAAAAATGTGCAGTAGCTTTAGATCTTAGAAAAAACTATGCAAAATGCCTAAGGACTTGAAAATAAATGTGATCCTAAAATTGGAAAGAAGATGAACTGAAACTAATGAACTGTGCATGGTTCGATATGGAGAAATACTTGTAAAATATAGATATTACAAGATTAAACAGAGACAACGTATACTATATTTCATGTATTACCTGTGCCACCATTACTCAGTGCACCGCCACTGCCAAACTGGTTGGGGATGTAAAGGCTTCCATATGGCATGTTGCGTTCGAGTCTGCAGGTTATATAACCAGCACAACCACCCCGCCCTCCGATACCACCATGGGAAGCCCCCGAGGAACCCAATATGCTCCATTTTCCAGGAGCTGTAAAGAAAAATTAACTTACTAGTGTGCTTTACATTTAAAAAAATGTGCTTTTATTTTATACAAATTTTAATTGAGTGCTAATATGATGAAGAAAAATCTTTGAAAATGCTTTAAACATGAATGAATGTATCATATCAGACATATTGCGGAAATTGTTTGCTAGCCTTTTTTACAGACGTTAAAATTTATATAAGAATTCCCATGAGTAAGCACCATCATTTCAATAATTTCATATGTAAATTATAGTTTATCAGTTTATAATCTTAAAACAAAACTCTAAAGATCTACCGTAACCGAAATAAGCCTCATGCACCGTTAAACCTACCTGGTCCTTGATCAGGGAGATAGCCCCCATTACTGACATCTAACAGACCACCATCATCAATTGTAAAATCTGTTGCTGTTATGTTAAGATGTCCACCTTTTATGAGACCACCGCCTTCCACAATTGCCCAGCCAAATGTCAAATTATAAGCATCATTGTCCGCGTTCGGATTTGAACAGTTTATGTACGATTCGGCTTTTATTACAGTCAGACCTTTGATAACGTAGTTGAGCGGAGGTCTTCGATTAGTTGAACCTGTTTTAAACAGCTTAAGAGCCCCACCTTGCATAAGCGTAAGATTATGAATATGATCGAAGGTTCCTTCAATATGCAGAAATACACTCTCAAGATAGGTCTCTGTTGCTAGTCCGAGATAGCCACCTTCATAGACATATGAACTAAAGGGAGTGTCCAAGAAGTGTCGTTTTAGATCCATCACCTGATAAGGTCCAACATGAATAAATCCAGTTCTGTCTCCTATCATATGTAAGAAATGCAAATTGCAGCCGTCCTTAAAAGGCTTGGGTAACAGAGCCAAGTGTGCGTTTCCGAATATTTGCAATTCGTTAAATCTGTAGTCGTCATTGCCTCCAGCTAGCCAGTGATCTGAAGATTCTGGCAATATCCAGGCTTTGAATCGGTCTTTTGACAGATCATTGTAATTCCGTATTAAATTTACTTCCTCCGTTGTACTACGCATTATATTATTCACGTAGAGAGTGCTATGGTTTTTATCCTCATTATAGATAAAAACTAGTCCAGGGCCACCTGATTCAGCATTACCAACTGAGTATCCTCCATGACACTGATACTCTCCCCAGTATGTTTTATTTGTCCAAAAGTAAATTGCAATACGCCCACCTGCACCGCCTCCGCCTGTTCCTCCTGCAAAACGACTTCCACCGTTTGCTGTGATGTTGCCAAAACCTCTAAAAATATTCGTATTTATTAAAATTGATCCCCCAGATCCACCACCCCCAGATGTTGACTTCCCGTTTCCACCGTTTGCTCTTATTTCCCCGTCAATCAAAAGGTCACCCGAGACATTTATATACAGTTTTCCACCACCCTGTCCCCCGCCATTTCTTCCACCTCCACCGGCACTTCCCATTTCTAATGGCTGGAAAAGATGGCCATATGGCTGTCCAGTCAAGTCCGTCCCGGCACCTTTCCCACTGGTACCTCCATGTCCTGCCCCGGAGGAACCGCTAGAACTAGTTGTTCCAAGACCTATGTTTACAGTACTAGTTTGAGGGTCTTCTGGTCTGTAGCCCAAAGAATCTGCATGGATCGTTGCGCCATAATCTAAGGTAATGTTTGTTGCAAATATTTTCATGTTTGGTCCAAAAAAGTTTGAACCACCTTCCATTAAAATAGCCTCAGTAGCTGTAAAAATGGATTGGGGATCTGAGACCGGGTCTGTAAGTATACTGATTGTTGCATTGTCTTGTATTCTTACCCAGAAGAATGTGTAATTATCAGGTGGGTTGTCTGTAGTATGACTTCCGGTATATAAAGCAAGATATCCTTGGTGATGCAGTGTCAGATTCTCCACGTGGTCTAATTCACCTTCTAGCCAGATTGTTACACCATGGACAATGGTTTTAGGTGCAAGGCCTAGGAAACCGCCTGCATATACTCTGACATTAAATGGCAGATCAATCTCGGGTCGATGTAAATCCATTTTTTGTTCTTTTCCTATATGCACTGTTCCTGTCCTATCACCAATCATGTAAAGAAAGAATATATCAACAGGCGTCCCGACTGGCTCTGGTAAAACGGCCATATGCACAGCGCCATAGATCTGAAGCTCATTGAAATGAAAAGAAAATTTTCCATTTGCAAATTCATTGTACCCAGACTCTGGAAGTATCCACGTTCGGCAAGAGTCGTAAGTTAAATCTGCGTAGTCTTTTATTACGTTGTTCTTGTCTCTTGGATGCTGACCATTATTGTCAAGAATAATTGTTGTATGGTTCTCCAGTTTGTTAAAAATAAACACTGTACCCGCGCCACCATTTTCAGAGTGAATACCACCAGCTGATCCTCCGTATGATAAGTAGCGGAAAGTTGACATGGTTTCATTAATATTGAAATATACGGCCACTCTTCCACCCGCCCCGCCGCTACCAGTATTAGTAGAATAAACTGAGCCTTTACCACCATTGGTAGTGATTTTACCATATCCTTGGATGACATTGCAGTGCATCCAAATTGATCCGCCAGAACCTCCTCCAGCTGCGTTATTGGTGGCATCTTCTCCGTTGGCACTTACAATTCCATCAATGAATATAGTGTCCGTAACATTAAACCAAATTCGGCCTCCACCTTTACCGCCACCTAAATTGTTTAACCCTGCCCCACCCGATGATCCCATTTTTTGCGGTTCATAAATATCACCGTATGCAAATCCAGCTTGTGCCAGCAAACCATCTTCTTTTCCCCCAGTTCCACCATGCCCTGCGCCACCGCCTATTCCGCTTATTGGATCAGGCGTTCCAGGATTAACAGTGCCATGAACTGATTTTGAGCCGTGAGTAGCCTCTGTGTGTTCGAATCTGTAGCCAAGGGCGTCGGCTGAAAGAAGACCACCTGCATCAACTGTCACATTTTCTGAATTGACTGTTATATATGTTCCATGCATTATTCCACCCCCTTCGATAGTAAGTCCTTTAAGATAGAAAGTAATTCCTACTTCATTGATAGGATCTGTTGTGGCGTTTAGGGATGAATCATCTTGTATTTTAACGTAGTCGTACTTATAGCTACTCTCATTTACTTCAACAGTATGACCTCCGTGTTTGAGCCACAGGTACCCACCAAGTCTCAGTGTTATGTTTTTCACATTAGCCATAATGCCACTTAGGTGGATTTCCACACCATGCACGAAAGTCACTGGGGCAAGTCCAAGGTACGATCCTCTGTATGTATATGTATTGAACGGTAAGTCCATTTCTTCACGAACCATATTTGTCATAAGATCCATTGCCTGCTTATCTGCGACATGAACAGATCCTGTACGATCGCCAATCATATACTTGAAAAAGATAATAATATTATAGTTGTTCTCATCCACAGGTCCATGAAGGTGTTTGTTGTCTACATCTGTTCCTACTTTTATGATATTATCCTCACTTGGTGGTGCAACAGCTAAGTGTGCATTTCCGTAAATCTGAAGTTCTTCGAATTCATATGCATATCCTCCAGTGGTTCCTTGGGCAAAAGCATGAGTGCCAGAAAGAGGTAAGATCCAAGCCCGCCCACCATCATACTTGAGACCGCTCCAGTTCACATATAAATTTCTCGGTGAAGGAGCACCATTGTTGTCAACAATAAGCGTTCTGTGGTCTTCAATCATATGGTATAAGAAAGCCGTTCCAGGACCACCTGCTTCACATGTGACGCACACTCTGCCTGGCCACCCACCATTTGCAAGGTAACGGAACTCACTGAATGTTACATTGTTTTTGAAGTACATCGCTATACGCCCACCAGCACCCCCACCTCCGGATAACTCAGAAGTAGAACTTTTATAGTAGGACCCTCTACCACCTTGTGCTTGAATTAAACCAAAACCAGTCACCCTGTCTGTGTGAAGCCATATGCTTCCTCCGCTCCCGCCACCACTGACTTTCCCCTGCACTGTGACACCATCGTCACCGTTAGCCGTTAAGGCTCCGTCTATGTGAATGGTGTTGGTAACGTTTAACCAAACTCGCCCTCCGCCTCTTCCACCTCCGTTTCCGCCCCCAGAGGATCCAAACAGAGTTGGTTCATAAATGTCTCCGTATGGGTAGCCGCCAAGTGTTTCTCCTGAAATTAATAATGGAATTTATAGCTCATAATTTTTTATACCAACATCAATTATTCATTTGATATATTTTCTTGAGTATTTCAAATCTAAATGCAAAGTTGATCGTTTTGGTAGTAAGTCCAGACTGAAAAATGAATGCAGCCTCTAATAAAAATGGTCCCCAGGACAGGAATAAAGCAGACCCGAATAATAAATTTCATGAAAGAATAGTTATAAATATTACCTTCTCCTCTACCGCCACTGCCTCCGTGTCCTGCTCCTGATGCTGATACAGAGCCAGTATGCCCACGGCCTGGATTAATACGGCCATAAATGCCATAATCATTAGTATTTATGTCTGTAATTCTGTATCCAAGTTTATCTGCATTTAGATGACCACCAGCGTCGATGGTTATGTTTGTAGATCTGAAGTATAGGTGTGTTCCTCGAATCAGACCACCGCCATCAATATGAGTTGAAATTGTGTCAAAGTGTATCCCTTTCTCTGACACTGGATCAGTTATCATATGAATATAACCACCAGTTTTAACGTGGACAAACTTAAACTCATAATAACTGCTTTGCAAATCATTTGTTTGCCCTTTTTTGTACAGCCAAAGATTTCCGTTATGGTGGAGTGTCAGATTTTCTACATACGCGAGTGTTCCATTTAAGAAAATATCAATATCTTGGACATAAGTGTCAGGAGCAAGACCTAAGAAGCCTTCCGGGTAGACATGGACATTAAATGGTAGGTCTATTCTTTGTCGTTTCAAATCCATGACTTGATTGGCTCCGACATGAACAGCGCCAGTTCTATCACCGATCATGTTTTCAAAGTAGATTGTAGCTTTTGAGTTGACAGGGTCCGTCAGTACAGCCAGGTGTGCGTTTCCATAGATTTGTAGCTCGTCGAAGTAGTATGTGTTTGTGGCTATAATAGATAATAGATCTTTAACATATTTGAATTTATATATGTCGATTCTCAATGATAACCGATTTTACACAATTAAAATAGTTGTGTTATGTCAAACTTTATTATTCAATACCCAAGTTTTAACTGCCGTTTGAACTTTTTTCTGTTCTGTTTCAATTTGTTTTAGTCTTGAATGTTTATCTGATGGTTATGATAAAAATAAAAATAAAAACTAAAGCTATAGCACTTTTTTAGATATCTACTCATGAAAAAACAATTAAGCTTCACTTACATGTGGGAAATCTGTCATTTGTTCCATGATGTGGTAGAAACCATGTATGGGTTGTGTCATAAGACAGATCAGAATAATCACTGATGACGCCTTTTGTCCCATCAATACCTCGGCCGATATTATTTACCAGAAGCGTAGAATGATTATAACCTGTAGAGTTAGAATTGTTTCCATCAGATTATTTCTGGTGTGGCTAGGGCTCAGCGGTCAACTGAGTACATGTCTAGTTTAAAAATGCATTGAACATGTCTGATCTACTTTTAACACATTTACATAAATGATGATAGCCAAGTCTTTTATATTTATGATTCTTACTTTTTCAGGCGTAACTATTCAGAATGTTTTCTTTTTCTTTTGAAGCATCAGTTGTACTATGCACTATAAATAAGTAAACGCATTTTTGGCATGACCTTATCATTATGATACAACTGAACTTACCATTATGGTAGAAAAAGGCTGTTCCAGATGCACCGTCGCATTCTGCTGTTGGTGTGTTACCACCATATATATCCCAGGAGCCAGAAAATGTAAAATTTCTGAAAAAGAACATTGCAATACGGCCTCCAGACCCTCCACATCCTTGCTTATTGTTTGAACTCGAACCGTCTCCACCTATGACTTGAAATTCGCCATAACCCTGAGTAAATGCAAAAATTAAAAAAAAAATGACATTGAAGTATTTAGAATTTACTAGTGGTGCATTATCTTTTCAAGATCAAGTTTCACTTGTAAAAATAAATATTTCAAAATAAAAGGATTAACGTATGTGTAACAAAATATATTCTACTAAGGAGCTTTTAAATTTATGACAGACATGTTACATTCGTTATATTTGTTATAAATTTAGATCTGCCTTTCGTCTCATGTCTAGTCAAGTGATTCTAGCTAATTTGCATTAAGCTCATCAAGATAATAAAACCGTTGGCGATTCCTGCAGATTTGTAGATGATGTTATATTTACTAAATTAGCTGCTTGAATAATGGGAATCTTCGTTAGAAGTATACCTGTAACGCATAATTATCTAAATTCTATAATATGAGCAAAATTTATCTTTTTTGTCTACACATTTTTCTTCAATGGAGGTTATGATGACTCTTATGTAAAAGAAACATCATTTATCAAATATTTTTTTTTAAGATATAAGAACCTTGATATTGCCAACGTCAATCAAAATTGAGCCGCCACTTCCGCCACCGCTGGCTCCCGAACCAGGTTCGCCATTACAGCTTATTTCACCATTATTCTGTAATTCTTTTGTTACATTCAGATATATAACACCTCCTCCACGACCTCCCTGTCCAGCAACAGAGGATTTCCCACCAGAACAACCTAGGTCAGTTGGTTCAAATATTTGTCCATATGGTGCACCTGTAAGCCTGTTGTCTACACTGCCACCACCTCGTCCACCATGCCCAGCGCCTATGTAGATTACCAAAATAGAAGTTTTCATCCTGTTTAGGTTATTTTATATAAATGTGACAGCTCTGGACTTTTTATATGGGGAAAAATACTAAAACTTACAGCTGCCTGAATATAGTTTGGAGTAAAATGAAAATACTTCGTACAGAAAGTTTGGTCTGACTGAACAAGTAAAAATTATACAAGTTTACTAAATCAAAAGTGTATAAATGAAAAAAGAAATTAAAGTTATTAATGAATTTTGCATTCACGCATATAAACTGGTGATCACACACTCACGTATAGTGTGTCTGTCAAATAATAAATTAGTCAATTCTTAATTATCGATTTGCCAGAAAATGATTAAAAGAATAGTAGTCACGAGACAAACCAACCAGACTATAGCCTTGGTGACGTCAAACCGCTTGTATGACGTCATATCGTTCTCATCAGTCAAAAACAAACTAATACAGAAATAATACACACCTGTTCCAACTGTTCCATCCTTACCACGGAACTTGACGTTACACTGAACATTGTGGAGGTCTCCTGTGATTTCCCCAAGATCATCTACAATCAACTTTGTAGCCTCAATATTTACCTTCACAGCATGCACTCTGCCGCCGCCCTTCACACGCATTGTGTCAGCCTGTAAAAGTGAAGTGAACGTAAACACAAAAAAGGCAAATTTTAAGCCAGGAGAAAATTTGCATTGGGAAGTTGCAGATGAAGCGAAAAGGGGTTATAGATCGACAGAATTATTTAACATATACATTTATGAATTTAATGTGAAAGAAAACAAACAAAATATGTATGTAACAAACACTACAGAGTAATGGCTGTAGATGGACCTACTGCTTATGTTTGTAAAAAATCAAAGGGCAATAAAAACAGCTAAGAAAGTGTATTTGTACCGGCAATTGACATCATCATTTCGTTATATTTTACAATCATAATAAGTTAAAACTAAATCTATCAGCCACTATGGATATATGGCTCTAGACGGACATATTTCTTGCATTTGTAAAACAAAGAGCTATAACTCAGCTGTAAGTTTGTAAATTATGACAGCAACTGACATGCATTCTAATCGAACAACTTAATGCATGCAAACACTAAGGAGTAATGTCTGTGGACGAACAAACCATGACGGATGAACGAACGAAAGGACGGACATGGTCGAAACAATATCCCTCGCCATTCGGTGGGGGATAACTTATGTAACACCGCCTACTTGAAAAAAAAACTGAAAGACTGTAAAATGAAACTTGAGACTATTCGTCAAACTGTTAGATATGTCAATGGTTTGAACATTTATTTTTCAATTGTTTCTACGTACGTACGTGTATGTATATATTCAGTATAGATGAAACAGCCTGTCTAATGTATTACTGGGTCTAGGATTATGTGAGAAGCTAACTTAATTCCTACAGAGGGCTTAATTTGACCAACACTATTTAACAGGTAACTTTAAACTTTATATGGAAAATACATCCACGCCGCTTATAAAGCAAATTTTATTCATCCAAGAAAATAAAAAAAAGAACCAAAATACTGTTTTCGATGCTTCAATTGCCGTGATGTATATTTCCTTAGAACTGGTATGTCTTCTATAATTGATATGAAGTGGAACTAGTATAGTTGATATCTTTTACAAAGAGCATTAGGTTAGGAATAATAGTGATAAGAATTGCTTCACTAAACAATGATCAAAGCGGCTCAAAACAAACTTTAATCACTGAAAAGTTGCTTATTACCTTTATCCTTATGATATCGTTTGCCTGTGTTAAGTCTGTGGTTGAAGTTAATTCACCACCGGCAGCAACTGTGAGCACTTCGAAGTCAAAAAGTCCGTTCTCAGGAAAAACGCCTGTTCTTTTAGTGGTCCCGTCCTTTCCGAGATAAAGGGAACATTTCTCTCCCACTGTTATATCATGTACGCCAATTGTGCCCCTAAATCAAAACAACTAGTGGTTGAAACAAGAACTTTTACAAATAAAACTTGAATTTTGATGCGAAGAAAAGCTTTGCAAGGAAGTAATCAATTAATATATCTAGTCTGAAATATTTAAATTATATGTTCGAAAATGTGTGTGTCTCATAATATGTAGCTTATGGTCTTCATCAGAAGTAAAATCGTCGTTGTCATCAGCATGTAGGATGTTGCTTCAGTCGTCCTCGTTTTAGTTTTCATTCTTCTTCTTCTTTTTTCTTTTAATTCTGCTTTTTGTTCTTGTTACGTCTACAACTTATTTGCAAAAGCAAAGTTTAGTCAGATTACAGAGCTGTATATGCACCTATGACTATTTTGCAATCTTTACTCACCATATGTGCAATTTTATGTTAAAGCATGTGAAGTCTGACGGAAATATAAGGGTGCCTCCTTCGTACACGTAAACATTGACGAGGAATTCCAAATCATCTGGGTGCTGCACGACAACAAGTTGTCCAGGACCGACATGTAGATTTCCAGTTGTGTCGCCGACGAACTTGTGAGCTCGAAGTTCAAAATTGTCCCTGAAAAGTAACTATGTCCATCATTTTTGACCCGAGTATGGCCCATCTTCAGTGAACGTTTCGTTAAGTTACAAAATGTTTAAGTTCTTCAAAGAGAACTGCAGTAGTAAAATTACATGTAAAATACCCATTTATCGTAGGAAAAATAATTTAATATTTATTAGATATAGCAGTTTTATGTTTATTGATACATTGTCTACAAGTGTAAAAAGCTACTGATCCAAGCTGACTCAGCTTCTGGAAACTTAATTGCTCTACTTCCAAATTTACGATCTGCAATTTAGTCACTTTTGAGAACAAATAATACTCTTACGTGTTTCCAATGCTTTCTCCTTCCAAGTTTAATATTCTTTTTTAAAAGTTGAGGCTTTAAAGCGTTTTAAAATTATAAGTATCAAAGAACAACAGAAGGATTCGGATATTCTTAGAAAAGGTAAAATAAAACTTACGACGTGAGGGCAGGATGCAATGCCACGTGTGCGTTTCTCACTATCTTAATCGTATCAATTTGTTCCATCTCAGCATCAGCTATCCATGTTCGTCCACCTTCTTTGTTGTAGTTAAGGTATGAATGATCCGTGACTGCCAGTGGAGAAGTAGTACGGCCAAAGTTGTCAATGATCAGAGTTTGATTCCGGGCATCAGTTTTCATATCCTTGAGAAACAAAATATATATTGGGATTTTTAATTGTTTTGCATATACACGAGAAGAACACGTTCAGTTTATTTTAAAGGAAAGTATATTAAGAAAAGATGTTTTCAAAATTACGAAAGAAACTTTAAAAAAAGGACACACGGTGAGAAATCTAGAAGTACCTACCTTTAAGTAAACGGTGCCTGCTCCACCATTTCCGGCAGCCCCAGAGCCACCACTTGCGTCAAGATCTCCGAACCAGAATAACGTTGTCTTGTAGTATATTGCAATTCTACCACCCCCTCCAGCTCCTGTGCTGCTCGCCCCAACACCGCCTCTGACTTGTATGCTCCCGGAGCCCTCGAGGTCATGTGCGTTTATCAGTATGAATCCGCCGCTACCTCCAGCAATAGATGTTGAGTACCCAGCTAGTCCATTTGATTCAATAACTCCCTCTACTTGTAAGATATTTCTGATATCGAGATCAAGTATTCCTCCACCTGCAAAACCAGAAAAGGTCTAATGTATAGCTTTTCTTTAAAAATAGTGAAAGCATGCTCTATTCTAAATCTTTGTTTACGTTTATAGATAATTCAAATGAAACATGTTATATTATATATATTTTTTTGTAAGTGTTATAAATTTTGTCTTCATTATTGTGTGAAATGCAAGACTCTTTTGCATTAATAATATTCTTATTTTTAAGGTGAACATGGTACAGAATTAGCTGCTTCTTTGAACTAACAGAATTTCTATGTTACCTGTCCCGTACGTAGTAGAAGCACCATGGCCGCCGCTTCCAAACATAAGCTCTGTGTTATAGATATTACCATTTGTTTGACCAGCTGTGCCGCCTTAAAAGAAGCAGACGCAAACTAAATTATTTATGTGGCGAACATGAAAGACTTGTCGATATTCATGATTAATTTAGAAGGTTAATATACATATGACTTATTATTAATCTACTAATCGCTACATTTATTGGTACAAAATCAAAGAATGGGAATGTTCAGCAACGTATGTCAAACAATACGAACATGACAGAGACTTTTTTTCATATTATTGGTACAGAGCCTTCGAGAATGAACACCTTTCACTTCAATACGAAATCACATAACTTAAAATCAATGTTCTTACTCCTTATTATTCAGCATTTATTAGAGACCTACCCTGGCTTCCACTACCACCACGGCCTCCGAAACTTCCACCTCCACCAACTGAACCTGCGCCTCCGCCACCAGTTAGTCCTTTGCCAGACAGTGTTATTTTTCCGAGTTTCTCCACTTTTAAAACGTCTGTATCTACTTTGAGATTCCGAGCTATAAGAGTGCCACCAGCCTCCACAGTTATGAGACCATGGCCATTAATTTCTTCTCGTCTGACCTTTAACAGAGATTCTAAAGTAAGTTTCAAAAGTATGAAAATTGGTAAACAAATAATATGTGCAAATTTTTATGTCATTGAAAGGCTCTTTTCATTGTTACATTGCAATGACTATCATTGCGTCACATTTAGTTGTCAGTTAGTTGACGTGTAAACTTTATTTTTTGTTTTGAGACTAATGAACAAATAAGTAATTACATACTAACAATAACCATCTTGTTATAAAACGTGCGACAGATATTACAAATGTACCTCAAGTTTCCACACATCAGTTGAATTGTCATAAAGTGTACGTAGATCTAGGACCCCACCATCTTGTATTGTTAAGTTAGTAAATTTATTCCAACGAATACCAGCTATACCAAGGATGATGTTTCCACCTAAAATTTTTGTTTATTAATATGAACGTAAGGTGCAATGTTTCATTAATTTCATGAAAAATATTTTGAAGTAATCTGTACATTTTTCTTGTGCACTTACATTTGCAAAAAGGGTTTACACGTAAGATAAGATAATCTCAATGAAATGAAAATCACCACAGTTATATCATTGATCTCATGGGTGTTCCTGCAATCGCTTTGTCAAACATGTTTGGTTCGCGGTCATTCTTTAGTTTACTAAATCATTATAGTAAAAATTTCAAAAATCGGGTGATCTCTTGCCTACGAATAAAAAGGTTATACTTTATAGCCTGATCCTTTTAAAAGAAAACTTCTGCTGAAAAATTCATCAGATAAAACACAAGAAGAATGTCATCATGCTTTACAGGGCTACTGTCTTTGAAAATGAAAGTAAATCATCACGACAACCTACCAGTTGATACAAGAATGTGTGTTTTCAGGGAATCTAACCTTCCCCAGAATCTGCCCGACGTTGTTCTAAGCTGACTGGCAGGGCAAGAAGTCGCCATGGTCGGCATACCCATGCCTCTCTGATCTAACGGCTGTCGGAACTCAAGGGTAGCCTCGGGTGTAATCCACGTAGCGCCCTCATAAAGGAACACCTCGTATGTGACATTAGCGCGTTCATATTGTGACACCTATGAAAAGGACATGTAATAGTTACAATTCTTAACTAATTTTCATGTGATCGCTTGAAGTTTTTATCCATGCTTTCACAAAAAAGATGCAAAAGAAAAAATGTATACTTATGTACTATTGCAAAAGCAAACAGAAGGCTGTCGTTTGTATACTAATTACATTTTTCAATACAAGAATGTAAATATTTTTGCCACTTAATTGATTTTTGAGCCTTTAGTAAAGTTACACGAGTATGGAAGTGTATATTTCTAACCCTTGTTAACTGGAAGATGTGGCCAGGTCCAATATGTAGATGACCAGTATCGTCTCCGTACATGACCCATGTTTTCAGCTCAGTGTTTGTTCCATTTAATGTCAAGTGAGCGCCACCATACAACTCGACATGGGTAAAATCAAACGTATATTTATCGACGGGGGCGTACAGGTAGGCAATGGCACCTGTAAAAAATTAATGTTTTACTTCCAGATAAATGTTATTTTCTGCAGGTGAAGGAATGAGAAATAGAAGAAAATTAATTTCGTGTGGTCCATTTAAGTATCCTTTTTTTGAGATAGTTGCACGATGTTTTCGTGCTTATATTATCGAGGGGATTTGTCTTTCAGCTTTGGACCTTAGATTTATTACAATTTAAAACTGGCAGATCAGGAAATGTGGGATTGTTCTGCCTGTATATTTTTCAGTTTAGCTGATTTACTATTTGTATGGTGATCTATTGCTTTGATCCTTATATTAGATTATTTATTCATACATACTAGTATACTAAAATGAAACTGAATAAATTGAATTTTGATATCAGTTATTAGATTTATGTACGTGGTTGTATGCATATTGTTATATAAATACGATAACTGACACAATCTGCATTTCACCGAGAATAAACAAAGAAGAAATTGAGCGTGATTATCTTACAAATAAATCACACAGAACACACGCGCGCGACCACTGAGGTCTGCGAACATACTTGCGCCCCTTATAAATATAAGTACGTGTTAAAATGGATATAGATTTAAAAAAAATTATGATCTACCATCGTATATATCACGGCTTCTTATTCATATGCGTAATTATTTAATCACTCAGGCCTATGGCTTTGTGATTAAATTACTACGCATTTGAACTCGACATCGTGATATATTCAACGGTATATCACTCAAACTTAAAATCTATTTCCTAATTATGTTACTGGATAATTATACAAACACTGTCTGGCCTAGTGCTAACTACAAATAATACATTATTTGTATACTTTTCTGAGTTGTTTGTCTTTCTTAGGGAAACGGTTTGAGTTCAAAGGAAATACTCATTTTCGTTTCAAGATATGACAATGTACTAATTTTTTTAAACCTTTTTTTCTGTTGTGTATTACAAAGGCTAAGGAGAGTTAAACAGCAAATATATTATATAAATATCATATGGCTTTGAGTGGAACAGTACATATATTGTCAACCTGAGGAGAATACTGGCACCCGAAGCGAATTATACCGATTTATTTTAGCAGATCTGAAAAATATGGTTTCCATTTCCAAGTATTAAAGTACTTATCAGAGCTACAAATGCTAACAGTACGGCAATAATAACTATGCAATTATCCTAATGTGATTGCATAATAGCGGGTGATATATCCGTGTTTGGATAAGCCACTGTTAATTGTCGTTTGATCTTCGAAGACCCGTTATACTTGATTGGTTTAAAGATTGAGCTAATTTGCCTGTCATGAAAAAAAAATACCGCAGGCTTAATAATAACCTGTCAGATAATTATGATACTAATTTACTGCTTTTTAACAAAGTCACCTAAGTTAACGCCTATTATAATTTCACCGAATTTAGTAATTCGCAAAGTAAATCTGTGAAGTAAAAACAATTTCGGCTGAACCGATGCGTACGAATTACTTACTGAAGAAAAATACAAAATAAGCCATCAATTTATTTAGCATATTTTCATGCAATAAATTGGCATTCTTCTGATAATTTTACCAATAGTAGCAATTACTAATTAAGAAAAAAATAACTACGTCACAGCCTAACTGGTCACGTGACAAGATGACGCGTTCTATCGGTCAGCCGACGAAGAAAAATATCGCTACATTTGATTAAGCATTTCTTAATAAATGTTCTTTCCATATTCGTAAAATTTTCAAAACTTAACAATAAATGCACAAACTTTATACATGTATTATGATGTCGGTTGAATTTGTGACTTTCGTTTCTCTTTCATAACAACAAAATATTCAGTCGTTTGATGCAAGCAGATGTTTACAACAAAAAAAGTACGCCTGCGCAGGGCAGTTATTTCTGTTATAAAAATAGAAATAGACACTGTGATTCCAGAATCGGGAAATCTGTAAATCTATATTTAGCGACAGTGGTGACAGTTAAAAATTGTCGCACGGCTGACAGTATATTTCTCTGTCTCTCGCTAGTAACAGTAAGAAACTTACTGGTCGGCCTATGGAAATTTAACATGGGTGATAAAATTGAGGTATAGTAAGTAAAAATAATGAAATGATTTTGCGTAAATGCTTTCTAGTGAAATCATGGAAGCTTAACTAGTAGGAAAAGTATGCAAATGTTAACCTTATTTGGTACCAATACGACATACTAATCTTCCTGCATAAAAAATCTAAAAATCTTGACTTTGGACAAATATTACGGCGTATTAACCTGACCCAATTTTCTTCCCTTTTTCATGAATTTTTAATATGTTTTGCACCAAATTCAGCGTTAGACCATGGCCTCAATAAAGGTCCAGGTTACACGATGAAATATGATCAACTTGTTTACTCTGATTTGTAAAATAGGTACAAAATAGATCCATGGCACAACGAACGGAAATGCCCCCTACCGTGCAAATCGCGGACTGTTTATGAAAAATACTGCTATAGTTATGTAATTATTTTGCTTTGCTGAACAAAATCGCCAGATTTGACATTTAGAACGTACTTTATTGTTTGCATTTAGCATGATTTTTTAATTGTGTGCACATGTGAGACAGGGGGTCAATATTCACGATATCTTACAATTCTGCTGTACAATAATGCATAGATCATTAAAAGCAAATTATACTTAAATAATAATTATAATGATAAATCTTATTTCAAAACTGTATACCTGCCTAGGTGCATATAACCATGTGACAGAGTCCTAAATTACTAAAAAAAAGATCACTGTTAACGCATGTTTACTGTCAGTACCAATTACATATAAGACCGACGCACATTGAGGAGTAACTAAGTAATTTTAGGTTGTGGAGGGGAAAGTGCAAGGAAGCATCTCATTCCAAAAATACTACAAATTATTTTGCATTTCACATTGTTTAGCACCGATAAAATAGCGCCTGTTTTAACGTGTCAGGATCTCAGTAACTCAGAATTCATTCCTTATATCAGAACGACCACTTGTTGGACTTGAACCATCAACCTTGCAATTTTTAGGCGGACACTTTAATAATGGAGGAAGCTCAAACTAGGTATTTTTGTACTTTTTATGAAAGAGTAATTCATGTAAACCTGTTTCGCGATAAGTGTCAAATTCGCTGGCTCTAGCAGTGCTCCCTGTAGGTTCTGTAACCTGAAAAAAAAACCAGAATAAAAATATCATTTAAAAGTCAGTTAATGTGCTTTTAATTTGCAATTAGAGCATGTCACATTTTTAACTATATCAGCAAAGAGCAAATCTTGTGTGAACGAAGTTATTTCCATTACTCTTAAGTTAGTGTAATTGCCAAATTACTTACAAACAACCTTAACATAAAAGTTCATCAACTCTTTATTTGTTCCATAGATAGTCAACGGCGCAACTATATGGTTTATTTCAACCAGCAATTTAACCAACCGACATATATCACGCTATACACACCTTCGGCTGTTGACAACCATTGTCCACCCTTAGATTCCTAATTTTATCGCCATGAAAATACGACATCCCAGGTCCGCCATGTTCACCAGAATCGGAACTACCTCCTAGAATTTAAATCGGTAAAACTGTATTTCAAAGATTTATAACTTCCAAATAACTGTTTTTAATATCTGGAATAGTTTTATGGGAAGCGATACGACGACGCTTATCGCTATTTTCGTTCATTTGGAAATAGTTAATCCAGGAAAACAGTCATTCATGGAATGATAGTCATGCTGACTGAGTTCAGTCTCTAAGAACATGCTTTCAAAAAAGGTGAACGAATTTAAAATTACCCTTTGCTTGTACATAACCACTGTAGTAGTCAGCGGTTTTGAAGAAAGCGTGAATCCTTCCACCAGCACCACCTCCTCCTTGACCGGAAGTACTTCCGCCATTGCTGTAAATGTGGCCAGTCAAATAGAATGTGTTATCACTGTGCAAGAAAATGTCCCCTCCGCTACCTCCGCCTGCTACTGGCGACTGAAAGAATAAGGGATAACCTTTCTGAGTAGCATGTTTTTCATTTCCTTCGTTTTCTTTATCCTTTCAATGACACCCCAACAATAAATCATTTAGTTAACTTAACGGTGTTTGATGTACCTTTTATTATCATAAGTTTATCTAAAGTTCTTGTTTCTTTTATACCGACACTTTAGAGGATGGACTTAATCATTAGTCCTCTCCAAAAGATCTAATCCTGAAGGCAAATCATACCCTTTAGAGGATGGACTTAATCATTAGTCCTCTCCAAAAGATCTAATCCTGAAAGCAAACCATTTTGTCTTTAGGTTCCATCGTCCCAATGATTGGTAAATCTGGTTTTAATATGCAAGATTTTAGATGTGAGTAAATTATCTATCAATGGAATTTCTAATATATTTTAGCAACAAAAGATTTGTAAGAACAAGTTTATACTATTTGAACTTCTGTAAAATATTTTAGAAGAATGGCACTACATTCAGATAAGTATCTTTTTCGTTATTGTGCTGTTTAAGACAGTTATGGGATATTAAGGTCAAAGTTCGTTTATAGATGACAGTCTACAGTAAGCGACAATAAAAACAATTTTGAACTTCTGCTCAGATACAGATGTAGACATACATTTCAAACTTACCAAGGCGTTTCCGCCGTTTGCTTTCACATTTCCACTTATAATGATGCTCCGAGTCACATTGATGTAGATGTAACCACCGCCACGCCCGCCTGTTTTTCCAAAGTGTGTGTGACTCCCGCCACCGGATCCCCAGGAGCTGTTCCTATAAATAGTGCCATACGGTTGCAAGGCTCTCATACCACTATTGCCCCTTCCTCCACGTCCACCATGAGATGCTCCACTTGCACCATTTGCATTTATTTGTCCTTTTCCTTAAGTTGTTAAAGGTCATACATTACTTGCAAGCACACTGACCAGCTTTAATAATTTTTACAATATTTCGTTGATAAGTTTGCTGTCTGTATAAAAAGGGTTATGTTTTTATAGATACATGTACAGACAATGAAAAAACTCTTATGACACGACAAAGAAGCATGAATTTTAACTTAAGAGTACTGATGATAGAACACTTTTAAACATAAAAATGTTTTGGTTTTACTAAAGAAAATGTCAAAAAACTATTAACATATTTATTCAATTAGTATACAGGACAAAGGAGTCATACTTTACCTGGCCCTGTATCATATATGTATCCACCACCACTAACATCTAGGGAACCAGATATTGTAACATTCTCGCAGAACTGTATGTTGTCGCCAAGATGTCCAATATACAACGAACCTGCCTGCAACATTCCTCGTATCGTTACTGATTTGTAGAGCACTTTCGATTCAGACAACCCCCTGTTTGTATCATCCGGTGTATGTTGATATTCAATATCTATGGTTCCTCCGGCCTCGACAGTGATATCAAATCCTTTGATGACGGATGTACGCGAGAAATCGGCCAGCCCACCACTTTTAACGGTGAAGCTTCTAATGAGTGCATCAGGAAACGGATATGAATAAAGACTTCCACTAATAAAAGCTACACTGACATCCCATTTTGTATTCCTAGACTGCCAGTAAGAACCAGAGTCCATCTGAACTTTGCCTGCTGTAACAGCAGACTCATCTGTCCATTTTGAAGTGACCAATGAATCAAATGTCATTCTTCCATGAGACCCGATGTGAATTTCAAGATCTGCATCACTGCCGTTCATTCTAACGTTACGGTAGCATTCAAAATGCCCGTTTACGTATAATTTATCAATCATCATTTGCTCGTGTGCTTGGAAGTAGAAATACCCTTTCTCAAAAATGTTAAATATGTCCCAGCCCTCGGACATTTTCACAAAATTCTTCAGTAAGCCGGCTCTGAGAGTTCCATGGATGTCAAGTTGGTGCACTCCTATGGTGGAAAAGTTTGTCCACTGGCGTGTATTCTGAGAGTTCGAATCTAATACTATCGTGCCACCAATGTCAATATGGAGAGTTTCTACTTTGTCTCGTGTCTTGCCAACGAGTGTCAGTGGATATTTTGAAGTGACAGTACCATTTACGTACAGTTCATGCACTTGAAAAATATCACAAGGGCCAAAGAACCAGGATCCATCGTTATTTACTGTAATATCGTCTATTCCGTAATGGTCTTCAAGGTCTCCAGCGTTGAAAATCTTATCTATTGTCAGCGATTTCACTTTTAGAATATTACACTTTTGACCCGTAAGAACTGTGTTATTTCTTGCAGGTAAATTTGAAGAACTAAGCTGCACTAGTCCAGCTGGACTATGTACATGGAACTCATCTATCCGTCGATCAGTGGCTACATGAGATTCTAAAATGGCTGTATTTCTGACATACATTTTACCAGATACTGATACTGTGTTCACTAGAATTGACCCATCTGCTGTGAAAGTGAAAGTACCCGACGGCCCTACGGTAAACTGATTTACACCAGAACCGTATGAGATAGTTCCAGGGCTGAAGACGCTGTTGATTTTCACGACTGCACACTCCATTGTTATGATATCTGTCGTAGCTGGCCAGGTCAAAGTACCTGTCTCAAGCATAAACAGGTTGCATGGATATACGATTGAAACATACTTCTGCAAAGAAACTTTGCCGCGAATGTCTATGTAAGGACCAATGTACATATCTGAGCTTACCGGATCAAATGATACTTCGCCTTTGTAGCCGACGGTTACTTTTTTAATCACAGAAGATATGTTCAGCTCGTGAGCAGAAAACTTTCCATCAAGTTTATATTCATTGGCTTCAATATGAAAAGGATTGTTGTTCAGGATACTCAGCTCAGCGCCTTCTCTGATCTCCATCAACTGACAGTTTATACTAGTCATCGAGACAGAGTCAATTATCACTGATGCAGGTTTAGCAAGAATGAATGACTGGTTGGCAGGACTAACTAAATTGAATGACCCACTGACGTAAACTGAGCTGACAAAACTAATAAGAGGGCTAGCATGAAGCTCCATCGAGCACCCTGCATGAATGTGTGCATGGGCAGTCATACGGTTATGAATGTTCAGCGTCGTGTTTTGAGCAACGTGAATCATTGACCTTCCGTCACCAATTACGTTTGTCAAGGTCTGGTTTGAAGCGACAACAACGTGTGACCCATCGAAGATAACAATATTTTCTAGATCTGCCCCATGGTCAAGTATGAAAGCTGCAGCTCCTGAAAAATATTTTTTGATACTGTACGAAATACATTTAAATGTTTTAATTCCAGTTCATTCTTGAACACTTTAAAACTTTACTCTTTTGGAGTATAAAACAAAGCGGAAAAATACAGAATTTGAACAAAGATACCTTGCTTTAAGACTTCCATTCTCTTGCATTCAGCGTCCAGTTTGATATATGTATCCTTGCCAAAGTTATCTACAACGACAGTAGAGGGACTGTTTCTTTTCCAGTAGTATACTGTACCAGGTCCGCCTGGGCCTCCTGCAACAGGGAAGTATAACAATAAACAGTTAAAGAAAAGATATTTGGTGAAGACCTCTGAAGATAGACTAATTATGAGTAATAAAAATAGCTTATTTGCACTGTCTGATTTAACTGTCTCAATCATTGCTTTACAACTGTTTGAGGTGTTTCAGTTTTCTGCAATTAATATATTTAATAATCTTGAAAAAAGTAGTTACCTTTTGAAGCAGGGTTGCAAATTCCTTGTGGAACAAGTGAAGACGCCCCTTGAAAAATAAAAGACAAGATAAGCAAAGAATCATATACGTGTCACGTTTTCTATTAAATATTTTGTGTCAAAACAACCAAACACCGTGATTGTTTAGAAACTATGTCAATAAGAAGTAACAAGGACTGCTATCATTTCTAAGTGCTGTAAAACGACCAAAATAACGTGTGACTTAACCCAGTTGAAGTTGTACTTTCTTCCTGGAAAAAAATTGAGTAAAAAGTTTGTGATGTTCATTTATTTCCGAGGATACACCGCAGTATAAACAGATTTTAACATAGTCAAAATCACTTTGAGTACAAGTAAAATTTAAAAACAAAACATGCAAGAGAAATAAGCAGTAAATGAATCCCGGCTTTAATTACGACCTTCATGTGATTCTTCCATTGAAAATTACATTTTAGGGTTTCGCCCATAATTCCTACCAGCTCTAGTGGGAGATCTTTCTTTCAATAAAGTACATGTAACTGGGAAGAAATGTTTAGAAAAGTTGACATAATTTTGTTGTTGCTTGTCTTCACTGAAGCTGTTAGTTTATTGAGGCAGACTTAAAAAAGGTCACATTGTCTTCTTACCTTGTGCATACCCAAATACTCTAAATGCAAGTTCTATCTGTCCCTGGTAAGTGACCGGAAAAAGACGGATTCTGTCAGTGTATAGTGGTCTCGGCAACTTGTTTCTCACGATGTCTCTTCCGTTCACATTGGCTTGGAAAATGTAGTTCTTGTCCCCAAGGAAATGCTTGTGAAGGAATAAGAGAAAATTTTTGTTCTTCTTTTCATATAATGTTTTTCTAAAGGTAAACAAACATCATGATACGAGACATGCTGATTTCTGTACCTTTTTGTTAAGGTGCAGTCGAGTTCAACCCAACGTTTTACTTTAAATGGCTTATATTTTACCTTATGTTGCCTTTTCTTCAAGCCCTTCAATAACTCGATGAGGAAAAACGTATGTCTGGCAAACTTTTTAAGAAAGACCATGACGTGTCCGATACATTCCGCAAATAAAACGCTAAATCCCTCAATAAATGTGAGTTATCAATTCTAATTAATCTTGCGCGAGTTGTATTTTGATGATATTACAATTTTAAAATACAAGAAATAATTTTGGACGAGTTACTTAATTTAATGAATTACTTACCCAGGCACCACTTGTAATATTGTGGTATCGAACATTATATGTTTTCACGTAATAATTTGACTCTGGTCCTCCGCGGGTTTCTACTGCTGTAACGTAATACGGGGTACTAAGTCTGAGCTCGAGGTACGCACCGTTCACAGTTCCCGGTTGCCAAGAACGAGTGGAATGGGATCCCAAAAAACCGTATGACTTCAGGTAGCCTGATTTATAGGTGCTTGCTTCCATTGATGAATGTCCAAGTGCTACCTCTGTTGTCCCTATTTCAAAATAGAATTAAAAGTTCTTTAAATTTATTCCGACTGTCTATGAGAAAGTTAGGGGATAACTTAATTCAAAATTTATTGTAAATCAACTTCAAATTATTACTGCCAAAAGTCAATACTGACTCTACCAGGCAGGCGCGTGTCAGGAACGTTAAAATTGTCAAAGAAAAAAACAAAGTAAACAATATTTTACTAGAGATCTTACTTAAACATTTATTGTGAACATTTAATATCCATAAAACTTGTTCAAGACACTGATAAAAGCTGGTACAGTTGGGGAAGCCTTAATTCTCGGTCGGTAATTCTTTCTAGAGTCGTATAGTCCTTTCTGGTGTCTATAAGTTGATTGTGATCGACACTGACCTGTTTGGTTTGTTTATTTTGTAAAGCATGACCAGGCTGGCTTGGTTTCGCCTTTTCTGTAGTGTTGACCATTTTAATTCCTTAATCATGTTTGTAACACTGCTTGTATAATGGTAATAATTAGGGACATACCTTGCGGCTGATAAAATTCACATTTATATTATTAACGAACGAACAGAATAGACTAATAATAACTGAACAATCGATAACTACACTTCTTTATGACTTCTTATGCTTACACATCACATGGTATAGACTCCTACATAATTTACAAGTATCAGTGCTTGAGAAAAGCACCTCAGAGACAGCCCTCTGCACTCTTTATATGTACATTTCAATATCTTGGCATATAGAGAGACACACTTACCACCAACGCCGCCGTCGGCAAATATCTCCAGTTTGTTCTCAATCAATGTATGTTCTAATGTTATCCTCCCTCCACCCCCACCTCCTCCAGCCCCTGCACCGTCACCGCCGCGTGCTAGTAATACCCCAGAACCCATAATGGTATTTGCAACAACACGAATACCACCACCGCTTCCACCACCGCCACTGGTCCCGGTTGCATCCCCTCCATTTGCCGACAAAACGCCGTTGATTTCGATATCACCAGTTACATTCAATAAAATCGCACCACCACCTTTACCGCCGTTCGTTCCGCCGCCAGGGCTGCCGGTGTTGAGAGACTCGGCAAAGTTGCCGTAAGCTACGGCTTCAGAACTTGTCAAGAAAGTACCCGAGGGACTACCACCACGACCTCCATAACCACCTTGAAAAAAAAATAACATTTCTGTGTTTCAATGAATTATTTACAATAAAATATTGCTTACCAATGATCAAGCGCTCTACAACTGTAAAACCTTCATTTTTGTACTGGCTTATCTAAGAAAATGTATTCCATTAGGCCATCTGTGTATACTAATTGTTGACTGGTATTTATATCTACAGTTATCTAGAAAACTCATCTCATTCTCTGGTTACTAAATGTTCATGCTGTATCAATATTTCTATGAATTTTAATGAAAGTACATATTACATATTGATAAGTTAACGATTGGTATCGTTAGTGTTTGATTTAATACCTCCAGATCCTTTGCTGTTGCCAGTCCCTGGGCCACTTGTTGCGACAGCATCAATAGAAATCTTTCCACCAGCTCTTACATAAACTGCCCCTGACTCTACGGTAAAAGTTGACGCTGTAGAAACAATTGTGCCGCTTATGTTCATCTTGCCTATACGGAATACATTACATGGCGAAAAATTCCACATTCCATCATCATTCATGGTTACATCATTAAAGCCTGGATACAAATCAAGGTGCCCTGCGTTGAAAATTTTGTTAACAGTTAAGGACTTTACTTTAATGATATTGCAGTTTTGATTTGTCTGAACGCTGTCAACCTGTGCCGGTAAATTCATGGAGCTTAACAAGAGTTGTCCACTAGGACTGTGAATTCCAAATTCAGCAATAAGCTGGTCTGAGGAATTACTGGATTCCAGTGTCACAATATTTTTTACGACCATTTTCCCTGCAATAGAAACCGTGTTTGCTCGAATAGGCCCGTCAGCTGTCAGTGTGAAAAGTCCCGATGATCCGATAATGAGCTGGCTTCCTCCTTTACCGAAGGAAATTGTTCCAGGGCTGAAAACACTATTAATTTTGACAGTTTCACATTCAATTTTGATAATGTCAGATGTCGTTGGCCAAGAAAGCGTCCCTTCTAACAGCATGAAAATGCTGCAAGGATTAACAACAGATATATGCTTCTGTAATGTCACATTGCCTCGAATATCTATGTATGGCGCTAGGTACATACTTGAGCTAACTGGGTCAAACACAACCCTGCCACTCGTTCCGACGATAAATTTCTCAGTACCATCATACATCTTTAGTTCTTTGGCCGAAAAATAGCCATCAATTTTGAAATCAGTGACTTGAAGATGGAAAAGGTGGTTGTCATTCAAAATCTTAAGCTCAGTATTTTGTTTGATTTCCAGAGTAGTACAATTGACTTTTGTCGTTGAAGTCGAGTTTATTATCAAAGAAGCCGAAGCCGCCAGAACTAGAGACTGGTTTTGGGGATACATTAAACTGAATGACCCGCTAACATTAACTGTTCCGACCAGTTGTACCGTTGGTAACGCGAAGAACTGAATTGCTGCGGCAACACCTACATACGTGTGTGCTGTCAGCTTGCCGTGTATAATCAATTCGGTCTGCCTCACCACATGCACCATTGAACGACTATCTCCGAGAACATCAGTGACAGTTTGATCCGCCTCGAGAACTACGTGAGAGTCGTCGTAAATTATAATGTCTCCAAGATCTTGTCTAGCATTTTTAGCATATGCAACAGCGCCTACAAAACAACCATTTACTTTTTGTAAATAAACGTAAGATATAAGTTTCTATGAATATTCAAACCAAAAGTAATCATTTAACAGCTCGCTTAAATTCACAACTTAAGCTGAGTAAAAACAACAACTTTTTCAGCTTAGGTTTTTACATGAACTTGGTTTCTTACGAATATTATCAACAATCTCTGTCCTACTTGTTTATTTACTACTTTTACGTATTGCTTATATATAGGGTGCCTGAATTCAATTGGTTTAACATTTGGCTGATCAATCTAATTATTCGAATATAAAATTAACGTCTAACTTAACAATATTTTGAAAGGGTTCAGAAACACTTTTGTTTTTTCAGTGTCCCTTCTATTTTCCAAAGTGGTCGTTAACAAATATTCTTACATATGTTTTCAAATACATTTGCTCTTATATTTGCTAGGCATTTTTATTTAATTTTTATCATCATTTTGTTAAGCTACCTTGTGCCAATACGTCCATCTGCTGACAACTTGAGTCCATCTTTATGTGTGCGTTTTTCCCAAAGTTGTTTATGACCAATGTTGAAGGGCTGTTAGTGTTTGAGTAATAAACTGTTCCGGGACCCCCAGCTCCTCCTTGGAAAATGAAAAAAATAATTACATCAAACTTATATAATCTTGCCATAAATCTAATAGCCTATATATAAATCTTGCGACTGTATAGCTCTGTTGAGGGTTTACATCAAAGTAAAACACGAGTTCTTTTTTAAAGATTTTTTACTGAGATAAAAAAAAACACAAGAGTCAATTACTTCGCCAAAGCAAACATAATGTATCTTATGTCATTAAAGTCATAAAACATGCAAATACCTTATATAGTTTTCATTACATTGACAATAAATCTTCATCGTTGAATTGCTGATATTTCAAACATGAAAGCTCCTTAAATTTTACCACGTTTCTGTATGTGGTGTTACCATAAAAACTAGCTGATAGATAAGGAAATGAAGTGCCAAATTATACCACTTCAACAGTTTTAGTTTTTTATTGATACATTGTCGAGCAATACAGTATTTTTTTCCACTTAAAGACAACTCTGAAAGGTTCTTTGTTATTTTTGTTTACGAAACACTTGGTAGTTGTTTCTTTTTGAAGAAAATATACTTAATTTACTGTTCTGAATCCATAAATTTGGCAGTAATCTTATCAAAGTCTTACCTTCAGTTGCTGGGCTGCATATACCGGTTGGGCCAACTGATGTCCCTAAACAAATACAATACTTTACTTACATTTTTTTATCCGAGTGAAACAAATGCTATATAAATTAAGATCTACTTTGACTTGCGCGAAAAATATATGAACTATGTATGAATATCTAGAAACAGTTGAAATGGAGTATTTGTGCAAACTTCTTTTTAAAAAAAAATAGATTTTAGATATTCAAAGTAAAATAGTTTGTGTCACGTGAAAGCAATAATTTCAATTTATACATTACAGAAGAAATTACATTACAGAAGAAATTACATTACAGTACATACTCAACATTTAAATATGACATATGGGAAAAAATAACATGTTTAAAGTGAAGGGATTTTTAAAACCAGCTCTCTAACCATTCATTTAATTTACATATTTGAATTCAAATTTCTAAAGATATATTCATTATAGAAGTAGGATAATTTATAAAAGATGTGGTATTAACATTCAAACTTATCTTAATATGCATGTTTTTTTCTATGCTATATATGTCCTCATGTATCTAGGACCTATGCTTTTGTTTATCATTGCTAATGCTTTATATGTCCTCATGTATCTAGGACCTATGTTTGTTTATCACTGCTAATGCTATATATGACCTCATGTATCTAGGACCTATGTTTGTTTATCACTGCTAATGCTATATATGTCCTTATGTGTCTAGGACCTTCGTAACTGATGAACTAATGAACTACAACAGAAAGTCAGACAGTGACAGAAACGTGTACCTCTAGCATATCCGTACACTCTGAAAGCGAGCTCTACTCGACTATTCCAGGACTTGGGGTACAGTCGTATTGACGATGCGTACACGGGTCTTGGCAATTTGACTTTTGATAGTGAGTATCCGTTTGTACTGTAAACATAGTTTTCATCCCCGATGCTAGTCTAAAAATTACAAAAAAACATGTGAAGGACGTTTCTGCTCTCAATATACCCTTAACTTTTTAGAACGTAAAAAAGCAACAATCGAAAAAATGCGACAAGCTTGAAACCAGCAGAGACCGTTCGTTTAATTCTCTAACGAAATAATTTAGAGGTTTAGGAGGGAGAGTGTTTTTATGTTACGAAAACTGTTTCATGCCAGTATCACCTTTTATTGTACTCCTTGAATACTATGACTAGATATTGAAACAATGGAAAGTCCATACCCATGCATTCGAAGTTGTATTCAGATATCTGACTGTGTAGGATTTTACATAATAATTCGACATTCCTTGAGTTTCGATGGTCGTGATATAAGACTGTGTTTTGAGCCGCATTTCTAGGTAAGAGCCCGAGTTGGAGTTGTATAATGGCCGCCATAGCCTTCCATTGTTTGTCCCTATATATCCGTAACTCGCTGGGTAGTAAGACTCGGCCGAGCTTGCTGTCATCGAGGAGTGTGGAAGAAGTGTTTCCATGGTTCCTAGAATAACAGAAAATCTATCATAGCACTTGAAACATTATTACCATTTTTATCTTCTGGACGATATTTGCAAAAGAATGGAAAATCTAACAAATTGCTAGATAGAATGGATGTAGGCAAAAACAAAGTTATAAAATAAAGCGGCAGATAGATTCGCTTTGCTCTCGCGAATGAAAAAGAAGACTGAAGGGTAAACAAAAGTTTTAAAAACTTTTAACACCCTTCGGTACGCTTGAAAATGTTTTAGTTAATTTTATAAGAGTTGACTTTAAGCACACATCGTTAAGCTTGAAAAGAAAGTCTAGTAAGTTTTGGTAACTGTGAAAAGGGGATCTAACAATTGTTAGTAAAACAAATATTCTTGGCTTTGGCTAAAATGCAGCAAAAAGAAAAATAAGATCTCCACTGTTATATTTTCACGAATTTCGTTGAATTTTACCATTTCACGATATTTTATTTCATTTTCAGACACAGATTTTGAATACACCAAAAAAAAAAAAAAAAAAGTAGCAAAGCATTGTACACTTTGATAATTGGTGTCACACAAAGGAAAAATAGATTTATTCGTGTCATGGGTGAGAAACCTTATATTTATCTTTCCTCTTTTGTTAGCGCCAAACGAATATAACCGTGCATTCAAATCGAGGGATAGTAAAATGGCAAGTCTTTAATGCAAAATCAATAGCGTCAAAGTCTTGAGTTGTTCCTAAATTAGCATTTTAATTTACTTGGCTTCTTTTTTAAATCGAAGTGGTCCTCTCATCTCGATAAATCAAGTAATGATTCAATGGATTTGAGAATACATGTAGTTCAAGTTGTTTACAAAGTTTATTTTGCTTATTTTGTCCTGACTTGTTAACAGATCAGTATTCCTCTGCATGACACAGAAATGTGGCTGAGATGTTTGATTTGCTTGTAAAATAAACATAACATAGCAAGCAGTTAAGTTCTGTGTTAAGTAGTTATCAAAATGATATCGCTACCTGTTGTCTTGATAGTTTACAAGTTTGTTTCAGCTATATTCCTAGCTATAACTTCTGATCTATCTAATGTTTGCATCTTGCAGTCGGTCGAAAAAAAAACATGAAACTTATCAACAATGAACTTTGCCAGGTTCGTAATTCCTAATGTGTTTTAAATGGTCACAGAAATACTGTATCTCGATAAAAATAATCATCACCACCAACAGCATCATCATCATCATCATCATCATCATCATTGACAACGACAATGAAACGATAACAAGAAAATAAATAATCGTCGATACTGTTTTTATTATTATTATTACTATTATTAATTTCTTTTTCCTTGTGTACTACTTAAACCTTTTAATCTTTTTACATAAAGTACGTGTTCGGCAAGTGCCCATGTACTCAAATATTATCTTTATGAAAACAAGCCAGAGGACATACTATTCTTTCATTAAAACGCATTTTAATGAAGAATATTCTTTTGAGAAAAGAATTCGTCAAGGACTGACGATCTTATCTCCAACAGCAAATAGAGCTGCATTTAGATGAAATCTCGTTTCTTTAAGATTAACAGTAGACAATTTTTGTACTATTATATCTGTTGATTTGTCAGCATATATATATTTCAAAATATTTAGGCCGAATTTTGCAATCAATCAACTTCTAAAAGCACATGAAGCTTTAATTTCATTCGGCGCAGGTCTGAGTAAATTGATACCCATTTCAATAACATAAGAATAAACTTCAAAAATTCAATATGGTTGCACAATAATTTAATGGATTTCTTGTCATAATGGTATTCACTTACCACCTAGTCCACCGTCAGCAAAAACAGATAACGTCGATTTCCAAGTGGTGTGCTTCATTGTGATTCTTCCACCTCCTCCGCCACCGCCTGTACCCGCTCCGCTTCCGCCACGCGCGCTGAGTATACCGGAACCACTGACAGTAGCAGCTTGTATGTAAATGCTTCCACCGCTCCCCCCACCAGCGCCACTTCCTGATGCATCTCCGCCGTTTGCCGACAGAATTCCGTTGACTTCGATAGTACCTACCGCGTGGAGCACAATAGCACCTCCACCTTTACCACCGTTCGTACCACCGCCGGGGCTGCCATAATGAAGAGGATCAACAAAGTTTCCGTAGGCAATAGCTTCCGTGCTATTCAGGAACTTGCCAGCTGGACTGCCCCCACGGCCTCCGTAGCTGCCTAAAAGAATAAACGTGGGAAGTCGTTTTCTCTAATAATTTAGATATTTGTAATAAACTTTTGACGCACGAAATAATTATCAAATGCATAGGGAACTGCAGTTAAAGAAAACTTCGGCTAAAGTGAAGTTTCATGCTTCTACGCTTTTTCGTGATCAAGGAAAAATAGTTTTACGTATTTTCAGGGGCGTGGCTTTAAATGGTGAACATCTGTAGAACAACCTTCTGTTTCTCTCGAGATTCCAAGTTAACTTTCTTTTTTTTCTTAGGGGCTTGTGACCCAGAGTATTTTTAACTTTATATTACGTTTATATATATATTTCTACCAAATTCAAGAACAACCGTATCAAGACCCAAAGTTATCAGTGCATTTTGTTCCGTAATTTTAAGTTATTTATTCCATATGCTCTGTTAGCAAAACGCCGCGGTTCATTATTTTCAGAGCGTATATGTTTCTCTGTCACCACTCTGGTTCGGGCTTGAACAATTGCTGAAAACTCGAATATTTGGTTGAATGGCTGATCTCATCATGACAATTTTGACATTTTAATATTTTTACAAATTGTATGTATACATAGATGATTTTTAAATTGTTTGTCATTTATCTAAAGTAGAATGAGTTGTTGCAAAAACAAAGTCACAAGTGGATACTTTTTGAAATTTAACAAATGATAACAGTGTAATGTGATGAAAATTTTAACGCATGAAGGCTTTTTTTTATCACAGGTAAGTTTACCATTTCAGATATTTGTGGTTGAAAAAAAAATGATAAAGAAGTGATAGCGGTGTAGTTTAACCGAAAGAAGAATTTTTTTATCAATAATTTACCGTTTCAAAGATTTGTTATCGAATTATTGATAAAACATTTTAACAATTGCCATATTGAAGACCACTATGCTTCATCAATTATTGTTAATATGTTTACCACCAGCGAATACAAACTTGTCCTCAAAAAATGCCAACTTGTCGCGTTGTATTTTTGTCAAAACGTCGCTTATGATTTATATGATTTATACTTTTCATATAAAGGCAATCAAAATTTGTTTACTGAAATTCTTCTGTACGTGAACGTACGGAGAAAAAGCAAATCAAAACATAGGAATGGTTTACAGAAGTTCTGTTGAGCAAAATATGGTAATTTGTTGTGTATTTCAGTAAAAAAATTATCACACCTATAAGTTACAAATCTAAAATAGTTTGTGCTGACAATAGTTTATAAATTGTCTAAAGTATGTTTGTTTCCAATAATAATACAAGTAATTTAAATATGTGCATGTAATTCAAATGTTATAAAAGAAGACAAACAAAATTGCACAGTCGCGGAGCGGATCAGTGGTCCAGTGGTCACGCGCTGGACTGGTAACCAAGGGGTCCCGCTCCTCCACTAACATTATATAAATAACACACATCAGCGAGGGTTGTCAGTATCCTCTATCATCCTCGCTGATGTGTTTTATTTATTTTATTATACCGAACCATACATGTGATCACGTTATATATACCTTAGGACTGTTTTCGTTTGGTAACGAGTTGAATCAAACTCAGCTAAACGCTTATAGTCGATATATTCAATAAGCGCCTTCGACGTCATCAGACGCTAAACGCTTATAGTCGATATATTCAATAAGCGCCTTCGACGTCATCAGACGCCTGAATTTTCTGCAGGGTGTGCAAAAAAACAATAACACCCGGAGGGTTTTTGAAAAAAAAATGTTACCCTCTGAGCTGATGCAAAATGTAACATTAGTTATAAAAGCCCGATCGCCTATGGGAATTTAGTATTGGCAGTTTACGTGAGGTATAAAACGTTGAACCGAGGTCCCATGTATCAGTGCTGTACACTGAGCATGCAAAAGAACCAGTGGTGTCGCTGGAATTTGATGCTTTCTGTATCTTGCACTACTCCCGCAACATAAAATAACTAATCTCTGACATAGGGCGTCGGTTATATGGGCAACCGTTACCGACGATTAATAGATAGAATACACAATCGCTGATTAGACCGCAAACGAAACCGTACCCTTTACAGTATTTGTCACAAATTTATAGAAGAATTGTTGACAGAACAATATGAAAGTGTTTGAGTTTTTTTCTTTTACTGAAAGACTTGTAAATACTTTTTTTTACATTTTTCTTCTCTATGTATTTAAGATTTAAGTTAACCTTATGGACTTTGACCATGTATTTGTGATACTGAAAGACGTTAAGTGTTTATTTATTTTCAAACAGCTTTGATACACTTGAATAATGCATTTCACAAATTATATAAACGGATATTGCATTTTATGTTTTTGTTTACTAAAAACTAAAAAATAACATATTCATCTTTAGTATTTGCGAGAAAACTTGTACAAACCTGCGTAATAATGTCTGTCTGGTGTTTTTTCCTTTGCGGATGAATTTTTCATTGATAAAGACTGCATTTTGATATTAGTTCCTAATACAGAAGTGCTCTTTAATTGCACTCGGATATCGCTAATTAGCGTAACCAAATCATGCACAGCACAAAGATCTTAAACTCTCTTAAGTACACTATTTAATTAAAAGGATTTATTGTAATAAGATACAAAATCAAGTACATATTATATTTAATTCTTTATTTAAGTCTCATTCTTGCATTTACAAATAATATTTATCATAGTACATAAGTAAAAATCATGCAAGACCATTCTATACAGAATTATATGAGACATGAAATATATGTACATATACAATCACATATAACTTAAAATAATTCGCCTTTCTACTTCTAAGTAAAAGGTAAATAAAAATTAATTAATGCTACAGACCTTAAGAACTGAGAAGCTGGCATTAATCTAGGCTTATCAATATTAGCCTAAAAACTGCAATACAAGGAATTACTAAGTAAAAAAACTGAAGAGAATACAAACACTAATGTGTATTATTAAAAAATAGTTTTAGAAAATCAGATATTACATCAGATCAGATCTGATATAAACTGATTAATACCAGCCTCTCAATAAAAGACAAGATGATGCTTTCACATGCAGTATTCATGTTGAAATATACATGTAGAACATAACTATACATTATTAAGTGGACATTTAAAATAAATATTAAGACATGTACATACAAATCACATTTACAGATTATCACAGGTATCTTTTGGTTAATGCTCATAAATCAACTATGCATTAACTATACAATATATTTGATCTACTTTTCAAGATCATGAAGCAGGTTTTGGCACTAATTTTAATCATGTTTTCATTTGATAGTACAAATATCAGTTTATCTTCATCACATAGATTATTAAAATTACTATTTAATTCACAAGCTTTTTCAGTAAGTTCATTTCTGAGGCAATGATAAGCACTACAATGAAATAAAACATGTATCTCGTTTTCAACATTATTTCTACAGATCGGACATAGGCGATGGTTTTCTGCAAGATTTTCAAATCTACCAGTCTCTAATTTCAGAGTACATATGTATAGATACACGCGACAGTTTTTAATTATACTCTTTGGAACAATTAACTATAAAAGAAAGGTAGGGATCGAGTAGTCTGGTCAATACAATTTTACTTTTTTCCGCCCCAAATCAATGTTAGGCAGTACATCTGCAATTCGGTCGAAGAGACAATTTTACTTCAGTTTTTAAAATGACTCTGTTTTGTAACAAAACAAAAGATCGAACTAAACAAAGGCATAAGCTTTAAGGATATTTGCAAAAACTTTCAGATATAAGAATTCAAAGACAGTACTTAAGGCTATTTAGAATCGTACCACATTACATGCTTCAAGTTTAACAATTCGTCATATCCTTTTGAGAAGATAATATATTGGTCGGGAAGTATACTTGGACCAGAGTAACATATCTCAATTTACTCAATTTTGTCATCATAGACATATGTACATAACAATTATAAGTATAATACGGGACAAGGTGATTTTATTATACGCTCCCGTACACTGTACGTTAGAGGTGCGTTTTGCACTTGCCACTTTATTGTATTGATAACTGACATGTACATGGTCTTAGTTTGTTACTGTGGTTCCAGTGGGAAGCCAGTATCGTTTTGACAGTGGTTCAGAATTTCATAGAATACGGTAACAATATATATGACATACACCTTTCTTACATTAAAAGGAAAATCTTGACTGAGTAAAATATGATGAATTTGAGCAAAATCATACCTCCTGATCCCTGACTGGTTCCACGTCCAGATCCACTCCCGGCGATAGCGTCAGCAATTATTTTTGCGCCCGGCTTTATATCAGAATTTTGTGTGTATATTGTCACTACACTTGCCGACGAAATTCTTACTGTTCCATGCACTATAAACGAACTGACGTTCAAATCCGACGACAAAGTACATGCCACACTTTGCGAAATTTCCAGATTGCCATTTGAAATGTAGCTCGTGCAGTCAGCAGCGCGTGCTGTATCAACGAGATTTATCAATAAAAACAGCAACATTTTGACGCCGACAGGCGACATTATGAATGCTGCAACAATATGTCAATACTTAAAAGTTTTCAAATACCTATTTGCAAAATAAATCTAACTAATGGGTAGACATAATTATCTCTACCCCAAAGCCGTCAACTAAATGGTCAAGAATCTATAAAAGTATATCTTTTAAATCTTTTACGCGTTTAGAGACTTTCAAAATCGATTCTGATTGGTAAATTTCAATGCGCATGTCCGGAATATCTCCAGACAAGGAAGTACGCTCGATATTCACGCACTTACTAATTTAAACATTAAATATTCAACATGAACAGAAAAATATTAAATGTCTTCAGTGGAAATTTTCTTCAGTCAGGCATAAATGCATAGTTTTATATGTTATTATGAGTAAGAGACTGACCGAAATGATAATCTTGAGTTTGTCAGTCCGATACTAGCTAGAACCTTGAAGACTGTTCCAAATGGATTTTTCAAGCATTCGTCGAAGAGAAAATCAATTTAAGTTAGAATATACACAATTCAAGATCTTAATTGTACGGTGGCAACGATGTGACATGTGTAGTTTTTTATTATTTATGTCGTTGTAACGAGATAATAAGTCGTGGGAACGTGATAATATGTCATAGAAACGAGATAATATGTCGTGGAAACGAGATAATATGTCATGCTAACGTGATAATATGTCGTGATAACGAGATAATTAAGTCGTGGGAACGAGATATTAAGTCGTGGGAACGAGATAATATGTCGTGCTAACGAGATATTATGTAGTAGTAATGAGATATTATGTCGTGGTAACGAGATATTATGTAGTGGTAACGAGATATTATGTCGTGGTAACGAGATATTATGTAGTGATAACGAGATATTATGTAGTGGTAACGAGATACCATGAAGTGGTAACGAGATATTATATAGTGGAAACGAGATATCATGTCGTGGTAACGAGATATTATGTCGTGGTAACGAGATATTACGTAGTGGTAACGATATATTATTGTCGTGGTAACGTGATATTATGTAGTGATAACGAGATATTATGTCGTGGTTACGAGATATTATGTATTGGTAACGTGATATTATGTATTGGTAACGAGATATTATGTACTGGTTACGAGATATTATGTAGTGGTAACGAGATATTATGTCGTGGTAACGAGATATTATGTATTGGTAACGAGATATTATGTCGTGGTAACGAGATATTATGTACTGGTTACGAGATATTATGTAGTGGTAACGAGATATTATGTCGTGGTAACGAGATATTATGTAGTCGTAACGAGATATTATGTAGTGGTAACGAGATATTATGTCGTGGTAACGAGATATTATTTAGTGGTTACGAGATATTATGTAGTGGTTACGAGATATTAAGTCGTGGGAACGATATATGATGTCGTGGTAACGAGATGTTATGTAGTGGTAACGAGATATTAAGTCGTGGGAACGATATACCATGACGTTGTTACACAACGTAAATAAAAAAAAAAAACACATATCTATGCCACTGTATAATTGCGTTGTTAAGTGATATTGAACACTTCCCGTGAGTGTTTTAAGATAAATCCGACTATAGCAAAGGTTGTGATAAAAGGTAGTTGTATATGTTTTTTTTTGTGAAATTTGTTCATTTTGCAAACTTGATCCGAAGAGTTTTATGTGATATGTCCACAACTTTTATTTGAAACCATTATAACGGAAAAATAGTCAAAGATTACACCCTTTGTGCTCACGGAAAGTTCTTATTACAGCAATGATAGTACAAATCCATGTCAGAATTTAAAATGAATCCGTAGTCAGGGCAAAAAATAAACTATTAAAACTATTCATCAGTCCATCTAACCTTCACTAATAGCAAGTGACAAAAAATCTATCTGCTTCAGTTTATCGTCGGTAACGGCTGCTAATATAACAACCAAAACAATAATTTTGGTTGTTGGAAATAGCGCAAGATATACAAAGCATGCCATGTCTTTGACACCCATAGTTATTTGGCATTTGAGTTTATAGCACTAATACTTTAGAGCTCGATCCCATCTCGTCCTAATACAATAAGGCAGTTTGGGATCGGGGGATCAAACTTTCTACCCATTGCTTTCAAGTCTTTTGCATAACCACTGATCTAAAAACTCTGCCCTAACTTCGTTGGCTCTTCTGTTCGTAAAAGACTTTTCAAAAGCAAATATAAGTAAAATTCTAGATCCTTACTTGATAGAGAATTGCAAACTGATGGCCGGGCGATTTGAGAGGAAGACTTAGGGAAGGCTGGCAATGAACAGTCACTTTAGCAGAAAAATCATTTACGGTCATTCTCTCATGCCCACAAACTGTTGTTACTAACGCAGAGGCATTGATCTTAAATATAACCCATGAGTATCCGTGAAAATGTCATTTTGTATACCATTATCAAATTACCGGACAACTTATTCGTGACAGTCAATAAACGAACTTTAATATTCCCATCAACGGCTGTTTTTTCACCTAGCATTTCATGACTTTGATTGAAATCAATTCCATCTTTTTGTCTATCTTCAATTTTTCTATTTAAAAGATGTAAAATGCAATTGGCATATTTTAAAACTGGTAAACAAATTTTCAAGTGTCAAGGGTAAGAGAGGGGAATCAACATATAAATCTCCTTCATCGATAACTGCTAAATGGTTTTTAATTATTTATTTCAATGAAGATCACACTTGACAAATATCAGATAAAGAATACCGCTTAACAATTGACCTTCAGTTAAATTGAACTTGTTAATAGACGGTGAAACTAATGTCAAGAGATAACAATACCGTCTATTGTAGAACAGTATTGTAAATGGTATTAAGAAAGAACTTGTCATAGAACAGGTTTTTGCATGAATTTTAAAACATTTTCATAATATATAATATTCATTTTAGTAGCAAACAAATGCAATTATGACAAAATACGTGGACATGTAGGTTCAAAGAATCATTATTCACACTTTAACACATACCAAATAAACTTACAAACATTCGAATTTTGTTGAAGTTTCTGTTGTCTTTTTTTGTCTTACCCAACATAGAACCATAAAATGGCTCCGCCCGTGCGTCTGGCTGTCTGTTTGTCTCCCTGTCTGTTGGTTTATCTGGCCATATTTCATGATCTCATGATCTTTGTCATCACATCTTTGGGAGCAAATAATGTATCCATTGGTATTTTTGTTAAGATGATTTAAAGTGTGTTAGAAATTAAACAAACATATAGCTTATGAAATAATCTGTTAAAAGGTTGCTTCCTGTCTAGGTTGTGTCCGGGGAACGGAAGGGGAAGTAAAAAGATCCCTAATTAGTGACTTCTTGAATTGTGGTAGTTTTTGTTTGTTTTTAATTTTATTTACTTATTTTTTTGAAAGATCTAAGAGAGGACTACTTTGTTAAATTAAAGCTCTGATTCAATACTACTCAAACGGTATCATAGTTTGCAGTTTATAGTTTATTTAAGCCTCTTTCATATGCATTATATACTTACATAAAACATGGTAAAATTATTAAAAGATACATTTGACCATTCTACAATAGAACAAAAAGAGACTTAATATTACGTAAATATTGACATACATATGACAAACACACTAATTACAACTAAAAGTTTAAGACAAGATTATCTAAAAGAAATATAATCAAAATAGTTTTAAAAACTGGAAATCGTTAATTGTACAAAATATTATAGCGAACTTGAAGAATATTTTAACAGGTTTTGGCTGTAAGTTTAACAATATCGTTGTTGGAGAGGATCAATATAAGTTTATCTTCATCAGAGAAGTTCACAAACTCTGGCATTAAATTGCATGCTTTTTTCTACCAAAGGTAATCTAATGTGTTCATATGCATTGCATGATAACAATACATGTATCATACGACACTCCAAAGATTCATCATTTTAAATCTTTTTACGTTTGAATAAGTGACTATCAAACAATGTTGTATACACGTTATACAGTCATGCAAAAGATAACATTCTAAAGGGTTCCACAGATTGAAAACTGCTGATACATACGTTATTTATAAAAACAGAACAGAACAGAAATGTTAATGTTCAAGTCTGATCTGTAAATAAAATTTCGGTTCTGTTCTGTTATTCATAACAACTAACTGAGGTTGTTTACATATCTACTAACAAGCTTTATTAGAGACAGGTAAATTAAAGTTCAATGTTTTTCTTCTTCCAAAAGACAGTATATCTTCTAATCAATGAAGCCCTTGAAAAACATGTGGCTATTTTCTTTCTGTCTTTTTTTCCTCAAGATGTCCGACAACATCAACGTAATCAAATGAATTTTCAACCACTAGTTCTGATCTATCTTTATTCGATTGATATTGTGTCTCTGAAATATATCTTGAATAGATAAGTGATTGAAGCGTTAAAGCGACTGTCTCACAGATGGGTCCACGTTAAAAAAACAAAAAGAAAATGTTTATAAACATCTAGAAACTCTAGCTGTAATTTTGAAGAACATATTTAAACTAAGTTACTGACTCATTTTTTTGTTTCAGAAAAACATCAAAATATAAAGTTTACCCACTTTTATCGGTAAAAAATTTACCCCGTTAGTCGCAGGGTTGATACTTCAGTTAATATATCATTAATTTTCACGATACTTGATAGCTTGTTTTTGTGGCTTGATGGTGTAGATCGTTATTTTACTGACGGAAAGGGCATGGGTTCGAATCCTAGTAAAGGCTTTTTTCAGTTTTCATGGTATATAAACGCATAATATTTCATTTTTTTCCACAGTATATTAACTTCTCTTAAATTTTAAAGAAAAAAAAATCAGCTTAATTCTGTGAGTCAGTCGCTTTAAATAACATACATCATTATAAGATTCTGCTAAATTCATTACATTCTCCTATTCACCCAATATTACCAAAGTAATTTTGAGGCATTGTTGAGGGAAAACGTTAATTCTGATTGTTTTTTCTAAATACACTGCATGGCATCTTTTTTAACCAAATATACACATGAATCCTCTACAACGTTCTTTATGTTGAATAGCGAACCTTGCATCAATACACAGATGTACCTTGCCCGACGAGTTGTCCACCATAACTATGCGAGCATGGTAGTCTCCCTGGAAACAAAATTTTGTTATAATGTTGAAGATACACGTCGTGTGAAATCGTTCAATCAAGGTACCAAAGTATCATGTAGTAAATTAAAAGTAAAGTGTTTGTTTATTATAGCGTCACCCCTACTGAAAGGGCCAGCTTCCCGGGCTTATGAGACACCTCTATTAGTGTACATTTACTCTATTCATTCCTTATCCTATGTGCCAGGCGCCAGGCGGACAGGCAATCGGTAACCATTCTTTAACTAGCAGGCGGCTCATCAGAACAAGCCCCTGACAGGACTCGAACCGTCGACCTTTCGCTCTGTAACGCCTTAACCACTAGGCTACGGAGACGAAATATTTATGTATATTTATCAATGTATGAAATATTTATGGATACATTTTTTCTTGATCCATTTCTCTTATTGCTTTGACGAAATATTATCGTTTTCAAATGTATTAAAGTTAAAAAACGGAAAAATATATCAGTTTGAAAGAAGTTGATATTTTGTTTATTTACTTGGAACAAACCGTTGTGGTACTGATAACCGTACTGCAAAGGGAAGTAACTGCTGTGTGAAGGTTTTTACATGTTTAATAAAAAGGGACGTAAAGAGCTTTGATGAAATTGATATACTTATTTTGCGCCCGCCAGGTATTGGCACTGATTGCGCGAGGACATTAATTCAACCGAAATATTATTATTATTATTATTATTATTATTATTATTTAGTCGTATATTTCGTATAAAACGCCATCTCTTCCTCACATTTATAAGGAACGCTTAGCAGTTGCTTGATCTTTTGAACTCAGGTTAAGCTGCAATCTTAATTTGTCTAAACCTCCCTTTGATTATTAGGCTAACTCTTCTCGCAAAATCCAACCTCAAGATTTTGATTAACAGGAATAACACACACACACACACACACACACACACACACACACACACAAGCGCGCGCATTCCTAGTACATTTGTATGCCTCGGGAAATAGAAATATGTCATGAAAGTAACATAAGTACAGTTTTACTCTATGACAACAAGCTAGATGTATAAAGCTTATGTTGTGTCTGCCTGTACCAGGAACTTTATAAGTGTTTTACTTACTGATGCAAAGTAGGACAGAGCCTCGGGTAATTCAGGTAAATGGATAGTTTGGGAGAGAGACAGTGACTGTGGTGGTGTAGGACACTGGCTGGTAACTGGACAAGCATTACCCATCATAGTTTTGATTATTGTAGCTATTCCTGCGGTGAATCCTTTTTCATGCATCCCCTGGTCGAACGGAGTACAAAGATCTTTGTAAGTGCTGAAAATGAACAAGGGATATTTGTATTAAGTGACGTTCCCTTTTGTACCCACTACTGGGAAACTATTATTATTTAAGGTTGTCGAAAATATAAAATATATTATATTTACAATTATCCCATAGCAACCGAGACATTGACTCTAATTTTGTTTCAGCGTAAAACGATTTGCTGTAGGTTAAATTCATGAGACGTGTTTCGACGAAATATTGTTGACCCTTCTCTAAAATTACTAAAGTAACAATTCGGCCATTGTTTGAATTGTCATGTTCAATATCTATGTCCAAACATCTTATAATATGCCAAAGACCTCAACGTTAGATGATATTCGCATTATTCCTAAACATCCAGTTTCTCTTGTCGAAGGTGTTCAATTTCTTACAAATGCTTTTATTTGCAAGACATAAATAAGACCTTTTTTCTGTTACATTATCTTATTTCTATGTGTAGAAAATATAAAGCCGTTTACTTTAACTGGTGAATGACGTCTACTCTTAATGCGGACAGTCATGTTGGTGATTTCACAAGAAATGGCCTTTTATCCATTTCAAAATATTTACATAATATTTTTTTAGTGTTGTAGTAGGAGCGGTCCTGGTCGCTAACAATTGAAGGAGAGGCAATCAGTACTTCTCTCACAGAAGAGTCAGGCCGGATGTGAGCTAGTACCTATTAGTGGAAGGATGGTGGTGACACTGGGAACAATATTTTCATTTCTATAATTCTGTAGCAAAATGCTACACTCACCAAACATATTGCAGTTGAACTTAAGAAAACCAAAAGATCTCATACATGTACTTACCAAGACCCTACATCATTACACACGGTACATGGATTTCTCCGAAAAACGTTGTTTTCATCAGTACCACATAGAGGGCGGAGCTACCGATAGGGGCGGTAATTCTTCCAGCAACGTTAATGTCAAGATATCCTGGCACGACAATAGGGTCCGGCCCTATTTCTACATTCTGTACGTTTATAGTAGCATCTGCTGGTGCTGTAATGATAATGATTAAAATTATTTCGAACTTCAAAAGAGTTTTAAAGCTGGTAACTTTAAAAAAAAAAGATTCAAAGAAAAAAAAGAGAAAGAACCAACTATTTAGAGTAACTGAGTTAGAATGTCATTTTCCTTTCATTGTAAACAGTTCATTTAAAAGTATTATCATATCAAATAGCTAATAACTTACCGCAGTTAGTCCATGTAAATGCGGCATTCGTTGCAATACAATGCAAAAGCGGACAGAATCCAGTAAAGGTTTTCATATTTTCTTATGCTTCTCTTCCAAAGGACTTTGCTTAACTGAGATCTTTATAGCTAAGAAAGCTCTGACTAACACGTGTGTTTTATATAAGGGAATTATATCGTCCGCCTTTTCGTGATGTTATATATTGCTACCTTGTTAATTAATGTCATAAAGTAGGGCCACAAAAATAACAAAAAAACTGTTTACTCAATGATTTCTGTATTATCTTAAATTTTCCCAATTTTCATTTTTAAAAATCGTTTAGTTTCATTTTTTCGACTTGTTGATGCCTCAACTAAACTAAAGAGAATAGCTTAAGATATAAGATAATAAAAGCATGCATCTTGTGAGTATGAGCCCCTGTAAGCATCGGAGTTTTTTAATATTTTATCATTATTATTTTTATTGTTATTCTTGACTTGATGATGCCGAAACTAAACTAAACAAAATAGCTTAAAGATATAAGATAATAAAAACATGCATCTTGTGAGTATGAGCCTCTGTAAGCATCGGAGTTTTTTATTTCTATCATTATTTCTTTTTCATATCCTTCTTAGTCTATTTTCGACTGATTAAAAGTTTTGAACTTGTTTTCAGCTATGCGTTCTTGAAAAATATCATTTTCTGAGCGCTTAAGAAAACCTTGGTGCCGCCTTTGTAGTGATCTCCCCTTCATTCTACAGTACTGCAAGGGAAGTAACCGATGTGTGCAGTATAACTCTGAAAAATGTGAATATCTTAAATGGGCATAAGATATATCCAAAACGGGAAGTAACCGATTTGTGATATATATATATATATATATATATATATATATATTCATTTATTTATTTATTTATAAATGTTCAGACTTCTTCTAATATTCCATTAATAATTCTCATCGTTTTAATGTAATACCTTAAATCAAGCTGAAAACAGGATATTAGATTAATATCAGTTGCAAAAAATAAAAACAGCTTGTGTAAATTTCATTGAATTTTAGACGTTTATACAGAGAGTTCTATCAAATGTCTATTCTTTCATCTAGTTCTACCAGTTTCTATACTTTTTACATTCTACACATCAGAATTATGTAACATAATCTCATTTCTGGAACTTCTTCTTCTTATTATTATTATCATTTTGTTGTTGTTGTTTTTGACAGCTCTAAGGAAAAAGTGCTTTCTTTATTTATAGCTCTGATGCAATTGTCTATTAATTTACCTTTGACTGCAGGCGTGCCTCGAACGACACTCCAAAGGCCCATCTGTATGCAGGCGCGAAATGCTCTTTCATGCAGCCGCATTTTATTACAATGTTTTGTACATCAATATAGACTTTTTAACGTGTTCTTGAATAATTAAATAGCAAAAATTGTTACATCAGCGCTATTTAAGCGTGCAATGGCTACACAGGTTGAAAACGGGTGATAATTCCGCTTTTTGTACTTTTTCCTCTTTTTTTGCAGTTGTAACCAGTTGAGGTTACCTATTTATCTTCTAGCAACCTCTTTTAGAGACAGTTTTAAAAAAATATTTTTCACAAGACATTATATCTTGTGGAATCAACAAAGCACTTTATACAAATATAAATGCTGACATCTCAGATATGCACTTGCTTTTTTAAAATGTTTAACTGTATCAAAGTTATCAATGAATTTTCATCCGCTAGTTCTGATCTATTTTATGCGTTAGATATTGTTTCTCTGAAATATATCTTGAATGATTAAGTGATCAAATAACATAGATAATTATAAGGTTCTGCCAAATTCATTACACTCTCTTATTCACTTTATATGACCAAAGAAATTTTGAGGCATTGTTGAGGGGAGATATTTATTATGATTTCTTTTGCAAAGACACTGGCATCATTTTAACCAAATATGCACAAGATTCCTGTACACGGTTCTTTTTCTTGCATAGTGAACCTAGCATCAATACACAGATGTATCTTGCCCGATGTGTTGTCCACCAGAACTATGTGAGCATGGTAGTCACCCTGGAAATAAAGTTATAACATTGAAACTTGCCAAGATACAGGCAGGCGAAATCGTGCGAACAAAGTGCCAAAGGGTCATATATTGTAGTACATGTATGAAATATCTATGGATACGTTTTTTGTGGGTTTTTTTTCAGTATCTTTTTCTCTTATCGCTTTGACCAAATATAATTGCTTTTGGAACCATTGTAGTTACAAAATGGAAAACAAAATCAGTTTGAAAGAAGTTGATTTTTTTTAATTTGCAACAATTATCTTGTGAAAACTGTACTGCGCAGGGAAGTAACAGCAGCGTGGGTTTACTGTTTGACCAAAAAGGACGGAAAGATCATTAACAGTTTTTTATTCATTTTGCAGCCGTCAGGTAGAGGACGATAAATTATGCTGATATATTTGTTTTGTTTATGGCTTGTAAAAAATTATACTACAGTAGGTATAGCACAGTCTTGAAATAAACCGTTCCACAAGGTACTATTTCTTTGCAAAACTTGTATCATATCCGTATATTTTGTAAGAGAGCACCATTTCTTCCCAACAATTGTAGAGTAAGTTGCTTGATCTTATGAACTCAGATCAGGGTGCAATCTAAATCAATCTAAGCCTCCCATTGATTAAAAGGTTAAAATCCTCTCGCAAAATATCAACCTTAAGATTATCTAAATAGAAATAACACATTCTTGTCTCTAGTGCATTTTTATGCCTTAGGAGTGTAGCCAAAATCTATGTAATAAACAGTTACAACAAGTTATATGTATTAAGCTTATACAGTTTAAACTACAATCTTAATTTATCAGAGCCTCTCTGATTATTAGGCTAAACTCCGCAAAAATCAACCTCAAGATTACCTAAACAGAAATAACACACACGCGCACGCACGCACATACGCGTTCCTAGTGCATTTGCATGCCACAGGTAATAGGAATATGTCATGAATGTAAAATAAGTATAGGTTTACTCTATGACAAAAAGCTAGATGTATAAAGCTTATGTTGTGTCAGCCTGTATCAGTAACTAAAGTGTTTTACTTACTGCTGCAAAGTGGGACAGGGCCGCGGGTATCTCAGGCAAATGAATAGTTTGGTGGGAGACAGACAGTGACTGTGGTGGATGAGGACACAGGCTGGCATCTATACCGGCATTACCCAGCATAGTTTTGATCTCTGTAGCTATTCCTGTGGTAATTCCCATCCAGTTCTCACGTATCATCTGGTCGACGAGTGTACAAATATCCTTGTAAGTGCTGAAAATAAACGGGATACTGTATAAAGTGAGATTCCCTTTTACGAACATTTTTGGGAACCTTATTGGTATAGTTGTTCAGGTTCAAGATGATGAGAAGGTTTCCAGATTCCTTTAAAAGGGAAATAGTACTGTTAATGGGGGGAGGGGGCGGAATATCGACCCATGAATAACAAGTTCTGGACTAGTGATCCACCCCTACCCGGACACATCTATCCATTTGAGTTTACTTGGCGTCGGTTCTGATTTCCGATATGACAAACGCCCCCAGAAGATTTTAGATATTTTAGGTTGTGGGAGATGCATAAATCATTGTATTTAGGAAACAAACTTGGCTCTTTTACATACTCAGTGTATAGTTCAATTACATGGGACTTTAGTTTCAAATCTCATCCAAAAGACATTTTCTCCCTCACGCTGATGTTACAGGTTGAGTTTAACGAATTGAATTGTGTGCACTAAACCGTTGCATCTTTTCAATGATCTGTTTTTGGTACGTAAATCCTTCAAAATATAAATAGTTACAATTATCCCACACAAATTAATTGATTAAGTTCCATTGACTCATAGCTATGATTTTGTTTGAAAATGAATTATGTTATTTGATATTAGGTAAAATACATGAAACGTGTGAATATGTTAACGTTGACCTAAGGATACATTGTTGGCCCTTCTCTACAGATTTATCTCATTCGTGAGCCTTGTCTGAGCTTTAGACCAGCCTCGTCTGAGCTTTAGATTGTACACGGCTTACAGCTTTAAATTTACTAGCGTAATAATATGACCATTGTCTGACTGGCATATTTAAAGGGGCTGTGCTCCAGATGACACAAAAAAGAAAGTTTTCTTGTATTATAAATTTCTTGTGATATTTATGATTAATGCTTAAAAACTGACTGACAAAAAATAAGTCAGGTAATCACATTATAAATTGATTTTTTTCCTTTCATAGTGCTATACCTTAACGCGACGGTATAACTATATTGTATAACATTTAAAGTAAACAATAGTTATTTCAGATGCGGCGATAGTGGTGACAGTTAAAGCGTTGTTAATATCTTGTTAACATGAGGGTCCAGAGTTCAAATCCGGCTAAAGAGAATATATTTTTTTTGTTCTATTTTGACTTTTATAATCAGTTTGGAAGTAAAATATCATGTTGTTATAATCTCACGGCATCTAGATATTTAATTTAAGTAAAAAAAAAATTATATAAAATCTGGAGTTCAGCCTCTTTAATACGGACAGTATAAAACAGAAAATTTTCATCATCAAAGTCTCGGCAAACATGTTATGTCAAAGACCTCAACGTTAGCAGATATGCCTTATCTCTAAACATCAAGTTTCTGAGGTGTAAGATGTTTTTTTTTTCTTACAAATGATTTTATCTGCAAGACATTTTTTTCTGTTATCTTATCAGGTAAGTTAGACTCTCTTATCTCTCTGTGACAATAATACCAAGTCGTTTACTTTATATGGTCATTGAACTCTAAACTTAACTTGTTTGTGATACCACGAGAAAAAGACTCCTATCCTTTATTAATATATCAAATTAATTTAATATATGTACATTATAAATAAAGATAAATATCTTTTGATAATTTTTAATGTTGTAGGCGAGCTCCTCTTGGCCGCCTACAAACCGAAGGAAAGGAAATCTGCCCATCTACCAAAACATCAGACAGGAAGCGAGCTTAAACCTATTAATTGGATTGATGGTTCTAACATTGTGATCAATATTTTCATTTCCATAATTCTATGACAAAAGCTAACTATATCAAATGTACTTACCAAGACCCAACATTATTCAGACACGGTATAAGGATTTCTCCGAGAAAAGTTTTCCTCTTTAGTACCAAATGGAGGGCGGAGCTACCGAGAGGGGCGGTAGTGTTTCCGGCAAAGGTTATGTCAAGGTTGCCTGGCACGACAATAGGGTCCGGTCCTACTTCTACACTCTGTACTTTTATAATAGCATCTGCTGGCGCTGAAATGATTATGATCAACATTATTTCAAACTAAGGTAGTAATTTTGAACAAAAATATTCCAAGGTAAAACAATGAAAAAAAGAAAGAAAAATAGAAAACCAACAATTCAGAGTAATTTAATAAGAAGGCCGTTTTCCTTTCATTGTAAAATGTTCTTTTAAAGGTATGATCATATCAAAGAGCTAAAAAACTTACCACAGTTAGTCCATGTAAATGCGGCATTCGTTGCAATAAAATGCAAAAGCAGACAAAATCCAGTAAAGGTTTTCATATTTTCTTACAAATCTCTTCTAATGGACTTTGCTCAACTGAGATACTTATAGCTAAGACAGCTCTGGCTACACATGTATTGATAAGGAATTTAAGACCTCCGACTTCTCGTGATACTGTATTCTACCACCTTATTATTATATGTCATAAAGTAGTGCCAAAGAGGCATAGACACAGCTGTCGAATTTCAGAACAACTGTTTGCTCAAGGTTTTGTCTTTTTGTCATAATTTAGTCCCATATGTATACCTTTATCCACATGTCCACATGTAACGCCGCATCTAAACAAAATAGCTGAAGATATAAAAGTTTAATGCACCTTATGAGTATTATGATATATTTCCTAGTCTAGTTTCGGGTGATTTAAGTTTTGAACTGGTGCAAAGTTAAAACGAATGTCCTTGTTTTCAGCTTTGCATTCCCGAAAATACAGTTGATTTTAGCGCTGACGAGAATCTTATTTGTAGTGATCTCCCCTGTTTTACTGTAATGCAGCATAAGTAACCGATATGTGCTGTATAACTCGGAAAAATGTAAATATCTAGCGTGTAACTCAAAATAGGCACAATGAAGGTATATTTAGAAAAAAGAAATAACTAATGTTGATTATCCAGTACATCATTACTTCCATAGACGAATAACGTCTAAACTATCATTTTACATGACAACCGGTTTATAATGTTTTTTTATCCTGTCAATTATTTCATACCCGACCAGATAAAGGGGTGCCGTATAAACTTTGCTTTATACGGCACATGATACGTCACGGACTACTTTTGTGTTTATAATCAGAAGGAAGCGATTAAATTGTTGTTATTACAAACAGAGACTACTTGAATAAAATTTAAATATTTCAATATGTAGATCTTACAATATAATGATCATTTAAGGAAATAAAATTATTGAAAGATTGGAACTATTTTTTGTGTACATGTACACCTGGCGGATAACCTTGACATTAGCCTAATTTAAAACACTTTAAAGATAGGTTTTTATTATATTTAGTAAATTATTTCCACATGCCATATGTGAAAGGATAAATAGAATAATAGGTTAATGTCTTTATATGAAAAAATTTATCTGGTCGACTGCGGCTCACCCGATAAATTCCTACGCCTTGCCAGATAAACTTTCTCATATAAAGTCACTAACCTATTATTCTCTATATAAAAAGATAGTGTCGTAAGAACGTCAGTGAAGGCTTATAATTTTGACGTCATGATGACTGTAGGAATGTTTTTTGCAGGGGAAATGTCTGTGTGCTTAACAACAAAGATTACAGAGCAGACGACATATTTATCACGGGCATATATTATTCTATTATATAAGAAAACCTTTTTTTCTGATACTGTGATTTTTTGGTTTTTACATCAAGAGTAACTAATTTCAACTTAAGAAAACCAAACTTCAGTCCAGAATTACAAGTACTTTTCATAAAATGAAGCTTAAAATGTCTGTGCGGACTGCGAACAAGAGCAGCAAAATGAAAGATAGTGTCTGTGGTGAAATTGCTCTGTTATTTTTTAAAACGTGTTATATATTTGAACCAAATCTGTCTAAGTTTATGTATGAATACTTAATTTGTCCAATTTTATCAAATTTAGAGTTACACATTCTCAGTTTCATGAAGACTTTTGGGGGAAAAAAGCAAATTTTTCAAATTATTTTGACTTTCAAGTAATATTTTGTCCTAATAAGCATGACTGAACAACGATTCTCAATCTTATATGAAAAAAGGCACCACACTAGATTATTTCAAGAGGTTACTGTTATACTTCCAGGTCAAAAATCAGCAAATAGATTTCAAAAGCTATGGTCCTTCTGTCTGCCAAAAAAGATCAAATTTTCTCTGGTCCTTTTCTGTCTTGTATCCACATCTGTCTCAAATGATAGTTTATGCTGCCCATGTCTTCTTTAAACCTAAAAACTGAAATATTTACATACAATATAACAGAATAAATGCTACATTTTTCTTCTTTCATGCCAATTACACCTCTTTTAAGGAGGAAATTTTAACAGTTTTAGTTCAGAAAAGTCCAGGAACACCACCTGAATGTTAGACATGTATTCAACATACAAAATTTTATTGTTCATCTATTATATACTGTCTTTACAATAATATAAATTGTTCTTTTAACTTCCTGAGCAATGTTTAACTGTAAGTATGAATAGTAATGACTGTTTACTTACTAAAATTGGCAATGATAGATCTTCAACATGGGCTCCACCTCTATGGCCAGTGTGTAGTCATGTGAGTACATCTGATATGTGCAAAAGGCAAAGCAATCCTTGAGTCCTAAACACAGATACAACCAAAGGAACGGATTTTTCTAACTGATCAGAAGAATATTTCACTCTGAAAATAGAAAATGCATATACTGGTAACTACTGCATGTAACATATACCCACAAAATTTTAAACTTCACTTTTCTCCCTAATTAGCATGTTCCCTTTCAAGATCACTTTATACCTTACAATATAGCATAAACAGTCAAGCAAATGTTATAAATTGTATGAAATTGATGTGGAACACAGTTTTGGCTAACGCAATGTAGCTGCAGTGGATATTGCTTTCTTAATGGGTTTCCAAAAAATAGCATTGCTGTTGCCTGAAAGTTTCCAAATACAAGTACTGTTCCTCCATCCATACCTTGTATGCAAACTGTCAAACTAGAATAATAGCACTGGTTATGTGAAAATACTGTTGCCTAACAAAGCTGAAATATTAAATACAATAAAAGTATTAACAGAACCAGAAAACAGATTCCAAAAGAAATATTATTTTGTTAACTTTCAGGTACCTGTCTTTGTAAACCAGCCGCAAATATTGTACCTTTGTCTGCTTAAGACTTCCCAAAGCCTCAACTACACACCAACTTAATCAAATATCATGAAAACTTGAAACAAGCTTAATGCTCTTTCTTCTTATCCATAAACAGACTAATATAAAACATAAACAAAAGCTTAATGACCATAAGAAACATTTTTTTTGACTGAATTAAGTCCTACTGTAAAGTAAGCCTGACATCACCAAACTTCTTGTTCTCCTCATACACATGAACTCAGCTAACTGTTTCATGTTCACTGAATAGGCTAAACTACACTTAATGGCTTTTGTAAGCACTCTGGCAGCTTAAAAAACTTACTTTTGCCAAAAATATCAGGTTTGTGTACACAAAAATTCTGTTTACAGGTTTACAAGGACAATTTTCCAGCAATTTTATCATAATGACTTAACTTCAGTATGAAAAGTTTGGAAACTCACCAAATCAGCTCCTGGCATACTTCGTTACAGCATTTTAGCAATAAAAACATCAAAATTCTACATTCTGGCAAGTTTAAAAGTTTTCATATGCAGACAACAGGAAACGAAATTTTTCTGATAGGTGTGAAACCAACAAATAGATTCCTTCTTTATTCTATATAAAATTCATAAAGTTCACAGGGCTGTAAAACATAGCAAAACCTAATAGCTTTAACTTACATATTCTTGTAGATCTATATCTGTACTCATGTAAAATAGCAAGAAAAGTAGGGTTTTGTTTCAAACAAGAAAGATATTTCTGCTCATATGAACTTACCCATAAAATTAACTAAACATTTGAGCTAATTTTCAGATTGGGGTATGTGAAACAATTTCACATTGTGAATTCTATTCTGAATGTATATGAGCATAAAATTGCTACCACACTAACAGAAATAGTCAAACAGAATGATTCTATAAAAAAAAAAAAAATACACAGATTAGGGCAAAAATGTTAAAAATAGCCAAGAAAAGTGAGAACTATTTCTAGCCGCCATTATGCGGGTACCATTTTTTGAGCTCTGACATGACTGAATTGGTGGTTTCATACCTTCAAGTGCTGTTGCTTCTTACGCAAAACATCAGATAATGGCAGGTATTCCTTCCATACCTTAAGCGGGACCGTTTTGAAGGCAGACGAAGGCGGCAAAAATTAATTCAAAGCAGAACCACGTGCTTCAAGACGCAGTTTTCGGAAATGTGATGACTTTTGACAATTGCGAAGAGCTTGAAGTAATGACGGGTTTTAAAGTCCTGATCTGATTTACCTTTGACAGTTGTCTACCCTACATGGTTTGTTGCATCAAATTTGTATGATAATTTTAGAATGAATGTTCAGGCTTCTAATATTCGATCAATAATTCACATCGTCATAATGTGATACCTTTAATCAAATTTCAAACAAAATATTAGATTAATATCAGTTGCAAAAATAAACAAGGCGATCTGTAAAACCGACATATGCTCCCCAAAGGGACATGTGCAAGGCAAGAACATACAGGCAAAGTCATAAAGTGGGCACATTTTATTTTTCATAAACAAATAAAGATGTAAAGTGAATGTTTACCGATTATATCTTTTTCAGTCTGCAAGGGAGATAATTTAAAATCGGGGCAACATTTAAATATGCTTTATGTGCCCTGCACTCATTCTCTCTGCCATCTACCACTATATTAAGTTTAAACTAATTAACAGCTATAGTGTCTAAGTAAAGCTCCAGACAACATTTTGTAAAAGGCAGGCTATTCAAAAACCTGGCAAAACAAGGTTACAGTTCCTCCGCACTGAACTACTGCTCAATGTACCAGTGTGTGAAGTTTAAAGTAATTTTCTCACATAGTTTTCTAGTTATGCTCCGTACAAGTTTTTTTTAATATGGGAGATAATTCAAGAACGGGGCAAAATAAAGTGATGGTTCTTTGGCACTGCACTCAGCCACAATGCCGTCTACCACTGTGTGCAGTTTAAACAAATTATGTCCAAGGGTTTTCAGGTTATACTCCGGACAAGATTTTTCTAAAAGGGGAGATAATTCAAAAACGGGACAAAATAAAGTTATGGTTCTTTGGCACTGCACTCCGCCTAAATGCCCTCTACCACTGTGTGCAGTTTAATCAAATTATGTCAAAGGGTTTTAAGGTTATGCTCCGGACAAGATTTTTCTAAAAGGGGAGATAATTCAAAAACGGGGAAAAATAGAGTTATGATTCTTTAGCACTCCACTCCGCCTCAATGCCCTCAACCACTGTGTGCAGTTTAAACAAATTATCGCCAAGAGTTTTCAGGTTATGCTCCAGACAATTTTTTTCTAAAAGGGGATATAATTCAAAAACGGGCGAAATAAAGTTATGGTTTTTTGGCACTGCACTCTGCCTCAATGCCCTCTACCACTGTGTGCAGTTTAATCAAAATATGTCCAAAGGTTTTAAGGTTATCCTCCGGACAAGATTTCTCTAAAAGGGGAGATAATTCAAAAACGAAGAAAAAATTGAGTTATGATTCTTTAGCACTCCACTCCGCCTCAATGCCCTCTACCACTGTGTGTAGTTAAAACAAATTATCTCCAAGAGTTTTCAGGTTATACTCCAGACAAGATTTTTCTAAAAGGGGAGATAACTCGAAAATGGGATAAAATAGAGTTATGGTTCTTGGTACTGCACTCCGCCTCAATGCCCTCAACCACTGTGTGCAGTTTAAACAAATTATGTCCAAGGGTTTTAAGGTTATGCTCCGGACAAAACTGACTGACAGGCGGACAAGGCGGCGACTATACGCTCTCCCTCTGGGGAGCATAAAAAAGAGCTTGTTTTTATTTGATTTTTAGGCGTTTATACAGAAAATTCTTTAAAAGTAAAGAGACACGTTCTTTTTTAAATGTCTTTTCTCTAATTTAGATCTACCAGTTTCTATACCGTTTATATAATTTCATTTCATGAACTCAGAAGTGGAGTTGGAATCTGTTGTAGACTCTGTTGTTCAAATCGGCATCTAAACGGAAGAACGAGTCATTTATTATTATTATTATTATTATAACTGATGTCGAATTAGTATTATTTTTATTATTATTATCATTTTTGTTGTTTCTTTTCTTCAAAGGTCTAAGTAAGGACCGCATTGTTTATTTAAACTCGGATGCATTACTGTTCTTAAGTGGTCTACTTACTTAATGAACGTTATTTAAACTCTCCACTGATCCCTCTGTATGCAGCCACGCAACGCTCATAAGTGCAGCCATTTTTTATTACAATGTTTTGTGCATCATTTGAGACTTTTTAACGTGTATTTGAATTATTAAATAGCAAACTGTGTTATATAAACGCTTAACAGTCATGCCAGTGATAACACTGTGAACAGCTGCAAATATTGAAAACTGGTAATTCTTCTGTGTTTGTAACTCAGGTTATTTTAGCTCTTTTAGTGACAGTTAAATTAAACTTCAAATGCTCATTTGTTTTTACAAGGCAATAAATTTTGTGAAAGCAATGAAGCCCTTGATAAAAGGAATCTTGCTGACATCTCAGATTTACACTAAAGGTTTTCTTATGGGTTTTTGTTGTTCTTTTCATTCAAAATGTTCAACTACATCAAAGTAATCAAACAAATGTTCAACTGCTAGCCCCGATCTGTTTTTCTCCTTTCATAATATGTCTCTGAATTATATCTTGCATGAAAAGGTGATGAGATAACAGAGATAATTATCAGGCTCTGCTAAATTTATTATTTTGAGGCGTGGTTCAGGGGAGATGTTTATTCTGATTTTTCTAGCCAGACACTGGCATCATTTTAACCAATTATGCACATCATTCCTATACATATATCTTTCTGTTTCACTGCCAATTTTGCGTCAATACACAGATGTGCCATGCACGATGAGTTGTCAAACAGTTATGTGAGCAAGGATGGCTCCCTGGAAATAAAGTTACAACGCCGAAAACCAAGACACAGGCACGTGAAATCGTAAAATTAAGATACCAAAGAGTCATGTTATTAAAGTACATGCATAAATATTTATCGGAATGTTTTTTTCTTCTTTATCTTTTTCTTTTGAAAAGAATATCACTTTGAAAGGAGTTGATATTTTATTCATTTACTTGCACCAGTTATCAGAAAACTTGTGTGGTGCCAGTGATAACCCGAAGCGTAGAGTTTTACTGTTTGACCAACTGGACAAAAATTTAAGGTTGTGGGAGATAGTGCAGGATGCATAAAGTATTGTATTCAAGAGCCACTCCTTGTTCTTTGACATAATTAGTGCACAGCACAATTACATGGAATTTATACGGTCTGAAATCTCATCCATAAGGAAACTTGTGAATATGTTGACGTCGCTTTGAGGAAATATTGTTGACCCTTTTCCGGATATCAATTTCATTCGTGAACCTTGTCTGAGCTTTCAAAGAGAAAATCGCATCCGACACTGCTTAGATCTCTATATTCACTAATGTAACAATGGGACCATTGTTTGACTCATGTTCAAAACGTAAATCTCAACAAACATCTTATAGTATGCCAAAGACCCACATTATCTCTAAACAAAGTTTCTCTTGTCGAAGTTGTACAATTTTTAGTAAGACATAAATAAAACAAGATATATATATATTTTTAAAAAGCTGCTAAACATAGGTTACATTGTAAGGATTATGTGTTTATCAATTAAAAGAGTTATCGATTGCACCCTACTTCTAAGAGTAGCTACAATTTCGAATAACTGTAACCCTACAGAATTAATCGAAGGTCCAGATGACGTTTTAAAGACATACATTGCACCGTTTTGTACTGACTAGGCAATAAAATTTAAAAAGGCTTAAACACAGCAAAGTGTGACCCCTTTATTTGTCGGTTTTCTGTTCTCGGTTAAGGCAAATCGATTACGCTTAGGGTGAGCCGTTTCTCTCATTGGACGAACAATGTCGGAATTTTACCCGATGGTTGAACAAAATTATTCCGTATGTTACATTCATCTGTAAGACAGAAGTTATTCGTAACAAACCGTCGATAATCCGAAGGCTTACCATTCCCGCTTTTTCATAAACTGTCATCCGTCGGCCAGATTACGCCGGCTCAGACAACTAAGATTCTCGAATACTGATTGGTTACATTCTAAAGATTTTTGTTAGCACTTCGACTTTACCAACGGACGTTCAAACCCAAAAGTAATCGAACACTTCGAAAAAAAATCTGTTGTTAGCAATTCGACTTTATCAACGGAAGTTCAAACCCAAAAGTAATCGACTACTTCGAAAAAAAATCGGTTAAAAAAAATCGGTTACATTATAAGGTCAAACTCTCTTATATATCTTAGTCAAAAATACTAGGTCATTTACGTTACATGGTCAATGACCTCTAATCTTAATGCGGACTGTCTTATCATAGATATAGCTTCCCGTCCCTTAAATTTAAATTAATATAATTACACTTAAATAGTAAAAACAAATGCCATTTTATAATTTTCTAGTTTTGTAGGCGAGCAGCTCCTGGCTGCGAACAATCGGAGAGGCAATCAGACCCTCTCTCGAATAGTCAAGACAGAAGCGGACTCTCATACCTATTACTCGGATTGGTGGAGCTATTACTGGGATCAATAGCTTCATTTTCATATTTCTTCACCAAACGTTTTGCAGATGAACTTCAGAGAAAAAAAATCAGACACAGTATAAGGATTTCTCGGAGAACAAAATTTCTCAGTACAACATGGAGGGCGGAGCTACCAAGAGGTCAAGCTTGTCTGGCACGAAAATAGGGTCTGGTCCTATTTCTATATTATGTTCGTTTATTATAGAACCTGCTGGCGCTGAAATGATGATTAAAACATTTCAAACTTCAATGGAGTTTGACAGGGAGTAACTTTAAAAAATAGATTCAAAAGAAGTAACAAAAGAAAAGAAAAAAATAAGAGTAACTCAACTGGGTAATTTTCTTTTCATTTTAGCAAGTTTATTTAAAAGTTTTAAATAGCTTACAACTAACTGAAGTTCATGTAAATTTGGCATTCGTCGCAATAAAATGCAAAGGCAGACAAAATCGAGTAAACGTTTATATATTTTCATACAGTTCTCTTCTAAGGGAATTCGCTAAAGTGAGATCTTTAAAGCTAAGAAAGCTCTGACCTATACCTGTTTTTTAAGGGATTTCACGCGTCCGACCTCTCGTATTACTGTTTGCAGCCACCTTATTCATTATTGTCATGTGGGACCATTTGAAATGTAAAATAAAATCAATCTTACGGATTCGTAACCTTCTTTTTGCTCAAAGTTTTGTGTTTTATCATAATCTAGCCCCATGTGAACCATTTAAAGCTATCAGTAACATTTTTATTCACGTGGTGATGCCGCAAGTAAATAGGATAGCTTAAGATAGATCTATAAAATATAAACCCATGCACCTTGTGAGTATAGCACTTGTATGCGACGGATTTTTTTTATTTCTCTGTGATATTCTTCCAAGTCTAGTTTTAAACTTTGAACTGCAAATTTAAAGCAAATGAAATGTTTACAGCTAAGGGTTCCTGATTTCGCACTTATAGGAGGTAACTTTTAGGTATGCGCTTGAAACAGTCTCTGTAGTGATCTCCCCTCCATTCTTAAGTACCGCAAGGGAAGTAACCACTCAGTGCAGTTGTAAATATTGATTGCATATATTTCTAATACGATATGAAACATTTCCTATATGATCATATAGGGAAACCAACTATACTTTATTATACGATAAAATATATGTGGCTGTTATAATTTCCTCCCATGTAATGCATAAACAGAATTTTCTCTATTGATTTTATTTATTTTTTTGTTTTAGGCAAGTAACGGTCTAAAATGTCAGTTTTACATCATTATTACATTCCAAAGCATGCATCGCAATTTTTGCTTGTTAATTAAATAAAAATAACAATATTTACATGAATACCGAAAAATGCAAAAAGTGCGCCAAACGTTATAACAACGTAATATACGTCACATTAGTAAAATGCCGTCATGAGCTATATGGGCCGTCGTTCGGATGCTGAATATTAAATCACGAGTGCGAAGAAGCACGAGTGATTTAATTTCCTACGCATCCGAACTCCGCCCATATTTTATTCACCGATAAAATATAGGAACTTATTTATTATTTCTTAAATAACATTTCTATTCATGGACGTCATGCTACGTCATATCTATGTTTCAATTTGACGTTGATTTTGTAAAGCCACATCACATATAATTATGACGTCATTTTGGCGTTCTTTCTAACGTAAACGTGTCACTTCTTTTCCCGACTTTAAGATTACCTCTGTTGCAGAGTAAATGCCTAACAATAAAGTTTACAGAGGACATATTTGTCACGCGCGTATATCATTCTTCAAGCGCTGTTGCTACTTACGCAAACCATCAGATACTAGAAGGAATTATTTTTATACATAAAGCGACATTGAATGGGGACTTTTTGAAGGCAAAAGAAGTGACACAGACCAAGATGGCAAATTGTAATTTAAAGCAGAACCACGTACACAGGACATAGTTTCTGGAAATGTTGTGACAGACGATGACTTTGACTAATGCAAAGAGCTTAAGTATTGACGGTTTTCTATATACATCGGGTCGTCTTGACCATTGACAGTTGTTTACGCTGCATTGTCTGTTGCATCAAATTTATATTATGTTTTTATAATGTTACTTTACACGAAAATGTTCAGGCTTCTAATATTAGTATTCTTTATATGATTCTCGTCGTCTTAATCCAATACCTTGAACTGATCAGGAAACAAATATTAGAAAAATATATGTTGCCAAAATAGAAAGAGCTTCCGTTTTTCATTGATTTTAAGACGTTTTGACCGAAAGTTCTTTAAAAGTAAGAAAGCACATGTTCTTTTCTTGCCTAGGCAAAGACGCAGCAAGTTGAGTTTACATTATATACTATATTCTATAAAGCTCTGTATTCTGTAAAACGCTGTATTCTTATTAACGCTATATTCCCTTATTCTTTAAGTATGAAGACATTGCACGGTTTTTAACACTTTTTGTGTGCGTTTTTTTTTCTAAATATTCATTCATTTCTATACTCTGTTCAGTACCAGGAATAATGTGTCTTGTAAAGTGTTTGAATATCTTATTACTGTAGTGGAAACCTATTAAAAACCTTTTATGACCATTACAAACTAGAGCTATCACTGAAGATGATTAATATCCTCACCACACCGCTTTGATCTGACAATTTCAGAAATAATAAATTCAGAGAGAAATGGGTCTTGTATGGTGGTGGGTGTATAATGATGTGGTCAAGTAATGTGACTTGTTTGCGTTGGTTTGTTACTAAATTTAAGAAAGCATTTTTGAACTTATTTAAAATATTATGTGAGTTATCCCTTAAACCTATTTCTTTCTATTGGTCTACTTGATTTTTACATATTCTTTGGAAAAAATTGGAACCGATTGCATAATATATAAACTTCATAAAGATAAGATGAAATAAAGGGGACTTGATAAATCAAAATAACAAGATTGAGTTTTCAACGAATAAGCCATGAATCAATTATGTTTCAGTACAGTGAAGAAATAAATATGCTTAAACTAGTTACATGTAACGAGTCATCAGTCCCACTTGATAGTTCTACAAATACTAAAAATACTTCTGGACTTAATGTCTTCTTTTTTTCATCGAAATTGGCCTGGTTAAAGATATACCTTTCTATTTCAAGGGAGAAACAATTCAAATATTCTTAAAAATGTTCCAAATTCCCCATGTTTCAGAAAACGTTACTGTGATTTGAGGCAAGCAGCAACCAAGTTTATTTATTTATGAGAGATGTCGTGTTTAATATGTTTGTTTCGGTATGAACTGCCAAAGAAGGCATCTTACAATTAGGACTGGTCTTTCAGATTTTCTACAGAAATTCTATCAGACAATGTCACATGGTTGATTTTTATTTCGAGTTATGTTCCTTTTATAGCAATTAATAAGATTTCAGCAATTAAGGTTCAAAAAACTATTCTTTTAGACAAACATGTCTCCAGTACAATTACTAGTGCCGGAAAGGCGACGTGTAATGAACTTCTAAAATACCAAAAATTATCATCACTGTCTGTTGGCTGTATAAGTATCTTGTCCGTTCATAATTCTTTTTGTTTCCTTTTTTTTTTTCATTTTGAAAAGAAATACTTTGTTCTTTCTAGGCAGGGGTAAGGATTTAAACAATCTGTAGTTGCAATGATCGGCATAGCAGAATAACAGGCTAAACTTTTTTCTATTTGTAGTTTCTAACTAAACTCCATTTAATACATGTTTAAATGCCATCTCCGTGACTGTCAAGTGCTTTTATACTGAATGGGCAATGTCGGAGGTATGTAACAACATATCACCTGAGTTAATGCTCGAACAACGATAAAACAATTTTGGTTTGAGAAAAACAAAAAGAACACTAGGGCTAGATTTTATTTTATTTTCTGTAAAAGAGGAGATCTAAATAACTAATAACATAGCTTTGTAAAGGATTTGTATAATTATTCTTGTTTATTAGTGTGTACAATTCCTTTCAGGTCGAAGGTTTTTATGTAATGTCTTTGGTATAATGGACGGATTTTCGCAATAAGTTGCAAAATGTTCTGTTTTTTAAGTGACAGGATGTAATGTCAAATTATCACGTGATGGTATCTAAGCGGCTTCTTCCTCGCCTTCTTCCTCGTCAAACTCGCCCTCCTCCTCGGCGGTAGCGTCCTGCAAGTATAGAAAAATGAATTAAATGTGAAACAAGGCCGGCTACACTATGCTTGTCGTTAACATCACATGACAAGAACTTTAACAAATATTGCAAGATTATGAAAATGTTACAACTTAACCTTCATTTTAAAATCTAGTGGATTAATATTCTTCTAGCCAGAGATAAATATGAGCTTGACACTGCCTCGTGTTGAGCAAACATTTGAGAATGTAAATGGCATGAAGACGTCACATACATGAGACAAAGGACTACTGACCTGGTATTGTTGGTATTCTGAGACGAGATCGTTCATGTTGGATTCAGCTTCTGTGAACTCCATTTCGTCCATACCTTCACCAGTGTACCAATGCAAGAAAGCCTTACGGCGGAACATGGCTGAAAAAAGAGAGAAAAAGGTGGTTAAACATCTCATGGCAATAGCTATGACAAATCTTTGACATTTCTAAATATTTTTTTTAAAATTCTGAAGGCTATTTTCATAACTGCTTTTTATTGTATGGCGCTATTGCATCTTAGTCTTGTAGACAACAACTTTTTTACTTCATATGATGGGCAAACTTACACCATTAGCGTTTCATCAACATTTTAAAAAAAAACGTGCTTCTACAGATGACCTTTCTAAACAATCAAACCATTTTTGACACACCTAAATTTAATTGTAAATGATGTCATCTTCTATCTACTTTCGTTGTTATAGCTTACCAGTGAATTGTTCGGAGACACGCTTGAAGAGTTCTTGGATGGCCGTGGTGTTTCCGATGAAGGTGGCAGACATCTTGAGGCCACGTGGTGGGATATCGCACACAGCGACCTTGACATTGTTAGGGATCCATTCCACGAAGTAGCTGCTGTTCTTATTCTGGACGTTCAACATCTGTTCGTCAACCTCTGTAATTTTAGATGGAGATGTTTAAGTTATCAGAGAACAAATAAACTTAAGGAATATTCACAAATATTGTTCTACTAATCTTTATTTATGATAAGTCATTAGAAATTATAATAATATAAGCCAATTTCTTACCTTTCATGGACATACGACCTCTGAAGATGGAGGTCACGGTCAGATATCTACCGTGGCGTGGGTCACATGCGGCCATCATGTTCTTTGCGTCAAAGATTTGCTGAGTGAGTTCAGGTACCGTCAAGGCACGGTACTGCTGGCTACCACGGGAGGTCAGGGGAGCGAACCCAGGCATGAAGAAGTGGAGACGTGGGAAGGGGACCATGTTTACAGCGATTTTACGAAGATCGGCATTCAGTTGACCTGTGCAACACATGGAAATGTATATAATTTGATCACAAACACATTAATATAAAATTATGCAAAACTAAACACATCTCAATCTGATATCTGAACTGTAGAATGTGTTCTTCAAAAAATAATAATATTAATTTTCTGTGCTTAATTTTAAGAAAAACTGTTTAAAGCTCATTACCTGGGAATCTAAGACAGGTTGTGACACCGGACATTGTGGCTGAGATGAGATGGTTCAAGTCACCGTATGTGGGCGTGGTCAGTTTCAATGTTCTGAAGCAGATGTCATAGAGAGCCTCGTTATCGATACAATAGGTCTCGTCTGTGTTCTCAACAAGCTGGTGGACGGACAAGGTGGCGTTGTATGGCTCGACGACGGTGTCTGATACCTAAATTGACATTGAATGGATATTTAAATTTTGCACCAGTTTATCTAGAGGTTCCGGATGTACATTTTCTATCTCTGACGTTTACAAAAAAGTTTGTACGCTTATTTCTACAGACACCGCTTTCTTGTTTAAGTTCGATTGGATTTGACCACTAACCGCATGAAATTAGTTTGTATTATATACTATTTGTATATATATTATATAATATTTGTATTCAAGTACAGCGTTTTTCCCATGTAATTATAATGCATGCAATATGTTTAAAAAATGAAGTAATTTTTACGACAAATGAATTACAATGTAATCATATCAACCAAATACCGTCGCTTTAAGCAAAGATAAAACAGATCTTGAATATGTTTGTTTAACGTTCAGAGCAGCTGATAATGTTTCAAAACATAGACACACATATATTGAAATACGATTGTATCTATATTCTTATCATCTTATACACTGTAGAATGACACATCGAAAAACTGAGGTCACTGAAAAAATCTTGTTTAGTGTCTTTGAAATTAAAGAACAATTTAGATGAATACCTTTGGTGATGGGACAACTGAGAATGTATTCATGATTCTGTCGGGGTATTCTTCACGGATCTTGCTGATGAGGAGGGTTCCCATGCCAGCGCCGGTACCTCCACCGAGGGAGTGTGTGAGTTGGAACCCCTGTATACAGTCGCATGACTCGGCTTCCTTCCTAACAACATCCAGTACGGAGTCGATCAGCTCAGCGCCCTCTGTGTAGTGTCCCTTGGCCCAGTTGTTACCAGCCCCACTCTGTCCTGTAAAACCCAACAATGGTATATAATGAATATATGTTTAAAACTCTAACATTCATCTTGGTTTATTGTAATTGCCTTAACAATTCGAATAATGATCCCCAGTTCCTGAATGCTCTTTCATTTTAATGACAGTTTTAGTAAACTTTATCTAACACTTAGTTCAATTTTCTGGGTTTGGGTGAAGGCGCATTTGGATGAGCTTCTTTTACTGACTTTAATGTTTGAAATAACTATGAATAAAATATAGTTTCTTTAAATATTTTACTGTCAGCAAAATTTGTTGCTTGCTTTCAACTTATATTCAAGGTCATTCGTGACAGAAGAACAAGGACATTGCAAAGGTCTGAGTGAAATATCTGAGTCAAAAAAGAGCTTTAAAAATACCAAAGACCATTTTGATCAATCTTTTTTTTTGCCGTACTCAGCACATTGTTTTAATCACTCATATAAGACAAATGTATCCATGGATGTCTAATCTTATATCATTATCATCATTGTTATTTTTTGTAAATGTAAATGTATTCACGCCCTTATCATGCCATCTTCCAATATGGCGGTGTATTTACGCCCTTATCATGCCATCTTCCAATATGGCGGTGTATTTACGCCATTATAAACGCACATAATACATTAGATTTTGTTTAGCGTCAAACATTTAATTGTCAATAAGTTTTTGTTTTAGTGATATAATGATATCATTAAACCTTGCATGAGAACAGGCTTTAAATGCAAACCGAACCTAATGGCTCTATCACTTTGACTTCAGATCAAAATGATTATCACACTACATTTGTATCTTCAATATTGAATGGTTCTGTAAGTTTTTTTTTTCTTAAGCACTTTTATCCGAATTGTCAGTAAATTATTTAAGACTTTGTTGATAACTATAGTACTATGAATACAAATTAGAGGATAAGGTGGTAACAGTCACTGTCAAGTCATAACAAGAAAATGGCGAATGTGTCTTTTCAGTTTAGATTAAGTTCACCGTTTTGGTCCTCTCTCAGCGCAGAGGACTAGTTGAAAATACAGTAAAATTCTACAAGTCAGAATGAACCCTTTGAAAGTCTTTGGTTTCCTTGTATATCACGAATAAATGCTCGTAGATGATTTTCTCTTGCCAGCGCAGAGCAAACACAAATCAGCGACAATATAGAATTTTCTTATAAAAAATTTCGATGGAAAAACTTTTAATGGAAAAAAAGGAATATAAATATTCTGATGATGAGCGGCTTAGGAAACGTTCTAATGGTAAAATGCTTTGTAAAAAGGCCTTGTTTGAACCATTCTAATGTTAAAACAATTCAGTCACATTTCTTACAAGAAAAGACGTTGCAAAAAGTTCTAATGGTTTGTGAAAGACTTTTCCAAACGTCTAAATACTTCATTCTAATTGTAAATACTAAGAACGTTCTAATGGTAAAAGCCTTTAGATTTCATCCAGTAATGAAAGACCATATGAAACGTTCTAATTAAAAATAAAAGCTTTTATATCTGTTTAAGTAAGAGAATGCACTAACCGAACACAAAGTTATCAGGTCTGAAGATCTGGCCAAAAGGACCTGATCTGACAGAGTCCATGGTGCCGGGCTCCAGATCAACAAGAACAGCACGTGGTACATATTTGCCACCTGAAACAGAACAATAAAGTATTATAAATTTACCACCTAAAACAGAACAAGAATGTAGTATACATTTATGCCACCCGAAATAGAACAAGAACAAAGTACATATTTGCCACCTGAAATAGAACAAAAACAAAGTACATATTTGCCACCTGAAATAGAACAAAAACAAAATACATATTTGCCACCTGAAATAGAACACGAAGTACATATTTGCCACCTGAAATAGAACAAAAACAAAATGCATATATGTTACCTGGTAAAAGACCCTGTGTATATTTGCAGTCTGCATGAGTTGTTAAGAACTGCTATAAGCAAAGAATAATTCTTGAATAGGTACACTTAAACTAACAAGAATGACATTTTTTCGTCCTGTTTAACTTTCGATTAATCACTTAAAAGATCAAAAGCTGCATATTTTTCCAACTTTTTATGACATAAACAACAAACGCACGGCGAATTATCAAATCTTAACATGATTTTAACAGTGATCAATTTTGTAATTGTTGTCATGTATTGTAATAGCCAGTAATTTTGTTTAAAAACAAACCTGTGGCTTCGTTGTAGTAGACATTGATTCTTTCCAACTGTAGATCTGAGTCGCCGTGATATGTACCAGTGGGGTCAATACCGTGCTCATCTGATATCACTTCCCAGAACTATAAAACCAATGGAGAGATTTTAATAGTTTTGTAATAGTGATTATCGCAGTGAATCTATATTTGTCTTGAGAATGAAACCATTACTTGATTCTTGCTAGACGCAGCAGGAAAACTCTTGTTGCCTTGCGACGGGTGAAGTCTTGTGTTGGTCGTAGCCGTGTTTTGGACATAAACTCAACTTCTATGTAGAAAGTGAACTGAGAGAGCACAGTGTTTCGTTTACATAATAAAGAAAACTTAGTGAATTATTTTTTTCATAGCTTTGTACACATATATTGTAACAAGAGGTTTTACGAAGACCACGTGCATAGAAAAGAAATTCGTGGGACTTATTTTGTTAAGTCTGTCTAAATCATTGAATCCGTATAGTTACATTTGATATAAATCGGAATTCCCTTTAATGACAGGTTGTCGTTGGTTTTCTAAATTAAATTTCATACTGCCACATGTGTAAATGAAAGTTTACAAAACCAATCTCAAAACATGCATGTATTGTAAATTCTTATCGCAAAGTTACATTAAGTATCTAACGATTAAACCCTTCAAATTTCCATAAGCTTTTAAGCTCTTAACTGACAAGGGCGTCTTAAAAGGAATCCAAATTAAATCTCTTCAATAAAGATATACAAAATTCTTCTTTCCCCTGAATACTTTTCATTTAGAAGGTACGGACGCTCTTATCTATCTTTGGTTTGAACTACTGAAGGTGCATAACAGACGTACTAAAATGTTTCAAAATTAAAGTTGACGCGGTTAAAAAGAATTTGAATATGATCACGTTGTAAGCTGGCTTATCTCGTCGAAAATGCTTTAATAAATGCATGCTTAATTGAGAAGTTAAAACATTAGCCATGTTGCAGTACTTGTTCTGTTTACAAATTTCGAACTAGTGTTTAATCCATGAAGTGTAACTGCATAACGTAAATAGCAGTTTTTAAGTACGCTGAAATATGTGCCTTTTTTTTTTTTTTTTTTTTTTTGAGTCAAAGATTATATCGTCTATATTCAAGTCAGAGCGCCACGAGTTCGAAATTCATCACCTATATTCGATAAAGACGTCCACTTTCCTCTTTTTCTGCACGAGTACTGGTGCACGATAGTAATAAACATAATAAACAGTAAGAAAATAAGCATTGTCTCCGTATGACGTAAAATGTAAGACGGAATAAACTTGCGGGAAGATTTGGTTAATAAGATTCAGTTTTACACAAAATTCTTACAAACACATTTTAAAATGGATATTATGTAACATTTTTATTAGACGCACTCTACAGGAAAATGGGTGTTGCGATATAACTAACAAACTCATTAGACAAAACGGTTTGCTGTCAGAAAATTTATCTTTTTTTCTAAATTTTGAGGTTTTCTTCAAATAAAAATCTTTGGTCGTTAAAGGAACACGTGTTCACATTAAAGGTAAATTGCTCAGTTTGAAACCTGATGTGAACAAGGAACAAACTGTATTAGATGGTGCTCACAGATTACAGTTTCTTTTTTTTAAAACTAAAGATAACAGGATAAGAGAAGCATTCGTTATATCTAGTCAACAAGAACAACCAACGTCATGGTGATAAGTGGCCGTTAAGTTACAATTTTTGTAATATGATACTGAGTTTAACAAAATGTGAACGATTTCAAATTATCAAGATGATGTGTATTCAAGGGAGGTTCATATTTGAATTTAGATGTTCAAACAATAGAACATTTGAGCAAACACTTTAAAACCCTAGGATGACACTGCATTAGGGCTATTTAGAGGGCGGACCGTTTGTTAAAGCTGAAATATTTATTGAACTCTGACAATAAAAGTGTGAAATATATGTTGTATTCAATGATGTAACCGACGAGAGTAACCATCCTTGTTTCAGAAACACAGAAAAAATATAAATGATAATAATCATCAATAACAACAAAAACATAAGTATTGCATCATTCATCACTTCTATCAGTTATGTATTACATGTCGTTATAAAACTGATGTTGTTTAAAAGTTGTTCATTTATTTAATGATTCGAGCCTTTTTTATAAATTCTATTTTCACTATATAAACGCAGTTAGTGCATTGTAGTATTTTTCTTCATCTGTCATTCAGGTTACAATGACACATTGAAGCTTGCTGTATTGAGAAAAATATCTAATCATATAAACCATACGTAATTAAAGGCGATTGCATACGCATTTAATATAAGCTTTTTGAAACTGCACTAATTCCTCAAAAGATGATTTAATAAAGACTTGTTTTCACATTCTAACTTCTACAAATAAAAACTGTTGAAAAATATATCTGTCATTCTGATTCTCATGTTAATGTATCATTTTTGACATAGCTGACCGTAGACACGTAACACCATGGTGCTATATTGACTATGAAAATACATTTTATCACATCTATTGAACTGCACCTTCACTCAGTTACAAACACAATTAAACGAAAGTAAAATCAGCAACGACAAATTTGATAACAGTGGTTATTTGAGAGTATTCCAGTTATTCAAATCGCTTTGTAGAAGTCTCTTTGAATGCATACGCTCTTATTAGAAACTGTATGACATTGAAGGATTATACTACTGCTTATGGTTTCAAAAAGGCTGAGTGGAAGGAAATAACTTTATGGAAAAAAGATTAAATTTTTTGTGAAGGCTAAAACTTACTCCAAAGGTGTTTTAAGACCATCATTCCAGCATGTTTCGTACGATTACTAATGACAAAAGTTGCTGGATCCTTCCCTCACGATAGTTAGAGTTTAATCTGACTGTTGCCGAAGGATCAAATAAAACTCATAAAAGGAAATGATTATTCACAGTCGAGTTTAAATTATTTAAAAAAAACTGAGACTTATGTTACCATTTCAAAATTTATTTTAAATTGTATTTTCAATAACATCCTCTAATAATATGGAAAACAACTTACTTTGGCTCCAATTTGATTGCCGCACTGGCCAGCTTGCATATGAACAATTTCCCTCATATTTGTTTGATGTGTTTTACTCTTCCCTGAAATAAATTGCACTGGGTTCTTTACCCCTTGATGATAATTCTTCCGATTAGCGAGGTGGACAGTGCGATGATTTATATTCAGACGCTTGTAAATGACAAATCACGTGACTGTATCAATGCGCACATTAAAAAAATAGTTCGGCGCGCGTTGGCAAAACAGATTTAAACATATATAAATATTGTTTTAACTCGTTAGAAACATTGAATAAGATACAATGTTGATAATTTGTTTTGCTTTATCAAGATTTATCACTTCATCGAGGCATTTTTCTTTAGATGAGCAGGCATCTTTGAAGGCGGCAAATGAAGATTGACAGCGATATATGTCGGAACTTGAAATATTTGTTTTTTGTCAAGCAAACACAGATAAAAATAAATCTTTTACTGGTAAAAGTTGCCCATTTTGGCAACGACGATCGGCATAAAAGGCAACCTTAGTACATTAAAGGTATTGTGGGCTAAAACGTTAATAAAGAGCTAAGCATAATAACTCAGAGCATTAACTGACAGAGAAATTGTCTGCCTATGCCTGTGACCTGCTGAATATATAGGAATATAAGGATATACACAGTATGGAAAGAAAACCCATTGATGAAAGTGAACATCACTGTACTTTTCTGTTTGTATTTCTCTATCCGTTTTCCTGTCTTTGCAATGAAGGAAGATTGTCAGTCATTAACCCTTACCATGCTAAATATTTAAAATGAACTTGTCCATCTTTCAATTTGGACAGGTCCATTAACTGTTCATGGGGATGCTGATTGAAAACTTACTGACTGAATGGCGAATAGTGCAGACCATGATCAGACTGCACGGACGTGCAGGCTGATCTTGGTCTTCACTAGTCCCAAGGGCAGTGTCATCTGGTTTTAGCAGAGTAAGGGTTAATGGATGATCGGCTTGTGTAGATAAAAAGGGGTCATTTAAAAATGTTAATCCAGACCAGAATGAATTTAAACAGCTTTACACACAAAAACCAGCTTCAAGGTTTCCTGGGATATACAATACACTTTTTGGCTATTACTTTTTGCAAAGATACATGTACTTCTGGTCTGTTAAGAATCAACGTAGACTTTTGATATAACGGGACATCTCTGACCACCTTTTTGTCCTCTTTCATTACAATATCCTTGAAGAAATTGACAAGCGCATAATATACACTAGCCTGAAATAACAAATACAAAACAAGTTTTTTTTATTTTATTTTTTTGTTTAAATATCGCAAAAGTATGGTATCAGTAATCATCACTTTGCGTGATAAAAATTTGATATGTTTTAAACAAAGAACATTTGAAGATACCCATCTATAGAGTGTATGCATCACATACTGAGCATTCAATCTCAGTCAAGACACCAGATATTATCTCCGTTTAAACCTCTATATATTTGTTTCCTGATTGAATCGGTGCAATACTTTGACGATTTTGTAAATGTTTATTCTTGATTTATCTTTTTAAATAGTTGTGTTAATACTTAAGATGAGGATCTTTGTAAACAATACGTTAATGATAAGTGTTGCAAAGGTGATCGCGATTCGTCGTGAGAAATGCGTGCCAAATAATCAAATAATATTTAAGGTTGTGAAATACCTTTTATTCAAACGAATTCTCCGATATCTAGTTCTACTGCTAACAGTCACCAGCTTAAGTTTGAACTTTTCCTTGTTTACAGCTTTTTTACATTTGGCGGAAGTCGGTAGCTCAATGACTGTCGCAACTGTGCTTAATTGTTTTAGCCCTAGATTAAAAATACAGCCAGAGGTTTAAACCGTTTTGGTCACTCCTTTCTTAAGCAAATTGAGCAGTAAGTGGCAATCCTTGAAATGTAATGTACATTGTATCTAGAATATTCTTAATGCGTATTATAAAACACTAACCTATACTTAAAAGCATCTGGTCCCATCATAACATATCTGAAATAACTTATACCTCATCATTATTACAATTTAAATGTGTGATATTTCTCAGAACACAACATCTGTAGTAAAACACCCGGTTAATACAGAAAGGTAGGGCGCGTGTAATGCAGTACCTTCTTACTGAAGAGTACTCAATTCCATTAATATTCGTTGACTTGAGACATTTTCACAGTAGGCTGTGGGTTCGATCCATATTAATTCCGTATCTTTTTTTTAGTTTTTGCTTTTTTTTGTCGTAATATTAACCTCTTTTGGAATTAGGCCGAGTGTTTTTCATTTTGAATAAATTTTGAATATCATCACGCCAATAAACATGGTAAATAATTGAAAATTGAGTAACTACGAGTTCAGTTATTACTTTCCCAAAACTAAACAGTAAATATCTTTTATATTTTGCTTAAATGTTCAGGACAGTAAAGGAATAAAGATTCGCAAAGTTTAAGCCCCATCAATTTATTTCGAAATTGTCTTTGATACATTTCCGTCGCCATGAAGTGGGCGGGGTGAATCGGTTCCATGTCTGTTATGACATTTCAGCAGTTCTCTCATTTTTTTGTACTTTTATGTTATACTCTCAGCAGCCATTAAGTTTTCAACACTGTGAATGATTACAGACTGCATTACGGTTGTTTTATGGTCAGACTAAGAAAAGACATTATTTTTGCTTGTTTGCTTGATATACCCATTCAGCTACGCAAGATTTGTAGTTAATACACCCCCTACCTGATGTTCATGTAAATTTGGTAACAATGGACGACAACGTTTGATCACAGCTTGGAGGGAATAGGAGTAAGTTTTGTGCATCTTGATTAGGTGAATGTGCCAATTACGTATTTTCAGGTTTTATACAGGAATCAGACGACAAAACTATTTACAGATTTTGTAATCTGAATTCCATTTTTGTACACTCAGATAAAGAAATACTCGGCTTATATATTTAGAGGTATACATTTGCCTTACGACTATTTTTATAACCTAACTGCGCAGTACAGTACCTACTGTTCTTCCAAGAGTCGTTAGTGTGTACGCCAAGATTAAAACTATTTTAAATGTACCAAATTATTAAAACAATAATATTTTTGTCTCTTATGTTACAGTTTCAAGCAACTGAAATCTTATTTTGGAGACAACATAAAAACTGTAAAATCATTCTTCTTGTATGGAAAGCCTGTTAACAAACTGCAAAAAAAGAAAAGAATTATTTTGTGACAACTGGCTAGGACCAATGAAGGATACAATAGACGCTCGCCGTTTTCTAAATCCGTCTATATTTATATTCAGATGACTGAATGTCCAGTTGTCACACATTAGAACAAAAAACAATGATTTTAAACCCGTATCAGGCATTTGAGACAAACTAAAAAAAAAAAAAAAAAACAAAACAACACACAATAGAAAACAACAACAACAACAGGAAGAGTCACGAAAAAATCAGTTAACAGCATCGAAAACTTGTGATAGTTTATTGTTTGTGTTATGTTCTTAAATGTATTACTTTTATAAAATAGGAATAAAAAAGCTGATTTATCAAGCTCGATTGTCAAGAAATCTACCAAGGCTTTTTTCAATTTGCTCTATAACATATCCCTTCACAATACTGGCATCCATTTACAGCCGTGTGAATTGGGGATATGTGACATACGTGTAACATCTTCTGCTCCAGCTGGGGTCCCAACATTAACTTATTATTGCCTAGCGTTCACAAAGGTAGACTGAGGTAAACAGTGCAGACCCAGACCAGAGTCTACACTGTTTGTCTAATGGACTTTCTTCCCGAAATAGGATAAAATTATAAATTAATACCACAAACCTTTTAATTGTAAATGGACTCGTCTAACTGATAAGGATGGCATAATCTATAAGGCGTGAATGGGTAAATCAGTATTGTATAAAGTAAAGCACACTTAAAGAAATTTCACAAAATGACAGGGTAATAGCCATTGGGAATATCCTAATGAACAAGAATTTATATCAATCACTGTCACTTCTTAAAAATACGCTGATATTCGCCTCTTTATTCTGGAACATACAAGAAAAGACGATAAGGCCTTTCCGAAAAATCACGCATACATTGATAAATCAATCTGAGGTCTAAAATGTTACTCAAACATTTCGCCCTTTCCTCTTAACAACAAGGGCTGCTTTTCTCATTTTTCCGGTGCTTCAGGATGTATGGGGGTATTTTACATTCAGTAAACAATGACTCGGTAAAGTGCCTTTTTTATTGTTTAAAGTGTGTATAAATCAAAATATTCTTAGTTGAATTTCAAAATATTGAGGGTCTGAAGAATCACGGCGAATTATCACATAAATTGGTGTTCGTTGCAATAAACAGTATTGTATCAAATGCGAGATCATTATTCTGATAGGTCTCATGTCTTCAAATAAAGAAATGTCATTCAACGTACATGTATATATCTATTCGTATATCTCCAGTTTAAAAAAAAAAAACTAAAAGTTACAAATTAATCAAACATTCGAAAAAAAATATAATAGATCTGTAATATTGTAACGTTACATGGATACAGCAAAGTGTCTTTCCTTTGCCACAAATGAGTGTCAGAGTTCTTTAGACTTTTTATGTTTAATCTGCAAACAGACAGTAGCGTTCTATTTACACATTTCAAGTCCAATATATTGTGCATTAAAATCGAAAACGTGACGATACGTCGAATTTCGTACAATTACTGTTATCTAAGGATAATTTAGCGTTAAATCAAAAAATTTAATCAAGATGGAATATAATTCATGTCTGTTTGGGTACGTCTTCAAATTTTCCTTGTACACAAGTATAAGTTATTTTTTTTCTTCCTAAATAGTTTTTATGCCCACACCACTTGGGGTCGGGGAAAGAATATAGATTTGCCCTTGTCCGTCCGTCCGTCCGTCCGTCCGTCACGTTGTCCCGCCGTCCGTACGTAGACCGGTTTGTGTCGCGTGTAACTCAAAACAGATAACTGCTAGAGCCATGAAGCATTCTAAGAGGTATTTTGACGCAAATTTAGTGGAAATCGGCAGAGTAATAACCCCTGATCAAGCAAAAAATAGCATTTTTAGACTTGTGCCCCGTGTAACTTTAAACGTATTACTGCTAGAGCCATGAAACTTCTAAGAACAGCTGACAGCGTGTGAAATATATAAATATGTAAACTTACGCACCTGGGTATTTTGACGCAAATTTAATTGGAGATCGACAGAGTTATACCCCCTGATTAAGCAAAAATTCCATTTTTAGACTTTATACGCATCTGTAATTGTACAGAACTTTTTGTGACAATACTGCGGAATGTGGGGATATCCGTGACCTATGGAGACATCCGTGACCTATGAAGACATCCTTGACCTATGCGGTCATCCGTGACCTATGAAGACATCCTTGACCTATGCGGACATCCGTGACCTATGGAGACATCTCTAGTTTTCTCACATTCTCTATCACAGTATTCAACTGACTTGACACACATTTTTATTTATTGATACAAGTATCCATTACATTTCCCCATTTTAATTAGTAACAATAGCATTGGCAGTAAGTTTAAACATGATTATGTGTTTCTTCTTTCTATTTTGCATTATAAGCGGACTTGCTTTAACTACATTTTGTGCTATAAGAGGTCAAATCGTTAAATCGTGATTATTAATTCTATAGGTTGCCTCACTGTCGACTCTAATTTTCCTCTAATCAAGTGGCAAATATTTATATATCGGACAACCAATATTACGACAAATTTACATATTTGTATGCTTTGAGAATTTTAATCAAAATGTGTTTATATTTATTATTACCCTTTGAGAATTCTCAGGGGTGAATCTTTTTCTCCTTTTTTTCCTATTTTGGAAAAGCCGTCCCCAAACAATTATTGTTTTCGATATTTGCTTGTTCTATATGTTAAAATGTTGTATTTATTGCTTAAATATCATAATCATATATTTTAGGTCGAGTTAGCCGCTAGGCCGCAATGCCAACATCATGGAAAATAGCGTGTGAAAAGAAGCTTAAAAATAGGTCTGATGGGAATAAAATGCGTTCGATCGAAATGACTTTATGGTTTTCAGATCTAAATATGTAAAACCACTGTCCTTATGTTCAACTGATTATAGTAAAAAGTTTTCTCCAGTGTAAACTATTAGCTCTTATAAATGGCATGATTATTCAAATATCCTGAAATTAATAAACCAAACGAAATAAAAAAAAATCTTTCATTTTTTATCAGAACCGATTTTCGTCTCATATGCACGCAAATAAGAAAACCTTGGTCCTCTGCATTACACCGAAGAATTTTAAAACTATTGTCTGTCTGTTTGATGATCGCTGGAGGTTAAACACATACAACACTCGACGGTTTCTAAGCACAGAAATCATTTATTTTGGTGATGGAAATTAATCTCAGCAATAAATATTTTAAACTAATAATTTATAGTTTTCATTACTTAAAAATCTCCAGATTCAAGCCGATTAACGGAGGGTTAAGGATTCGTTAATACATGATCTTGAGTTAATTGTAGTTTACTGCTTAAAAGAAAAAGATTTATATTATAACAGAATAGGACCATGACGTCACCGTACCAATCACTGAATTGTCACAAACGTTATATCGCTTGGTAAAGTAAAACAACACTTTTATTTTTTTTCAAGTGACTTTCAGAACAGACACCAAAACACATTACTGAATTTCACTGATTTGTGGTTCGTTTATTTTACATTGTCGTTGAGGGGCCGACAAAATTACTGTTTGTAATGAATGAGTCTTCACAAGCTAGCTAAGTCGAAAAATAAGGTCGTACTTTAGCGAAGTTTTTTTCACCTGTGTATAAGATACTGAAATCAGTACAAACTTTGGCCCTTGTGAAACTTTCAAATTGTTCATATGGCATGTGTATTCCATATTGAATGGATACTTGAAAACTTTCGTCCAAGCGGTTCTTTTAATGGCAGAGGCATAAGGTCTCTTAAATATGAAGTTTTATCTTGTCTAAACTTACCTAATGATCTGATTTTATCCTAGCAAATTACTCTATTATCATAGTTTACAATGATATATTTGTCTAACACTCTCGCTTTGTAAATCAACCATACATCCAATTGTAAATAAAGAACTCAATTTAGGGGACCTGGGGGATTAAATAGGATTCTTTCAAGTTTAGACAAGGCTTATCGTATAAAAAGAAGGACCAAAGAAGTTGTCAACGCGAAGAATGAAAGTGTCTTTACTGTACACATAGAGAGATCATCTTTGATTGATAGGTAAATATTTAACGAAAAGGACAGAGGATCATCCGATTAGATATATTAATGTTCTAAGCAGTAACGTATAAATGTGGTTAATCAATTACAAACTAAATGCGGCTGTGCATTTTTTAACAAATGCAAAAATGCCAATATGGGTACAGAAAATATACATGAATGCTAAATTTATTATCAAAAAATATATAGCTTTCCCTAAGCCTACAACAAAAAAGGAATAAAGTACTAGTATGAATTGCAATTGGTTATTTGGTAATAAATTAATAACCTAAACTGAACTTTAAGTTAAGATAAATTTATCTTTTTGAACACAAAAAAAAACAGAAGTTTAAATATAACTTCAGTTTAAATGTATATGGTCCGTCTTTCATGTAAACTGTAGATGCTCAGTTTTAAGTCCTGAAGTTGTGTCGTTTATCGTGATTAAGATACTCAAACTTGTTCAAGACTCCCACTCATATAAGGAAATAAAGGAAGTTGAGTTATCTCATGCAAAAAGTCCCATATATGTGAAACGTTTATTGAATGGCATCCATGAATGTGGAGGGTATGGATTAGACACGAAATAAGGGACGGACTGACGGAAATACGAAAACCGGAAGTCCCGGGCCAGTTTCCCGGTAGGGAACTTAAATGGAGATAAAAACGGAACACCCGCGTCAAGTATGTCTAAAAGAGCGCAATGGTTTTCTTTAACAAAGGGAGAAAACTGAAGCACATCATTTTTTATTCACTCTAAGCGAATCACTCTACATCTATATATGTGATATATATTTAAACTTAAATAAAGAATTAGCACTAATTTGGGACGGGTGTACACTTCCGTATATGTTCGTTACAAAAATCACATAGAAACATATTATTTCAAAACCGTAAATGCACTGAGTGGCTAAACAGTATTGCACATCATTTCTCTAATATATTAACAGATCCGATTGAAAGACCAAACTGTCTGACCGTTACCTAAAATGTCTTTTCAGCATGTTTTCTCAGAGAAAACGTCACCAGTGATACAATTCTGAGCAAAACCATATGTTAATTCTTTCGTTATAGAGAATATCACATAGCATTTAACAAAAACGATATACATTTACAATCGACAGCCATGTAAGGTCATTTTAACTGAAAATGTCAGCAGTCGAAATAGGCGATTCCCATCCACACACCTGATGGATTTACGCTTGCATTAATGATGTCATGGGGCTTGAGGACTCCTACAAAATTCCCTGAGAATCCCTCGGTCACATTGTAGCCCTCTGCTTCATTCAGACCGAGCTGGAACAATGGCATGCTTACCTGTAATAATGTGGAATTTTTAAATAAAAAAATAAAACCAGTCTATATATATACAACTGGTTTTAGTTAAAAGGTTGTGAAAAAGATAATAGTCTAGAAGGGAAGTAGTCTAACGCAGCCTATACATTTTGATAAATGACCAGCAAGATTTAAAAAACTGATAATGTTAAAACTGGAAAAAGTGAAATAAACAAAAAGGAAACAATCTTTACCGTATAAGCTGGGTAGCGAGGAAAAAGTGAAAGTATTATGGGCCGTGTTGTGAGATTATCAAAATGTGGGCAAATGTTACATTTTCAGGGTGTTTTTTTTTTACTTTCAAGTAATAAACATTTTGAAGTTTTAGTCGTAACGTCAGTTCACTTCTAGTATTTTGATAGATTAAAACTTGGATTGAAATGATTGCATCAGAAAGGAAATAGTGAAAAACAGAAGTCTATATGGCAGATATCTAAATAGTGTGCGCTTAAATCAAAGAAAAAAGAAGCATATACTGTTAACTTGTCATATATCTGAGAAACGAAATGATTTATGCGATACGCACGTCAATGGGTCCACCGCCATCGTCTAGATTCAGAAATGCAAATGCCATCCCTTTGGCATCAAGGCCCATGTTCTTTGTCCAAACTTCCATTGGTCCATTCTAAGCAAAAAATGTAATGTAAAACATATTGAGAGTTCGAAAAAATTCTGTTTTTAGCTTTACGCCCTTAGTTGCAGTTAACGTTCTCTGTTCATTAACCATAGTAACTTGTATGGTCTTCAAAAATAATCCTCAACATAAAACGGGACAGAATCAAAAGAATTGCAATTATCTATTTTAACTCTTCCGGATTTACGTCCCTTGTTGTTCAGCAAATGCTCTGAACGTGTAGCAATCTAACTTCATTGTAATATTTCTTTTATAAATGGTGAGTTCTACTTTCTGTATTTATGAGTAGTAGGTTTCTCTGTTTTTGTAAATATTTTAGCACCTGTTTCCTATATATAACAAGTAAGCTGCGTTCATCAACTGGTTTTCTGTCCTCTATGTTTCTAAGTTTTAAATATTTCCTTACAGCATCATTATTATTTTAAATGCTTCTGATAAGGTATTCTTTTGATTAATCAAATTAATCACAAACACTCGGATACCTTACCGAACTGAATATACACTATGTGTGTAGTCTTAACCGGAAGACCATTAATTTTGGTGGAGACGCCAAGGATCGAACATATTATAAGCCATTTACGTCTTGTCTGATACTTGATTTGCTTCTCATGTCATACCTACCTTCATAATTCTCCTCCCCTGTCTTCCACGAGCGTCCTGATTCACCCGGATGAGGTAGTCATTTTGTAACAATGATTTTGTTTCCGGTTTAACATTCCTCAGATCTATTGACATCAGTAAGGGAGCAGCCATTATCGCCCACATGGCCGTCTGTACGCGTTGTTGATCATAACTCAAGCCGTAGTCACCAACGATGATCTGGAGTGAATTTTAGTTAATACAATACCAGTTCAATTATATACATGCATATGTTTACACAATTTATGTTAAATAGAAAAGATAATCCACTGTTTGAAAAAAAATAGTAGGATATCATGACAGTTCGGCATTCTAACTTCTAGGGATGGTGTGGGGAGAGAGAAATGTACAAATGGCACGACATCAACGCATTCGTTCTTTATCATGACATCCTCTTTATGCCTAGCGTATAGTACCGATATACTGAACCTCAACTTAACCCTTAACCTGCTGGAACCGAAAGTGATTAGCCTTTGCCACCAGTATAGAGCCAGGCCAGCCTGCACATCCGTGCAGTCTGACCAGGCTCTATACTGTTGGTAGCTCCAGTTTAGTATTTTGATATTGAAATCCCTTAAACTTTGAATGGACTGTTCCAAATTCAAAGCTGGGCAAATCTATTACAAAATTTCAGCATGTTCAGGGTTAACATCTCAACAGAAAGACGAGAAAGGTTAGTAAAAAGAGTTGGGGGATCGAACTCGGTGTGGGTTACAACGATTACCACTTTAACACTGATTACCACTCAAGTTTATGCCTTTTGTCTGTTATAACTGATTTGCTTCGTCAGATCTCCGAATATCTTGGCATTTTTGAAAAACAACGGTTGCATCCGGAAATAGATAAATAACGTTATTGTCAGCTAAAACTATACAATAGACAAAATACTACCCTTAGGCCCACCTACCATATCTGGGTCATTGTAGTTTCCGGGCCCAGCCACAAGACTGAAGTTCCCGGTATCATTACCATAAAACTCTATGATGCCTCTAACACTGTCCCAGGAATCTTGTATATCTGCATAGTTGCGCCAAATATTGCAATAGCTTGCTATTTTCTTATAATCTGGCTGAAAGAAATAACAGCTTTACACGTAATCTGCAAGACAGACTGACTATTGTTACTTTTCCAATTAAAGCAGCAAATGGGACTTTAAAAATGTTGAACTTCCCTGTTCAGAGAAAGCAACCTGCCTATATTTGTTAGCACCATGTTTAAAATTTGGAAAATGCTTTAAAGGGACTGTACTCCAGATTTGATATAAAAATATTTTTTACATAAATCAAATATCTAGATGCCGTGAGATGATAACAATATGATATTTTACTTCAAAACTGATTATAAAAGTTAAAATAGAACAAAAAAATATATTCGCTTCAGCTTGATTTGAACTCTGGACCCCTTATGATAAAAAAAAAATTCCAATGCTTTTACTGTCACCACTATCACTGCAACTGAAATAACAATTATTTACTTTAGATGTTATACGATATAGTTATACCGTCGCGTTACGGTATAGCACTATGAAAGGGGAAAAATCAATTTATAATGTGATTATCTGACTTATTTTTTTGTCAGTAAGTTAGTTTTTAAGCTTTAGTCATAAATATCACAAGAAATTTATAATACAAGACAAACTTTCTTTTTTTGTCATCTGGAGCACAGCCCCTTTAAACATTAAAATGTAATAATATTACAACATTGAATAGGCTCACTTGGGGTGGGAATGCTTGTAAAACTGAGATGTTGTGCAACAATCCCGCAACCTAGCCATTATAAACATCAAAATCTGAAGGCAGATTTTTAACTACTGAATCGAGCAGATCTTATTTCCTGCAGCCGGAACTACTTTTCTGCAGCTTTTTTTATAAATACGCCGTAACACGACTAAAGCTACATGTATATTACTGATTGATTAAAATCTTACAATTTGTCCGCTGAAGACAACATAAGCTGGCCAGCTACATGAGTACAACATGGGCCGTCCTGTCTGGTTTAAGAAGAAAGACATGGCGGGATAACCTACAAGTATGTACAACAGATAATTATATAAAATGTATATTTGACAAATCATTCTACACGACAATAATAATTCTGACCTTAAAGCCTCATTTATATTCACACCTGGAAAAAAGAAAACAAGCGGTGTGACATATCGTCCCAGGAATAGTTACATTTTCTGACTGAAGCGTTCTTTCTAAATAAATTTCAGTTCCGATATTAGGTTGAATATACCATCGCGTAAAATAGACCCGTAAATTTGTAACAATTTTGCATCATGCCTTCTCATAACAAGAATATATTCACTGTCATATATTTACAGCAAACACATTAACTTTTTTAGTTGTGTTTCAGCCCTAAAATTGACCTTTACCCCTTAAAAAATAATGATATAGGACAACAGAAAGGAAAATACCTTGAACTGTCTTGTAAAACACAGAATGTATTATCAGTCCTTTAAAGTCCATGGAACACATTCCCGTACAAAATAATACATGAATTGAACCTACCATAATCCATATCAGAAATATCGGTGTAGCAACCGTCTAATTTGAGCATGTCCACACCCCAAGAAGCAAATGTATCTGCGTCATGTTGCAGGTAAAATTTGCTGCCGGGGTAACCGCCACAAGTGAATGTTCCAAAATCTTCGTATATACCAAGTTTAAGTCCTCTTAAATGCATCTGCAACCCATATCACTTTTTTTTAAATAGCATTTAAAAATGTTAACATTTAAAGCCAGAAAAAATGGACATCATTTATCTGGCCCTCATAATTTAGAAACAAGAAAATTATTAAGAAATTAACTTTTTTGAAAAAAAGTCATAAAAGGTCATAAATGTTTAAAATTTCATTTCAACTGGACAAATAGCAACTGCCTTACTTTAATGTAACAAGTAATAAACAATAAAACAAAATTTGAGAAATGTTGAAATAAAAAAAATCAAGAGTTCTTGATTCTTAAAATGATCTTTATAGGACATCGTATTTTGTCAAATAGATTTACAGATATATCTCTATATTCCAAAAGTTAATTTTTCAACGCACATAATCTGCTAGCCATTTAATCCCATGAGGAAATCTTTTTCTGTCGGCCACCAGTGTGCCATTGGCGTCTCGCTCTTTCTCCATCCAGCAGTCATCAATGTTCACATACACATAACCCTTATCCTTGTAACCGCCTGATACCAGCATGTCAGCCATTGTCATGTATAACTGCTCACTGAAAATGGCCGCAGAGGTTATATAATTCTCCTTAATGAAGCCTAAACACTTTGTGTACTGAATATATAAAGTATTTTTTGTTTAAGAGAGTCTATTTCAGTTTCGGCAAACTTTTATAAGACTAAAAAGTGTTTTCCCCATTTCAACAGTTCTAAGATCTTCTTGAAATTTTACAGTATAGCTCATTATAACACCAGTACTCCAACAGAAAGGACAAAATCGAATAATTCAACATTTTTGGGCTATTTGAAAATTAATGGTTCAAATGCAAATAGTTCAGACTACATGGACTTACAGGCTAATTACGGACTGCGCTGGTCGCAAAATTAACTTGCCATCAATAAGGTGTTTTAGGCGATCTATGGTGTCTACAGAACCGTTTTCAGAAACGACTCGGGGACAACCTCTACTTACTTAGCTTTACATTTTCCGTCTCGTCACATTACACTTCTAAAGTCACGCGGTTCTTTTTGACAATATATTCTTAGAAGCATCATATAAAATATAGAAGGAAGTTACCATGTTAGAATAGACACTTTACCTTATACAATTGTCAGGTTCCACATCGCAGTCAATATTGCATCTGTATCTTTCCCAGGATACCCAACCCATGGGTGGGGTTAAGGCCAAACCATTGTCAAGGCTGCGGCTCACGGTAACAAGTGATGTGACGAGTAAAAGCCAGAGAAACATTTCGACCAGATCTGAAATGTTATATGTACATGTATATAAATGTTTACTTGAACTACAATGACCTTGACCTTTTGAATTTTATATATGTGTAATTTGTATATTGCTGTATATATCATGTTTAATGTACAAATCAACCTGTAAAATTTAAAAAGAGATATTTTCAAATTTGTCAAGAACGCCAACGACGGTTAAACTGAAAAATTTAACTACTGTGTCATCGTTAACAACTTTTTTGTGTATTTAAACATCAAATAATTACACATTACAGAAAAAGAGCTACGAGTAAGTAACAGAAGGAAGTAAATTACGTTGTGTGAGTAATAAAACATATTAGGTTCGTTTCAGTTACTTACACTTTATTATGCGAAAAGACAGGTGTAGCAAATCTAATACTTACTTTAGTCGACCAAATCACTTATTCAATAATCCTATATATCGTAACATATCTCACATGACCGACATAAGCTCTTATTTGGTTATCTCCACTTGCAAATTCATACAGCCCTTTATCTCTCTGTCAGATGTTTTCCTTTACCTAACGTGTATAGACTAATTTTTGTGATATCACGGGAAATTTCACACATTTTTATACGTCAACTGTATTCAGCTTGCATATTAAGTATAACCCTGCAATATTTCTGAAACAGACATTTGGACTGGCCCGTATATCATTTACAATGCGTAACGATTTAATCCAATAAACGGAGAAGTACGTATGAATAGACAGTACATGCACGAAATGTATAAAGCCCGTATATCAAGCGTAGCCCTGCAATATTTCTAAAACGGACATTTGGACGGGTCCATATATCAATTTTATATACGGGTAATGATTGAAAGCCAGCAACCGGAGAAGTATGTATAAAAATATAGTACATGTATAAAGCTGGTTAATCAAGCTTTAATTTGCTAGACTTGACATTTAGACCGGCCCGTTTATCATTTTCAGGGTTGGTGATTATTAACCAACAAATGGAGAAGTATGTATGAATATCATTATCATGGTCTGGACTGCTTAGAAAAGAGAAAACAACAAAACCAGTTGCTGTCAATACAGTAAAGTTTTAGTCTGCATCCTTCGCCAGTCACCATAGAAACAGTCAATACATTCAGGTACTTTCAGAAAATAATTCGTTTTTATCTGAATAGAAACCATGCCGCGATGTAAGGGAAACGTGAAATGAATTTGAAAAAAACGTTGTTTTCGTAAATCTCCCTCTCTCTCATTCTCTGCTCGCGCGCGCGTGTGTGTGTGTGTTTCTTCATTACCTTTAATCTATAAGTCAGAAAGGTATTCAACATTGTCGAAAAGGTAGGAGTCGAGGAAATCTGGATATTAACAAGAACAATGCTGCTTTAAAAGAAGAAGAAACATTTGCTACTACAGGAGATGATCAATACCCCCACAAGTCTGAGGTAATATAACATTAACAGCTTTGACAAGCACTTAGACAATACGATGACACTATCTACTATAAACTAAGTGTGTGACTTCCTGTAGTTTTTGACCAGGTAGCATAAAAGCTGTTGAAAATCTTCCAAGTGATCAAAATTACTTCCGAATACTTCCTTTTCTTAGAAGTGTAAAACTTTGTGTATTTCTTGTGTCAAAGAATTGAAGTACAACACAAACAGTTTATGGATACAGTTTAATTATGAAAAAAGCCACTATTACTATGTTTTTTGTCTAAATGGACAAAGTCTTTTCATAAGATAGGAGATACTTCAATAATAAGATTGGTAAAATCTCACAGAATGGGGAATTAGTGCCCACTGACATTTTATACGATTGGTTGCATTTCACATATAGGGTAGTTCATATCATTCTGACAGTTCACATCGTTCCACCTATACTTGCTGGAGGTGACGGCACAATCTTCTTCCCTGAAACGTCCACTGTTTGATGGTTCCCCGACGCGCCATTCTATGTAAATAAAACAGAACATCTGCACAAGGAAACAGTAAGTCTTATCAATAAAATCTACTCGTTCAAAGAAGCTATTAAAGTCTGTGTTTCTGAACAAAATTTACACAGTTTCGCGAAAATAAACTATTTATATGGGTATAAATCTTAGTGGCAATTAGTAAAGTTTAAAATAATGAGATGAAAATGCCACAATACATTTTAAAGTGGTTAAGGGTTTGTATAAATAAATCAGAGATGCCACAGTCTCGCCTACGTGGATAATAGTGTTACTCAAATACTTATATTTAAGGCATAACTTGAAAGGTGTATTTAAAACAACAACAAGAATAAAATGAAATAAAACGGCAGAATACACATGTACTTGTGAACGAGGCCCTAGTGTTGGTGTCAGTTAGCATCCATTCACCCTCAGTTTGTGTATCTGTCATCCCGATCCACCAATCCGCAGATCCAGCGTCTATACACAGGAAATATAAAATACACAAATCACTCGTTTAATATCTCTCTTAAAATACAGTCATATGTTTGAATAGATTTCAAAGTTACTTTTTTAAATCGAGTGAACAGTTTCACAAAATGACGTCGATGTCTGCCTCCTGAAGTTTGTAACCATATCTTGCACTGAAATTGTGCGATTTTTGGGCCGGAAGTCTGACGCACTACCCCTTAACAACTACCTCTCATTTGGTTATTGCTGTTTGGTCTGACGCACTACCCCTTTTACCACTACTTCTCATTTGGTTATTGCTGTTTGGTCTGACGCACTACCCCTTTTACCACTACCTTTCATTTGGTTATTGCTGTTTGGTCTGACGCACTACCCCTTTTACCACTACTTCTCATTTGGTTATTGCTGTTTGGTCTGACGCACTAACCCTTTACCACAAACTCTCATTTGGTTATTGCTGTTTGGTCTGACGCACTACCCGTTTACCACTACCTCTCATTTGGTTATTGCTGTTTGGTCTAACGCACTACCCCTTTACCACTACTTCTCATTTAGTTATTGCTGTTTGGTCTGACGCACTACCCCTTTACCACTACTTCTCATTTAGTTATTGCTGTTTGGTCTGACGCACTACCCCTTTACCACTACTTCTCATTTGGTTATTGCTGTCTGGTCTGACGCACTACCCCTTTTACCACTACTTCTCATTTGGTTATTGCTGTTTGGTCTGACGCACTACCCTTTTTACCACTACCTCTCATTTGGTTATTGCTGTTTGGTCTGACGCACTACCCTTTTTACCACTACCTCTCATTTGGTTATTGCTGTTTGGTCTGACGCACTACCCCTTTACCACTACTTCTCATTTGGTTATTGCTGTTTGGTCTGACGCACTACCCTTTTTACCACTACTTCTCATTTGGTTATTGCTGTTTGGTCTGACGCACTACCCTTTTTACCACTATCTCTCATTTGGTTATTGCTGTTTGGTCTGACGCACTACCCTTTACCACTACTTCTCATTTGGTTATTGCTGTTTGGTCTGACGCACTACCCCTTTTACCACTACCTCTCATTTGGTTATTGCTGTTTGGTCTGACGCACTACCCTTTTTACCACTACCTCTCATTTGGTTATTGCTGTTTGGTCTGACGCACTACCCCTTTGACCACTACCTCTCATTTGGTTATTGCTGTTTGGTCTGACGCACTACCCTTTTTACCACTACTTCTCATTTGGTTATTGCTGTTTGGTCTGACGCACTACCCCTTTGACCACTACCTCTCATTTGGTTATTGCTGTTTGGTCTGACGCACTACCCTTTTTACCACTACCTTTCATTTGGTTATTGCTGTTTGGTCTGACGCACTACCCCTTTGACCACTACCTCTCATTTGGTTATTGCTGTTTGGTCTGACGCACTACCCCTTTGACCACTACCTCTCATTTGGTTATTGCTGTTTGGTCTGACGCACTACCCTTTTTACCACTACTTCTCATTTGGTTATTGCTGTTTGGTCTGACGCACTACCCCTTTGACCACTACCTCTCATTTGGTTATTGCTGTTTGGTCTGACGCACTACCCTTTTTACCACTACCTCTCATTTGGTTATTGCTGTTTGGTCTGACGCACTACCCTTTACCACTACTTCTCATTTGGTTATTGCTGTTTGGTCTGACGCACTACCCCTTTTACCACTACTTCTCATTTGGTTATTGCTGTTTGGTCTGACGCACTACCCTTTTTACCACTACCTCTCATTTAGTTATTGCTGTTTGGTCTGACGCACTACCCTTTTTACCACTACTTCTCATTTGGTTATTGCTGTTTGGTCTGACGCACTACCCCTTTGACCACTACCTCTCATTTGGTTATTGCTGTTTGGTCTGACGCACTACCCTTTTTACCACTACCTCTCATTTGGTTATTGCTGTTTGGTCTGACGCACTACCCTTTTTACCACTACCTCTCATTTAGTTATTGCTGTTTGGTCTGACGCACTACCCTTTTTACCACTACTTCTCATTTGGTTATTGCTGTTTGGTCTGACGCACTACCCCTTTGACCACTACCTCTCATTTGGTTATTGCTGTTTGGTCTGACGCACTACCCTTTTTACCACTACTTCTCATTTGGTTATTGCTGTTTGGTCTGACGCACTACCCCTTTTACCACTACCTCTCATTTGGTTATTGCTGTTTGGTCTGACGCACTACCCTTTTTACCACTACCTCTCATTTGGTTATTGCTTATTGCTGACGCACTACCCTTTTTACCACTACCTTTCATTTGGTTATTGCTGTTTGGTCTGACGCACTACCCTTTTTACCACTACCTTTCATTTGGTTATTGCTGTTTGGTCTGACGCACTACCCCTTTTACCACTACCTCTCATTTGGTTATTGCTGTTTGGTCTGACGCACTACCCCTTTACCACTACCTCTCATTTGGTTATTGCTGTTTGGTCTGACGCACTACCCCTTTACCACTACCTCTCATTTGGTTATTGCTGTTTGGTCTGACGCACTACCCCTTTTACCACTACCTCTCATTTGGTTATTGCTGTTTGGTCTGACGCACTACCCTTTTTACCACTACCTTTCATTTGGTTATTGCTGTTTGGTCTGACGCACTACCCCTTTACCACTACCTCTCATTTGGTTATTGCTGTTTGGTCTGACGCACTACCCCTTTTACCACTACCTCTCATTTGGTTATTGCTGTTTGGTCTGACGCACTACCCCTTTACCACTACCTCTCATTTGGTTATTGCTGTGCGAATAGCAGATTTTATCTTAAGTTTAAATACCTGACATACAGTTAAGTTATGTCACTAAGACCACTCTAATTACTTCAAAATCACAAGAAAATAAGCAACTTCAAAGAACCGAAGTTTTAGATTTATAACAGAAAAATATCCGGTTTTAAGACCTATCCATTATTCAAGCCACAAACACGGACTCCCTTTAATAAAAACTTCACACAGATTGCAATATAGTTGTCCGACTTCTAATTTTTGTCTTTAAAGTATCTATATATACTTACAAGCTAACTCTTTAATGTGGTTAGATATAAACGTGTTCTCTCCTTCAGAATCGATATGAACCAGTGTTGATCCCTTTTGTCGACAAAACGTCTGAAATGCATTTTAAATAATAAATATACAACATGGATATTTTTGATAACGTACTTATTACTCTAGCCAAAACAATAAAAAAGCTAGTATTTTTAGTAGACTATCTTTACATTTTCTACAAATCAGTTGTAGGTTAGGTATCTTCTCAAACTGACTGAAAGATCACATCAGTGGTAACATCGAAGGCTGAAAATATTTAAAAAAAAAAAAAAAAAAAAAAAAAAAAAAAAACATACTACAACTGAATAAAAAATATAATAACTGGCTCACCAAAGCGACAGCAAAGTTCATGGTTGAAGTGCCAAATAAATAACAGGAGCTCCCGTAAGATAACCAGAAAAAGCAGTAAGTTTCTTCAACATTGTCGCCCACACAGTACAAGTTACCATGTTGTAAGGTCGGGTTCCTACAGTAGCGCTGGCGAGATTTTGTTCCGTTGCACTGTCTAGAGCAGCTGGTCCAAGGCGCCCAAACTGACCAGGTACCTTCCACTGTTTAAATGTTGGACACACAAGCTAATTATTTTGTAAGAGTTTAAGTAAGGTAACCACTATATGCCTCCTTGTTTTGCCAATGTTTGGTTCGCTTGCACTAAAACCTAGTTTCATTTGTTAGCCTAAAAGTCAACGAATCGAAACACAGTTTGACTGATGATTCAAATTAACAGGGTATTAAACTGATGATTCAAATTAACAGACTCTGCACTTATTAAAATTACATGTATATACCAGATATGTTGGTGGAAATACATGAATTACTGATGCACCATATACCACATCAGAATGAATTTCAAATTTAAATTCTAGGAAGATGCAGTGAGTGAAACGTCTCCTTTACTCAAAAATGATTTTGGATAATTATATATACATGTATTTTGCGGTGGAAAATAGAATTCTTGGTGACAGTCTTAAAGCAACTGAAATAATTAAATTTAAAATTTTAAATATATTGGTAAAATTCATTACATGTTAAATTTATAGAAGCTCCTGAATAAATGTGCCAATACTTAGTAGTAAAGGTTCAAATATAAATCAGATTCATTCCGATCTGTCTTACCATCACATTTCCTTTCTCTACAAGGTTTAGTTTCAGTCGTTGGACCAGTACAGTTGAAGTGCTCAGTGACCGCGATCTGGTGAAGACAACTTCTTGATCTTTGACTAACACCATCGTTACATGTCCGTGAGCATGTGGACCAACTGCCCCAAGATGACCAGCCGTAGTGACCTAAACGTTATCGCAACACGCAATACGGTATTTATATCTTAAATACAGGCTGCAATACACAAAGAGGGTCTTCACTATAAGAAAAAAAAGAAGTTTTGTTCCGGTTAATCGCATTTTGTTGCCAAGTCATTTTCACATAAAACGATCTTTTGGAGACATTATGCTTCAGGACAAATCAACAGTGACTATAAAACCCTTTGCAAGTTTTTATTTCAAGCAAAATTTCTTCATGAAATACTTCAATCACCACAAAAAAGGGCATGATGTTACTCTGTTATGGTTCAAGACCGTTATTCAATTTTGTAGAGGAAACGTTTACTGCCAAAACGATATCTCAAAAATATGCATCACTTACAGTGACAGTTCTTATTACTATTTGGTGTTCTTCGTGAAATGCCTTTGTATGTCTGAATAAACTTTGGGTAAGTACAAACCAAAGAAGGCGAAACTATAAAACGAAATACGTGAATAAAACAAACCGCAAATTCCACATGTTTGTGGACACATGACATCCACCTTTGGTAACAGAGTACAGGCATCTTTATTCAGAAGTCGAAAAGCTGAACAAGAATCAGAGTTACTGTCGAAACAAGTCTGGTTGTCACCAAGTAAGTTAAGCTCATGTCCCGTACCTTTAAAAGCAAACCATTACACACTTAATCATCGGACTGCTTGTCGATGGCATCACTTTGGTGTTGCAGCGTGCTAACTGAAAACTAGGTTTTGCTCAGTGACATAAAAAAATGAAGACTGTTTACAACAACAGTGAGCTAAGACATGTGATTTAAGAAGTGAAACAGCAATCAAAGATCAATAAATATAAATTTTAGTTGGAGGTGGTAAATACTTCAGAAATAATTATAATTGTAAGCAATTACTAAGCATACATTGAATGTACAAATTGTCGCTTTTAGCAAATAGTAAACTTCACTGGTAACTTCATTCACATTCAAACACTGCGGGCATTTTACAAAAGAAAAAAATACACACCATTTTGACTATGATTATGGCAGTCTTGCATGTTACAGAGGTCGTTCATGCAACAAACTGAACACAGCTCAGGTGTTGTTCTTTTACCAACGATTGCTACAGAACCTGTGGTCGTATTAGCTGTCTGGATAGGATGGTCCGAGCAATGCTTCAGCAAAAGATAAAGACAAAATGACTGACATATGTAATTTGTATGAATTGACAATACTGTTCTGTTCTGTTCTGTTACCCATATTAAGAATATTGTTTAAAAATTAGAAAATCTTTTATAAGTGCACATGTTTAAGGTTTGATTGTCGTAAAGTGATGATCGAGGCAAGAAAATAAAAGTGACATGACTGCAAATAGTCCCTCTTTTTTTTCGAAATCTTTGTGTCTTATTCGCACAAAAATAAAATATAAAAAATCTACACTAATGTAAAGGTCTTTTTCATCTGGGTACATGTATAGACAGCTGGTGAAAAAATCAAAAGTAGTGACACTGCTTACTTATTATCGCCGTTCCTGGACGGCGATATATACAATTAACAAGATTTGAACAGTTTTGCCTGTACACCGCCTGCCTTTAGCCAATCAAAGCAAAGCATTTCATATCACATGATAACAAAATGGACGTCAAAATTCTTCATCAAGGGGTGCGAAATGGACTCGCCCAACCGCCATATTTGTCGGGTTACTTATTCTTACAACTGAAAAATACCATCATCAATGTACGATCTCAGTACCAGTCTTCAGGCTCGTGTAGGATAAATATAGGATAATCGCAATATTTTTTACTACATGTCATTTTTAACTAGAGAATGTAGTCTAAATAAGAGTATGGTTTGTTTGTTTTTTCCAAAACTTGCACTTAAAGAAAAAAATAAATGCTTGTTTCCGGGCGATTCTAATCAGGATACAAACTCCCCGCAGGGGTTACTTCCCCTGATTAGTACAGTCAAAGTAGCAAAGCGTGATGTAACCGGTGCGAGGAGTTTGATCAGGATTTTTCCGTGTTTTATATATGCTTGATTAGGGTCAGGGCAATATCGTATTTTTTACCTAAAATTTATTCTGTTTAAATTGTACATATAATATTCTTATGACATTGAAGAACTGTATCTAGCTTTTGTTAAGTATACATTTTTTAGTAATAAATAAAGTTAACAAACTACGCAGATAGTCAATTAATTATGCGTACACTGGTTTACAACAAAGCAATATTTACAAGGTTTTAATGCTGCAAATTTTAACATGATGTATAAAGATATTGGAATGTTTTCGATAAAGAAGCTAAATCGTCTGCTTTCAAAAATAGTCCAGCTACAATAAAAATTTCAATGTTTATTTCATCTTCTTTATAATTTCTGTGTGAAAATTATCAAATATAACTTCGCTTTTCAGTGCAAAGCATGTTGTAAGATTATCAAATTAATGAATGAAGAACATGAAATACATTCATCTATGGATAAGACGAAATGCGTGGCTGAACGGCGATTTCAAACATTTTTGGAAATGCTAATACTTGTTTTTATTACTGTTATTTTTTTGACGAGGATTTTATACTTTATAAATGTCAAAATCTGACTTCGTAATAATAGAATATCAACTTGTAATTTTGCATTTTTTTTTTCGTTTAAACTCAATTATTTCTTTTAAAAAAATACAGTTTGTAGAAAAAAATTATTAATATTTCATCATATTTGTTCGCTCCTATATTATGAGCTATGTACAATGCTAGTATATTTGAAAACTTGCTTCATATACAAATTCAAAACCTTTTTAATGCATCAGAACGCAATTTACCTGTCTATCAATACATCCCATTCGATACAGAACTTTTCCGTAGACACTGACTGCTCGAGAGAAGCACACCTGTTGTAGGAAGAGACATTCTACAGTTATAAATGTATTGGTGGTTGAAACAGATATGGCTCCGAGAAAATAAAAGAACAAGATGACGTAAACAAATTGCAAATTGTATAAAGTCATACTTAGATTCTTTGGTCCAATTTTAAACATTACGAAAACAATTATAAGAAATCTTAAAAGGAAAAACGTTGCAAATGCATTTTGTTCAATCAAAGATGTATTGTTTTCTTACTGTAACAAATAGGAAAGCAGCAATGGACTGTCACTATTAATGTTAAGCTATGTTTAACAATCAGACTTTTACCAAAGTCCTTGTCCTTAGAAATTGTTTGTACAAGAATAATTATTTAACTCCCAAGCGGGTTCTGGAAAGAGCTTTGGTCACAAGCATCGAGTCTGCCACAATATACAAGTTGCTACAGAATTTGTTTCTAATGTTAATCTAATTGTACAGCTGAAGAGGCGGAATAAAATCTTTTTCAATTTTTTTTCCAGCGAAGGTGGGTAGAAACTGATTATGAAAGTGTTCTTTGGTACACGCACTTACCTTATTCTCTTCACACTGCACTAGATTCGTGCAATTAGCAGGACTGCCGATAAGGTCGCAAGAAAGACATCTCGGTGGACGTCGAGATTTGCCCGTTGGCGAAACTATGGAGAAGAAAACAGTATTATAATCATTCTGAGTGGAACGGATCGTGTGGTAAGTTCAGTTTCAAGTACTTAAACAGAGTCAGTAATGTTATTAAGTACAAAGCCTTCTAGCAGCACGTTTTGTCAGAATTTCAGGAATTGGTCAGAATTGGTATCAAAAATAAATCTCAAGAACTTTCACCTAAATCAAACGTCTTTTTGGCAGATTTCATTCAGTTATGAAATATTAGATTGTAAACAAGTCGGGTACTGTGTGGAGAAGTTTGTAGAAGTTTATTGTTTGCACAGAATTTGGAAATATGTTGTGTGCAATGTTTTTGAATGTGTGTTGTGTGCAAACTATTTGGGAGTTTGTTGAGTACAAAGTATTTTGAAGTGTATTGTGTAAAGATTGTTTGAAGGCATGCTGTGTACAAAGTATCTGGAAGTGTGCTGTGTGCTTAGTAATTGAAATGGTGTTGTGTGCAAAGCTACTAACCAGGAAGACGACATCCATTCAAATTGCAAAAATCGTCCTGGCATGTCTCAGAACAAAAAGTGTGTTCATTAGCAACAAAAGCCTGCAATATTTAGATGAGAAGTGAAATATTAACGGGTTTATTTGTTTGAAATGAAAATTAGTGTAGTCCTTCCACTTATAAGTTTAAACACTAGTTTTTGAAAGCTATCTTTTAGTTCAGTATTTATCTTTAATGAATTATGTCCTATTGAGTATTTTTATCGAGCATAGTTTAATAATGACTGGTTAAAAGTCTTCCAATGAATAAAACCCCATAATTTCTTTTACATCGTTGCCCATGCAGCCAAGACTGTGCCGAATTTCTCCTGAAGGATAAGCATCAGCACGAATGTAACATATCTGAAAATATATAAAACACAAATAAATTTGTACGAACCAGACATCTTAGTAACTTGGACCTCTTTTCTGGTTTTGTCTTGCTTTCTGAATTATTTCTGTTCCTCTTGGCAAATTGTGAGGATTAGCTTTATTGCTTATATAGCGCTCAAATTGATGAATCTCTGACCTCTAACATTTGCATAGTTATATATTCACCATAAACAAGAATATAACCTCTTGAATTAAACAACTCCCTGTCTGGTGTGACCTTATTAAAGCCACAAAGTGTATAATATCAAAAGTACCAAGAGTAAATTAGGAATTTTAAGCCATATACATTATCAAGTACATGGCTATTTACCCCCAGGCTACCATTTGTTTTATCCACCCAATGTTGTCATCTCAGTCAACGTGGGCTGTGGTAAATTGTAACATAAATACAACGTCGATATTGTAAAACAACCAAACATCTGCCGTCACTTTACATTAACCAGAATTTAACTGAATTCATTAAAAGTTCTCTAAAACAATTTCTTGTTTGTACTTGCCTCATCAGGTCGACAGTCGGTTACATTCATACAATCTTCAGACGTATGGATGTCATCACATGTGTAGCATTTAAAAGCAGACCCCACTGGAAAGTAATTGAAAGTTAATTGGCTGAATATGACCTAGTTAAAAAAGAAATAGTTTTAAGAGTTTATTTATATATACAATAGGCAAAAATGCCCCCGAGTACACAATGTACAAAACAAATGCATACATATGCATTATAACTAATTATCTAATTATTATTAATAACACAATATCAGTTTATAATAATGCACTATGTAAGTAAATAATTATAACTGGTCTTCTCAGTGTCAGATACACAAACAAGACAATTATATACATTTATTTCTTTACTTGAAAGGTGTTAAGCACAGCGATACTAATTTCTTTTGCCATATTATTCAAAGTACAAAGCATTTCTAATATCAAAAGATTTATTCCTATACATAGACAAATTTCTTAATTCAACTGCATTTTCTGAACTCATTAGTTCAATGAATTTAGGTATATTTGATCTTCTCCGATAAAACCGTTTTATATATTTTCTTCTCAAATCAATATACAGTGGACATTCTAACAGAAAATGGAATTCATCTTCTAAACAATTTAAACAAGATTTACATTCTCTTTCATTAATAGGTACAGCAATAGGTTTATGCCATCTACCAGTCTCGATTTCTAACTTGTGAGCTGAAACTCTGAAGCGTGATAATGAAACACGGAACTTTTCTTTATTAATATACATTAAATATGGTTGCAACCTAAAATTAGCAAACAAAGTATAACATCTAGCACGAGCAGAATAATTATCTCAGCATTCCAATTCTGTATAAAAATATCAGTAGTTCTTTGTTTGACCAGGTTGATAAAAGCATTTACATTTCCAACACCTTGGTTTAACCAGGCTTTATACAAACCTAGAGACTGTAGTAATTTTTTAACATTCATTGCCCACGAAATATGGTTGTGATTATCTACATTTCTATACATTAAAGAATACAATTTCTTTGCATACTTAGTATCATCTAACTGTATAATTTTAAACCAATATCTAATAACATTTATTGCTGTTCTTGATTTTGGGCTAGTTCTACCTAACTCACCATAAATAAAATTGTTTTGTGCTTGACCTCTCACCCCCAGCACAGTTTTGCAAAAATGTACATGTATTCCTTCTAATCTCTAGCTATCATTTAAACCCCAGACTTCGGAACCATAATTATGGATGGGTAAAATAAGTTTATCAAACAAGTCTAGTTTATGTTGAACTGTTATACCAGGATATTTTATTAAATATGACTTAAGTTTATAAATTGCTTTCGCTGCTTGGCCAGCCAACGTTTCAAACGTTGCATTAAAAGATCCGCCTGTAGTAAAAACAATACCCAGGTATGTAAACTTAGACACAACTTCAAGAACATTATCTTTGTAAACAAATCTTGTATTTTTTATAATCTTCTACCTTTCCTGAAAATCATTCCTTAAAAAAAGAAACATACTCTTTGTGATAACAATATTTGTTACTTAGCATATTTTGGCTTTAGAATACCTTGCTGGTTGCCATTGACTTAAAATGCTCGTCAGTGGCAGTTGTAATATAAATCTAATCCTGATTGTAAATAAAGTGAACCAAGTTTTTTTTTTTACGTTTTCTTTTATTGAAAAAGAAACTTGAAGATTTGTTTATCCTCAGCTCTATAATATGTTTGCACTGGGCTGGAGAAGACAACTTTATTTTGTGCAAGTATTGGTCTTTAAAAATAGACTTGAGTGTTCGCACATTGTATGAAACTGGAAATGTGAATATGTCTGTGATAACATGTACTTACCTTTAATGAAATGTATACCGATAAGGAAAATCACCACATAACGTGCACGATACAACTGTTCTGAAAACCGCAGAATACAAAGATTGCATGTATATATTTTTCGAACAGATGAAGATAAATCAGTGAATGCAAGGTTTGTAAGCCCTTTAATGTAACCGAGAGTTATGGGTGTTGGAATACTTTTATATTCACCGAGGGAACTGCATTCGATTCGCAGTGTACTTATCCTTAAAAGTTTGAATATCATTTTCAGCTGTCATATCTGAACTGGTTCACTTCGACTAAGCTGGAAGAATTCAAAAGACCAACGAGGTGAAAAGAATGGTCAGTAACGCAATTTATAGCTTTACTAAAATGAGTCTCCATCAGAAAGCGGGTGCTAACAACGTAGCTGGGACCCTTAACATGCAATGGAAATTAAAATCTCCAACCAGATGGTCATATTGTATGATAGCAAGCTATTTACTTTAAGGTTATTGAAAAGAGTATGGCTGGTTGTAAGAAGTTTAGGTTTTTGTTTCATGTGAATGGTCTAAGCTACTTACCTATCACGTGTACTTTCAGTACGCATACAGATGGAATTAAGATTTGAGGTTGAAGGCACGCTATTATCGGACAGGGAAGTTCAGTCCTGTTACCAGAATTCCCCATAAAGTTGTTTCATTTTGAATATTTTGCATTGTGGCCATTTGGAATGACCATCTTGGTTGGTCAAAATTAAAGATATTTTATCAACACTGTACGAAATTATTCTTTCTAGATGAAGCGCTTTTGCCTCACTGACGACTTTATAAGATATGTCGTATCGTATGATAAATGACTTTTCAAACTATTCAGTAAAAAAAGATATCTATACATTCAAATATTTCTTTACCTTATGTCTTTGAAATGTTCTGAGATAAAGAGTCCCATGTGGAACATTGCAAATAAAAATCTGATCTAAAAATAACCTATCCAGAATATAAGTGTGATAAAGAAATCAGTACTTGTTGAAGCACTTCAAATTCATCTCTTACGGATAGTTATCTTTTAGTATGTGCAAATTTATTCAAAGTTACAAACATTTAAGTGAGGAATTTACGACCAACCTTTCTGGTCCATTTTTTCAGGGTTATACAACGAAGACGTGGTCACTGGTGGACAGTATTTTGAAACATTTGGTCTAATTATTTTTAGTATCAGTGATAAGGTTCACGAGTTTGTACATTTCGAGATTTCTGATATACGATATTACAGGTCAGCAGTGCATGTGAACTCTAGGTTCTGCACTGACCATACACTTATTTTCAGTTATTTCTGGAGTTACCTCCCTTTAACATTTCAGAGGCCTTATGTTTGTAGTAGCTGAAATATGCTTTGAATTTGATTTCTTTATTCGGTTTTATTCGGACTTATTCCTTGATGTTGACATTGCTTTGGTTATTTGCACCGGTTATTGTGATGTATATACGTTTGAGGGTGTATGGTGCATTTGTACTAAATTTGTATTTCATAAAGAAATCTAGGAGGGAAATCTAGGAGGGAGTAAATTCTCTGATAATATGAAAAGTGTACTTTACGTTTTCTTAAAGAATAGCCTATAGGCAGTCATAAACTAATTTTAGTTCCTTAGTGTTTAACCTCATTGTCCGACCAATGAAACCTCTCACGTCAAATCAGGTTAAACATTAAGTAAGTTAGTGTTTATGAATTGTAATTTTAATGATTAAGAAACCATGGTTGCTAGTTAACACTCGCTCCCTTTTGGTTTCTAAATCATCAAAATTACAATTCATTGACACTAAGTTATACTTAGTTGCATGTTTCAAACTATGTTGAAACTTAGGCTAAATGGCTACAAAATCAAAAAAGCTGTTGACTGCAGTTATTTGTTCGCATAATAATGTTTATTTTATCTTACATAAATTCATTTAAGCTCAATCGCGATAAAAGATCTATAGCAAAGGATTTTTCATCATTGCTGCCTATTTACTGTTTGTTTTTGGTTTCCATTTAAGAGCATTTAGGATTCCTGTGCAACATTGTTGTGATAGTGCTAAAAGTAGCATGTCTGTCGTCTTAAATTTTTGTAATATTGACGTTGAGATCTAAGTAATTGTTTCATCTTGTAATAATATTTATTACTTGTTTTAACAAAAATTCGAACTTTGATTAAAAAAAGATATGATACAATTACACGGTGTGTATATACTTTCATGTAGGTTGAATAAACCATCTTTATATCTAGCTGTCTTCATTGTGTCTGTACATTGATGAAAATTTCTTCATGAACGAAAAAAAACATGTATAAATGTCTTTTAGTGTCTTTGTTACCAGGAATTGAGTCAAAATTCAAGAATATTTAAATTTCGAATTATCATTAATATTCACGTTTGCCGTACTTGTACACACGGACTGTGGCATTTCCGTCACCGATCCAAAGGTTTCCAGCTTTATCGAGAGCCATCGCATTTGGTTTGAAGAGTCCATCTTTCTGAGACAGGATAAAGCCAAGAAACTGACCCTCCTGGTTCACCATATGCACACAATGGTTTCCCCAGTCTGCAATCAGAAGGTTATTGGCTCTGTCACAACAGAGACCTAATGGATTAAAAGGCTGTTTAGACTTTACTTCCATAGGGCCTGTGTAAACAAATTTTGTGGACCCTTCCTGATCGATTCTTATCACACGTAACTTGCCTTCTTCTCTGTCTGTAACGCACAAGTCCCTGTTCGGTGCCTCAGCAATCCGGTATGGGGCGCCAAACAATATCGTATCCCCATCCTCGTCGATTTCATCAATGTTCATTCCATATTCGGACATCTTCATCAAACAACGGTATGAATGTGCTGCACGTCGCGTGGTGTAACTATCCACTGCGCACACGAATAGTTCTTTTCGTTTTGTCATGACCATTCCACCGGGGTAAAGATGGGGAATAGCAAAGTCACAGACAACATGTTCTTTGTTTATTTTGCGTATGTATTTGTCTTCGTAGCTTGATACAAGAATTTCCCCTGACGGGGTGACACACATGTGGTCTACCTGAATGTCTAATGTCACTTTCTTCTTTCTTTCACCAGTTATCGAGTACAGGTACACATCTTTCGAACCCCAGCCACAGCAGACCCAGGCCTCCTTGTCAGATATCGGAGCAATTGCCTGCACAGTCTCCGGTGCACTTTTGACTCTGAATCCTCCTATTGAACTCATCTCAAATTCCTTCGCCACACGAATTCCCCAAGGCACTGGTAAAGTTGGGAGCGCAATTTCCCCTTTTGTAATCTGGCCAAACATTTTGGGTAAAGAATCAGCGCGAAGGCCTCCAGGAACAAAGCCGACCGTGCTAACTTTATCCATTGACAGGGTAGGTAATTCATCCTCTACTTGCATAAATCTTTTCTGGATTCGTTTCGAAGAGTCTATCACATTTATATCACTCCCCAGCTTAAGAATTCTCTCAGCAGATGCAGCAACAGTAGCAATAGATTTATACGAGTTTATAATATTTTTCGCTTCCTTGTTCAAATCTTCAGATTCAACTTTATGTTTCTCCTTCACTTCATTTATAATCTGCTGGCTAATCTTCTCAATTTCCCTCTGTAGAAATTTCGACCTTGCTTGAATATCTTTGATGGTGTTTTCTAAATCTTTGTCTAGTTCTTTCTGTCCCTTTCTGACTTGTTTAACAAAGTCCTCGAATTCAGGGAGGTATTCTTTTATAGCACCAAGAAAATGACTCAGTGATCCTCTGATAGATTTTGCCATTTCTGCTGTTTCCTGTACAGCATGAGCGCCGTGCTTTTCCTCTTTGCATTTTGCACATATGTTAACTTTGCATTTTGTACAGAATACATTGATCTCCTCGTCGGAGTGTTTGTTACAGTAACTGAACTGGGTCAGTTTTGTAGACGGGTGAGGTTTGTTCTTTGCCTCTACTTGTTGTTCAACAAATTCTAGAAAATGGTGGACTTGATCCGACTCCGGGTTACTGTGTTTCTCTTTACATGCCATACATAAATTTACATCACAGTCAAGGCACCTGCTTTGAGCAAACGAGTTTTCTTTGCACATGTCACATTCTGAGTTGGGTGTGAGTTTTCCGGTCTCCTGTCTCGCCTTGATATAGAAATCCTTTGCAATCGTATTAAGACCTTCCTTTGGAATAGGCATTTCTTTCTGACACAAAGGACATAGCAAGCTTCTCTTCCACTTGTTTTTGCTCACGTGGTCTTGCACGCATTCCATGCAAAATGAATGCAAGCAGTTAAGGAGACGAGGATCACGGTACGGTTTGAGACACTGTCCACATCTAAGCTCGTCACCATGGGAATGGTTTTCTTCTTTCTTCGTGGTCATTTTCTTTACTAATTGTTTCTTCTTATGGTATAGATTCAACTCAATTGATGATGTAAAACAAATATAAACTGTCTTGTCTGTTCCTTCACGTAAATTATTCTTTTATAAAATATTCCGTATCAAAAACCAGATAAAGTCGTGTGCGTTGCGTAAAGTTTCAAGAAAGGTTTATAAATGCGTTTAACCTTTGCTCAATCAAGTTTTTTCTTTATAACTTGAATGTTCCTGTTTCACTAGAACGAGTTTTAAAAGCAAAAGACCTATAGAAAGATTTATAAACACGTGTCATATATATTTATCTTCCTTTATCCTGCCAATATTTATGATGTATGTGTATTTGGCTTGTTTTTCCATCAAAATTATCCTGCGTGCGTTTTTATCCTGTGTTTCATTAAATTTTGTAATGATATAACATTGAATTTATTTTCTGATAACTACAACTGCAGTCCAATATGTCATCTACGCATTAACAAGTTTTGATCACTTAGTTTCAAATATTGGCATAGCTTGTTTGAATGGGGTTTTTATCTGTAACATGTTTAAAGTCAAGAATGAAATTTAACACCCGTATCACATTCAATAAGGTTTATAATAATCAATTCTTTATCAATTTATTTAAGAGGTTCTTCGCACAAATTTGTAAAAGCTATTCCAATATAACATTGATTCCCAATAAAGCAAATATTTTTGTATAAACAGGGTCATGTTTTTGTTTTTGCAGGTGGAAATGGTCTTTTCATTTTATGATCAACTGATTTAATAATTTGTACAATCTGAATGTTTTCATAAGACTATATTTCTATGACCCTTATAGAAATTTGAATTGTCTGGAATTTCAGTATGATTCTTTTACAGTCTGAGAATTCTTGTGAAATCGAATCAACTGCTGCATTTGGTATCTTTAATAGTTTGCACTATTGTATTATTTCTAGAAAAAAAAATAAGTGTAGATATTTTCTAATGCGACCTTAAGATCAATATCATAATGAGTACATTAGAAAGAATTAAGAATAGATAGAGAGAGAGAGAGAGAGAGAGAGAGATACTTTTATTTCCTTCAATACTGAAGAGCATAGAAAACATTGTTACAATTTGCAATAACTTTTAGATTTTGAGGAAGCTACTATAAATGGTTTACTACTGGGAGTTTGTTTTCAAAATACTTATTACATATTGTGTAAATTACTTCGGTTATCAAAAGGTATTTTGTGTCTGTCTCATTTTCTGAGTATATAGGGCTAGCAGTGATGAATAAGTCGACTCAGTGATATAAGCTGAAGGAACCAGCAGGACCGGAAGTAGCTGGTTCAAGATTTTTTATTGGTTTTGTTGGGGTTTAACGCAAGTTTTAACTGCTGAGGTCATATCCCGCTGGTCAGTCCACCTAACTAGTGTTCCTAAGTATGCAACCAGTTTACTAAGCAGTTTCTCCGCAAGTGACTGACTACTTCCTTACTTGCTTCAGATGTGAGGGACAAATGACCTATTGTCTGAGATCAACGATCATGGAGAAATTTTGCCGGCCCTGATGGGGATTGAACCGGGATTGCCAAGATTGACATTCCGATGCTCTACTGATTGAGCTAACCTCGTTTGTGCAAAAATCCGCTGGTATCGAGCTGGTCAGACATACATGAAGTGGATGAAGAAAATGAATCTTTCATCAGCCAGTCTAGTTGTATATGACATGTGAATCTTTTGTATAATTACAATACTATGAAGCATTTTTGAACGAGTTTTAAAATTGTACTAAAGTAGCACCTCAATTATCTGGCATGAATGTAACGCAAACTGTATCGATATCTGCAGTATTAAGTTCAATGGACTGTTTTGAATTTATACCAATATTATCAAAAAGCACCGTTTAAAGATAGATTGAAGTTAATGATTGTGGCATACCTCAGTTGTGCACTGTATTTATTGATGTCTAATGTACGTAGTTAAACAAAAAGTTTGTATAAGGTGTTAAAACAGCTACATAAAACATTTCACGTAATCTGTTTAATGCATGTGCATGATTTGTCTTGGTGCTAGGGCAAACTTCAACAAAAAGAATAAAAATTTATGTCATTCCTAGTGGAACGATGTCTTAAAATGCATTGGTAAATATTGGCGTTGTAAGACTGTGTGTGATCTTTATATGTTTATTTAACGTAGGTACCAAGTGCCCGTATGACCGACGCCCCAGAAGAGTTTAGTTATACATCTATAAGTTGGTGCAGGCATATTGCAAATTAGTAAACGCATCCAATTCCATAGACACTCCCCGTTCTTTTAAATGCTCAATGTTTAAATGTTCAATGTTTTCATGTTCAATGATTACATGTTCAATGTTTTCATGTTCAATGTTTACATGGTCAATGTTTACATGTTCAATGTTTTTATGTTCAATATTTACATGTTCAATGTTTACATGGTCAATGTTAACATGTTCAATGTTTTTATGTTCAATGTTCTCGTGTCCAATGTTTTCATGTTCAATGATTACATGTTCAATGTTCTCATTTTCAATGTTTACATATTCAATGTTTACATGTTCAATGTTTTTATGTTCAATATTTACATGTTCAATGTTTACATGGTCAATATTAACACGTTTAATGTTTTTATGTTCAATGTTCTCATGTTCAATGTTTATATGTTCAATGTTGTCATGTTCAGTGTTGACATGTCGATTGATTACATGTTCAGTGTTTACATGTTCAATGTTTACATGTCCAATGTTTACATGGTCAATGTTTACACGTTCAATGTTTTTATGTTCAATGTTCTCATGTTCAATGTTTACATGTTCAATGTTCTCATGTTCAGTGTTGATATGTCGATTGATTACATGTTCAGTGTTTACATGTTCAGTGTTTACATGTCCAATGTTTACATGTTCAATGTTAACATGGTCAATGTTTATATGTTTAATGCTCTCATGTTCAATGTTTACATGTTCAATGTTTACATGACCAGTGTTTACATGTTCAATGTTTATATGTTCAGAGTTTACATTTTCAGTGTTAACATGTTCAGTGTTTTCATGTTCAATGGTTTGTTTACATGTTCAGTGTTTACATGTTCAGTGTTTACATGTCCAATGTTTACATGTTCAACGTTTACATGGTCAATGTTTATATGTTTAATGTTCTCATGTTCAATGTTTACATGTTCAATGTTCTCATGTTCAATGTGACATGACCAGTGTTTACTCGTTCAGTGTTTACATGTTCAATGTTAACATGTTCAGTGTTTTCGCGTTCATTGGTTTGCTTACATGTTCAGTGTTTACATGTTCAATGTTTACATGTTCAGTGTTGACATGTTCAGTGTTTACATGGTAAATGTTTACATGTTCAATGTTTACATGTTCAGTGTTTTCATGTTCAATGGTTTGCTCACATGTTCAGTGTTTACACGTCCAGTGTTCAAATGTTCAGAGTTGACATGTCCAGTGTTTACATGTTCAGTGTTTTCATGTTCAATGGTTTGCTTACATGGTCAGTGTTTACATGTTCAATGTTTACATATTCAGTGTTTTCATGTTCAATGGTTTGCTTACATGTTCAGTGTTTACATGTTCAATGTTCACATGTTCAGTGTTTACATGTTCAGTGTTTCCATGTTCGGTGTGTATATGTTCAGTGTTTCCATGTTCGGTGTTTACATGTTCAATGTTTACATCTTCAGTGCTTACATGTTCAATGTTAACATGTTCAATGTTTACATCCTTAGTGTTCACATGTTCAATGTTCACATGTTTAATGTTGACATGTTCAGTGTTTTCATGTTCAATGTTTACATGTTCAATTTTTACATGTTCAGTGTTTTCATGTTCAATGTTCACATGTTCAATGTTTACATGTTCAGTGTTTAGCCGATTCTTAGATATTGGTTTAACGTCTTATTTGAACAAAAGTTAGTATTGGAAATAGTCGAGAAGTAGAGAATCGAACTCGCGATCCCTGGATAACGGATCTTATGCGTTACCACTGGTGCACAAATTTTACACTTTTGCTAGATCATAATGTAGTTAAAATTGTCCACGGAAGAAGAGTTTCTTTCTCTCGTCTTAGTTATTGTGTATCAGCTTGGAAGGATACACTGACCATTCGGTATCTTCAAACGAAGAAACTGATCCCTGTCTTGTTGTTCGGTACCAGACTTAAAATCCAGATATGGCCGGCACGTTCGTCTTTAAGTGCCTGCGCTGTTTCGCAAAGCGAGGTCCATAGTCTCTGTGCTACACACGAGCGCTTTGAAGGTGTCAGTAATACGTCTCTTTTCTCTAATGTTCCCTATCCGCATCACTTAAGATACTTGCCACTGACACGAGCTAACGAAATAACCGTACTCTTCTTGAACGTTTACATAGAAACGGACAACACTGACCAAACATGTTTATAAAATGGGCACAGATTCTTTAAGTCAGGATACCGGTAAACAACAGTGTATTTTCGCCAAAGTGCACGACCTAATGCAAGTTAAAACTGTAATTAACAAAAAGAAGCTTATGTGTAAATATAAAGGCAAATCGCCATTATGTGTGTAACAAACATTTCTCTATCCAAATAACTTATAATAAGCGAGGTAACTGTATAAAGATTAATCTGTATAATTGAAAAAGTTGCCTCCCTTTGACGATTACAAGTTTGAGCATATACGTTAACTATAAATTGAAAGTAAATGCATTGCGTACTTGAGCTTTATTATGATGTTAAATACAACCTTTAAATTCGGAAATAGAAGTAGCAGTGTGACTTGTGTACACACGATGATGCAACAATTAAGCAGCTTATCTATTTTTCAATAGTACCGGATGTGACTATGAACAAAAGTTTAGCAATCCAATAGCATCCATCAGATTGATGTAAATGTGAATGTTATTAATTAAACGAATAAATCTGTACACGATACAAAGCCTCAGTCAAAAATTCAAAGAACAATAGGTTACCCGAATGCATTAATATTAGTCGTTCTATTTTTGGGTGGACAAAGAGTTATTACAAATGAGTACTTTCTTAGTGTTTATATTCCCTAAGCGGAAAATAGACTTGTATATTCTTTTTCTTTACATTAAAGGTTAATTTTCATTTTCTTGAGAATGAACCACTGAAATACTTATGCAGTATAATAAAGGTTAATTTTCTAGGGTACGTCTCTTTAAAATTACCTTTTTCATTTACATTTTCAGTTGCAATATTTAATGAATGTAATTTGACGCGTCGTTTTGTATCATGTTTATGAATAGAAATGAGACAATGAATGCAATACACTTTTATGTGTTTAAAAATGTTAAATATAAATCTATGTAAGATTTGAAAAGCTTACGTGTCATTTTGTTTCATGTTTATAAAAAAGGACATAAGGAAACAAATTAAATTAAATTAAAAAAAAAAAGTTTAGCATGTCACCTCTGTGCCACCGTAAAAAACAGAAGAGCTTGCGTAGTGTTTATTTTTGTTTACCTCCAAAGAATGACAAAAATGAACATTAACATTGTGTAAGCATACTTTGTGGCCAGACAACTCGTGATGTGTTATGATATATGAGAATGTTCGTTGATATTTCATTCATTCTTAAATTGTATTCGGGACATTAAAGGACGATTTCAACTTTGACTAAAAAGGTAAATGGTTTTGAGACTAGTGCAGTGTTCTAAATACATCATGTGATATAACAAGTGTCTGTTTGTTCATTTATGCATTCACTCATCCTTTCGATTTATCATTCATTCATAAAATAATTCGTTCGTTTATTAATTAATCCATCCGTTCGATTTATCATTCATTTACATGTATAATTCATTTGTTTTTCATTCATTCTATGTTATGAAAAAAGCATATCTACTCTGGTTATTTGTCGCTCAATTCATCCACCTTTATATGCTTCTTTAGAAAAACTTTCGCTCCTGACACTCAAGTACCCTCCTGACGTTAACACTGATACCACCTGACATATAGGACTAAGGAGAGTAAGTTGCCATTAAAGATCATTGGAGAGGTCATCATTGGAGAGGTCATCAGACCTCTCCACAGTGTTGGCTTTAATTGCTGGCGGCATCCATTTTTGCGTATCAAATTTTAGTTAATGATCTCATATTAAGCCTAAAATCATGAAAACCAGTCTACAAAGATAGTTATGCGCATGCTCCGAATCAAAATACGAATTTATTTAAACGAAAACCAAAATTTAACATCGGGTCAAAACGGCCTTGGTTAAAACGGCCCATTATGAACAAAACGTACAGAATAATTTTGTATTCCCTTAAAGCGACTGACTTACATATGGGCCGACGATGAAAAAAAAAGAAAATGTTCTTACATCTTAAAATTTTTGCTGCAATTGCGAAAAACATATTTAAACTAAGTTACTGATTCATTTTTTTATACAGAAAAACATCAAAATATAAAGTTTTACACACTTTTATCGGTAAAAAATAAGGTAAGATACTTCAGTTATAAGATTAATTTTGACGCATCCTTACAAGTACGCACTGTGGCTCAGTGGTCTAGATCGTCTCTCCTTATTTTACTGACCGAAAGGTCGTGGGTTCGAATCCTCGTAAAGACAATTTTTTTTCAGTTTTCATGGCGTATAGAAGCATAATATTATATTTTTTCCGTAGTATATTAAATTCTCTAAAATTTAAAGAAAACAAATTTCAGCAAAATTCTGTGAGTCAGTCGCTTTAACTAAACACAAAAAATACAATTATAGGGATGCAATTCTTATAATGCATGCTACTTTTAAAAAACTACAAATTCTAAAATGCATTTTTTGTCTTAGAAACTCATCAGCCTGCTGAACAATTTAATATTTAGCCATGGTCATGAAAAAATGGTAAATATTTTTTAGGAATTTCAGAGGATTTTTGACAAGTCCATTTCCTCGATTTGGATCAAATTTACGCCCTTTTAATATTTAGTCCAGCTTAACAGATACTATCGCTGATTATTTTGTAAAATATTTGGACTAAGAAAGGTGTAATTAAAGCTTGAAGGGGAAAACAAAACTTAATGAGCCTAAAAAAGCAGCAGTTTAACATGGAAGTTCTGGCTTCAACAACTATATACATTGTTGTAAAAGAGGGGGGAGTAAAGCCTTAGGGGCTTATAAGAAGATCCCCATGATTCTACAAGGTATGAAATACATGAGGTTATCTTAATTTGTTTCATTTATTTAAATGATAGATACGCCACTATAAAAACATTTGAAATAACTAAATTATAGTCAGTTTCGGTCATTTTGCCTAATAAGGTATTAACTATTAATAATAGTTAGGTTACTAGTTTTTATAATTATTTAAGTCACAGAACGTTTAAAAAAAATCAAAATGATCTTGGAAACAAGTAGATTCATTCTTTCATTGACGACAGCTGCTGACCTCTCTTTGGCTTACTTTTTAAAGGAAGCCAACTTGTCTGAATAAGTTAGCGAAAACGCCGTACATCCCAGTAAACGTTATCTAACTTTTCGAATAAGTAAAAAACTCAAGTATCAATAATCGAATATCGTTATAACTAGAACTGGTACAATTTGTCGACGAATTCATAGACTTACTGAAATTTGATCGATCACATCCTTTCCTTCAGAGAGTGGGGTGTTCTCCACAGCCGAAGCTAAACATAATGGCAATTGACTTATGCGGTTTTTTTTTTTTTTTTTTTTATTGCACGTACGACTTTTAAGCTCATTGACAAACTTGTTCCGGCAGCAGGCTGTTTTCTCCGATTCCAAGTTGCACACAGTTACCTCCCCATCGTTGTTACTGTATGGGTGCGAAATGTCGATATTTGAAAATAAAACTACGATAAAGACTCGAACCGCAAATAGGCAAATTACGTAAACAACACACGCTAACGTATTTTAATACATTTTTATTGCATTATTTCTTAATAACACCACATACTTCATTTAGTTTAAAAACCTTTCGATTTTAAGTGTCTGCATTTTGCTTACTTACAAACTGGATGTTGTCATGATGTTTGAACTTTAATTAATATCTATAGTTACACTCAAACGTGCTTTGCGATACAATGTCATTTCATGAAACTATTATGAAAGCACATTCCAGGTGCCTCACAACTTTGGCAGTTCATAATTATTACTAACAATCAAAATCACGAAACTGTGCACAAGTGCGCATGTCTATCGGTAATCGGGACTCTTTTGTCGTGTTCGATCTTCTGTCATTGTGTCCATTGTTTTGTGGTAAAGGGGGCGTAGTTTACCAGCTTATGTATCGCAGACACGCGAACCTTACAGCTTTAAAATTGTCTATTTTGTATTGTTAAGAGCATAGTTAAGTACTGTTAACTGAATTTTGAATGAGATTCATGGCTCTGATAGACATTAGTGGACTTCATTTCTTGATATTTTATTTTAATTTGCATTCTTTAAATTCCTTTTAGATCAATGTTATTTACAAATTGTGAGTGCGGACACATCATAGTCAACGAAATCGTAACAAAAAAATCAAAATCACTTTTACACTTGACACCCAACTTTGTTAGTTTATTTAAATGCGGCATGTGTGTTCGCTTCTCCGTCAAGTTCTATGTTTCATGTTTTAATTGATTAACAGTTTTCAGCGGTAAAAACTACAAAGTGAACTTCTTATAAGGTCTTAGTAATAGCCAAGAGTGGTCATTGTTCCTATGCAAAGAAAATGTTTTAGAATGTCTGCAGACTTAAATCTTTACTATGAAGTAAAATTTCTAGGGCTACGTTTTGTTTGATTTCTTCTATTTCGTGCCAGTTTCTATTTTTTCTGGACATCCGTATAGTTCTTATCATATTTGTATGTTTGAGAGGGATTGGAAATATGATAGACAAATGAAACATAAATATCAGTATTGATTGGAGAAAATAAATTGTTCTGCTTTTCGTCTAGAACTGCTGCCCGGGTTACAAAATTGCAATCATGTTCTCGGAAAATTAAAATAATATCTTATACAGCTCAAAAAGGCGAATAAGATTACAGTTATTACTAGATTTTGTTTTAATTTTCCATATCAAAAAGGGGCTAAGAAGTGCTCTAACGATCGATGGAGGGGAAAGGCAGTTGTGTCCAATTTCTGTCGTAAAGAACGCTTTAGACCTCCGAGGTTACTTAACGAATGACTGAAATATACATGTATATGTTTTACGCTCGCACGCTGCATTCCTAAGCAACCACAAAAAATGAAAAGAATTTACTTCAGATCGCGTTAATAGAGTTATAAAATAACATTTTCATGAGCAAATGTCTTATTTTTTATCATAAATTTTTTAAAAAATGAAAGAAAAAGAATCATAATACTGACACTGAATCACCCCTATTCTATGATTCGTTATAATAGTCTGCACAAATGACAATCCCAATTAAATCCGGTAAAACATTTTATATCTGTAAATAAATCATAAAGATTGTCTATTTTACGCAAGTTGACAGCCTTCTCGATACAGGTTTAAAGGTAGATTTTCAAGAAAACTAGATGCCTACATGGCAAACCCTAGGGTAGTTCTCAGCATTTTGATATAACACGTTAAAATGAACCCAGTGGTCAAATTAATATCAGAGTTAAATGATCGGTGGTCACTACTGCAGCATCTGAGAATACTATTTTTTATCTATGTTACATTAAAGACTTAAAGTACAATATCTTTTACTGGGTAATATTTCAAAGGTGATAATTATCACCGAGATTTAAAAATGAAAAATAAAAAAGTAAGAAATAAAAAATGTATACTATGCTTCACTGCTTAAAGGAGTGTGCTCCAAAACAGAGACCTTATCATAACATAAGGTATCTGTCTAAAATTTTGCGCATTCAATTTGCTCAAAATCATGTAAATAAGAGTGGTATGGAATGAATCATTACCAAATATCAAGGTGTCAGTCGAAAAGTCGAAGTACAACCGGCAAACTTGATACACTTATATTAGTCTTAGAGAGTTGTTGTTGTACCATGTTTGGGTTGATAGCCATTTATTGCAAATGCACATTTATTTGGTTGGGATATATTATTTTAGGTCTTTGCCTTTAGAGATATTTGTGAACATAACCATGTTCTTCTTTAAAACATCTTTTTTTTTAATTTTATAGAGAATAAGCCACTAAATAACATATGCAGTTTATCGTTGTATAGCAGCTCAAGTTTAGACAAAGCTTTTCCGTTTTTGACGCAATCGTCGTAACTGCTGAGGACAATCATTCACCTTAAACGCACCAATCAGAAGTTGAATATTGATCTCATGCTCCGCCTCCTTTCCCATTATCAATTAACATAGTGTGGTCGGTCGCACGTTTTGTGTGTACAATTCAATAGAATACTTAATTTGCAGAATTCTTTGTTTTCTTCTGTAATTTCAAAGTGGAAAGAGTGACAGTTGATTATTTGAAAATAGGTGAATGTATCTCAACGTCTTTGTTTCGATGCAAGAAAATTGCAGGCGTTTGTTATGGAAATAAACAAGGCTACCCTACAGGGTGTGAACAAAAAGTGATGTCACTGTCTCATTTTGTCTAGACGGTTGTTTTGACAGTAGATGGAATTTTAGCATTCATATTCAGGGTAGGTGTGACCTTTGCTACTTGATTTGTGATTGACTCGTAACCTGTATTTTAAAAGATTAATTATTATCTTTTGAAAATTATAACCTGTGCAGATTAGTACATTAGACAGTCTTCATGACCAGTCAGAAGTGTATACCATTCTGTATCCTGAGATGCAAGGACTAATCAGTCCTTCAGTATCACAAAGGACCTGTAACCAAGGGGTTACAGTAACTTAACTTATTGTGTCAGCTAGATAACATGAATATGTCAGAATCTTATTATATTAGAATTTATTTATAATCTAGATAGAATAAGAACTACTGCTACAAAGGTGTTTGTCAACCTGAAGTGCTTGATCCTGGCTATGTAACATGTATAGATGTATCCTGGGGCAGAATAATAGCACATTTGAAGGCTGTTTTCCAGCACAGGGTATACCATTGTTACAATTATTCAAGTTCAAGTTCAACTAATTACTGTCAACAGTTAATACTGACTATACTAAGACAGACAAAGTTTTTGCAACTGCTCCCTGGGTTCATACAAGTACTCGTGCCGAAAGTGAGGACTGTGGAATCACTGGAGACTCTCACCACTGGTGGGATTCGAACCAGCATCCTCTGCATCTGAAGTCCGACACTCTAACCCCTTGAGCACTGCTCCTCATTGCCAGTCATACAGTGGCAGAGTTGATTCTATAACTTACTCCAGCAAGTGGCAGTGCCAGTTATACTCTTAATTACCTGTGTGGCAGAGATGGTCTTGTAACTTACTCCAGCAAGTGGCAGGTACCAGTTATACTTGTCATCAATGCCAGTGTGGCAGAGATGGTCTTGTAACTTACTCCAGCAAGTGGCAGTGCCGGTTATACTCTTAAATGCCAGTGTGGCAGAGTTGATCTTGTAACTTACTCCAGCAAGTGGCAGTGCCAGTTATACTCTTAAATGCCAGTTGGCAGAGTTGATCTTATAACTTACTCCAGCAAGTGGCAGTGCCAGTTATACTCTTAAATGCCAGTGTGGCAGTGTTGATCTTATAACTTACTCCAGCAAGTGGACTCTTAAATGCCAGTGTGGCAAAGTTGGTCTTGTAACTTACTCCAGCAAGTGGCAGTGCCAGTTGTGTGGCAGAGTTTGTCTTGTAACTTACTCCAGCAAGTGGCAGTGCCAGTTATACTCTTAAATGCCAGTTGGCAGAGTTGATCTTATAACTTACTCCAGCAAGTGGCTGTGCCAGTTATACTCTTAAATGCCAGTGTGGCAGAGTTGATCTTATAACTTACTCCAGCAAGTGGACTCTCAAATGCCAGTGTGGCAAAGTTGGTCTTGTAACTTACTCCAGCAAGTGGCAGTGCCAGTTGTGTGGCAGAGTTGGTCTTGTAACTTACTCCAGCAAGTGGCAGTGCCAGTTATACTCTTAAATGCCAGTGTGGCAGAGTTGATCTTATAACTTACTCCAGCAAGTGGCAGTGCCAGTTATACTCTTAAATGCCAGTGTGGCAGAGTTGATCTTGTAACTTACTCCAGCAAGTGACAGTGCCAGTTATACTCTTAAATGCCAGTGTGGCAGAGTTGGTCTTGTAACTTACTCCAGCAAGTGGCAGTGCCTGTTGTGTGGCAGAGTTGGTCTTGTAACTTACTCCAGCAAGTAGCAGTGCCAGTTATACTCTCAAATGCCAGTGTGGCAAATGTGGTCTTGTAACTTACTCCAGCAAGTGGCAGTGCCAGTTGTGTGGCAGAGCTGGTCTTGTAACTTACACCAGCAAGTGGCAGTGCCAGTTGTGTGGCAGAGTTGGTCTTGTAACATGCAGTTGTACAAGGATAATATAGTTTGAATCAATTATAATGAAATAGTTTTCTTCCTCCCCCACTTCTCATTTCATCATTCTGTAATACCAACCAGGTCTCATTAACCCTTTACTCCATATATACGCATTTTTACGCATGTGCGACCAGTGTAGATCCAGATCAGCCGGCACATCCGTGCCGTCTGATCAGGATCTGCACTGGTCGCTTTTTGGTCAGAAATAGCCTAATGTATCAAAAGGCACGGATGTGCCGGCTGATCTGGATCTGCACTGTTCGCCCAAGCCATAAAGGTGTATATATGGAGGAAAGGGTTGATCTGGATAATTTAACTTGAATCTATCTGTGAAATAAGAAGTTATTGTGAGTGTGTTTGAGCTTTCGGCAATGGAAAAGTTTGTTTTACTAACACCTTTCTTAACCAAATATTTATGCAGATCACACCTTGAATTATTTTTACATCAGCAAAGACCAATAGCTTAGAGCTAAATTAAATGTAAGTGGATTTTCTAGAGTAAACCCTGGTCGTTCAAATCATCAAGTGCCCTTGACTGACCGGGTTACATGTGGTCTTAGGCACTGGTCATCTAAATATGGCCAAGTGTTTAATCCCTAATACAGACAGGATAGGTTTTATCTTATTCCTTGAGTGTTCATAGCAGATTAGGAATTCTTTTCATTAACATCTGGATTATGTCAAGTTTAGTTTACAACTTATTAGGAACAGGTTGAATCAAAATCCTTTAAACATGTTATTAATGAATGGGTATTAAGTAATAAAGATAAAATCTATCTTATGGAAAAAGTACACTGTGATAAATGGTCCCAGATCTGTCTCAGCAATCAAGCATAACATAATCTTCAGTTTGCCCAGCCAGAATTGCTCATCAGCAAGGCAGAGGCTGAAAATTGTTTTCATTCTATTTCAGAGGATAATTTAGCATGATAATAGACCCAGCTGCAGTTTGTATAGAAAAGCATAGGAATATTTACATTCTTATATCCTCCCCCACTACAGATAATCATTTTGTTGAGCTATTGAACAAATTAGGACAATCATTTAAAACTGACCTATTTACCTATATTTTCGAAATGATAAACTGCATATACATGTTTGGCCTGTTTTAGATTCCAGGTTGGCATTTGAAATTAAATTCATTTGACATACTATCAGATTAATTTGCAAATTGGAAATTGTATATTTATCCAGCTGGGATAGAGATTTTGATCTATTTATTTATAGAATACAGTAGTATTTTTGTGTTAAAATAAACCTTGAGGGAAAAAACTGGTGTCCTTTTACAAGTGAGAAAAAATCTTATCTTTAAATTAAGGCATATATCGGGTATAATTCAGTGTGGAAATTTGTCCATTGCCTTAACTTTATAACTGGGAATTGAGCTGGATAATACTTGCTGTTCTGAACATTTTGAGACTAGGGCCTCCTTCACAACTGAATGTAATTCATGTACTGTATTACTTTTTTTCTAGAAAGGCAAGTTCAGTAAAATTCCCTCTAGGGGTAAAGATGACATGCTGTAATTATGGTCTATAATGCTAATTAACTTTCACACGGTCATGTAACTTGGGTCATTAAGTGTGACCTTTCAAAATACTGACCACAGCCCAACATTTCATGATGAATATGCCAGCCACTAGAGATACAGTACCTCCAGCCTTGGTATATAATATTCATAAGAATAAGATAGTAAGTGTATTATGATTGAGATAGTTTTCCCACTTGAGGCATTTGAGCATTGCTGGATGCTTCTGGGCATATAAGTTGTAACTGTTGACTGTAAATTGCATATGTGCTATGTACTTCTTTGTCCATTGCCAAGACTTGCACATTAGGAGAAATTCATTGCCTATTGTCTTCAAGCTTTTGCTTCCTCTTTACAACAACAACAAGAAGACATGTCAGGTATTGTATATTTATATAATAAGGTGGATTCCAGCCAAAACATGCTGTAGTTTTGCCTTTATGTTTGCATTAACAAACACAGCCAGTTTTGCACTATATTAATATGGCAGAAATAACCCACCTTGGGAAAGAATGATAATGTAATCCAGATACCAAATTTTACAAGATGTTACTACAGATGATTGTAATGTGCTAATAGGCAAAAAACTTAAAAAGAACATTATAGCAGTGAAGTCAGGTGGCTTTGGAATGCATTGGATATGTTTGAACCACATGTAAAATTATCTGGTAGAATTCTTTCAGCATCTCTACTAATCTTTCTGCTACATTTAATTTCTGCTGACAGGCAACATGGTAGCATTTTTCTGGCAAGGATGGGGTGTAGATGCACTCATGTCTGGTATTGGAACCACTGGCATTGTTATGTACAGTTTGTTGTTGTGTGCAGCAACTTTGCAAACAAATCGTTTTTGATATATTTGAGGCACAATTGCTGTTTGTGAGTACGTATCTGAGCTCAGTGCCAATGCGTTTTGAGAGGGTGTGCCTTTCTAAGCATTGCCCTGGGTTGAAAATCTAAAATACTGTTTATGAACACGAAATTTGCCTAAAAGCCTAATAGAGATTTTATTCAGCAAATACAGAGTAAAAGTTTTTGTCAAGGGTCAGAGTCGTACAGATTTTTGTGGTTGTAATCAGCTTGGTAAGTAAAAAAAGATGGCAGAAGCAATGGTATGAGTAGACTGTAATCCAAAACTGCTGAACAGTGGGAAATTTCTTGCAGGGCTGAGACTGTATGATTTTACTCTCTTCCATTCACAAGGTCATTTTAACCGGGGAAAGTTAATCTTGATTTATGTTGATACTGAAGTAGACTTCAGTAGCATTTCTCTGGTATATCCTAGACTTTGTTTGACAGTGACTCCTGGCAAACAACCAGAACATTGAGATTGGAGTGCCATTAACTAGATGGTGCTTTGCGTGTTATTTAAAGATGCATTATAAGTTTTTAGTTGGGTTTTATTGATGATGTTTGCAATTTTGTTGATAGAATTGATTTTTGTTACCAATGCATGGTAGTTTGTTTAGTTGAATGCCCAGTGGTCTGCTTAATTTGTTTGCCAGTCTCTGGATAATGTTTCGATATGTTCCCAGCATTCAGTCTGTAAACACGTCATTTTCAGGTTTGGTCTGTTGCTTTATACTCAGTTCCAGAATACTGCTTTTATATAGTTATCATTTCATGTTTTATTCAGTATGTCAGTATGTATGTTTTCATATAAGATAGAATATACATGTAAGTTTGCTAGAAGCCGTGCTTTTCTTTTAATGGTCTCATGAACTTGCAGAATTTTTAACCATCAGTTGGAAAGGCCAGTGGGTTCAAGTCCTCAGATCCCTCAAGGGACCTGATTGTATGTATTTTATTTCAGTTGGCAGAATTATGCAGCTTGTACCACTTTGGAACATTGATGGTTTAACTGGTAAAGTGTTCCAGTCTGTGTAATAAATGTGACTTCTTGAGGGGCATTTATCACCAACTTAACTTGAAAAGAACTGCTGTGAAATGAAATATTTATAGACATTTGTATGAGTCTTGCCTAAGGAAAAAGGTGCATATTTTGCACGTGTTTGTACTGTAGTATTTCAGTGTTGACATAACTTAGGAATACCAAAGTTTTGCTTCACACAATATTCCACAAACATCATTGTATGTTCTTTTGAATAAACATGTCATACTTAATGGAGTTTTGGTTGCTTAAAATTGCTCAGAATTGTGAAAGAATTTTATCTTATTTCTCGCAGAAACCCTAGAAGTAGAATGTGTAGATTGAATCTTTGCAAATGGACTAAAATACTCTTTTTCTTCTTATTTCAGAGTTTGGCTACAGCATTATTTCCATAGGCAACTGAATACAGACAAAAGACAGCGTCTCGGAAACACTTGTGTTATTGATCAGACTGAAAGAAACATACGATTAATGAAACGTAGACTCCTTTCAAATCAAAATCGCAGTTAGCTTCAGACATGGACAAGCAATAAACGAAGAAGTTAAAATGTTCTGAGATCTTTTTTTCTGGAACATCAGGTTTCATGAATTGTCATAAAAAGAGTTGCCAAGCAATTTAATTAGGTCTTTAAGACTGTGATGAGAAAAGGTTTGCAGAAAACTGCTGAAATATCGGATCATTTGTAAATTTTGCAGGGATGACACTGGGAAAAGATGTTAAATGAAGTATAATAAAAAGGATACGATTGATTATTCGCATGGTATTAAGATATTCTGTTTACGAGGAAAGAGTGAGATATTGACATAGCATTTTTTGTCAGCATAAGATGTGATATAGCCTTTAATATTGTATGAATGAAAGTGATTTTCAAAGAAAATGGAAGACATGATTTAAGCGCTGTGAATAATTTTCTTACTGCTTAGATGTCAACACAGGAGAAAAGAGCTTGTGAATGATTTATTTATTTAGAGCTGAGAGGGAAGACTAAACTATTTTTTATGAACTATGTACCATATGAGAACTTGGGAAAATGGGATTGGATTGAATTTTGTTATTTAAGATCATTCTTGATAAATGGATATCAAATTGTGGTAGTAATATGGAAAAACTGAGATAAACGGTAGTATAAATGGAGTAAGTGGTGAAGTATTAAAAAAAATGTATGACATTTTAATTATCTTAGTTTCAGTTCATCAGCTATGAGTAAACAGAGTGTGAAGAAACAGATATTATTTTGAGATTATTGTACATACCAGGGTATAGAGGCATATTCCCGCTTGTCAAAGGTTTTTCTGCAGTGTACGATGTGTGATATTGACATATTGGTATAGATCACTTTGAGCTTGCTTAGTCACTCTTTCCGTATTCAGTCAGTTTAATTCGAGTGCGGAGAAACATATTGATTTAACAAGTGACTTACCAAAATACATCTTGCACTCAATTATTCAAGAAGTTTGGTTAATCCAGTTTAACGGTCCTTTTATCTATACCGGAGATGGTTAATTATTTAGGCAGTTCATTCGTTTAAGCTTATTTCAGAAAGATTAATGGGTTGGAAAAGAAGATTAGAAATGGATAGCATAAAAATTTGTAAGAATGATAGACAAGCTGTTTTCAGCAAATTAACTTCAGTGGAAAATTAACTGACAGTCTAGGATGATTGGAAAATTAGTTTTCATCATATTTGCCTGAATTACAAAAGAGAAAACAGTAAACAATAATTGAAAATGACTCACTGCCTGCTGAAAGAGAAACGGTTCTATTGTAGGGAATGGGCATTCAGCAAAGTGAACCACTGTCTTGAAAATAGGCCCACAGCCAAAACATGTGGTGCCCTCATAATGGGCGGACCTGGATGTGGGAAAACAGCTCTTTGCTGTGAACTTGTCTGGCCAACAACTGCAGATGGTAAACAAGTACTCTTGAACAAACGACTTTTGGCATATCACTTCTGCCAAGCACATGATGTAGAAACGTTGTCAATGACAGCTTTTATAAAGAACTTAGTTAAACAATTGATTTGTTCAGATTTGATTAGTGGGTATTCAGAACTTGTGAAGGCACCAGATGTCCAAAAAATGCTCAGTTCCAGAGAATGTGAGACGAGTTGTGATGATGTGTTTATGTGTGCAATAGTGAATCCTTTGTTGAAAATTGACCCTCCTGAAAAACCACTGTATATTTTGGTGGACTCCATTGATGAGTCTTACCTTCATGCAGTCAGTGAAAGAGAAGAAGGTAGTAAAACCATCGCTGAGATGTTAGCGAAACATCATTCAATGATTCCAAAATGGCTACTACTTGTTTGCTCATCACGAAAGCAGAATAAAGCAATCACTCGTATGTTTACTGGATTCCGTAAAATAAGCCTAGATGATCTTAGGAAATCACATGTTGTACGAGATGTCCAGCAGTATATTCTGTGTCGCCTTGACCAGGAGGAAGAATTGCGCCAGCATTTGAGCCGTGAAACTGCAGAAATGTTGAATCAGCTACATATAAAGAGCAATGGATGTTTTCTGTACCTGGAAAAAGTATTGGATGGAGTTGCTGAAAACTTTATAATGCTGCGTGAAATCAGAGAAATTCCAGGAACATTAAATGGTTTGTATTTATGGTTATGTCAAAGGTTATTTGTGCGAAAACAGTTTTCAAAAATCCAATCTATTCTTGAAGTTATATTAGCATCAAGAAAACCACTAACTGATTTAGAACTATATGGCTGTGCTCAAATTAAAAACACATTGCTCTCGAAGGAAGAATTTGAGAAACACATGAAATTACTTTCCAAAATTTTAATTACAAGTGCAGATGGATGCAGAATACTATTTCACCACAGTTTTGCTGAGTGGTTATTAGACGTAAAGCACTGTACTCAGAAATATCTGTGTAATGCATCAGAAGGCCATGGAATGTTGTGTCTTTACGCCACATTACACGCCTCACATCTTACGCCAGCAGAAGTTCAGGATTTTGCATCACATCTTGTGAGAAGTAGTTTTCATTCAACAATTGATCATAACCACTTAGTTCAGTGGTTGCTCATTTCGGGGGCAGATGTCGGAAAATGTCTAACTGCAGGAATTCCAAAAGAACAGAAAGTGCTAAAATTATTGCTGGATGCAGGAGCTGAAATGCCATGTGAGGAAGAAAGTGATGCTGCAAGCATGAAAGAAAGTTTGACAATTGAGTCACAAATAGAATCTCCAAAACTTACTGATAGGGATTTAGACGAGAGGATTGATCATGTCGATGCAAACGGACGCACTTTGTTGCATACAGCCTCTTATCAGGGTAATTTACATTTGGTGCAGTTACTGCTGTTGAAAGGTGCAAACATTGAGGCACTGGATAAATCTCGACAAAGTCCACTTAATCTAGCGGCTAAACAGGGTTTTGCTGAAGTTGTGTCTGCTTTGGTGGAAGTAGGGGCAAATGTTGACAATGCTGATGAAGACGGATGGACCGCTCTTAGATCAGCAGCTTGGGGTGGACATACTGACGTTGTGACAGTTCTACTGTCAGCAGGTGCTTCTGTCGATAATGCAGACATTGACCAGAGAACAGCTTTACGTGCTGCAGCTTGGGGTGGCCATGAAGAAATTGTGATAAAACTTTTAGAAAGTGGTGCCAATGTTAACAAGGCAGACAATGAAGGTCGAACTGCTCTTATTGCTGCTGCATACATGGGTCATACAGAGATTGTAGAACATTTACTGGATTACCATGCAAATATTGATCATGAGGACTGTGATGGAAGGACGGCTCTGTCAGTAGCTGCCTTGTGTATTCCAGCCAGCAAGGGGCATGAGAATGTTGTTAGTTTGCTGTTGGAAAGAGGGGCAGAGGTAAACCATCAAGATAAAGATGGTATGACACCGCTGCTAGTTGCTGCATATGAAGGACATCAAGAAGTGTGTGAAATGCTTCTTGAATGGGATGCCGATGTCGATCATTGTGATAAGAATGGAAGGACACCGTTACTGGCTGCAGGCCTCGATGGGACATGAAAAAATTGTCACACAGCTGCTGTTCTGGGGATCTGCAGTGGATACAATCGATTCTGAGGGTAGGACTGTGCTGAGCATAGCATCCGCTCAAGGAAACCTGGCAATAGTTGAGCAGTTGTTGGATCGAGGCCTTGATGAAATGCACAGAGACAATTCAGGCATGACACCACTGCATATGGCCTCCTATGAAGGACATAAAGAGGTAGGACACATTACTTATAATCATTCTTCAAGATTTTTTATCTCAGATTTTTTTTTGTAAGGGATGTAAAGGTTGAGAAATTTTCTTGGGAAATAAAGACTTTTCTTCTTAGGAAAAAAAGTTGATGAGAAAAATTAAACTTTCTGAAATTATAGTTTGTAAATCCAATCATCAATGCTTTGTTTCTCTAGAAAATGCAGGTTATAAATTATTTATACATGTACCACAATCTCTTCACTGTAATACAAAAAAAATGCCAGTTTACACTCTTACCAGGTTCATGGGTTTCTCATGGGTTTTTGACATAACTAATTTACAGTAGTCAGAATTTGATTATTATGCCACAAGTTTTGACTTCTTCATGTCTGAAATGTAAAACATAGTTTTGGAAGATACTCCAGTTCTGTGTCTGAGAGATTGGTATTTTGGCATAATTGTGAATTGCTTCCACATGGAATACTGTATAACTACTGTCTTTAATGGCAAATCAAATTGATATGAGGAATAGAAATATACCATTACTACAACTTATATATCAAAATGCAACTTTAAACATTGGTCAGTAAAGAAGACCTTTTTGTGATTCGAGTGTGTTGGGTTTCCTACGTGTCAAAGTTTTTGCTTTTAGCCAGACTGACCATGATATTTTTGTAGTATGAAGAGAGGTGCTATATGTTATCTGTACTTTCATTTTAGTTGATCTGCTTAACTAAATCATGTTGAACTAGGATAAAAATAAAACAAAACAGATTCATACCAGAAAAATAACTTGTTCGTCAGCAATAAGCATTACCATTTTGTATTTTCTCAGAAGTCAAGAAAGTCCTCTTTCATTGAGAGAATTTGAAGAGTTTTATCAACTCCATTTTCACTAATGACACCCAAGAATAGAAACAAGAATTTAAAAGAATCGTGCAGCTTTTTTCTTGAAATAGTTATAAAGACATTAATGTTTATATGTGTGTCTTATCACCAAGAAATCAAGATCTAGATTCCAATAAAATTCTCTAATTCCCTCAGGTTTGTTGAAAGTGAGGTGTTACAGATGCTAAGTTTTTTGTGCTGTTTAACCTTTTGTGCTCTTAACTACTAGAAATATGGATTTCAAGTCAAATTTTGCCTTTTGCTTCAAGGTGTTTGGTGTTCGTAGTTCTGCCTTGATAAAGAACATCTATAGACTTGATTGATTGTTTCTAGTGTATCGATCTTACAGATTACTGTTTTAAGTCTGACTGTTGAAGGCTAGTGTCGGTACTTTTGGTATCTCACGTTTCACATAATGGATACCGTGCCTTCTGTACGATATAAAAGCAACATTTTTTTTTATGTCCCTGTAGGCAGCATATAGTTTTTGGTCTGTCTGTCTGTGTGTTTGTTTGTTTGTCACACAACTTTACCCTTTTTGAAGCCTCACCGGTGGCATGGCGTTAATTAGAACGTAGTGCTTGTTTTTTTGAAGCACCCACTTTGCCAATGACTTTATAAAAAATCGTTAATGTGACTTTAAGTATTAAAGACATCAAAAGAGTATTAAACTGCTTTTGCAAACTCTTAAGTTAAAGGCATTTGCAGCTTGAAAAACCCCAGTATTTAAACATCTGTGTCCAATTTCGATGGAAAGACAAATAATCCTCCATTCAAAGATTTCTGATCAAAATTAAGAGACTTTTCATTGATAAAATCTCTCTGTCAACAAATGTGTTGATGACTCAGTGTTCAAACAATGTCATGAATATTTTTTAAAATTTACTTTCTCAGTTTTCAAATGAATTTCCATTACCGTTTACAACAAAACTGACAGAGTTGTTAATGTACAACCTCAAGTAATCCTTTTGTAACAGTAAATAAGCAAATAGAAATGCAAGGCTAATTCAGAACACATTTAATTAGCAATATCTTGGCAATCAGAACACAATCAGAACACAAAACATACAACCAGCTATGCCACCTATGTTGAAATTCTACTGTTATTGAAATAACATCTATAACTGATTTTTTTTTTTTTTGCCATAGGTAACACGGAGCTTTATCCTTATTCACACACCATCATGCGAATGAACCCTTTATCCACTCTGCTTTTCCTTCACTGTTGCCATCTTACATGTCATTTGACAAACATGCAAATATTCAAGTCTTTCTCAATGATGCATATCCACATTGGACAAAATTAGAAAGGTCAGTAGGTCAGTACCTCAAAGCCCTTTGCAAGAAACATGAAACATACATTTCATATAAATACTCAAACCGGTTTGTCTTGCAAATCATCAGGAACCCATGTTTAATCCATTCCATTTCACTATATTTATAGACATTGGGACAAATTGTTTCAAACAGTTTATTCATAAATAATTGATGACGTATTTAATTGGTTTCTGAAATATTAATTCCTTTCGCAATCTTATAAGCCAATGAAATTACTTGTTACATCTAATCACAAAGCAATGTTTAAAATTCTGTGAAATACGTTTATTTAAAGTGATATATCATATAACATCCCTGTTAAAAATAATACCCAATATCATTGGATGAAGAGTTCCTTCTCTTTGCTCTTTTCATATTCATGAAAACTGGTCATTGGCAGTCAGTTGTCCCATGGAACAAATTGTAGTTGTATATACAGAAAATGTACCAGGAATAACCAACAATGAAATTATAAGCAGAGCTATAAACAAACTTTTATCAAGGCTCTTACCTCACACCTCATTGAATTAGGATCACAGGTGTGAGCCTCAAGAATAAAGGATCTAAGTAAGTGTGCCAGGAGAGAGTTAACTGTCTCAGCTTTCATTATTGAAATGGTAAGAAGATGAACAGTTTATGAGTTGTAACAAAATCCTAAACCTATTTTCATTGCCTTCACCTTTATACTTAAAGTCTTTTCAAACTAATTTCAAATACTCTGGATGATAAAAATACATAGAAGAAATAAGGGAGATATATCAAGAAATAGATTGTTCTTACAATCAATATTAGTCAAAAAACACAAGTTTTTATTCCAACAAGACTTTATTATACCCTGTTGTATGTCTGGGCATTCTGTGTATCAAATAACTTCAATTTCACCTTAAAATTAAGATTTATACCTTCAAATCTTTCTGAAGTTGACGGACCCCTGCAGGTATAAGATGACAAATTATTTGGACATAAAAGCAGCTATGTCAAACTTACGGGGTCAACACCCTACATTTTATGAATGACAAATTGATAGAAATGTCTTCCTGAGCCCTCTTGAAAATCATTACAAACTTGTTTTTATCGGCTGATTAAATCTTATGCCGCGTGTTAGTTCTTTTTTATTGCTCTTCAAGTTTATTTGATAAAAAAACTGCTTGAAAAGTTTTATGCAACAATCAAATTATTTAACGAATCCTTGAGCTGTAGACTCACAACATTTGTAACAAAGTTTATCAATTTGCCATAAAACATTGAGATTATTGAAGAAAACAAAAACTTCCATTTGAGAAGGGGAGAGGGGCATGAACGGTAGCGTAAAACTTTTTATTTTCATACAGAACCATAGTTGTGCAGCTTCAGATACTCCAGTATTTGCAGAAATCTTTGAGAGCCATTTATACAAACATACCTATCTCATCAAAGCCACTTAATAGTGAATAAAACCAGGAGCACGATCTTCCTAGCAAGTGGCAGAAATCTAAAACAGGTGGATATTAAAGTAAATTGGATTTCTGAGAACAATATCTATGCCAGGTGAAAGTAGAAATATTTTTCATGATTGTTTCAGCTTTATTAGATTTGACATAATTCAAGAGTATCCCAGTTGTGTAGATTAGACCATTACATATTACTGAGGTAAGTTCTGGACTGTACAGTCCTTGATCAGAAACTGAAAATGTATCTTTACATAACAGTCAAACTCATGACCCAGAATCAATGTATTCAGCAAACAGCAGTATTTCTCATGACTCAAAATCAATGTATTTGGCAAACAACAGTATTTCACATGACCTGAAATCAATGTATTCAGCAAACAACACTATTTCTCAGGACCCCAAATCAATGTTTTCAGCAAACAACAGTTTTTCTCATGACCATGTTTTAGTGTGTTAGAGCAAACCACAGTATTTCTCAGTACTGTAAATCAGTTTGCTTATGCCCCATTTCATTGGTGTATTCAAGAAACAACAGTAACTCATAACCCTAAATTATCATATTCAGCTAATAATGGTATTTCTCATGACCCCAAACTGCAGTGTATGTCAGCAGACTACAGTAGCATAATACGACTTGCAGGATTTTCAGGTACACCATTTTAGAATTAACTATAGACCCAGCTGCACACAGAATGGGCAATAACTGTTGCTGACTGAAGAAAAAGAAGTCTGTGTTATTAAAGCATTTTCTCTGCAACCAGTCTTAATTGCTAGAAGAATTATTACTCTGAATAAATTCTATTAATTATCCAGTTTAATGGTTCTGTTATTGATGGGTCAATATGATAATAGACTGTGATAACATCACCAAGGGTTCAACTTAGGTCAAACTAATTATTACAGTAACGGACATTGGACAGACAATTTGTCATTAATAAAGGATTAGTAACAGTGCAAATTTTGGGTTTTCTCTGTTTTTGTACTCTGGTATTGGTGGGACATTGACCAGAAATGACTGATGGTATTTTAATCAGGTATTATGCTGATAATAAAATAAATATCAAGTATGTCTTCTCAAATATTTCTTTATATTTGATGTAAACAGTCATGTATTTTACTTTTAATAAGAGAAAATGCTTAAATTAGTCACATGGTCAATGCATGAAGATAATATAATTTAGTTACCATCATAATATGAATAAAGGCCACACTTTTTTTCAATACAAAATTTAACCTTTGGGGGTGCAGCTTATACCTAACTATGAGCCAGTGACCTTTTCCATTCCATTTCTGTGTTGATTATTGGCAGAAATGGTACAATGAAAAGACAAATTGAAAATTCACTGATGTGATGCCTGGACAAGACCCCTACAGTCAGTGAGTCTATGCTTTACCAGTAGATCTGCTTTTCCTCTTGTAAAAGAAACCATAATGCATGATCACACTCAGTTTTAAGTTTAGGTCGGGTCAGCATCAGGGAAAATATTGCTGTAAATTGCACAACAGTTACTGTAATATTGCATTGGATTAAAAGTACATAAAATATCTCTATATGACTAAATCTTTTATTCCTAAAATGCATGTAATTGTTGTACAGAATAAAGAAAAATGTAAAGATATAATGTTCATTGAAATTAATAAAAGGGAGATAATTCAAGAGGCAATAAATCATTTTTTTAAATAGACAGAAGCATCAGATCTGCTGAGAATGATTAATATCATAAGATTAAGTTGTTTGATTGACATGGCCACTCATTAAAAGATATTTACTAACCTGGTGATATGAAAGTGTTAGACAGATAATTATATGAAACCATGGTAACAAGGCTTGAAGACACTAAGCTGAGATTGAGCCATTTGTGCTTCTAGTACGTTAGTATACTGATTATTTTTTGATAGTTGAATGTTTGTTTGTCTGTCCATTTACAGAATATTGTGAATGCATAAGTTAATAAAAGTAATATATTAATGCAGTAATTTTTGAAGTTAGATTAATGGAATCCGATCAGTTCTTTTGAGCCAGACCTTGAGTATGTATATGCTGCCCTTGGTGATTTTCTCTCATTGCGGCTCTTCTTTGTTGTGGTACAATGTTACTGGACTCATTTCAACTGTCAGCACTGAATTACGATTAAAAAATGATGGAAAAATTACAGTTGAAACATGAATTACAGTTGAAACGTGATTAAAGAATTTCAATTGAAACGTGATAGAAGAATTAAAGTTGAAACATGATTGAAAAATTACAGTTGAAACATGATTGAAGAATTACAGTTGAAACGTGATTGAAGAATTAATGTTGAAATGTGATTGAAGAATTACAGTTGAAATTTGATGGAACAAGTCACATTAAGATGAAATAACAGTGTACTTAACAGAAAACTTTGTATGGTCTCTCCAGTGCTTTTTTAGCTCCAGACTTTTTAGATGAAAAAATTGAGCTATAACTACCCTAGTACAGTCATGTTGCCGTTGCCGTCCGAAAACTTTAACATTGATCATATTTTTTTTAAATTTCATAATAGATTGTCTTCATACTTGGACACAACAACCCTTTGGAAAAGAGCTTCAAGTAGACTGGACTGAACTTGACTTTGACTCATATAATTGAAATTTGCTTCATTTTTGCTATAATTTATTAATGAATGGATTGTCTTCATACTTGGACACAACCATCTTTAGGACAAGGGCTTCAAGAAGACCAAACTGAACTTGACCTTGACTCATATATGACCTTGACCTTCAAGGTCAAATAATTGAAATTTGCTTCATTTTTGCTATAATTTATTAATGAATGGATTGTCTTCATACTTGGACACAACCATCTTTAGGACAAGGGCTTCAAGAAGACCAAACTGAACTTGACCTTGACTCATATATGACCTTGACCTTCAAGGTCAAATAATTGAAATTTGCTAAAATTGGCCATAATTTTGTTGTTAGTAGTTGGATTTGATTCATACTTAGAATAAACAACTTTTATGACAAAACAGACATGTTGATTAATTGAAGTATGATCTACACCTTTAAACGACGACCATCAAGTTCAAATTACAGAATTTTTAAAATTGTCATAACTTTGTCATTTATTTACGGCTTTGATTCATACTTGGACAAAACAAAACCTATGACAAAACTGACATGTTGAATTATTCAGGTGTGACCTTGACCTAAAAATAGCCTTGACCATGAAGGTTAAGTTATTGAATTTTGCTTAAATTGCCATAACTTTGTTGTTAATGGACGGATCTGATTCATACTGGGACAAAACAACACTGAGAACAAGATTGACATGTTGAATAATTCAAGTTTGACCTTGATCTTTAAATGACCATGACAGTGCTAAAATTGGCTATATCTTTGTTATTTATGAAAGGATTGTTTTCATACTTGGAAACAACAACCCTTAGGACAAGAACTTCAAAGAGACAAAACTGAATTTGACATTGGTGTTTATTTTACCTTGACCTTCAAGGTCATACTATTGAATTTTGCTAAAATTCACCATAACTTTGTTATTAGTAGTAAGATTTGATTCATACTTCGACAAAACAACACTTAAACAAAATTGACATGTTCAGTATTTCAGGTATGACCTTGACCTTACAATGATCTTGACTGTCAAGGACAAATTATTGAATTTTGGTTAAATTGTCATAACTTTGTCATTTATTTACAGATTTGATTCATACTTGGACAAAACAACACTTATGCCAAACCAGCATGTTGAATTTTTCAAGTAAGACCTTGACCTTTAAAAGATCTTGACCATCAAGGTCAAATTATTGAATTTTCTTATAATTGGCAATAACTTCGTTATTAATTGACTGATTTGATTCATACTTGGACAAAACAACACTTTCGACAACACCGACATGTTGATTAATTCAAGTATGACCTTGCATTTAATAATTCCAAATGATGTTGCCTTTTTGAAACCCTTCACTACAGTGTGCTTCCTCCGATGTGTTTGCCTTTGGAAATACAAAAAAGTTGAGCATGGCCCCTGCTTGTGGTGACTCTCGTTAATATAAGAACAAGGATGCAATACAATTTAAATATAATTCTTAATCTATAACTAAATAAACGAACAAAAAACCACTAATTTAAAGAATCGCGTTTCGACTGTATTGCATTATTATATAGTGGCATTATTTCATTTGGTTGATAACCAGTTATAACAAGGCAATTAATGGAAAGATAATTTTTTGTTGTGAAGAATGATATATTCTGTCTTAATAACTGGAAAAGTATCTCACGGATATCAAGGCTATATATTAATGCTTCATTATCACATATTAGTTCAGATTACCAATTAAATATTATAACCTTGAATATCTTACACGCATTTTAGCATCTTGAGATAAAGTGCAGCAGTTACATAAATTTGAAACCTCATGAAAAAGAAACAATCCCGAAACTTACCATTTTTCAGGATGTTATATCATTTGAGTTTCAGTGTGAGTTGCAGAGCAGAAATTGTGTACATATGAGCAGTAGTTAAAAAGACACATTCATGAAATCATGCCTTCATGTGAACTTCATAGTTGTGCTGTGTTTTCGTATATGTTAGCAATAATAGTTGGTTTTGAATCTGATTAATTTCTCATAATTATAAGGTGAGATGCTTTTCAGGATGTAATGGAGTTTCATCATGCAGTTATCATTAATAATACAACACGTGTCCTGTTAAATACAGTTTTTATTCCATCAGAAATGTATAGAATAGAGTGCTGAGCTTAGTGAAACCTTCTGAAACATCATTTTGCTAAGGATATATAAATTATAACAAATACATATTCAGCTTATGTTTTTGTCTGGCCTTAAGTTCCTGGCTTGCAGCACACTTGTACTGTCAGTTATTGTCAAGTCTCACTTTTATCTTTAACCTTTACCCAGCTGGCTGCAACTGACTCTGCCTTTGCAGTTAGTGCAGACCAAGATCAGCCTGCACATCTATACAGTCTCACAGATCATGGTCTGCACTATTTGCCATTCAGTCAGTAAATTTTCACCAAAATTTCAAAGCACACCCATAAACAGTGAAGAAAATATGTATACATTGATAATGTTTTTAAGTTTTGGAAACACCATGTAAACTCAAAATAGCAACACATAACCAAAATTTTGCATTTTACTTAATTATGAATACAGATTCTAAATGTATGCACATTACAAATTTTGGTAGTTGTTACTTACCTTTTCTACTTAATTTCGCCATAATGATATAAATGCCAATACTGTTGCTTCATACTGAAATGGTATTTTTATCTGCCAGTTCTTTTCCTGTGGAAATGTACGTCGCAGTCAGTAATCATATTTTTTGTAGACATAGATAGTTGGCGATTCATCTTTTATTCATCATAGTATCAGCTGACAGCAACTTTATGCATTGCCAATGTGAAAAACCCATTTAGAGTACTGTGTTATAAAAAGTATTTCTTCCCATAGTACCTTGGTGAAATTTTGTGCAATGTGGTAAATGAAGCAGCCTGTTGCTCTGAGCTTGAAGGTTTGAATTCTGTCTGGGATGGAGACCAATGGCTCCGGCTCATTGTGAGATGTTTGCTATTGCTAAAGTAAAATACTGTTTGCCTCCATCCTGTCATGGCATTAGTTGAGGAATTACAAAGTTTCAAATGTACATTTAAAAAGTTTAATTGTAGAAGAGCTTGAACCTTCAGTAGGCTAAGCAATATGGTGAAATTTATTTGATGAACTCTGTAAATGATTTAAAACTGATTTGTTTACATGGCAATGCAGTTACGACTCAGTATGATGTACATGTATGGTCGAGTATGATGTACATGTATGGTCGAGTATGATATACATGTATGGTCGAGTATGATGTACATGTTTGGTAGAGTATGTGTATGGTCGAGTATGATGGACATGTATGGTAGAGTATGTGTATGGTCGAGTATGATGTACATGTATGGTAGAGTATGTGTATGGTCGAGTATGATGTACATGTATGGTAGAGTATGTGTATGGTCAAGTATGATGTACATGTATGGTCGAGTATGTGTATGGTCGAGTATGATGTACATGTATGGTAGATTATGATATACATGTATGGTCAAGTATGTGTATGGTCAAGTATGATGTACATGTATGGTCAAGTATGATGTACATGTATGGTAGAGTATGATGTACATGTATGGTCAAGTATGATGTACATGTATGGTCGAGTATGATGTACATGTATGGTCGAGTATGATGTACATGTATGGTAGAGTATGATGTACATGTAAGGTCGAGTATAATGTACATGTATGGTAGAGTATGATGTACATGTAAGATCGAGTATGTGTATGGTCGAGTATGATGTACATGTATGGTCAAGTATGATGTACATGTATGGTCAAGTATGTGTATGGTCGAGTATGATGTACATGTATGGTCGAGTATGTGTATGGTAGAGTATGATGTACATGTATGGTAGAGTATGATGCACATGTATGGTCGAGTATGATGTACATGTATGGTCGAGTATGTGTATGGTCGAGTTTAATGTACATGTATGGTCAAGTATGATGTACATGTGTGTTCGCAATATTTTGTATAGACATAGACCATTGTTGACATCATATTTTATTCATTTTAGTATACTCATGTTGTAGCTCAGCACTGTAAGATAATGAAAGCAGTGCTCAGTAAGACTTGCACTGACAGTGAAACATTTTGCCATAGAAGGAAGTTGAGATGTACAACAAAAATATTCTTCTCACATCCCTTAACTTGGAACATGCAGATGCAAATACCACAAAAAATAAGTTTAGGTCTGTAATCTCCCATTTAAAGAATCTCGCTTTAACTGTATATTACAGTGCTGTATTTATCTAATCATTGATTTTATACCTATAAATCTGTAGGGAATTGCCTCATTTGTTCATATTTTCATATTGATTTCCCTCCCCGTTATCTTTTCCCAAGTTTTTTTCTCAATACTCTCTGAGTCAGCCCAACATTGATTACATTGTAATGAAGTTCTATCATGCCATTTTGTGGTGGTGTTTACTTCTAAATCCTCAATAAGTAACAGACTTATGGTCTGCATCTGTAGGAGCAGACTTGTGGTCTACATCTGTAGGAGCAGACTTATGGTCTGCATCTGTAGGAGCAGACTTGTGGTCTACATCTGACTAACTCAATTCATTAAATTGTTGCAATGTCTTCCCTACAAACTTAAGTTATTCATAAGTTTAAAACCCTAAGCATTCTTAGAAGTTTGACGAATTGAGGGTGACTTACGGTATACCCCTGTTTAAAAGACCCCCCCCAAATAAACCCCCACTTTTTGTTGCCAAAAATACTGACTTACCAGCTCTGAGAGTGGCTCTTGGAACACTTGGCTTGAGACTTGGCGCTTTGATGTTTGAACAGAGTGCTGAACAGTTTTGATATAAATAGAAATTAAAAAAAAAATACTTTTGCATTTTTTTGTGCAAAATAAATGCCCCTTCAGGCTGCAAAATGTATAGCCCCCCAGTGGGGGTATAGGGTAGAAACATTTTCTGACATTTAAAGATTAGGTTGAGTTGCATCCACAGGTTCAAGTCATAATGTTTAATTTTCAAGTCTCTGATCACAGAATTGAGTTTTTTCTAGGAAAGTTTATCCACCAGTAGATTCATGCTTTCAACAGAAATTACAGCCCTCTTAAGCTTAAGGTTATACAGGCAGTATGCAATTAATGGATGGATGTCTTAAATATTAAAATGGTCCATAAGATACAAAAATGTATTGGGAATGAGATCCTTAAATATGGGTCAGAGTCTATTTGTTATTGTCAGTAGACTGTGACCCACCTGAGTCAGACATCTCATGACTGTCAGGTACGTTCAGTTATTGTTTTTTTCCCCTCCACTTCATAACTTCTTTATCAATATATTTGACACTTTGTGACAAGAGTCCCCGAGTAAGCCACTTCTGCTGATCAATATGATAATCTTTCAGATTTTTCTGTTCTGATTTCATGACTGATTTTCCTGCCAGGAGAACTAGAGTTTGTTTATTTTTTTCTGCAGTTTTTCTAGATGACTCTATTGCCACCTTATGAAGATACCAGTCAATAAGGTATTTGTGTCATTATGAATCTTTTATAGATTTGTAAAAAGTATTGGAACAGATGCTGTAGATTTGCCACTAACCTGTTGTCTGCAATCAGTTTAAATGTGTTACAGATTTTGACTTATAATTGTTGATGTATTAAGCTTGAGGTAGACCTCAGACTGATCTGAGTTATTGGCTCAGTCCAGGGGCGGATCCAGGATTTTGGGTTAGGGGGGGCGTAACTTTTAATCAGGAAGGCGGGAACGTTTAAATTGCGTGCACTCTGTGTTGTGTACGAGTACATCTCAAAAGGCAATGTTGTATAAAGATACGCGAGCGAAGCGAGTGAAGAAAAAATAGGAAAATATAGTATATTTTATTGTTTCCATACCAAAGAACATGTAAGCTCCGGGAATTTTAGGGCGCCCCCCCCCTGGATCCGCTAGTGCAGTCATAATCATATTAAAGAATGTGAGAGCCAGCATAAAAGAAGCAATAGTTAAGCAAGCTACCTTACTGACAGTATGTAGCTCAATAATTCCTTTGATCTGAGAAAATATAACACAATATAATAATGAAACAGTAACTCATTTAATTAACAGCTCCATAGTTACCTATAGATGTTCGAAAGATGGGCCTGTTTTAGCATGAAAACAAAGTAATTATTATAATTGTAAAAAATAATTGTGTGCATAAAATAATTGTTTCTGTGCCTAAAACTCATGCATTCCGCAAATTGTAGCTGATTTGAATACAGTCTAGATAATTATGCAAGTACAATTACAGGCCTCGTTATGTTGGGACTTCATTGACTATCCGCTTTTAAATGCTGCAACTCAAAGATTGACTCACAGGTGTGACTCAGATGTCATTAGTATTTTTACAGGTGAAAACATAGCAGTGTGGCATCAGAATGTGTATTATTGATGTCTTTTTAACAGAATTACCAGAGAGGTTCTACAGTGGGTATCATTTTATACTTTCTGCTGGGGGTATCAGTTTTATAGGTGATTGTGATCTAATTTTGTGTAAATCCCATTGACAGTACTAACAAACAGAAAAGCAAGGAAATGTAACTTTTTTATATGACAATCAGTCAGAGGTATATAGTGACGTCTGTCACTGCTTAACAGTATAGTGCAGATTGTAACTTATATTAATTCAAGAACCTAGCAACAATATTGCTTCCTCGGTTAAAACTGGTACTTGCACCAGAAGTGTGGAATGCAGAAAGTTACTGCGGAGACTCTCACCTCTGGTGGTATTTGAACCAGCTACCTCAGAATCAGGAGTATGACCTCAAAATCTTTCATCTCCTGCTTCTCCACTGAGGCAGTTTGACAGAAGGTGTCTTTAATGTCATCATGCCAGGACAGCGACTCTTCCTTAAGATGTCACATGTCAAGTTAGGTGTGGTTTTGTAAGCCAGCTTAATAATGACCACTTTCAAAAGCTGTTGAGTATTAATAGAATAAATTTGGCTTTTTTTAGGGATGTTTATAAAGTGGTTTTTTTTGCACTAAGATTAGAAGTCATGGTGAAAGAGTTGTTTCAGCTACACAATTACTTTGTCTCGTCATATTAGCGCAAAAAAAGTTTCATGTTGAGAGGTCATACATTAAAACCTGATAATTATCCCACCTCCCTGACATGTTTCAAATTAGATATTTTATTTTTTGGGGATAATGATAACATTTCACATAGGAAAAGTTACAGATCTTGAGTAACTGATAAAGTGGCTCCTATTTAAACTGAGGCTACTGTTTCACTGACTTAGAAACATGATACAGGGATAAGATGATTGTGTTTCAAGATAGAATCTACCAGATGCTCCAAAATGAGCAGAGTATAAAAAATTAAGGAGATAGGTAACCTTCTATACTGTTTTGTTATGAAATATTATGATTTGACTTTTTAAAGGGCAAGCATGTTGACATTTTATTGGTGTCATTTTTCTCCTTGACCTAGATTTTACTGGATAGATCAGGCCAAAAAAACCCCCCAAAAAAACATAGAAAAAATATTCAGACTTTTATCCCATTAAAGATGCACTTAATTAATCACATATTTGCATGCCCCTGTGACTGTCTGGTCTCTTGTGAAATGCTTTATTACTTCCCTTTATTTTCTTGAATTATTCTTTCTGGTGGTTTAAACCTTTTTTGTCTTTTTACTTGACAGTTTCTTGTTAAGCTATTTAATCTTGTTTTTTTTCAGATTGATTTTTTTAATGAATTGACATATTATCTAAAAAGGGAGGTAATTAAAATGAAATTAACAGGAGGCAGTTGCATATTTATAGAATGAGGTATTTCATATTTGAACAAAGTTAACTAGATCAATGCATTAATTTACATGTTGCATTAATAATTCTCAATAGAAGTGTTCTTTTAATTATCTAAAGTGTTCCAATGAAGTACAATTATTGCATTTTATTTTACTGGTAAAGAAACTTTTTTTGCACTGATGATGTTCAACTGAAGTGGCAACATTTTGCTTAAGTTGTCATCAACTTTCTGATGCAAATTGACTGTTATTAACTGCATATATTTGATTTGTTAGAACTATTTTGAGATTCAAGCAAGTTTCCTTTTCAATCAAATGGTTTCCATAGTAACTGATTGTGACACTAATGTTCATTATTTAGGACAGAACTTGTTCCTTCTGTAGAAATCAATAACACTTGCCAGGGAACCCTAAATAAGGCAAATTGACCAGAAATGGGCAAAATGAATTAATAGCAGAACCAAGTGGCTGCATGATTCAATTTGAACATGTTGAAACAGGGACAAAAACACATTAATGTCAAGAAATATGTTAGGGCAGATGCCAGGCTGCCATTTATTCTAGTTCTGCTGTTAATAGTTACTAATGTTTGCTTATATGGCATTAGGTGTGCTTTTACATCACCAAAGTAAATTCACTTAAGGTGAAAATTTAATTATTTATGTGCACTTTCTGAGTGTCTTGTAGTAAATGTTTCACTCTAAATACACTATAAAACACGCTTAGTCCAAAAAGTTGATAAGTTTTGCACTAAAAACATTAAACTAACCAAAAAAAAATCACTGACGTACAGATGGACTAAAGAAAAAAAAATAATGTTACATTCATAATAATTTCCTGGCATTGGAAATTCTTCAAATCATCCAGTGGGGGCTAATTCACTCTCTACAGGAGTCAGGGAGATGTTTTAACTGTAGAGATTTCACTGTTGATACAGACAGATAATTCAGAACACATGATATGAAAAAGAAATGTATATATATATTTATAGAAAAGAAGAAAAATAGCATGCAACCAGTCCGTTATGCACATATATGAAAAAAAGAGATGCAAAAACTTGTAACCAGTCTGTAATTTCCCACGAGAACATGTCTAGTGTCTCTGGTCGTGAGGATATGGTGTGTTTGTCTAGTTAATGCGTGATGACAGTAAACAGGCATTTTGTTTTGTCAGCACAAAATTTGCTGCAGGAAGTCTAGTTGTTAGCTTACTGAACTAGTAAATATCATAAAAGCATAGAAGAAAGTATGACATGTTTGCTGGAAGATAGATATGAACATGGTCTTTGTACTAGATTGGTTCATTTTATTATGCTAAAGGATGTCTTTTGACAGGGATGGACTTTTTAAATCCTGTTGATTTCTCGTCTTTTGTTTTTGCCTTTAGCCACAGATTTAAACATGTTTCTTCTCTCATGTCTGTCACATTTTAAACATGATTTGAAGTAAGCACACTCCAGTTTTTTCCAGAAATGTCTTTCGTAACTATTAATAACATACATTTATTTCCTTGACAGTACATCTGTGTTTACCAATCACTTGTTTTAGAAATGCCATTGATATTTTTTTGCTATGATGACTGCCCTGCATTTGAGGCTCTATAATATCTACCCAGCCAGTTTGTTGCAGCTAGGCCCTGATCCACCCAAATAAAAATGGCAAGCTTATTTCACAGGCTAGTGACAAGCTTGTCGCAAGCATAACTTGCAAGCTTGCACTTAGGCTGAATCCCTGTTTGGTTTGATCCGTTCTAAAATTTTCCTGTAAATTCATCTGAACATAATTCCATTTTATAAAAATATTTGAGTTGTCTGATTTAAGATATATCTTTCTGACTCAAAGACATGCTTTAATCATTAGGACTGCCTACTGTTAGCTGAATCTCTTGCGGTACTGATGGATGAAAAAAGTGTCTTTTAGTGCAGAACAGTTTACACAGGTTTTTTACAAGGTGCATTATGGGTAATGTTTTTGCATTAAGTTGTTCACGAGTTGCAGGTGCAGAAAATTGTCTTGGCATTTTCTGTAATTGTTGAAACAGAACATAATCATGCGTAAAGTACAAGAAAAAGAATGATTATTTACATATAATATCATTTTGGATTTTTTTGAGGAGGGAATAAAAGAATAAATCAGTAACAAAAAAAAGTAAAGAGGCACTTCGTTTTGTTGTTTTGTTTTTTATGTCAGGAAAAAAAAGTTCTGTTTCAGGTTTCGATGGGCAACCCTCATTATTAACAGCCGATTCTGCTTTTTAAAAATCTTTACACTTTTTTTTACTTTTCGCATATTTGATTGGATGATGTCATTAAAGATGGCAACGCTGCGTCTGTACTAGCTTTACGATTTAAACCTTGTTGCCACCAACAGGCAAAAAATATCTTTGCAACTGTTCCACATAGTAAATTTTTGATTGAAATCTTTCATCAACACCATTCTACTGCTGCAGACACTGAAAGCTGCTCCATAAAGACATCGGATGTACACGGCCAATGCTCCACACTTACAAAAAAAAAAAATTTGTACCTACCTAACCTCTTTTTTCTTGGCTGAAGACTAGAAAAAAGAACTTTTTGTTTTGGTCCCAGAAATAATAAACTTGTATTACAGATGGTAATGGGTTGCTTTTGCTCTAATGAAATTACGTTATACTGCATTTTCATAGACCTGACATAAAACGTAAAAATCATTACATCTGATTGAACATTAATTGTCACTTAAATTGCTACATACTGTATTATCCACATTTAAATCCCCCACAACCTTGTCCCCCAAAATGAAGAAGTCTTACCTTAATGTTTGAGAATAAAAAAATAAACATGTTCAGAGTATTCCAAAATACTCAATAAAAATATTTCCAGTAAAACAACATACCATTTTAGAATACTGTATAGTCTAGGAGGGAGCATCTCAGAGAGTTCTTGATGAAGTTTTGGAAGGGGTATATGGTAGTTTATAATTGGCTCAGAGATATGCAAATTACACTTTAGATTATCAGTCTTTAGTTTTAAAGAATCACTTCCAGTCGTTTCTTGCTAGACTTAACAGCATTTATTACAATGTTTAAACAGACCTTATTCTTAAGCTAACTTCTGTCTATAACAGTTTTAAAATTTAATGCATTAAGAAAAAGACCACTGAAATTCAAACTAACATGCTGGGACTTGAGTATAGTTTGAAAAGCCGACACCATACACCACTGAGGCCAAGATTCACTTCCCATAGGTTTAGTTTATACTAATCTGCAACAGGTGAGCAATGGGCTGTGACTTTTAATTCATTTGACCGTTAAGTTTGACTTAGTCTTTTTTTATTGGACATTGACAGATAATATGACTGTGGGCTTTGAAATATTTTTAGTTCTTCTGTTACATAAAGTAAATTCTTTGTGGCTTGAGTTTCATACCAGGTGTTACAGATCAAACTACAAAGTGTTAAAAGCCTAAAAGCCAAGTTCAGTTCAGTCTAACCCAGTTTAGTTGTCTGACTACTCTTAGCTTTGAACTATGAGGAATTTATCATCTCTGAGAAGTGTGTCAGTGTAAGAAATAAAATTTTGAGTAAATTTGAATTTCAGAGAAATTTCAAGTTTAGTAGAAATAAAATCAGTTTTCTGAGAAATTTCAAAAATCAAAGTTACAGTGTGAAAAAAAGGAGTTCATATTACAGGAAAGAAATTTTTAGGCAACATTTGTCTGTGAAATAAGGAGAAAGTGACTGAAAAAAAAGTCTCTGATCATATTGTATGACAGTTTAAGGAACCAGTTTGATGGGTATGGCATTTCAGTCATCCGTTGTTTATTGACTGATTTGTCACTTGAAGAATGACAGAGACTATTTCTGTCTGTTTTTTATGTCCTCTTCTAGTCTTAATTTTGTGATTATTCCTTATTCTTTGGGGATGGGCAAATTTTCTGAGAAGTTTTATTGTTATTTGGTTGTGGTCTAAAACTTCGGTGTCAATTAAGGCTTTTGAACAGGAATGCATAGCAACGCTGTTAAGTGTTCGAACAGTACGGTAGTTATGAGTTGTATTAAAATGTGTTGTTTTAATATTAGCCAAGTTTCTGCAATTTGTGCCATTTTGAGAAACGGTTTTCAGTTATGTTTGCTGTACTAATGACTACACATAAAAAGTGTTCTACCAATTACTGTCGAAAAGTTTAAAATGAAATCATTTGGTACAAGATCCATCATGGTTTTATTCCTGTCTTACTTAATTAAGATTATTGAAAGGGAGATAATTTTGACAACAGTGCTAGAAGAGTTATGAATTTCTGAGCTCTTTGCAACATGACTGTAACTGAGTAGTTTACACAATGTTGCAGAAGTAATAAACAGGGATCAAGGGTTGTAGTACTCTGGTCTAATAAAGTGATAATTAAGCAGGGATCCAGGGTTAGTGGTCTTATAAAATGATTTGCAGGGATCCAGGCTTAGTGCGGTAGATCTTAGAGCTAATATTCTAATGATGCTTCCATTTTATAATGAGTTCTGTCTGTTTTGTTTTGGTTTTTGTTTGAATTAACATTTTACATTCACTTAAGGTAAAAGACACTCTTAAAGATTGAAACAATTAGATAGACCTCTTTATTATCTTGGGGCTTTTTTTGAGACAAACCAAAGCATTCTTACAGACCATGAAAGATTATTTTTCTAAAGCCTGCAGGAGAACTGATCCACTGTTCTTGCATCTGGAAGCTGGAAGACTTTCATTGGAGATATTTTTATTCTGATTTAGTTTGTCTTTGTCTCAGGAAATACGATATTGGTCTGTGTGTGTGTCTTCAAGCCAAACTGCTTTAATTAAGTTTGATAATTGGAAGCTCTGTGGAGACCAGATTCTCTATTGAATTTGGACTGTTTTTCCACTGCCTGAAATTATTTGCTGAATTGGTTGTTTGAAGTGTTTTCGTTACTCAATTAAAACTTTGTATCAGTTCTTATTAAAATTTTTGTCGGTGTTTGTTTGTTTTCCATTGTGCAAATTGATGCATGCCATTTTTGAAATACCCCAGTCTGAAGGAAGTGTTCAAGATTATTATCATTACATTAATTGGTCTAGCTGCATCTGCCTTTAGCATCTAAGTTTCTTTATGATTCATACAGAATATTGGCTGCATTTCACATTGTTTGAAATGCATAAGACAGTTTGAAATTTTGACCAGTTTCTTTGTCAAATGTGACTTCTTTTTACACTGAAAATAAAGTTTCATATTAATAAAGTGGACAGCTAAACCCTGCATATTGCTAAGGATAAGGTCATGATCACTTTGAGGTCATTTTTTTTTAGTTCATAAGGTCACAGAGACTAACATATTCAAATTGATAACTTTATAGATGCTTACGCTGAAGAATTTTTTGTGCTTTTGTTAAGTTCATTAAACTGCATGTTGCTGTTACTATGGATAAGGTCATGATCACTTTGAGGTCATTTTTTTTAGGTCACAGAGACTAACATATATTGATAACTTTATAGATTCTTACACTGAAGAATTTTTTGTGCTTTTGTTAAGTTCATTAAACTGCATGTTGCTGTTGCTATGGATAAGGTCATGATCACTCCAAGGTCACTTTTTGAGTTCAAGGGCTAAGACACTAACATATTCAAAATGTTAACTTTAGATGCTGACTCTGAAGAATTGATGCTTTTGATATTCCATATGCAGATTTCAAAGAGCTAGTTGATGTCTTACTACACAGTAAAACCAACTCCATCGGCTCTTTGTGAAGCAAAACAAATGTTTGTGTAAGTGGTTTAAAAATTTCATAATGACACAAATATCAGAAATAACATCAGGAAAATAAGGTCATTGCAATGGCTTGGAACAAAATAAAAAAACTATTTCAGAAACCAAAAATGTCATTTTGTTATTATTACTCTGTGAGTACATTTTACTGCTTGCATGCAAGTTTCATAATGTTACTTTTGTGCACTCTAGTATACATTTTAAGAAACAAATTCCTTGGATAAGAAGAACTGAACTGGTAACTTAAATTTCCATCCTGTAGTGTCAAACATTTAAACTGGCAAAGAGAATGTATATTCATTAAAAAAATAACAAGAACACAATAACAGGTTGTACTGTTTGTTGTTGTTGCTGTTGTTGTTGACAAAGTTCATAAAGCCTTACATGTGTATGCTTCAAATGGAGATCTCACTGTATGAATCTTAAGAAAATTATATATGAGTAATTTGCTACTTTTCTTCTGTTAACCTTTATCAACCCTAAATTCCTTTCATTCTGCCATCCTGTCACCATCAAATAAGCCAGTGAATTACAGTGCAAAAATCTACTATGACTTAGTATATGTATAATATTATAACAAAGAAGAGGAATTTATGCAGCATAACTGTACATAATACCTAAGCTGCAACATAATCTGAGGAGTATCATATTTTTTGCAGCATAACTGTATCTAGTTGTAAAATTAATGCATTCATTAGCAGCTTAGGTAAAACCTGATTTGAAATGGATCACCCGCCTGTTGACCTGTTTATTGTCATCCACATATCATATTGAAAATATAATATCATTAATATGTAGAACATATCCATTCACTGGCAAAAAAATGAGATGGATTGCTTGTAATGTACAGGTTTTCTATCATTTTCGTAACAATGTCTTATCTATGAAAACCATATGTTTTGCTCATAAAATTTGAGTTTTTCTGCTTTTATGTTTCCCGTTTAAAGAGTTTAAGCTGATGAGCATGAGAGAAGTTGCCACAAAAATGATGTAATATTGCAGTTAATCTTGACTTTCTCTTATTTTAATATTTATATTTAACCACTTATTACAAACAACAAAAAGGTATTGTTTCAGTTATAGAATATGTTTCTTAATTAACTAAGGTCATTTTTCCAAACAAGCTTGTGACCCATATATTGACTTGAGGCACAAGGCAAGGTCACTGTTCATTGAAAACTGTATCTCATACCTTTGATAAACTACTTGATATATAAAAGTTAGCATGTCTTGAAATAAATTTTAGTGAGGCTTAGATTAGGTCTTGAAGTAAACTTTAATTAGAGAAGCATATATCATGTCTTTGACTATTTATTAATTAGAGAGGCATATATCATTTTATACGCCGGTTTGAAAAACAGAATGTATTATGGGAATGCCCTTGGCGGGTGGGTGGCATCCAGTTTTGTCCAGAGCATATCTTCAACGTGGATAGATGGATTTTAATGATACTTGGTACCAGTGTTCACCATCATAGGTGGTAGTGTTGCGTGCATGAACCAGGTCTCTCAGTCAAAGGTCAAGGTCACACTTAGAAGTCGGAGAAAAACATTTGTCAGGAGCAAAACTTCTACATGCATTGAGGGATTTTAATATAACTTGGTATTGGTGTTCACCATTTTGAGGCGGAGTGTCATGTGCAAAACTTAGGTCCCTCTGGCCAAGATCAAGGTCACACACAGAGGTCAAAATCAGATAAAAATATGAAAATGTGAGCATGGACCATTTAGGCATCTTGAATTGAGGGATTCTATCACAAATGTTTGCCATCATGAAACAGAGCATTACGCTGAAAATGATTTTCACTCAGTATCTCAAGTACCATTTGACCCACAGCTTTCAAACTTCATAGAGTGCTTGCCCTTTTGATAAGAAGAACCCTATTGTTTTTGATATCAGTAGGTCAAAGGTCAAGGTCATGGTCACTTTGAATTTGATAATGGTTTCTGCTCAATTACTTGAGTACTTTTTGACCCACAGCCTTCAATCTTCATGGAATTGTTAGATGGTCCCAATTGTTTTTGGGATCAGAAGGTCAAAGGTCAAGGTCATCTTAAATTTGAAAATGTTTTCTGCTCAATAATTATTCTGAGCAATAATTAGAGTATCATTTGATTTACAGTTTTCAAACTTCTAAAGATGGTTGCTCTTTTCAGGTAGAGAACCCCTTTTGTTTTCAAGGTGAGAATGTTAAGATCAAGGTCGCAGTCAACTTTTATTTGAAAATGGTTTCCACTCAACAATTTGAGTTTCACTTGACCCATGGCCTTCAAATTCTACAGAGTGGTTGCTGTTATTGAGTACAAAAACTGTTAGCTTTGGGGATCAGTACCCAAAGGTCAAGGTCACAATCACCTTGAATTTGAAAACCATTTCCACTCAATAACTTGAGTATCATTTGACCAGCAGCCTAAAATACCTTTCATAGGATGGTTGCAATTATTGAGTACAAAAAAAACCCTATTGTTTTTTGGGTCAGTAGGTCAAAAGTCTTGAAGGTCACCATCACCTTGAATTTGAAAAATGTTTCCACTCAATAGCTTGAGTAACATTTGACACACAGCCTGCAAACTTATAGGGTGTTGGGGAGGGTGCATACATTTTGTCATTCTGACATTTCTTGTTTCCATAATATTATTTTTGTTCCATTAAAGAAACATGCCTCCTTCATAATATAGTATGTTTTATTGTTTTTAGCACATGCCAAATTTTTGAGAGCTATTTGATAACATATTGCACTTTGACAAACTTTAAGATAGAATGAACAAGAACCATAACTCTGTTCTAGCTGCGTTTAACCAGCTCTCTTAATACTTTAAAGTTCTTTAACTGCTCTCTGAAGTGATTTACAATTTCTAGCAATATTGTCCAATATTACCTGCACTATTAATTATCTGTAGCAGCAAGTATAATCAGCTCTTTTATAATTTCTTTCTAATCATACTGCCTAAAAAGTCTTCCATTATGATACCAAGATATTGTCTGTCCCAAGTAACTGATTGGAAAGGTTATTTTTTAATCAACCTTTATATTAATGGCTTATAGATTTCATGGTACTTCAGACTGTATTTACATAAGATAGCCATGTTTACATGGAAGGAAGTGCATGCGCTGACAATTTCATTGCTTAGTAACGGAACAACGTATTGCAGTTGAGCAGAACCTGTAAATATTTGTGACATGGAATGTGTTTGGAGGATGTTGTAGAAAATGGTATTTCCAGTTTGATAAGGAGTTGTCATTAGCCGTCTTGGCTTGATTAATGTATTTGTATTAGAGATGTAAAATAATGTGAATATTGCCATATGTGGAACTTGTATCTCTGAAGTCTGTCTTGATGCTGAACTTTCTTACTGACTGTGCATTTCATGATTTTGATCGGTTACTGTAACGGCAACTGTCATTAACCAAGTTTCAGTTTTAGATCACTTACAGTTCTTGCATGTGTTTTGGAAGCTAAATAAACCAAAATCCTGGTAATTACTGGTTTCTGCTGTAACATATTATTTATAATTGAACCATTGAGATAATTTATGAACCAGATGATAGAACTCAAGTTTGAAGTAAAAAAGCTTCAAACTAATGCAATTAATGTTATTGTAATGACAAGGTTTTTTGTTTGTACTCGACACTTCTGAACTCTCTTTCTGTTAGTCCTCTGACAGTACTCCATTTGTTGTAGCAGGCAGTTTCATAATCATTTCCTTTCTTGGACAACACTGCCTACTATTTCAAGATTAAAAGTGAGATTTGAAATTTTGATAAATCATGTAATGCTTACATTCGGGCTGACGAAAGGAAAGCAGATAAAGACAACTAGTTGTCAGCTGTTGTTGTGTAGTTTACTTCAAGTTCTGAATTTTGTTCTTGCAACTTATATTACACCCGCTTGCTGACTGCTTCGTTGGTACATACCTGGTTACATGAGTTCTTGCCAGAAGTGCAGAATACAGAAAACAACTGCAGACTCTCATCCATAGTTGGGATCGAACCAGCAACCTCAAAATCTGGAATCCAGTGCCTTACACATTCACATTATTTTAGTTAGGGTATCTGCCCCATTTATTGCAAACAAAAGCTTTAAAAACAATGGAAAAGCTTCCAATTATCGCAAAATGTTTTATCCATAACAAAAGCTTTGAACTATAGCGGCTACTATTGCAGTTAGAGACAAGGGATGTTGTATTTTACTATGCATGTTTCTGTCTGAAAGTGATACTGTCTGCAAATCCAAATATGCAGAGCATCTATTCAAATGTCTGCATCCTGAGGATTGTGACAGATGTTGTTTAATATGTTGCTATGTAATCAGCCACTATCTTGTAATTTTATCAGGAATCTCCAATACTGAGATGCAAATATCATGAGTGGAAAAATATTAATTGTCAAAAAATACTCAGTTTGATTTTTGTATGCCTGACCTGTCCTAAGTTAGTTGGTCAGTTGGTTGGTCAAGTGGCATCAATAGGTTGTCCACTATCATATTCATAGAACTTTCATTGGATTTTCAAATCTTCTAAGGCACTCTAGAGTGATGGCCCTTGAATTGTATATATGCCATAATAAGCTTTGTCCATTTAAAGAAGAGTAGAAGAGTTTTCATCAGAATGTAAAATGAGTACATTACTGTTTAGTTTTTTATGAGGGGTTAAATAAGTTTAAACTAAACCTAGTGGTATACACGTGCTTCTAGTCTCAATCTGATGCTATAACCATAGGACGGGTGTATTTTGTGATAGTCTGCTCTCGGTTTTAGTTTTAAGCATAATACTGTTATATTGATGGAAGTCATTTGATATTGAATGTTACAGCTGGCATGCAATATATATCAGATGTATTAGTTATGACAGTGCAGTGCAGTTGTTTTGTAACAATACATTTAGTAAGCTGATTGAGGCAGCTTGATGGTATGGCATCAGATTTTAGGAGATGCAGTTAAAACAACTTCTATTTCATTTCAATAAAGGGCCAGTAGATTTAGTTTCAGATTATTGTAATGTCTGGAAGTGATGCTCTTTTAGACATGCACAGCTTTTTTACAAACGCTTCATAAATACTTCTGTGGAATTCATTGAAAATTAGGCATTGAGAGACTTCAGTATTTTTGTTGCTGTTGTTGTTGTTGTTAAAAGCTATATATAGAACAGTTGTTTTGACTTATATGCTTGGCAGCGTAGTGATTGCAGTCATTGAAAATTAGGCATTGTGAAGACCTTTAAAGATTTAATCTTTTACTGTAAATTTCAACATCTACTGAAAATATTTATGGCATCCTGAAGATGAAATGCTGTCAAGAAAAAAAGCGATGTTTATATAGAGATGATATCGATTAAAACATTTTCTATTTGTTTCTTTTAGCTAAATCACTTTTGACAGTTCCAACATGGAGACCTTCTGTTTTTTCATAGTAAATTGTGTGATCAGCTTCAGTTGTTTTTCAAGTTCTTGATTTGGGTTGGAAGCAGGGGGTGGAATTATAAAATTTGTCTGTCTGTCTGAATCATTAGAAAAAGTACCTGATAGTGATAGAGCTGGTACATATTTTTACCCAATGGGTTGGGGAATATACACGTAATCCATAGAGGTGCATTTATTTCATATTGCTAAAATTTCAATGTCTTGAAAAATAAAGGAGAATGCTACAGTAAAGTCAGTGTTTGTTATAGAAAGTACGAATTGCAAAGTTTCAGTTGAATTATTGCAATAATTTGATATCATTAGCTTTATTGAAAACATGACTCATTTTAAATCATAGTTGTTGTAGGTTCCTGGTTGCTGTTTTGTATTCCTCTGTACCAGTTTTGCATACAATTTCAGCCAAAGAAATTTGCCAAAAGTTTGAGGGAAAAAATTGTGTAATTTATCAAATTTCATTGATTAGCCAATTACTTGAAATTAACCCAGACAGGTTCAATGGCTTAAGGTTTTGTATGTCATACTTCAGACTTTGATGTATATATGGATTAACTGAAAGAATGTGACCTCTGACCTACAAAATATATCATTCATGAATATCTGACCCTTCTTTAAAAAAGGGGTCATCCTTTAGACATGATAAGGGTCTTTAATCTGTGTAATCAGTTCATGTTGAATTTAAATAGCATACTTATTAAGACAAAGACCTACAGCATTATTTTATCAAACATTTAAAATAATGGTTGTTAATGTTTAGATTTATGGCTAATAAAAATATGAGACAATGTTATTGAGACAGTGTAAAAGAAGTTATATTACGTATCTTCTTTCCGTAACATGTTTACAAGATTATATTAAAATCTTATGTCATTTTTTTAAAGAGAACTGAACTTTTCCTAAGTTGTAGGTTTTAAATGCGCAAAACTTGATATCTTTTGTGATAAGCCATTTAATTAGTCATTTAAGACCTTGACCAGAAGTATGAGTGAATGTGAGATAGTAGCATATGGTTTATGTGATGGTCACATCCTTAGGTTTACTAGAACCTTCTGGATAGCTGTTGGTTTCTGTCAAGGTCAGAAGGAGGTCAAAAGGTCGAATGGGGTAGTTTAACCCTTGACCTGCTGGAACCGAAAGTGATTAGCCTTTGCCACCAGTATAGAGCCAGGCCAGCCTGCACATCCGTGCAGTCTGACCAGGCTCTATACTGTTAGCAGCTCCATTATGCATTTTGATATTGAAATCCCTTAAACTTTGAATGGACTGTTCCAAATTCAAAGCTGGGCAAATCCATTACAAAATTTCAGCATGTTCAGGGTTAAAATCTTTGAAGAAAGAAAGGAAAACTAATTTCCAGCTAGAAAACAAAATGATAAATGAAAGGTGATAAATATTCAGTAATTTTCTCATATTACAACGATATTCTACAGTTATTATGCTAACATGTTTTTCTTGTATTTTCAGGTTAGTCTTGCCTTGATTGAACATTTAGCAAAGGTCAATGAGGTTGATAATGACGGCCGCATTCCACTTCATCTGGCTGCACAAGAAGGGCATTTACCAGTAGTGCAAATACTGATCGAACATGGATCATTGGTAGATAAGAGGTCACATGATGGGAAAACGGCTTTAAGGGCAGCTGCAATAGAAGGTCATAAGGATTGTGTCAATTACTTACATAGCGTTGGGGCAGACATTGATTATCTTGATGCTGATGGACGTTCAACACTGTATGTGTTAGCTTTAGAAAACAAGTTTGAAGTTGCCAGGTTGTTATTGGAGGGAAATGCAAAAGTAGATCTGGTTGATCATGAAGGGAGGTCTGCCTTGCATGTTGCTGCATGGCAGGGACATTATGAAATGGTTGAAGTTTTGTGTTCACACAAAGCCTCTGTAGATGCTGTTGATAATGACAATAGAACAGCATTACAGTCTGCTGCTTGGCAAGGTCATGACAGGGTCGTGCAATATTTATTAGAGAAAGGTGCCGCTGTGGACCATACCTGCAACCAGGGTGCCACAGCTCTTTGTATAGCAGCTCAGGAAGGACATGACGATGTTGTCCGAGTACTGTTACAATTTCGTGCAAATCCAAACCATGCTGATCAGTTTGGGAGAACTCCTATCAAAGTGGCTTTAAAAAGCGGACACCTAAATGTGATAAAATTATTAGAAGAATATGGTGCCTCAATTCCTACAGGTCCCAAAAGTCGTAGTTCATCTTCTGCATCAAGTGCTAGTAATGATACCAAACCTTCTGCTCATTTGTCCAACACACCAGGGTCGGGAACTGCAATATTAACTGTCAATTCAAGTGTGACTATTTCATCTGGTACACCAGCTGTAGTGAATGGTATTCATATAACAAGCTCACCCTCAGAGTCACCAGATTCAACTTTTGATCGACGAAAATCTGTGCTTTCAAACAACTCTTCAAAATCTAGTTATCTGACAAGCTCAACCAATCAGAGCTCTTTAAGTAGTGCAATGAGCTCTTCACAAACTCACCCCACCGAGAGTGACTGTCTTACATTTACACAACAGCTTCAAGCAGTGTTCAATGACGAGAAATCGTTCACGACCGATAAGTAGAATTCTGTCACCTGTTAGTGAACCACAAAGTCCAGTGCAGTCACCCACAAGTTCGCCTGCTATTGGTTTGGCTGTTTCACATTCAGGGGCAGACAATCAAAATAAAAGTTCAAAAGCTGGTTCTGGAAAAACAAATTCAAAAACACCTGGAAAACACTCTAGTCTGAGCAATGAGAAATTATCTTCTGCGACAATAAACATTACCATGAACCCATATAATGCAGAAATAAGTGATGATGAGGTCTGGCGTGTCAATCCTTGTCATCCAAGTATAAGTTTAAAAAGTAGTCTACAGTTATTAGAACAGCAGCGAAAAAAGACTCCAGAGCAGGCAGCAAAACCATTTATGGGACAAAGTGCTTTAGAAATGAGATCACCAGAAACTCGCCGAAAACGTAATGGAATTGTTACAAATCCAACTTACAAATCCAAGGGAATTAACTCTATCAAAAAACTTGTGCATAAAGAAAATGGTCAGACTCCTGTTAAAAATGGAACCTCCGAGCACCCACCTGTTCAGAATGGTCATGCCTTGCCTATGGTAAATGGACAGACTGGAAATAGAACTGCAGCTGTAAGACCTAATGGTCTGCCACTGAAAAAGGAAACACCTCTGTAAGGACAGGCAAGTCTATGTTGTCATTCTGTCAAGTTGTTCAGGTTTTTTCTGTAAGCACTTAGTTTGATTGGCATCAGCTAGAGCAATGCTTGTGGCAGCCTTTCTGTAACTTCTGTAGACTGATACTCTAACCAGAATGCTGTTGCCCACATCATACTAGCCTATAACTGTATAATAATAAATACAACTGGGTCAGGGAATCAGTACTTTGCCTCAGTGGTCTAGAGCATTGGATTTTAATGCAGAAGGTCATGGGTTGGAATCCTGCTCTGGGTGTTTTTTTCCAAAATGCATAGCATCTTTCTGTTACAAACTTCCATGTCCATAATAAGAAGCATTGTGAAGATGTAAGACATCCCCGCATAGACATTTTAGGCTTTAATGCATAGTCAAAGGGTTTCAAATTTTTGCCCTGAAAATTGGTGCCTGCCATGGCCTTGTACTTTGAGTTGAAAATTTAAAGTCAATTTGTCTGATAAATAAGTGAAGAGATCAAAACTCTAAAATACACATAAAACCCGAAAACAAATCATTTAATTGACTGTGTGCTTAAACAAGCCTTTTTGCCTTAAATAATTAACAGGTAAAAACCATTTTCCATGTATCTCCTGTTTTCACTTGTGAGTCATCTAATATCCCCATTCTCCTTGTATGTCTTCTAGATTTATAAAAATTGAAAACCTCTTCACTTGTCACTCAACAATCTAATTAGTGGTAAATAAGTGACAGCTACTTGGTGGTAGGTTAATTGAATGTTTTTGGCTGAGGTTTAAATTTTAAACAAAATACCTGTATGATCGACTGTGATAACATTAGCATTACATAACAAAGAGCTATTTCCTAACTTGTACAAATTGACAATGTGGTAAAAAGTTAGGAGTGTAGATAAATATTGAACACATGAATATTTGAAGACCATTTGCTCATTGTTTTCAGGAATGAAATTATCTATTCATTAAAAGGAGGATTACAGAGAATCTTGAAATCTTTATGTGTTTTGAAACCAGAATACTTTTAAATAGGCACTTAAATGTAAAATTACAATGAGTGTATCATCATGATTTTTGCTTTTGGAAGTCTTTTAATAAAAGGTCAAGGTCACTGGTAGGTATCACCAAGCGATGCTGATTTCTCAAAGCCTACTTAAATGCCTTGGGAGAATGGCAGTCTAGGAACTATTAGACCCCTTTGAGGTTATTGGTTCAAAGGTGAAGGTCACAGTAACCATATATTGTTTGATTTTTTAAGTCCTGTGTAAATGAACAGACTTAAAAAGGAGAATAAATATGGTCATTGGTGAATTAAAAGTTGACCTCTTGTTCAAACACTTGATATTAGGTCAAGGTCATTCTAGGTTGTCTGCTGTTGTACTTGTTCTACCCACCCAAACTAAGTTTGCAGGGGGGTCTACTGGAATCACCCTGTCTGTTGGTCAGTCGGTCTGTCATTTTTGACATCTTTACCTTTGGTCACAAATTCCTCCTTCAGTTTTCAACTGATTGAAATGAAACTTTTCAGGATAGGGTCACTAGGCAATGTAGATGTGCAAGACATATTTTTGATGCATATCCATGCAGGCATTGCAGAGTTATTGCCCCTTGAACTTATACTTTTTCCCATGTTTGTAATTTATATACCATGTGTCGCAAACTCCACCTTCAGTTTTCAACCAATTGAAATGAAACTTGGCAGAAATGGTCACCAGACAATGTAGATGTGTATGACGTTTTTTTTCAAAAAAAAAATATGGCTTATACTCAGACAATGACAGAAAACAATTTAAGTAAAATCCTTAGTCATAACTTTCAGAGAAAGTCTGCAAGTCAAAGGTCTAATAAAAGCAGGTGACAAAAGTACTTCCTTATATGGCAGAAAATACTGTAATATTTGATGTTTGAATCCTTGGTTTGTGTAATATTAGAAACTGCCATATGAATTCTTTGCACAAACTGTTTATATCTGTTTATTAAGTGCCTCCTACATCTGACCAGGTTTGCAGTGATCTGCTCTGATGGGGCTGTTCATAGAATGTCAACGATATATTATCATTTGGCTGTTTACCAACAAAGTCTACCCCTTTGTGTTATCAATTAATTAATGATGTTCTATTTTAGACTGCTTTAAGATCTGGCTTATTGATCTGGTGTTGCCTAAAATAGCTCTCTACTGGCAAAGAAGAAATGTCTCCTGAGCACAAGGATGAATCATGATATGAAATTTTTAGAGTGCTACAAAGGGTATAGCAACTTGGTCATGTGACCTGTCTACATTGCATGAATAATGCATATTGCTTAATCCCTCCCATTAACTTATGTCCTTTTAATTCTCTTCTTAAAAGTCAGTTTGTGTAACTAATCCAATGCTTTTACTAGGAATGTTTTAACAAATGTGACCTGCCATTTCCTTAGCACTTGGAGCATTCAAGACATTTCTTTAGGTATAAAGAAAGTATATTAAACTGAAGGTTGGGTGTGTTCATCTTTCTGCCCTTTTGATCCGTAAAAAATTGATTGAAACTGATTTAACTGTAATAGGGTACTATAATCAGCATTAAGATATCTTTGGTGGTTTTTTTCCTAGCCTCATTCAAAACCAGTCATGTAAGTACAGGGTCAAGGTCATACAGGTCAGAGGTGACAGGCCAGATCTGCATGAAACATAGTCTTAATGTTTGACTGTAGTAAAATTTGACAAGAGAATGAAACTGGGTTACATGGTATCAAAAACAAGGTCAACAAGTTGAATCTAAGAAAATACTGCGAACACTCAAGAAGTCTCAGTACGTGTTTCTGGCTGTATCTTTCATGGAGCTTCACAAGAATGTTTGCACAAAATAAAAAAATCCTTTTGGTATCAAAAAAAAAAAAATGCTCAAATGGACACAATACTAGGAAATCTTAATATCGCTCTTGACAGTTGAGATTTCATTAATGTAACTTCTGTTTGCTTTTTAAATAAATAACTCTTGTAAAAAGTTGAAATCTTCAACATTTCCATTGTACAACTTGAGAACAATTCAAGTCTACTTAAAAATGTTCAATAACTTATCTAGATTATTTTGATAAAATTTATATTAATATGAACTGTCTAGCAGGACTGTGTTTATAACCCATCTTTTCTTTCATTACAGTGCACCAGTGGTGAGGTTGTTTTAAAGAAGTAAGTGTGACACTGATCCTACGTGATATACTGACAGATACGTGAACATTTTTGTCCAGACATGATACAGCTGTTTAGGGACAAATTAATTGTGCCATGTGTAATTGTGTAGAGTGAAAAAATTCTTTAAACTGTGATGTCACACATCAGTTATGCATGAACAGACTGTGCCATCTTTAATATCTGGAATAATAACGACTGTCTGTAAATGAATGTTTCACAGTCTGCAACAGTATAGATTGTCACCAAGGCCTCATGGGAAATGTTCAGATAACTTACTTTGGTGATGATTGAAATCATCATGTCACTATCCGGCTCAACACAGAGAAAATACATGGACAGGACTCTCATAATATTGGTTAAGATGGCAGAAAAAATTGCCGTTTATCTTTTTTGTGCAGAAGAATTAATGTAGACCAGCTTAAGTGGAGGAAAAATGTGCAAATGCATACTTCATCACTACTTGTAAAAATGGAAAAAAAATTCCATGCAGTTTCGTTGTTACTCATAATCATTTTGTATTTTAGACTTTATGTTTGAACATCCAAGCTTAGATACATTGATACATTTAGATATCCACCGTCACTTCATTCAGTCTTTTCTTAATACAAACTGTTATACAATTACACCAACTTAGAAAACACATAAATAAGCACAGCCTGTTTCACTGAATGGTGTGAACACTTCTGTTAATAAAAGCATTGTTGCACGTGTTACAGAAGCTCATAAATCATTTTTCACAAAGTTCTTTTTGAGACTAAAACACATTTTCAAGTATTGTGTCAGTATCTTTATATATATATTTTTTAAAGAATACAGATTTTCTTGAAAGGCACCTATTTTTGCCATGTAATAGAAAATTGAGTAAATGTTGACTTATTTCATAAAATAGTGACATGTAAAAGTTTTACATTGACAACCCTCGAAAATAGTGTAAACTTAATCTCTGTGGGAGAATTCTTGTTCTGCGCTTTCGTTATGATACAAATGTTTGTTTACTGTTGGAAGACTTGATTAACATGATTATAAAAGTGCAGTGGTAAATTCTAAGATAATTTTTTAAATGTTGGACAGGTTCCAATTCATTTGTATTCAGGTAGGAAACCAACTTATCTGGGATTATAAGATATAGTTAGGTAATTCAAGGTAGAGTTGTTTACAGGTGTCGAAATTGAATTAAATGGCATTGAATTTTGACTTGTGTGACCAAAATGTTGCATAATGTGTTTTGATTGAAATACTGTGCATAAAGTTTCAATCTCACTAAAAACTATTCTGACTGAATTGAAAGTTCGGCAGTTTTGAGCAGAAGCCAGAAGTTAAGAAATTTAAATATCCCATTTTTCACTGGAAACAAAAAAAAAAGAACCATTTAATTGATAGTTGTTTTGCTATAAAAATGCATCGGTTCTTTTCCATTTCAAAGGTCTGACATCAATGGAAAAGTTACTTAGATATGTTTCTCTTATTTTTGTAAAAGCAATGTAATATACTTAAACGTTGGACCCCAAAAAATCATTTTCTGAAAATAGGTTGGAATTCAAGAAAGTGTGGTACTTTTTAAAAAAAATTTGTTACTCTGTCCAAAAGTTGTTAATTTCATGCATTAAATTTTTGTTATTGTTTGAAATTGGAAAATACTTCTCCCAAAAGATAATTAATCTAAGCTTTTGAATGAATTCTGAACTTGCATTTCTGTTTTTTTTTCTTGACAACAATACCTTTTACATTCAAGCCTCACAATTTTCTGTCTGTAAACTATTTCAAAATTTTATAGTTGAAATATATAGAACAGATCAGCTGTTAATACTGATATATTACCCCAGACAGTATTGTTCAGGCCTTTTTTTCCGGTGTACACTAGGTCAGCATGCTACCAAATACCGAATTATTTACGCATGCATAGATTCATATATGTACAGTATTGTCCAAAAGTTTTAAACCAGAATGAAAACTTTGCTTGTTCATGTTGATTATATTTTAAACCATGATTTGAGCTGAAGTAATGTTTCACTGTTTTGTTAGCTGGTTTGATTGAAAGTCTATTGAATTATGCTGATTGTATTGAAATTTTACAAAGCTCTTTGATTTCTTTGTTTTTATATAATGGGTAAATTCAGCTGCACTTCAAGAGTTACCATGAGATACAGGAGGTTGCTAGTAGATACTGTAATTCAAAGAAAAGAGATACTGCTGATATTAAGTTGTTGCAGACAAAATGAAAGAATGCAAAAGAAAGCTTTCAGTTGGCTCAATTGTTTCACTCACTATTACCCTTCAGTAATAATAAAAAAACAACACTACAAACAAAAAACAGCAACAACAGATATCTAGTGTGTCATCAAGCTTTTGGACCAGTACTGTATATCACAAAAAAAAGATTTTTAACCAGGTTTTCAATTTTGAAAATCCTGGTTATTAGATTGGGGTATGGCGGGCGGATGGGCGGATGGGCGGGCGGGCGTCAAACGAAATTGTGTCCGCTCTGTAACTCTTCAACCCTTTGAAGAATTTTGATGAAACTTCAGACAAATGTTTACCACATCAAGATGACGTGCAGAACGCATGTTCCGCATGGCTGGCTCCAAGGTCAAGGTCACAGTGACATTAACATTGAAAATCCTGTCCGCTCTGTAACTCTTCAACCCTTTGAAGAATTTTGATGAAACTTCAGACAAATGTTTACCACATCAAGATGACGTGCAGAACGCATGTTCCGCATGGCTGGCTCCAAGGTCAAGGTCACAGTGACATTAACATTGAAAATCCTGTCCGCTCTGTAACTCTTCAACCCTTTGAAGAATTTTGATGAAACTTCAGACAAATGTTTACCACATCAAGATGACGTGCAGAACGCATGTTCCGCATGGCTGGCTCCAAGGTCAAGGTCACAGTGACATTAACATTGAAAATCCTGTCCGCTCTGTAACTCTTCAACCCTTTGAAGAATTTTGATGAAACTTCAGACAAATGTTTACCACATCAAGATGACGTGCAGAACGCATGTTCCGCATGGCTGGCTCCAAGGTCAAGGTCACAGTGACATTAACATTGAAAATCCTGTCCGCTCTGTAACTCTTCAACCCTTTGAAGAATTTTGATGAAACTTCAGACAAATGTTTACCACATCAAGATGACGTGCAGAACGCATGTTCCGCATGGCTGGCTCCAAGGTCAAGGTCACAGTGACATTAACATTGAAAATCCTGTCCGCTCTGTAACTCTTCAACCCTTTGAAGAATTTTGATGAAACTTCAGACAAATGTTTACTACATCAAGATGACGTGCAGAACGCATGTTCCGCATGGCTGGCTCCAAGGTCAAGGTCACAGTGACATTAACATTGAAAATCCTGTCCGCTCTGTAACTCTTCAACCCTTTGAAGAATTTTGATGAAACTTCAGACAAATGTTTACCACATCAAGATGACGTGCAGAAATTGTTGTCTCATTATTAAGTATACTCCTTGCAGACAGTATTGTTAGCCGAAATTTACATCCTACTCATTATCATGTATTCTCATGAATATTATCTTTTCCTTCATGTCATGTTATAATCTTTTGAATATTCATAGCAATCTTCATTCCAAAATTCATACTATAGTATAGAATCAGAACAACATTTTTGAAAACCTGGTTTCGTGGCATTGCCATGTTTCTTGTTTCACTTTAATCTATTAAAAGATCATTTAAAAGCTTATTAATACATAAATTTCCTAAACCACTGTTATAGCTGTTCTTTTATTGTATAGAGATGAATTAGGAGATAGTATTTCAATAACATTTAGTAATGGTCCCTTGTAACTGTCAAAATCTAACATGAATGATAAAATGCCTTTTCTTCATGATTACCACTGGTACAAAATGAAACATCTGTTTGAATGAAAAAAAAAATCTCATTGTGCGTTGGTGAAAGGCAGTCTGACTGCAAATTTATTGTACAAAAAAAGACAGAAAAAATTGAACACGCAGACATGCACAGTTTGCAGTTTTCGTGCATGAGGACAAAATCTCATTTGTAAAGTGCAGGACTTAATCAGTAAAATGCATGCATAAATCAAATAATAAAACTATTATTTTGTAGGAGATTGAGAGTTCTGTGCAAAAATATTTTATCCAAATTAATATACAAAGAAAGTTGCTATAGTTTTCCAGGGAGTTTTCTGTATAATTTTCCTCTTCAAACATACAGTAGATCGAAAATTGTAACTGTTAAGAGGTTCATGCTTGTGGGATCGATTTGGAATTAGAGATGACTGCTTTTCAAAGAATTTATATATTCAGGCTTTGTTAGAAAACTTCTTCAAAGATTTGTTGTTATTTTTATGAATGAATGTATATTCTGAAAGAAAAGGTCCTAGACTGGTAACATTTTCTTCATGTTAATCAATGTACTTTTGGGTCCATCATAAAATGGAAGCTGTTAGAATTATATATTTCTTCTATAAATTGTTAGAAAGGTTGTTGTCAAATACAGAATTAGATGGTTTCATTTACTTTTTGCTGTCTTGTAAATGGAATATAAATGTGAGATGCAGAAGAACTTAATGTGACCAAGTTTAAATATTCAGAGTCTAAAAGCATTGATAGCTTTTATCATTTTATATGTCTCCTTTTAACGGAAGCTGAGGAATAATACATTTGTTTTATGGTCGGAAGATTTTACTGTAAGTAGAGCATTTCATGTGGTTGTCAATAATGCATTGTGGGGGACTATACATACAAAATAAATTTAACCTTGGATGCTATGCAAAGTAATCATTCTGTATATTGCAGAAATTGGAAGTCCCGTAGGAAGCCATTTTCTTTATTGAACAAGAACATTTTATATTGAGCAGCAGAGGTTCCATTTGCTTGATTGTATAGAATTCGAGATTATTGTACAGATAAAGACAAAACATGCATACAAGTAGGAATTGCTTTTACTAGCGCTTGATCACTTCTGCTGATAAGATGACAGGATTTTTCCGCTAATTTGTTGATAAGGAAAAAAATTCATTTGGCTTGTTGAGGAAAAAAGGTTTTGCTACAGATAATGTTAAATTTCTTAATGTTTATACACAAGTACAAATTTTAGTCTGTCTTTCTGTTTACATATGAAATGTTTTGTTAATACATGTACCCTCACAACTTGGAAAGGGATGACAGCAGAGAGTTGTTCATATGTTATTCAAGTCTGTCATATCAATAAAATAAAATTTCGTTTTGGTTCTGTAAAATTGATATGCAAAATGTTACCAGTTGAAATATTTTGTTAACAAAACTTGACAATTTTACCATGATTAAGTCTTTACAAACAGGTGTTTAGGACTTTTGAAAAAAAGTCAGATAATGCCATTGAGATTTAGGGGTCAATTAAGATTTCAAATAACAGGGTCATGATACTTTTCACTCTGCATGGACAAAAAGAATTTTACTAGAGGGACAGAACAACTTACTTCTCATGTATATTTTCTCATTTCCAATATAGACTAAAGGAGGGTATCGTTTTCCATCAGTGTATAGGATTTGTTTGATTCCTGTAACTTGAACTGTCCCCTGAGATTGGACAATTGTATTTGTTATTCTGTCTTGTACACAATAAATGTCTGTTGCACTGTGATTAATGGAGGAAAACCATTAAAATTGAATTAACATTCATGAGATTTCAGATCTGAAGTCTGTGACATTTCATCTTGAGATACATTTAGCTGAAAACCACCTTAAAACATTTGAATAATGGTGAAAGAGCTTTTTGAATATTTTTATAAGATAAATGTGCACCAGTCATATTTTATGCTTGTCCATATCCATTCATTTGTGCCAGTATGATGATCTAATGTATTGGAATTCTGTATACTGATACTATATATTAACATGGTATAACTAGACAAAATTCAAAACTTGGTCAGAACAAATAATGCAGTGCCAGATGTTTGCACAGGTCTCTCATTATAATAGTATTCTTTAAAGCCAGTGTTTTTTTTTGTTGTTTTTTTTTTTTCTGTGCATGACTTTCCCTTCAAAACCAATATTCCTATAGGTTGTGTGCAAGAAAAAAAAATGCAGTGCTGTAAATACGTAGTGATTTGTGAATAGTTTCCAAGATTCAATGCAGATATATTTTGGCAATATCCAATGGTTGACATCAGCTAGTAAAGAAAGACTAAATGAAAGACTCCTTATTAAAAAAAAAATTGTATTAAAATACCTTGCATTGCTTAACTGCATATAAACATGTGGCAGTGAATAGTTTCAGCTATTTAGAGAGTTTAATAGAAAAAAGGAAGCTAGCCATAAGCCACATAAAGCCCTGTTATTATTGTATTTTATTGCTGTAAAATTTTATCATGAAATGCACTTCCTTGAAGAATGGGATTACTTCATTTGAACTTAAGTACCATTTTCTCATCAAAAACACAGGGTTCATTAAGTACAGCTCACATGAAAATTGGTTGCTTAAGAATGACTTAGCTAAATCCTCATACAGCTAATCTCATTGATTTTGTTCATCAGGGACAAAAATACTTAAATGTATGATTTATGAGCAGTCATTATTTAAAACATAAAAACCTGCACAGTTTCAGATCACAGGTGATTGCAATATTCGTACCCTTGTGGTTTGAACTTGCATGTGTCAGAAAACCACAGTCTGTTCCTTTGCAGATACTGTTACGTTTGAAATAACCCTCTTGTCATTCTGCAGTAGAAGTTACACTATCAGTGTTAAATGTTAGTCAACATTGAACTTAACAAGTCAGAGTTTTATGCTTATCATATAAAAAGTTGTCACATATATCATAGGTATACTAACATTTCTATATGCTTAAAGAGTGTGATATTATAAAATAATTCTATTTATTTGAAAGATTCAAGATTGATTTGGATCATTTAAATTCAATTTTGCCGTAAGATAAGATAATCCTGTGACAGTCCCAGTGTTTACATAAACTTTGTTTCTAGAATAATTTTTGACATAAACTTTGTTTCTAGATTTTTGACATAAACATAGTGTCTATGTTAATTTTTGACATAAACTTCCGTTTCTGATTAATTTTTGACATAAACTTTGTTTCTAGATTTTTGACATAAACATTGTTTCTATGTTAATTTTTGACATAAACTTTGTTTCCTCTCTAGATTAATTTGTTACTTAAACCTTGTTTCTAGACAACTTTGTTTCTATATTACTTTAACTTTGTTTTAAGGTTAGTAAAACTTTCAGAACAAAAAAAGGATATCTTTGTTTCATGTTTACCGTTAATATAATCACTGAATAAGTGAAATCTAAGTACAAGATAATTTGAACTTGATTTATTTTATAAAGATATTATCAGGATTATGATTAACTTGTGTTAAAGTTACCCCTTTTCTACATGTAATTGTTGTCGATCAGTAACTGTTCTAATACATGTTGGTGTATATGTGTGTATTTCTTTAGTACTGTAATATATATGTGCTATGTAAGTTTTATAATGATTAAACATGTAACAATATGTGTGACACATCTTAGTCAAAATGTCGGTTTTGTAAACAAAAAAGCAACATTGTTTATATCAGCTCTGTTTCTCAAATGTGCTGTTACTTTGTTTTGCAAATACTGTATATGTCTTTGTTGTTTTACTGTACATGTATACAGGAAGTGTACATGTTGTTAAAGTTGTGTTAAAGTTAATTTCCAAAGTTCTTTGAAGAAAACATTTTGTATTTACTGCTTTTTTCAGTAATGTTTCTAATTTGAAGCTGGAAGTAAAAGTTGAAGAAACTTGTACTCATTTGTTGTTGTTGTTTTTCTTGTAAATACTTAAAAAATTATTTCTGTCAAACTGACTTTAAATATATAAAATAAAACAATTTGCACTGATGTGTACCCATGACAGACAGTACCACCGAACTTACTGAAAAATATTCATTAAGAAAAAAAAGTTTTCCTCATTGAGTAAAGCTGATTATGGTAAAAGGAATTTTGTCACTGGCCCAGTCCTTAATTAAATTTACATACACAGGAAGGTATATTTGCATTTATATACCTCTGATGTGAAAGATTAAGTCTTTGTTATTTTTGATTTTCATACTTTCAGAGCAGGCACTATGTTTTCACCATTTTCTCGACTACCATGCATCTTGGTCAATTTAAACAAATTATCATACATCTTTTGTTCAACAGAGATTTAACATTGCCTTTCATGAAGCCAGAACCATTGTAACTAAAAACATTCTACACCATTCGATCCAGGTAGCAGTTTATTTATTGTGTGTACCTGTTGCCCATATGACCAATGCCCCCTGCAGAGTTTGGTTATTTTAGGTTATATGGGTTAGTGCAAGATACACAAAGTATCTTATTCAAGGGACACCCCTTAATCTTTTCCATGCAGTATAGCACTGATACATGGAACCTCGGTTTAACAGTCTCTTCCAAAAGACAGTAACTTAGTGGAGGAGTGGGTTATTCGAACTCACGACTTCTGGATTACCAGTCCAGTGCGTTAACGCTGGACCACTGATCCAGGAAGTAGCCATCAAGTGGAATCAATATATGTGGCAAACACTTGTTTTCAAATTGGTGTTAAATAAATAATTTTAAACTATTTGACAGTCGAAATTATTAATCTGCTGTATTGTCTTTTAAACCTTGTTTAATTTCAAACCAAGCTGCGTTGCTCTGACAAAGTGAAAACATACACACATCTAAGGATTTAGGCCTGAGGTCTCTTAAGGATACTCGGGCCATACTCGTACTACAGGCTGAAGTATATATAAGTCGTCTACATTACTGAAATATTTGCACGCAAGACAGAAAGATATCTAAAAAGAAAGAAAAAAAACGTATGGCCTTTTATCTCTTTCTACCGAGTTTCACCTGGCATAACTTACTAAAGATCTCATAATTGCCTTACCCTGTTTATTGTGCTTAGAAGAAAACAATGACATTCAAATCCACAATCTAGGGGGAAACGATCTAACTTAGAACACCCTGTCTCTCGTAATTTCAAAAACCTTAATTTAAAAAAAAAAAAAAAGACTTTTTAAAGCTTGCAATATTGTTTGATTGCATTGCATATACAATACCGTGCAATCGATGAAAAGATTGGTTGCACAGCTATAAACATGTTTTGTACCATTGTCTACCACCTTACAGTACCATGTTTGGCTAAAAAATTGCCAAAGTTCATTTGGCAACAGCTCATTGACTTGAAGTCAGTTATAAGTCTTGACCGAAAATGGTCACAGTATTTGTAAATATGTAAATTGTATTTAAATTGTATATAAATTGAAAATTGTATCATACCATATAAGGCCAAATTTTTGAAATACAGCTAAATGATTTGGTTACATTTTAACAGCATGGTAGATAAAGGGAGACAAATGTGCATAAGTAATACAAATATAGAGAACTGAGTTGAGTCCCTTAGTATCATAATTGTGGTCCACCTATTCATTTGAGTTTACTTATCGACGAACCGGTTGCCCATATGACCGATGCTTCCTGTATAGTTTTATTCTAGGTCGTGGGGGATAGTGCAAAATACAGAAAGGATCCCCTTGTAAAGAAATCCCTGGTTCTTTTCAATGCTTAGTGTTTACATTGATACAAGGGACCTCGGTTTAATTACCCTTCCAAAAGACAATAATGTTAGTGGAAGAACGGGGGTCGAACTCGAGACCCCTGAATAATAGCTCCAGCGCGTTATCACTAGACCACTGGCCTGCCCTTAAAGGTGGTGGGGGAAAATGCCTTAATTAATAGTAAAATCAAGATGGACTTCTTCTTAGTTCTTCGCGACAACTAGCAGTTTCATTTTGGTGTGATCAGGGTCTCTCAAATAGCTATTTGAAAGACTCTGGTGTGATTAACAATATCCACACAAGCAGGATACTGATCAACAAATCGTCGCTAAAATAGTCTAAATAATACTTCTTGGTGTGGTTACCATATTTATAATGTCAGGTGAATGGTCCCTAAATAAAGGCATCATTCAATCGTCATTTCTATGTGTTCGCTTTATCAAAGATGTGATTAAGAAAATGATATATGTAGCTTTTTGTCCTGTGAAATAGGATCATACATTCTATAATTCTAAACATGTTTTACACAAAAAAGAAATGAATCAAAGTAAAATTGATAAAAACAAGTAACGCAATTCATTGAGAGAGTTAAATCTAACAAAGAAGATGGTCTATGTAACATTTGAGTTACTTCCCTTTGAATGCTTTTCGAACAGTTCTTGAAGAAATCATTTGTATTGGCCATTTCAAAAAGAACTGTATTTCATGAGGATATCTTATGTTACGCATCCCTTAGATATATCGAACAGGTATTGTTATAGTGTTAAACAGTTTTAGAAAAAGAAAAAAAACTTATGGTCGCTTTATATACTTCTTTGGCTTGACTATAATTTCGACCAAATGCCAAGATTAGCGTTATAAAAATGCTTGAAATGGTTTTTAAGACAGCCTGTTTTCCAAGCAATTTACAGTATTACAGATGACAGTATTAGTATTGTTATAGATAAAATGTCTCAGTGATAACATTTTACTGGACTTAATCATGATTTGTCGAAGCAATTATACAAAGACCTCGCCTAGTTTCTCTTTAAACAAACATTTAACCCATCGGGGTTTCACAGAAGTACCACACCTCAATGTACTTTATTCTTTTTCCGATCAAACAATAAGTTTGACTGTCCTTACACGTTGATAAGTATCTCGACCAGCGAAAGTCAGAAATCTTTGATAATTTCTTTAAAAAGAGATCAAATGGAATAGATTGAAATTCAGAATCGATGAAAGCGCTCAAATCAAAGCCACCGCCGTGAAGTATGACAACTGTAACAAAGTGAAACAGAGATTATGAAGTGTTTTTGAACGTTTGATCTTCAGATAACGTGTAAAACAAGAGTAGTATATCTATCGATATATCACAGATTATTTCTTGAGACATCTTGCCATTTTTCTTGATATCACTGTTTTTCAAAAATCGTTATGTACCCCCACCCCCACCTCCCCACGGATAATTTATTTCCACCAATACTTATATACGTACATATAAAATGGCCATATTTTTTGAGGTTTATCTTTTTCATATACAAGCATTGTGTGTGAACTAAATTCATGTCTTTTGGCAACATCTGTTGACCTTCTTTGTAGACTGAACGATTCCATTCATTCAGCAGTTACTTACCTTTCAGTACAAGCATTAAGGGGTTTGGGGTCGCACTCCATAGGATGCCTTAACCGTTGTGCTGTTGCAAAAAAAATCTTAGGAATGAAGAAGTATGTATCTTAGAAAATAAATGGTCATTTACTTAAACGCGGGCTTTAGAAGTTAACAACATTTTCTAAGAATACGACTTGTAAGCCAAAATAACTGCATTAATTACGCTAGTCTGGTTCCCGGCGTTTACTCAATGATAACGCCTTTTTCAATCGCGCGGTTTCAAACGAAGGGAGGCAACTGCATCAGAACTGCACAAGTTTTAAATCAGCATTGTCTTTCTTATGAAAGTATTACTTTACCTTTTTTTTCTTGGCCTATTTCTTTCCCTAGATTACGTATAAACGGGGCTTTAGTTAACAGCGATTAACCATAAGTGGCGGAAGCAATATTGGTACGTTGTGAACAATTTTACACTTTCCATGTTTTACCCATAATTAATTCCTGATCTTTGACAAAGCACACAGAAGTTGGGATCCTTGATTATTATTCAAGCAAGACATACGACCTTGAAAAATAGTGTAAAACGAAGAGGAATGAATATAAAATGTTTTTGACATTTTTCATATCCAAATTTTCATTTGTATACCAGAGAAGGAAACAAAAGTCTTGTGTTCAAAGCACATATATATATATATATATGTGTATGTATAGGAGCAGCTTATATGAATCCGGATGAATCCGGATGGTTCAGCGGTCCAGTGGTCTGGAATGAAATGCTCTCTGTATACACTGAATCTTGCACTATCCCCACAACCTAAAATTAACTTAGCTGGGGGCTTCAATTGCAAGGGTTAACGGTACCGACGACATATGAACTCATAGGTTAGCTGAATCCAAGCGCAGTTTAGGCTGAATTAGCTAAGTGTATGTGTCCCATTTTGAAAACCAAATCAAAAGTATTTTGGGTTCTACAAGAACCGCTGGCTTCATTTCTGTGCCAAGCTAAATACACTTTTAAGCGAGAATGATCACTCAACGGGGTCCAAACATATAGTAGCCAGATGGCACGTGCGGGTCCATATTTAAACCTAATCATCATCATCATCATCATCATCATCATCATCATTATTTAGTTCAATTCTTCACGTTGTGTTGGATCTCTTATAATTGTGATATATTTAGTTTTTGATACTCCTTAAACATTGTTTTTGACAGACCATATAGAAATTAAATGAATGAATGAATAAAGTGTTTAATAAGGGTCCGTCCGTACCATCAGGATACTTTATGTGTGGACCCCGGAGACTGATCCTTCTCTCCAATAAAGAAAAATGAAATGCTTTGATTGCCAAAAAGATCAAATTTTGAAAATCATGACAAGAGATTGCCATGGAAAATTTTAAGATTCCAAAACAGTTCAATTTTAGTTATATAAATATGACCCAAGCAGCATGGCTAATTCAGCCAAAAGTGTGCTAGAGTCAGCAGATGTACCTGGAATGGAAGTTAATTAGTAGTATGAACATCAACTAAAAGAAATTTATGTAATAAAGTAGCTTGAAGAAAAAAAATAATATAGAATTTAAATGAATTAAACTTTATTTTTCACCCACGTTCATTTTTTTTTTTTGACAATACACAATGCACTGCAATTTGAGATTACTTGTGATTTACTGAAATTTCATATTGTTCATAAATTCCAGTGCAGTACTGATTTCAGATATATCTTTCCCTGGGTGACATGTCTCTTTATAAACAATACTTCTTCTGACGTGTAAAATACAGAGTCAGTGATGATGTCATCTCTCTTACAAGTTGACACTTTTATACCTGACCATGTAACATCCTCAGCATCCGTCGGGTGTCAAGATCCTTTGCAATATCTTGAAAAGAAAAATATTGCTAATTTTACAAGGAAAAAAATGACAAAAAGAAAGGAAAAGAAACAGGCAAAATGTAATTAAATAATATTTTAATGCACTTTTTTCTTTTCTTCAAATAAAATCCTAAATGAAATAAATTCCATGACCTACGAGTATTTAAACACAGAAGAATATCAGTTTTTATCCCAATTAAAAATCCTTCTTTCTTTCTGGTGAAATTTTACACTGACTCTGTATTTCTTTATCTGTATTCTTTATTTTATTTAAAAAATGATTAATTAGAATAGAATAGAACAATACGTTGATCAAACTTTTCTCTGTCTTCCTTTTTGTTCCTTTAAATAATTATTTCTTTTTTGTTGCTGTTGTAGATTTACATTTTTTTTTTATTTTTATTTATTTATTATTTTTATTTTTTTTAGATGGAAGGGTGGGTGGATGGCCTTACTGGCAAGACATAAAATTGTCAAATTTGATTTCGACAGCAATAAATTAATCAATAACCAGTGAGAGTGAACGAGAGGTTGCACGTGACTCTTGGACTGAAAGGTGACTTTTTACCTGTCAAAACAGCACGTGTGCACTTACATAATTAACAAGGAGATGCTAAGTTTTTCACCTCAGCTCAAGTGACGGGTCGATACTCGGTACACTGAAGGAAAACAAAAATTGGCTATGTTCAGCCGGCATAAACAGATTTATAGATGTAAATGGTAAACACATCACTTAGAAGAAGAAGAAAATCTTCGTGAAAAGATGCTTAATCAAAAAGTTCCATAGCCTTTGCCTGGAAAAAAGGTGACTAGTTTAAAAAAAAAACTGGTAAATTATACTCAACGGTGCCATGCAGCACGACTGAATGCATTTCAATTTCATTTTATTTTTAAACGTTGATTTAGTATATAAAAGTCGTAATAATACTGAAGTATCCTTTTTCAACATAAAAATAACACATACAATTCATTCTAACATCCGCATTAAACATAACCGTTCCAAACATTAAAGACATTTTAAATCTGCCAAGACAATGCAGAATTCTTAAAAAAAAAATAAAACCTATAAATGGAAAGAAATCTAGTCATTTTCAGTCTAATAAATTCGAACAGTTACTGTACTGGTAACAGGGGCGCTACGAGGGGGGTGGGGGGGGGGGGGGGGTTATTGTAAAGATTAAATAAAAGCAAAAACTTTCAAATCGAGGGGATCCATGCAAAACTATTGTTCTCCATCAATTCTATGTGTAGTTATAATAGTTTTGCACTTAACACTCGAAATGGAAGATGCAACCTTCGATACAGTTTTCTCCTTGTATTTAGACACTATCTGAAGATCAAACGTTGAAACAAACTTCATAATCTTGGACACACTTTGTTACAATTGTCATACTTCACGGCGGTGGCTTTGATTTGAGCACTTTCATCGATTCTATATTTCAATTAATGCCATTTGATCTTTCTTGATCATCAAAGATTTCTGAATATTGCTGGTCGAGATACTTATCACATCTTGTACAGACAGTCAAACATACTGTTTGATACTGTTTGATCGGAAGAACAGTCAGGTGCCGTTTAGGTGTTGTACTTTTGGGACAGACCTTTGATTAAAATATCTTTATTTTTTACATCTATGTTTATTCAATCTAAAACGTTAAACTGCATACCGACTCTTTCCGGTCAGTTTTAATGACTTTAGAGCTTCTGAAAAGCCACTGCGTTTGCTGCCAGACTTTTATAATTTGAAGAAGCCTCTTTTTTTCAACAACTGTATCGTAAAATGTATCAAGAACACAAATATATTTATTGTCCGTGTATCAAATTTACTCTCTCCTGATCATTTTATGTCTTTTCTGTTTTTGTTTATAAGTTTCCAAGCTCTTCTGAACATGCCTACTTAAAATTCTACACGCTGACACTCATTTTTCAGACCAGCAAAAAACAAAACCTGACAATGATTTCAGGTGAAGGCATTTTCCTGTAGATGGTCTAGGAGACGGATTCATTTCTTCATTTGGTTTAGTAAACTAAACACCGTCTCCAGTCACACGAATACACTAGGGTAAAAAAATACTAATCACGGGTTGTCATAAAAATAAAATAAATTGATCTACAGTTTCCGTGTACATGTTTTGTAAGATTAAGGAGATCTTCCGGCTTCTTTTTTTTAGCCTTACAAAATTAGCCAGTGCTTAGCTAATGTCGACCCAAAACTGAGACCTAGTTGTTTTTCTTTTAAATCGGTGAAATTATTTACTTCCTTTACTGTATGACAATATGGTATGATTTCTTCTCGTTTTATTTTTTCTTTCACTAAGAAAAACTATCCGAAATATTAAAATAAAAAGATGCACAGAAATGCATATGCTTTGATAACTTGTTAATTTTAAAGGCACATTTAGCCCCAAAAAGCTACTATTATTTATCTCTCAAAAGCTTTTTATTGTACTGTTACAATTTCCAAAATGGTACTCATTAGCCATTTAGTTGAACCATGTTTGGTTTCTTTTGCTTTTTGGCCACTAATAAAGCTATAGTGAATAAGTATTTTTTTTTATGGATGTCAAAATACAACTTTGTTTACATTTTGCTACTTTTATAACAAATAATTTCATATTCAACGCAACTATCTTCATCTAATAAGCATCTAACATGCTCTAAATCCATTATTAAAATATTGTAAAAGATATTTTTGCCTTTTCTTGAGAGGAAAAATTGTAGTCATTTCTGAGGTTTAATGGGCCTTTACAGATGTAATTTTTTTTACTCTTATTTCAGGTGATTGCAATGTAGCGCACTTCACAAACTCTGAGTGGAAAAAAAGCAAGGATAAACCACAACATCCATTTAAAAGATCATGCAAAGTTCTGGAAAAGTACCAAAACTTATTTTAATGCAGCGTTCAGTTTGTTTGTGCAGAGGACAGAAATGAACACACAAGGCGACTGTGCTTGGTACAGTTTATTTGTTTATTTAAGTCTCATCTATGCACACATATATACAATACAATTTAAAATCATATAACAAGACAAGAGCATGGCCAATCTAATTAATATTTACAGGAGACTGTATAAGAAAAAAAATATTGATTAAAATATAAGAACAAATTTAGTCAATTTGCATTACAATCTTACACAGTATCAGTGGGAAGAACATTATTTTTCATTTATTAACATTTTTACATTTCTAAAAAGTAGGTATTTTAAGACCTGCAATAAGATTGATAATATAAGAACTAAAATGCGAAATACTGGCACTAATGTGCACATTTAAAAAAAAGGTTTAAGACATCTATTATCAACCCTGATCAGATCAGAGCTGAACTGATTAGCAGTGATTATCTACCATGATCTAAGAAATATAATCAATTGCTAAAACATCAAGAGCATTATGTACATAAAAAAGAAAGTCTACTGTTTAAAAAAAAAAAAACATGAATCATACTGATTGCAACCATGTCAATGATACAGAGATTCAAAACGTGTTAAGAGTATGTCATAGCAGGTTTTGGTATGGGTTCCTTGAATAAAGCGGCGCTGTCGAAATATTTGAGCAAATAAACAAATACAATAAAAGTTTTTATGACCCAATATGGTAAATAGGACATGCGTAAGCGTTCATAACATTTGCTGAATCTATCAGTCGCGAGGAGAATATATCAAATAAGTTGCTTTGATTAAATATCTTTGAAGGTCTAGAAATTCGACAAACTCTGCACTTTTTATTTTGAAGATAAACGATTCAGCAGAATAAATTCTAAGACAATTTTAAGCCTATCGAGTCTGTGCAGAAGGTGAAGAACTAACTAGTTTATGAGTTTGTCTTGTTTTGAGCAATTGTTTCAGTATGAAAATTCATCTAATTTTGTTCCGGAAAAAAATGTTATGGGATATTAATCAAGTTAGATTAAAAATAATAGTTAAAGTTAAGTGTATTCCACATCTTTTTTCTTTCGGTGAAATGTCGCACACAATATGGAGCAGTGATAGACACGGCCATAGATTTGAATTACAAGAAAAGTTCAAAACCCAAATGATATACACTGAGCATGTAAATGAACCAGGAGTGTTTTTGGAATTGAATCCTTTCTGTATCTTGCACTATCCCTTACAATCTTAAGTAACTAAACACTTCATGGGGCGTCGGACAGAATGGGCATTTGGTACTGACAATAAATAAAGTGAAATAGTCAAGCTTCACCTATTCAGCTTTTCTATTTCAAATAGCGCAAGCCTTGTGTAAACCATTTTAGTCTGAAAAAATCACTCCCCCCCCCCCCCCCCCCAACCCCCACACCGCCCCCGCTATCAATTTCAAAGTGATGATAATTATAATTTATTATCATTACTTATTTGGATCGTGACTTGACCATTTGAAAGTTTTTATTTTTATATCAGCGCTTGTTGAAGATTGTTTAGCGTATACTAAAAACAGCTGAAACTCATCTTGGTCAAGTTAAATAACATGAAGAAAGAAAGAAAGAAAGAAAGAAACAATGAAAGAAAGAAAGAAAGAAAGAAAGAAAGAAAGAAAATTTGTATTTTACAATTTTACTAATATACATGTAAAAGCAGTAAATGACATATGTAAGTCTTTGATGTTCAGATCATCCTGCGATCATCATTAATTTTCACTAGACCAAATATGAGACTGGTCACTTCAAACGCATGTTTTAACAAGATTGTGAAATTTTAACATTATCTGACGTTGTAATCATGAAAACATAACACCGAAATCTGTTGAATTCCTTGTTTGTTTTCACTGATTTCTGATCTAAGTACAGATTTAAAATCTGATAACCATCAGACAAACATCGAAAAAAAAAGTAACATCTTAATATTGATATCATTAATTTCCTGAATAATAAAAAACTAAACTGAAACTAAAAAAACAACAAAAAGAACCATTAAAAAAAAAAAAAAAAAAAAAAACATTTAAACAATGATTTTAAAATCTGTCGATATATGTGGGGCAAATGAACTACTGGAAAACATTCAGTAAGGTTTAATGGTCATGTTTTTATAAAAGTTATAACCTGGTTTAATAAGTAAAAGAAAAGAAATTGTCGCTGCTGTTGCTGCTTAAGTAACTGGTACCAAATTATTTTCTAGTATATACAAGTCCCAACAACAACAACACAAAAAAACACACACACACACTCGCAAAACAAAGGTATAACGTGACGATTTTATTCATTTAAATCATTTTTATAACAAGAAACCATTTTTGTTTATTTGCTTAAGTACTTGTATCAATTTTGGGTGAACAAATTATAGACTACCCGTATACCTATAGATTCTGGCATAGTTTATACGTAGTTAAAAAAAGTCCATTCAGCATTGATATGAAGATGTACAAGATATGTACAGCAAACAGTTAAATCTGTAATTTTGATTATTTTTTATTATAGTATTAATCATAATAGCATTTTCACTAGTTACATCAAAGTTAAAGTAAACGAAACATGAAAATATGCTAATTCTCAGCACTACAATACTACTTAGGACCAGAAATGTATGTCATTATACATTTCGATATAAATCATCATGAAAAGCTATTTGACTTTTTATTTTCTGTAATTCATTTGGTGTGTGTAAAAATGTTTATTATAATGAAATATCTCTCAGTATGTAAGAGCCTGAAATAAATTGAAGAAAAATAGGCCACATGGAAAACGATGAAAATGTAATGAAAATACAATATTTTTTCAGACTCACAAAAAAAACAAAACAAAAAATATTAAAAAATTGCGGAATACATTTCAAAGATTTGTGTTTTATGGAATATTGCTAAAGCAGTGCTAGATGTCACCTGTCATGTGCAATACACGGCCAGGTCCAGCAACATCCTGTGCAATATGACAGAATTATTGCGATGCTAATTAACTTGACCTCTGCAAGGTGTCAATAGAGTGTCAACCAATAAGATAACAGTATCTGTACCACGTGAACGTAACGTAGGTAAATAGGCGGAGCGCGCTTATACTGGGTACGTACATTATCATGAATATTGATTAGCTCGTTTCTTATCAGTTTTTAGGGCCCCGCCTTAATTTATGCTCCAAAAACGTAATAAAACCCTAGATATTTCTTCTTTCATCAGTATTGACAAATAATTCGACAAATGTAAACTATTTTATGGACTTATTTACTGGATCATCAAAGAGAACTATATTTCATTTTTGGAGTAGACTTTTTACACTGTAAAATTTTTACAGTAGTGCTGTATAATTTGAAATAATTTGCATTTTATTGAAGTGTTGTACTAATCACCATAAACAGTGTAAATAAACATATATTTTTAGTGTGATACATATTCTATTGTGGTTTGTGACTATTAGAAAACAGCAGACATGTCTACCATGGTAATGTGCCCAGACCAGCCTCCGACTTCAGGAATGTTTCAGCGTTACCCATCACCACCTGCAAACTACCCGTTTAGTGGTTTTGGCTACAACGCTCCTGGCACACAGCATCCACAAGATTTCAACCAGTACCAAGTACCTGAACATGGAGTACAGCAAGCTTGGTATAATGCCATGTATGGGACTCGCACCGACGACTGGACATATGGGCCCACGGCCTCTGGGACGATGACCAGTACGCCAACTGGTATGGGTGCCTACTCTTATCGTTCTGCCCAGATGGGTGTTGACTACAGTCAGTCTCAGGGACAGGTGACAGCAGACTCTCCGTGCGACACGAGCTCCTCAAGTTCGTCCTCGGGGTCCCCAGTCCAACAAACAGCTCCGACCCCCATACGACTGGATGAAGAAAGCAAGCTACCAGTCAGCCCCTGTGTCAGGTAAACACATGTTTCCTTACATTTTATTTAAGCATTATCGCCTTGTCATCACCCGTGTAATGACTTAGGACCCTTTTATATTTTGTATATATAAGAAAAGAAGAATATAGAGAAACTGTTCACTGTTGAAACTCTTCAACTATGGGTCTTTTCCCTTGGCGAAAAGATGATAGTTGATAACGCCGTCACTTTAGAGAAAGGTAAAAATATGAATACAAACCTATTCTGGTATAAGTGGCTGAATAAATATATACCGTAAATAGTTTTCATAAATGAGATATGCCTGCCATTTCTTCATATACTGGTGCAGTGTACGAAAGAGAAATTGAAGATTTTTTTTTTGGTTCAGTTTGAATAAATTCCATTTCTGTCACCTGAGTAAATATAGTTATTCTTCGTAAAGAAAAGACCAAATCATGTGGTTATATTAAGAAAAGTCAAATGGCTTTCTACTGTATTACATAGAAAACTCATGAATATTATGACTAGGGTTTCTTAATGTGGACATAGTTCTTCGTTTGGTAGTCTGCTTCTCGAGTATTTCTCTCATTACTTACGGTTTATATGTTTATTTTATCAAAGACCTTAAAAACCCTGGAATTTTAGGTCTTGATTTTATCAACCAGTTTTATGAAGCATCCATTATTTATACTGGTTGACTTTCTATGGTGACTCATAGGCCCGTTAGGTCGAGTGATTGAGATGTATGTGTCTATTTGTACAATTTGTTTTTAGCTTCTTTACACAATTCTCACTACAATAAAAGATTATCCTATCTTATATATGCTTTGATAATAAAAATGAGCTAAAATATAAGGGATACATGAATGTGCACGTCTAAAGAAAAAGGGTTGGGTTTCATATGTTATAACTTAATGCAAGAATTACGTTGCAACTTTCTAAATCTTGTAAGTTCTTTGATCCGACAAACATATTGAATTAAGCTCGTTTCATGTTAGAGAGACTTTGTGTAGTTTGGATGCGGACATAATCTCAAAACCAATTATCTAATGCGTAAATAAAATAATATTAGATATTTGTCACATTAAAAACAAAAAAGCGGATATTTATTCTGATGTATGTGATTGCACTTTCATCAATGTCTTTGTTGTATAGTATTCATTTATGCCAAAGATAATAATAACCAGAATGAATATACAGATTAGTGTATATGTATTATTTTCTAAGCCAATTTGATTGTATTTGAACATAATCTATGACTAAAAGCTAACAAGTTCAACTTTAAAATCTGTTATTCACCAACCGATGGTACAGACTTGTTTAGGCCGAGTCCGATCTTAGTCAGCTTAAAACCTGTCGTCACTCTGGAGCCAATATGAACTGGAGTGAAAGCAAATGAGTGTTTATTTTGTTACAGCGACAAAAATTCTTTCATAATTTTTACTTTAAAAATAAGTTCTAATTTCCTGCCTTCTTTTATTTAAGTTAGCCCATCTTTTCTATCTTGTTTATAAAGACTTATGCAAGATTAGCCAAATCTCTTCAAGATCAAAAGTTAATCAAGTCTATAGATTCATCACACAAAGCAGTAATTTATTTTCTATCTACATTTCAATCGGTTGAAATCGACCGCACCGCGAATGACCGATTACTCGGATAATACATAAAATTGGATACAAAATTGCGTGAACTTTTACAAAAATTATAAATAGACCTATCACCTATGGTTAAATGACCACATATGCCTGGGCGAGAAAATTGGTGAAAATTAAATGGGAACTGAAAAGAAATCGCCCATTGTGTAAACTAATATTATGTAAGGTAGATATCGGAAGGTGTTTCTTCACAGAACCATGTAAGAAAAACTTTCAATTAAGTTTAATTGACAATGGTATAATACTTTAATGTCTGACCGACACACGCTTTCTATTCTAATTATTCCATAGTGCTAAACTTGTGGTATTTCACCTTTTTACTATTTGAAAAGAATTCTAATTTTTACAGTTACAGTGCAAAAAAGAGAGAAAAGTTCCGTAAAGTATTTTTGTTTTCAAGGAGAAAAAAAACTTACTTTTAATCTTATTTCTATTTCAAGATGATCCCTTTTATCTGCCTGCTGTGTTTTCTTATGAAGAATATTTAAAAGGTTTTTCAATCAGTACAATATAGCCAAGATTCAGTTGAAGATTTTTTTAGTCAGTATAAATGATGACTCTTTAGGTAATTAAAAAAAACTTTTAAGAAAAGGGTTCATTTAAAAAGACAGAGGACTATGTTTATGGATGTTAGCAATACATTTTGGTGCACAGAAGTTAATTCAAAGTCCGCATTTGAACTATTGCCTACCTGTGAAAATGCTCGCATATCACGTGCTGTGCATACATTATTAATCATAATTCACATGGGCTTTCAGGAAGAAAGCAACTGAACATGTTAACCTTAGGTATTGATTGTATGAAAACTTTTGTTAGTTTTAAAAGATTGTTTTAAAACAATTGATATAAAATTGATATAAAATTACCATTTACAGAGGTCGTTTACAAGTTACCATTTTTCCGAACATTGTGAAGTAACATTATTTTTACCAGTAATCGTTATAAAACGAATTGTGTATTCTACTATAATATTTTGCACATATTTTTGATGTCAGAATACTGGAAACAATATATATAAAGACTTAAGATAGACTTACAAACGCTTGGTACACAATTTGTAATGTTCTTACAGAAAGGTTATAATTTATTTTGCTGTTAGTCAGTAAACAATGACCATTGTTAACCTTTCGCCGGTGTTACATTTAGCTTTTAAATGTGAATTGTGTAACTAATGACTTTGGAGGAGATCGTTGAAACCCGTGAAACGGAACTAATTCACGTTCCGCCTACAAACTTATGAACTTTCCTAATGTAACGCTCGCAGACTTTCGGTTAATCCATCGATATTTTTTGTAACCACCATTTCAACATTAATAAAAAGAATGAAAAAGAAATAAACACACTTTCAGATTACATTTCATGGACAGAAATTGAATAAAAATTGTTTCCTTGAAAAAAATATAGGAAGTTACTATTGACATTAAACTCTAAATCTCTGTCGACAAAAAGTCCTTTTAATGATTTGAAACAGAAAGTATCCAGTACAGTTCACAAAGAGACTGGTTTTCAACTTACTTCAAAAACGTTATATCGAACTTCAAACATATATTTTCATTTAATAACCTTGAAGAGTGAAAGAGAAGTCGATTTTTAAGTTACTAACTTATTTCTTTAAAACGGAATCATTTTCAGATCAAAGAAGTATTGTCTTTGCATTTGAACAGATTTATTTCAGTCTTAATTCAGTTATTATGTAACTAATAAAACAGATTATTTTCCTGCTGTGAACTCTTCTGGTTCATGTAGGGACCACCTTAGCCCCAGACGTTAGCGGTAACTTTGATATATGATGGCTGACCCCTAGGGTTTTACGGCTCCTTACCAATAATGACCATAACGGTTAGTTACAAAGGGAGTCTGTTTCATGTAACCAAAGACTCAAAATAGGTCCAAGATGTAAAGAAACACGTGTTGTATGCGTTTGAAGAATTTTGTATCAATGTAATTATTCTGATATTAGATAATTGCTAATTACGTAAAATCACTTTTTTATTGCATGTACTACTCAGGCCGTAAAGTACCCTGTAATTTACGGTATAATCTAGTTTAAGTATAGTTGATGGCTATTTTGAATGCGGTACTGCACAAAAAGAAATTTAGTAATTTATTCATTTCCCTAAAACTCGCCTTCCATTTCTTATGTTACCACATAATTTAAAACAGTCGTAAACTGTCCTTTTGTTTGATCGGTTATTACGATACCCACTCATTCGTGTGCCTTTCTTTTTGTTTTTAAAGTAATCTTTTGTCTAATTCTTGCGTGTTGTATCTACTGCATTTGGGCTCATTTGCGCGTCTGCTTTTGCAATCAAATATTTTCCGTTTTTAAAGTAAATATACATAAATGATAACTTGAGCAAATCTTGAGATAAAAGGTCTTCGATTAAGTGCTCAAAAGTCCACTGACTTTGAAAGATTTAATTAAATAAAATTATCTTTTTGAAGTGTGAATCCAAGGCTTTGAAATGCTCGAGATAGAATCGAGAATAGCGTTGCGATAACGTGTTTGTCCGACGTTAAGCATAATACCAAAAATAGCAGGACGCGTAAACATTTTCGAAAGTTACATTTTCATTATGATTTATGTAACTTTGATGAGATTTTCAACATTATGTTATATTATTTTGACATTTTCTGAGGGCAGACGATAAAAATTCCACCCCGATCATGCCGGGATTTGTAAGGGTATCGCTAAACGCTTGTTGCTATGAAATAGGAAGGAGTTAGATAAATACATGCTTGATAAAACGTCGTGAAATAGATCCTAATTTCCCATTAAGATGATCGAACTCGATTGCCTATCAATAAAAAGTGATAATAACTCCAAAAACAAACAAATATTTAATTTTGTTCGGGTTATAAAAGTAAGTCTTCCAAAAAGTTTCTGAAAAAACCTTATGTCCGAGTGATTTCATTTCTTGCATAGGAGAAAGGATTGAATGAAACTGATAATGTAAAAAATAGTAAAATAAAGATGAAAATAACTAAAAATCATGGGACATAGTTGAAAGAGCGAATTTTTCCAAATGATTGATTGACTTCCGGTCAGCTGATGTAAACAATTTCTTACGCCATGTTATTCCCCTTGTTTATTTCTGGCCACTGATGATTTTTTTTCCCATCGAAGCTGTTACGTTATTAAGGAAGGTCCGTTACAATCCCAGATAGAAACACAATAGAAAACACAAATCGAACATAGATGAAAGAAAAGATCAAAGAAAATACCGATATGAAAACTTTGACTTGGGTGTTCCTAAAGTTGCCCCATTAATTTGTAATTTCGTGGTACAGGGATTTAAGTTGGCGAGCCAAGAAAACAATCCACTAAAACTAGCGTTTGTTTAAAAAATTAGATTTTATAAGAGTGCATCCCCTATTGACAGTAAGAAGCAAATACGAAATATTTTTGTTTTCTCTTTCTATAGCAATAAGAACTAAATATTTTCGTTACATTTTTATTTCTCAAAATAAGTCTTTCCATAACAATGAAGTGACTGAATGATATTTTCATTACTTCACGAAAGTGACAGGTCGGCGCGTGACCACAGGACACTAATAACAATGGCGGTCCGATTCTCATTTACACCTTCATTTTACTTACATAATTTAGCATTACCTAAGGTCTATTGAGAGCAATAAAGGACTTACAAAGGTTGAAAGAGCGTCCGCTTACTCGAAAGAAATTTCACGTTAAGTGTAATGCTATAATTCTTTTATGTATCGGTTATGTAGCTTGTAAGATTAACACATACGTGAGAATTGAAAAAAGAGACCCACCATGTAACGAATTACGTGAACAACAATCTTGGTAATTTTGCATTGAAAACAAAAATGAAATTGAATGAATGAATGAATGAATGAATGAATGAATGATAATGAATGAATGAATGAATGAAACATAGTAGGTTCAGGAAGAGATATCCTCCTTAGGGAATAATCAGAATGTCTGCATTCAAACCACAGATATGACGGAAAAGTACTGGTCAAGAGTTAAGGTTGTACTTCTTGAAAACTTGCTTGCATAGAAATGTCCATATATGTGTGCAACCTGTCCGCCAAAATACTGCATAATTTATGGAAACAAAGCGAATTATGAGAATGATCATTTAGAAAATTGAGATAATGAACGAATCATTTTTATTGTTTTACGACATTTATTATGATCATTTCATGATTTATTATTTATGTGTGAAAATTATGGACTTAAAAATAACAAAAAAAGTCTGCTATTTATTATTTACAGGTCAAATAATAATAAAAATAAAGATGATAATAATAATAATAAATAAAGAATGAAAGAATGAATAAATGAATGAATGTATCAATTATGATAAGAAATGATTTCGTGTTAAAATAACTTATATACGTTCAACTGTGCATGTTATCTAGATAACTTCTTAATTTTCAAAGCAAAGTTATTTCATTTTTTCCTCCATTTTTTTTAGGCAAGACGCGGACCAAGGACAAGTACAGGGTTGTGTACAGTGATCACCAGAGACTTGAGCTTGAGAAAGAATTCCACTACAGCCGCTATATCACCATAAGGCGAAAGGCCGAACTTGCCCAGACCCTGCAACTCTCTGAAAGACAGGTACGTTTAAAACCCATCACCGATACCGCAACAAAATATATAGAAAAGATCTGTTAACAACCTTAACTTCCGTAAATAACGGAAACTAATTCATAATGATGATAATAACCAAAATAAAAAATGATCTGGTAACTTTAACACACGTCTTTATTGACGCGTTTTGACAAGAAGATTCGTTTATTAAGAACAGAAGTCTAGCTACAGATATAAAACCTGCTTTAAAAGAGTCTTTCTTTCATTGTATCAAGGCAAAATAGATTTGGCTGAATTTTGTTAGATTCGTCGACGTTAGTTTGAAAGATGTCATTACATTGAATAATGAAGTTTTCAAAATTAATGAAATGTCTCAAATTGAACATTCAATTATCTATTTTACCATTGAAATCAGCCATTAGCGTATTTAACCTCATTTCACGGAAGACACGTCTATCAAGAGAGATGAAGAAAAAAATCAATTCAAGCATTTGGATATTTTGTATCTGTTTCAAAAGAAAACACTCAACAATGGAAAGTCCAAAAAAAAGGTCATCAGGCGTGATAAATCTGTATATCTGAACTAGAATATTTGCGATAATAAAAAAATCGATTAATTCAATCTTACAGGTCAAGATCTGGTTCCAGAATCGCCGAGCAAAGGAGAGAAAACAGAATAAGAAGCGTGAGGAGAACCAGCTCATCAAGGTAGCGTCTGACCTCAATGATCTTACCGACGAGAATAAGCAACATCTGCAGCAACACATGAATATGCAAATGACCCCACATGCTCAGCATCACCTTCAAGTGACGTCACCATCTCCAAAGTCTGTTCACCCCGTCAACCAGTATCCTTACCAACACCAAGGTCACGTGACACACATGTCTCCAGATGGCGCTCTTTCACCACAGAGTCATATGACCCACAACCAATATTCGTCACCAAACCAGCTCACCATTCCGATCTCTCCCGGAAATGATGCACTGGCAACATCAACTTCTGGTACACTGTCCCCAGTCACAGTAAAAACAGACTTAGATGCCAGTGATAATCCTGCCTCCTAGACGAGAAAATGACAATTTATATGTTCTAACTGAAGAACAATTAGAAAGAAATCACGGTGTATTTATTCATTCTTATGTATGTAGTGTACATATATTTACTGTACAGTGACCACAATGTTTTGACTTACTTTAAAATGTCTAGTCTCGGGTGAATGATTTGGACTGAAAATTATTTTTTGGTCTTTACTGTGTTGTCTGATCATTATATGAGTGTCAGTATGTGTCACTAAGTTCTGCCGCTATATTCATTTTCATACGAGTTGTCGAGAGAAATTTCTATTAAATGACTGAATTGCTATCGTTTTATTATGATATTTCTTTTCTATTGTATGTAACTGTTATATTTTTATGAATATTATTTAACATCAAAAAGAAGAATTGTTATATTTCTGTTAACATATGAATTCTGTTTAAAGACGAAAAACAGGAATTGTATCTTTTATCTCCATGAGAAAGTAAATTCGACACTATCTTAAATTGAGAAATATCAGATATTTCTGTTCGTAGAACAGTAGAATTTAAACATTTTATTGTAATAATTTTTAGCCGCTCATTGTTGTCATGTGCTAAATCTATGTCTGATCTCTTAGTATTGTACAGATCGGAGATTGGAAGATTCCGGTAAAAACAATAACCTGTTATAAATATTCATAATCGTCTATATTTTAGATAAAAGTTGTTTATTATCAGTAACGACCGGTTTTGGTTATTTTTGGTTTGTGTGTACAAGTTTCTGTTTTTTTGGTTTTTTTTTCGATTTTCGAAAGAAACTTGTTAAGAATACAAACAAATGAACTACAGTCATCATAACATATCAATAAAACTCTGGGTCTTATTCCGTAAAATGATTTTTCTTTGAAGTCAGGGTATTACTTGCGCCTGTTTAGAAATTTTCCGCGATAATTCTACATTGTTTTATTATTGTGCAAATAATTCAACTAAACAGGCCGCAGACGCTTCCTGCTAAAACTCTTCCCTTGAAAATAAGGTTAGTTAATTTATTAAAAATATGTATGCATTTCTTTAAATTGTATACATATTTCTTAATACAATTGAAAATAACTTAATTTTTTCTAGGGGGAATGCTAGTTTTCTCAAAGAAATTTGATTTTTCAACAACATTTATATAATTGAATAAAATATAAAAAAAATGAATAAAAATACATATTTAAAGTAAATGGAATCAGAATAGTACACGTATATATTTACGTAGAATAATATTTAAAAAAATATTATTTGTTTATGTATTTGTTACTAAGATAAAAATGTTGAAATGAAAATAAAATTCATGTCCAAAGAAAGTGAAACTAACAGTGAAATATAAATATCTTTATTTACTGAAACGATTTCTCAAGGTTATTTCATTATTTCTAACCATAACTTGACTACATTAACACTTTCATATTGTAATATTTTCGTTGTAAGATTTATTATTGTATATACCATATTGTAAATATTGTGACAACTTGTGATCACTTTAGACGTTTATTTTTTCCTGTAAAAAGGGAAACAATTAAAAACTGTTAAACAAACATCGATTTTTGTATGTTTTCAATTTGTTCCACGAAACCACTTAGAAATATTTTCATTCCTGAATATATAAAGTTACCCTTTAATGGTGGCCTCAAGGAAGATGGATCCTAGACCCTGTCTGAGCCAACAAATTATCAAAACGTGTGTTAATTAATATTCTCGCCGTTACGTTATACTCTACCACAAACCCAACGACAAGAGTCAGTCTGCGGAAGGTTCTTGTATGAAATACAATATATCCGCTGTGACGTCAAAATCCATACGAAGTGACGTCATAACGTTGACGTGAACTCACTGCATGCAGAAAGATGTAGTTGTCAGCAGGCAAGCAACTGCACAAATACTAAACCTGTAGTTAGTAGATAATTATCAATTTCAGTTTTGGTCTAACAGGAACCGTTTCATTCAATGTCAAAAAGGTCACTTCATATCAAACGAAAATCTTGGAAATGACAAGTATTTCTGAGTTCATTTATTTATTTTTTATTTTTTTTATTTATTTATTTTTATTTATTTATTTATTTATTTATTTATTTATTTATTTATTTATTTATTTATTTATGTATTAAAAAGGAATAGCCAATCGTTCTATCTGTCTGAATTCATTTAGCGTCAGTACTGTCGGTATTGACCAACGAATCATAAAGAATTAAGTTAAGCTTGGGGAGGGGTGGGAGATAGGATAAGATACATAAAGCATCCCGTTCCAGGGACACTCCTATTTTCTTTACACTGTCAGTGTTTTGCACCGATCCATGGGACGGACGTTTAACTTTCCAATCCTCAAGACAATGAGATAGAATCTATGCTAACGAGCTAGGAGCGGAGAATCAAAATTGGTTCCCCCTGGATAAAAAGTCCTATGCATTACCACTGAACCACCGTATTATGAGCTGAATCAGCACTCTCCAGTAGAAATCCAGGCAGCTCTTCTACATTTAAATAATTGCCCTATCATAAAACGTGAATGTCTGAAGAAACCCATTTATCAACTGATTTGAACGCGCAGTGACAGTCTATTTACTCAGAATAGAATAGAATAGAATAGAATTATTTCGCTGGCATCAAATCATTTCACAGCTGCGTTTTTAGTTGGAAATTCGTCTTTTACATGAATAACAGATTGATTAATCAAGAAATTGAAAACTGAAATTTATTTTCAAAAAATGCACAAAATACGAAAGTTTGAATCCGAATTTAGTATATGTTTGACCGACTATTGACATTTATTAAGACAAGATATAAGTCATACAAGATTTTTCTCGTTCTAATGATACTAGAATCGATAGGTTATACAAAACAAAACAAAAAAAATAATGCAATTACTTATATGATGTCTGTTAGTGAAGCCATTTATAACTTTGTTTTATCACGAGCAAACTATTGAAGGGATAAAACTATGATACCCAAGAATCGTGAAGATACTGCATAGAGATAAAAAAAATTGGAAACAAAATCTAGATCATATCATATATTCTACAATAACATCTGCAAGCTGGCTTTTTTTTTATCTTGGTCAGACTAAACTGTTCCCAGGACTTCAATATTTGATTATGGCGGCTAAACCTTTCCACCTCATGACGATTTATTGCCCTTTATGATTCATTGCACCACTCCAGATATGGTTTATGGGGTTTTAAAAGGGACGTGGATCTTGGATAAGGGCCTCTTGGAGAACTTGGTCAACATGGACGATAAGGAACGAGGGTCTATCCCAAGAAACAAAACATGACGCAGATTTTAAGTCAAATATTGAATAATTATGTAAATTAATTTATCTTCAATGTACGCAAAAGCTGAGATATTAATGAGATACTGAGGACAGCCAGTAAATTTACATTGTTAAAGAAAACATTGTGTATATTAATCTATTGCATACCGTCTATTCTTAAGAAAATAATTAGGCAGTAAGTATGTCTTGACACCTAGTTTGTGTAGACATTAACTTGGTTATAGGTTTAAATAGACGGAACTTTCTGTATAAAACGTGCCATTTTTTTTAAATACAAATTACGAATTACAACGTATGATAAATATATGAGCTGCGAAAAATGAGTATCACAAACAGTGTAATACAAAAAATATAATAAGATATTTTAAAATCTAATATCTTGTAGATATAAGAGTTGATGGTATAATTTATGAAACATGTTTATATTCTTCATAAAAGAAATGAGGGAACAAATTCAGAAAACTATTAAGCAAATCAAATTATTGTCTTTAAAACACAACACAGCAAAACCTTTGCTTTAATTTGTAGAAAAAAATTACATTTTATGACAATGAAATGTTTGAACGATCACAATTTTCCAAATGCAAAATTATTGTTTCTTGAAGTTTAAAATATGTTTTTAAACATTTTTTTTTCATTTCAATTTAAAACAAGATATTTTTTGAAATGTGATTTAAACTTAGAATACATAACATTCTAAGCAAAAACAAAAATATTATCAAGTACAATATATTACAAATCAATGTGAAGAATTTTATTTCCCTAAATTGCCAATATTCATGAATAATTATAATCGAATCTCCAAATAATGGCTGGAAATGAAAACAGTGTAAACAAGGGACTTTCAGTCAGCACAAACGTCCTGTTCTGATATCTGTTCATTTTTATTTAATTGTTTTCATGTTGTTGTTGTTTTTGGTTTGTTTGTTTTTGTTGTTGTTGTTGTTTTTTGGGGGGTGGGGGGGGGGGGGGGTAAAAAAGAAATTTATTAAATAATATAAAAGAGATGTGATGAAATGAGGAACACTTAATATATATTACAGACGGAAGTTAAACTAATACTAGAACGAAGAAAAAGTGGTATCGGCATTTCAAGACAGCAAAGGATAAAATTAGTTGATGTGAACTGATATTAATCTGGTAATCAGACAGATTTTTAGACATATTAAGGTATGACACCACTAATTCAGTTTAAGTTCTCAGTTTTCGTTTCTGTTTTTAACATTTTTGTCCCTAATCTGTCAATATTTTTGCTTAAATCATTTATCTAAACTATTTCTTATAGCATGGAAGCAATTTTATGCTCATATACATTCCGAATAGAATTCATAATAGGATATTGTTTCACATATCCCAATCTGAAAAAAAATGCCTCAGATTTTTTTTTTTTTGTTGTTAATTTTATGGGTAGGTTCACATGAGCAGAAATATCTTAGTTGTTTAAAATACGACGCCCTCTTTTCTTGCTATTTTTCATGAGTAGAGATACAGATTCAACAAGGAATATGCAACCTGCAATAGGTGGTCATGGAAACAGACCAAAACAAACAACGATGTAGTGACTTTAAAGAAAGATGATGTTAAAAGACAAAGAGGCCTTAATCTTTGTTAGGATGTTTATTTAGTTTTCGTATCTTCCTGAGTGATGACAATGTGAAATTGTGAGCATTTAGCGAATAGATATAAGAAACAGAATCAAACCCCTCAAAACCACGCAACAAAACATTGTTGCTCGCAAAATAGTTTCGATCTATCATAGATCTTAAACAGTTTAAGCTTTTTTACAACTTTAAAAATGCTAAAAAATGTCGGTTTTTTTTTGTTTTGTTTGTTTGTTTTTTTCACTAGAGATAACATCCAATTTTTCAGAATGAATAAAGTTCACTTGCAAACCGTTGTTCAAAATTTTCTCGAAGCAAGCATTTAACCACAGTCGCCACATGATTGAAATGGAGCAACAGAAACGAGAAATAATTACGTACATGATATACATTACGTAATGTGATATCATGGTTACACAATAAATCCATCGTTGAACATATGAAAATGAAAATTCCAAAGTATAAAATCCAGAGAAGTCATTGAATAATTTTTGTCATTATTTATATCCAGATCTGAGGAGAAAAAATGATTGAAATAACGAAAAACGGATAAAAGAAAATACATGTATGTTAATCTTGTTCAAAAACTTTTCTTGAAATGCGGTAATGAAAACTCTTTCCACGCCTTTTATGCAGTATTATTTTATTTAGCGACAATAAAAGAATGAAAACGGGTCCTCAACGCCTTAATAAGGTTATTATAAATTTCGCTCCCCCATCATTTCAAAGTATTGCGGGTCTTTAAAACAATTTATGCGTATATGGGTATTTGTAAATTACTGCAAATTACAATAAAATGGCCGACTCAGTGATACATTTTAAACAATTTCTCTTTGTAGTTTATTATCCCGATAAATCAAACGATTTTAAAACACAAGATCATTTGTTTTTATGGTAGCAATATAAAGTCATATAAATATTTAAACAGAACAAAATTGCTTGTTAATTCAATGAGAGCTATACTCTAAAGAAACCAATTCGAACATTTGACTTATTGCTTAAGTATTTTTGTTTTAACTAGTTTTATTGATGAAAAAATATGAATTTCTTGCTGTTGTTGATATTTCAATGTTGTTTCAAAACGTCATAAAAAGTTCTGCAACACTGATGACCCTATAAAGATATAAATGATGGTGATAATGATAATGAATGCATTAAAGTTTTATGACCAAGACAGATAACTTTTGTCTTTTTATTGCACGCGACGAAACACGTGTATTCATCTTTTATAACATCTACGGCTTAATTCTGTTTTCAAACGCTGTAACATAACAGTACCCTTTATTCTAGAATCAGACAGGTTCATACATTTTTCATTATTCTTATGTTATAAAAGCAAACAAAAATAATCGAAGAGACACGCTACAGCCATTTTGCACTTTACTGTTGAGAGACTTTACGACGTCATTAATGGGTTAAGTCACATGACCACCCGCTGGGTATGAAACGATCCCCCGTCGGCATGACATATCAAGTATGAGTGAGACGTTCAAAACACTCGAAACCCAGAACATCTTCCTCTGTAGACACTTCATGCATCTATTTATTGCCTCTTAAGTCGACCTGACTTACAGTTCTGTTCGAAACTGACTAATTTATGGACGGAATAAAATTTATTGAGTTTACACAAGCAATTTCGGTTCGTTTGAGGACCCTACGGTATTTACTTTTGGGCACTTGAAATTAGTATAGAATAAAACAGGACATATGTCGCATGGTAGAGCCGACCAATCGTTTTTTCCCTCGTGACTGCCAACATGTTTTAGTCTTTCAAGACAATATGTACACTGCATTTTATCTGACAAAGGTTAAAAACTGGATACAATCTTATATATAAAAAATACACTTTGTTGTACAAATAACTAAAGCACGAGAACTAATATGGCAAAATTTGACTTGGTGTAACAATAATGTACAAAATAATTTTCTTTTATTACCATAATGTTTGCTACTGCTTGAACATTTTTATGATTTATTGATTCCAACATATGGATCGTGACTAAAACATAGTTGTCGTTTTCATTTTTTTCCTTTTTTTTCAAAACACACTATAGCATTCTACTAATAATGAGGGTAATAAAAGGCTTACTTCAAAGCGATGTAGTTCTGAAAACGCAAAGACTTTCCCCCATCAGAAATACAGATGCCACTATGGGAAGTGAATATTTGTTCATAAAAAAGCTACATCAGCCTTGTTTTTCTAGAAGCTTCGTCACGGTTTTGTCCGCTGATTCAAGCTGATTCTTAAAATGGCACACTTATTCCGACTCTGTTTCAAGACGGCATATGGATGTTTGCAAATGATAATATACACATGTAAATGTGTTTTAATTTGCCTTTGATTTCATGTGTCTATGTGTTTTTGCTGGAAAATAGTTGATAGTAAATAGTTGTTAAACATGAAAGTTAAAGAGAAATATTCCATATAAGCAGATGTTGCATTCAAAAATTAATTAATATGTTCGAAGAAAACAGTGTTTTGAACATAGTACAGACTGACAGGTTGATAAAATATTGAAAGCCAAGACCGGCTACAGCTAATGTGAAAGATACAGGTAGGCCTTAAGAGTCAGTAATACTTGGACCTTTTAATAACTAAAACTCCAAAGCTTCTCTTCTTGATTCATTTTGGAGAAATCTTAAAATGGCGTACAATAAAATTTAAATTATTCCATATTTTTTCAAAATCCTGTAAATATGAATGCTATTAAATGTGTTATTAACCGAGGTGTCATTCGAAAATTCTAAGTACAATGTATGTTCCTTTAACAAGTCTTTATAACCGTTCTCTGCGCAAGACTGAGGACAGTCCTCCGTTGATCAAATGCTTTAAGAAGTCTTTATAAACGTTCTCTGCGCAAGACTGAGGACAGTCCTCCGTTGATCAAATGCTTTAACAAGTCTTTATAACCGTTCTCTGCGCAAGACTGAGGACAGTCCTCCGTTGATCAAATGCTTTAACAAGTCTTTATAAACGTTCTCTGCGCAAGACTGAGGACAGTCCTCCGTTGATCAAATGCTTTAACAAGTCTTTATAACCGTTCTCTGCGCAAGATTGAGGACAGTCCTCCGTTGATCAAATGCTTTAAAGTCACCGTTAACAGCTGGTAAAACATAACGATTCGAATGAACATAATTGGATTTAAAACAATTTTGCTTTAGCCATTTTCATGGGGAAAAACTGACATAAATTTATGAATTATAAAGTTAAAACTGAAACAAGGCATATATATTTGATAAATGAGTTGGAAACCGTGAGATGTTACGTGCAACAAGCACGTTATATATTTCCCTTAACTTGCAATTGTTTAGAAAGTATGATGTATAAAATTTATATCAATATGCCGCATTGTTTGAATTTCAACAATAATTTCTAGTAGTTACAAGAAATCAATTCCTTATCAAAATGCCGTACGTAGGGCGATAAATAAATCACGAATGCCATACTGTCAGGCATCGAATCATCATCTAAGAGGAACTATTTCAATTGACTTCCTTGTAAATTATATGCCATCAGCTTACGCGGTCACGTGACGTCTTATTTTTTGGATCAGTTTTGAATATATACATTCAATCGATTTAATAATTGCCTAGAAATAAGTACCCAGAGCGGAGATATTTCATCTAACCACTCATACTGAGGCTATCACAGGGGGTTCGCAACTTTCTTTGTTCATGGGTATTGCATTTGAGTCGTATGTCTTCAATAAACATGTGAAACCCATTATTGCTTATTCGAAGAAGTGATATGTTAGATTTCGCATTTTTATGGTTCTTTAGGACTTGTATCCGAGACGTAATCTTTCCATAACAATGCAAAAATATCATTTATTCGAAGAAGTAACAAACTAAGTTTTGCATTAAGTCATGGACAGGCTACAAAATAAATACAAGTTCTAAGGTACGATCCTAATAATGTTCCAGACTCACTGTGCCACAAACAAAATAAATGTCTTCTGATTTAAAAGTCAATACTAACTAGTCACTACATAAGCAATGTCAAGAACAAACCAACAAATATTTTTATTTTTAATTTCCATAAGAAAAGCGTTGTTCCGAACAGCTTAAAATCATTAACTATGTGTCAAAACGCATCATTTTCCAGGTTCATATGCTAGATCTGTCAGTTGCGTTTTTATAGATTTCAACAAGGCAAAGCTGTCAAAGGCCACAATTTGATGATTTGAAGCAATGGTTGCAAGCTCGGCTGGTCGACAGCTGGTCCTATACCGATCGAGATGACCTCCGCTAGGGAATGTAGGAGGTTTGCCTCATGTTTTGTTTGGTCATGATCACCTGATCGTCCGTCGGTGATTACAATGACGAATTTCGAAAAATTAGTTCTTGCACCATGAGCGGGCAACAAGCTCTCTGTACGGATGAAATGCAGAGCGCCCGAGGTGTTGATACCCTTGCCCATGTACAGGGTATTACGGAGTGCGTGAAGTACCTTATCCCTCCTGTGGTTCTTGTTGAATAAGAACTTATTGCGGACATCGGTAGAGAAGGTGACCGCACTGAACTGTACGTTTTTCAGTCCGGTGGAAAACTGGGCAGCAAAGTCAGTGGCGAATTCGACCTCCTTATTGGAATGAAAATTTTACTAAAATATGGCACTTACTACAACAGAGTTTATAATTGCTTGTGACGATTCATTTCTACAGGATAAGGTAGCTTTAATTTTAATTTAAAGGTTCTTGTTGTTCTGACTGCAATTTCACTTCAGCAATTAGAACTGTAACTTAAAAAGAACACGAAACAACAAAATCGCTCACCTGAGTCCCATTGCTAAAGTTTCATAATTAAAGTTGTGTAAATTTATTTTGAAATCGGGCCAGTGTTTTGTAAGATTACCAAACTGTGGAATCACTATCATGCAGACATGACAACATATGCCCCTTTTGGCCGCCATGCCTCCGGAACCCATGATGTGATCAGGTTGGTTCAGGAAAAGACAGGAGATCTTATGTTTATAAATGCTTTGTGAAATGTTTGTTGAAATTGAATCTTATAGGAATTTAACACTATGGCATAAGGTAAAAAATATATTTTTAACATCTCTGTCCTTGACCTTGAGCTCTGTGACCTCAAACCCCAAGTGGTAGAGGTCTATGCAAGGTACCTACATATCAAAAATCTTTGATATTGGTCAATAAATGAAGGCTCAATAGGAAAAGTAGAAAAAAGTATTTTTAGCCTTTGTAACCTTATTCTTGGCCTAAAACGAATGTTAGATGTTCACGGAAGGCTCCTTTAAACCAAACATCAAAAATATCAGTCAATAAATATGACCCTATGACAGGAAATTGAAAAATTCATTATAAGATTAGGTAGCCTTGAGCTTGGCCTCAAACCCAGCTGAGGGTAGATGTCCATGTAATAAATGTCTCTAAACAGGTAAAGAAGAAAAAACTTTTTTAGCCTTGGTGACTATGACCCCAGTTAATGGAAGAGGTTTTTGCAAGGTGGTATATATACAAAATCTCTATTATCAGGGAATAAATAATGGTGATCTGACCAAAAGTAGAAAAAAAATTTAGCCTCAGTGACCTTGACATTGACAGCAGTGACCTCAGACCTCATTAAAGGGCAGAATTCCTTGCAAGTTACCTACATACCAATTATCTAAGATATCGTTCAATAAATGAAGACTCTATGGGGAAAAGTACGAAAATCTATTTTCAGCATTGACAACCTTGACCATGACCCCTTTGCATAGTAGAAATTCATGCAAGGTGTCTATATATAAAATATCTGTAATATCGCTCAATAAAGACAGACTCTATAAACCCTAAGGTGTAGTAGTTTCAGAGAAGAAGGTTTTTTTCTTAAAGTTTTTTCTTAGCACAAGCCTGTGTAAACTCATGTTGCAGCTGGGGCAGGGCCAATTTAGACCTTAGGGCCATGATTTAAAGAAACTTGGCGAAGGTCCACTATACAATGATACACGCTAAATATCTTAGTCCTATGCCTTGTGGTTTCAGAAATGAAGATTTTGAAAGTTATCCTGATTTAGACCGATGCGAAATCATGTGGCCCCGGGGATGGGACTAAGTTGATCCTAGGGCCCAGGAGCGGAAGCTTTCTATCAAATATCTCAGCTGTAGACCTTGTTTCCTGACAAGACGAATTTTGAATTTCCCCCTCTATGTAATTTTTCAATTAATCTTGATAATTCTTTGTTGCTCTTACGTTTCATACCTCGAGGTTCTAGGAATATAGATAAGGCCCTTAGCAGGTTGGTATGATAAAATTGCAACTTGAAGCAAACAGTTCAACCATATTAGAATCAGATAAAAAGCTTTATAGCCTTTTTGTCAAAGAGTATGACTGCTTGTTAAAAGTTGAAAGTGTAATGTCACGTGTATGTTAAGGGTCTCAGCTACATTCCTAGTAGAATCTACCTGCTAGTTTTTTCAACTTCCTGAAAAAGTTTTTCGGTATTTAGGATTGTTTGAAAGGTATTAATCATGATTGCCAACAAAGGGAAACAACCAATACGACGTATTTTTAACTAAATATACAGGGAAACAACTGGAAATTAGTAGGTGTATTAAGATTCGGTTTATTATTGTATTGTCTGTTAGAGAGAAGGCAACGAGATTTTAATCTCATAGGACGTTAATCTCCACGTCTCGAATCGCAGTAAAATTCGAAAGCACTTGTCGCCAATTTGGATTGACTGCAACGAAAGGCACATATATACAGTACATCGGCGGTAGAAAAAAAAAGGTTAGATCTATTTAACTTTTTTTCGTTAAGGTGTAATTATGAGGACGTTTAGCTAATAAAATATTCTAACACTATCCACAATTTGCCGACAATAAACAAAGAAGGAATTGAGCGTGATATATCATAGGCAGTATCGCACGCTGAATACAAGCGCGCACGCTGACGTCACTGAGAACGCCACTGTTAAATAGTGCACATATTTACGTCCCTTATAAATAATATAGCTACGTGTTAGAATAGAAATAGATTTTAACATTTTCGTGATCTATTGTCGTATATATCACGGATACTCGTTCATATGTGTAATTATTTAATCACTCAGGCCTACGGCCTTCGTGATTAAATTACTACGCATCTGAACTCGACAACGTGATATATCAAACGGTATATCACTCAAACTCAAAATCTATTTCCTAAATCATTATCTGAAATACTATAAGAATCTTACACTGGTTGCCGGTACATACGGGAATATCCGTCTCGAGGGTAACTGTGTAAGGCGGTAACAAGGCTTTAAAAATTATAAGTTAATGTGACTTCAGGGGGTCGCGCGTAATTTGATTCAATAGAATTTTAAGCGCGGCAAAAAGGTTCGATGCACTAAAATGGCGGATATTTACAATGTAAACAATCATCCAGGTAGAATTTTTTCCATAATTCAGCCACAAATTACAGTTTTTTAGGTTATTAATGTTTTGCATCATGTGAAGGTTAGATTATAATGCATTTCTTTAAAATCTACGGAGAGCAGGTATCCAATTTGAAAAGTTATTGAAAGTTTTTTGAAGGAAATTATTGATGGTTGTTTATGTTCCGTCGGAAATGAAATCGTTAATTTCGAACCAAAATTGTTAATGTGTAACGTCTTATGAATTCGCACATATATATTTATATCATACTGGAACTAGATGACATATCTGTCAGGGTAGAAATTTATTGTCTACGAATGGGTGACGGTGCGATAAATTAACTGTACGCTCCAAAAGTTTCGCAGGATCGTCAGTTAGTACTCAAGTGTTTCGACTTTGGACATCTTAAAAATGCCTGAAAACCCGAAGACAACACGACCTTACTATCTTTATGTGATACTTTCTTCTGCGAGATCTTCTCTTACTTACTCTTCAGTGGTCAGTCCTGGTTATTATCCCAAGCCGAAGGACGAGTGGAATTTGCGTCAGCGCCGGCCGTACATATTTCTCCCAATCCAATAATTTTACGGAGTTATATTTTAGTAATTTTTATGCCATATTCTGCAATGATCACGTCAGTCAGCCGATAGTTATTGCCAAATGAATCTTAGAAAATTTCGCCCATAGCCGACTGTTAGTTACCAATACCATCTCACAAAACTAGGATAAAAAACGCGGTGCATCGTCAGATACCCACGGCATTTTATTCCGTAATTAAATTGTATGTTTGAAGAGTGACGGAATTGTTGGACGTGGTTATCCGACAATGAAAGCGGTGTGCATGCGCAACTTTTGTCATGATCACCGTGGAGATCTCAAGTTATTACTCTCATTTTGTTTTACTTTCCGCTTATTTGTCAGTCTGTCCATTACATGAGTCATATAATACATATAGATTGGCGTACTGCAGTGATTTACATGATAGTTTTGCCTGGATAGCCTTGATGAGTTATTTCTCTGTTTGAAAATCCAGTTTGATAAATAGCTTAGTACTAATATAAAATATTGTGAAACGTAACATTATCAATTTGATGCAAATTGTTTTAAAATTTCGATGAGAATATAAGACATCTCGTTTTTTTGAAAGGAAATAATAATGTTGAAATTTACCCCTCTAGCAAAATAGTTAAAACACATAATAAAAATAGAGTATTGAATGCACGGTTTGATAGTGTCTTTTTTTGTGAAACGGATAACGTCACATTTTTCAAGTGCATTAGCATTGAATTCATACGTTTTTTTTTTTTTTTTTTTTTTTTCTGAGAAAATTTGCCCTTGGAGATCATTAATCTCAAAGTACTAGAGGTCTATAAAGTAAATGTTCAACAGTGAGATGAAGTACGTGGCGACATATATTTAATGCCTGCCACGCAAGTACTTGAGACGAAAGTAGCTTATATCCTGTTTTTATACCTGTATCACGGGTAACGTCAGTTATGACATATTTGAAATAATTACGCAGGTAGTCTTTGTTTCAGAAATTTTATCAATATGGTCTTTACATATGGCCCAGAAATAACACAGCTTTACCATTCTTCAATCTAAATAAGTTCCAAATAAAATAACGTCTCTGGTGTTAAGGTGTGAAACCACCAAATAGATTACAATGTACTTCTTTATTCTATATAAAATTCATAAAGTTCACAGGGCTGTAAAACATAGCAAAACCTTTTTTAAATAGCTTTAACTTACATATTCTTGTAGATCTATATCTGTACTCATTAAAAATAGCAAGAAAAGTGGAGGTTGTGTTTCAAACAAGAAAGATATTTCTGCTCATGTCAACTTACCCATAAAATTAACAAAAAATCTGAGCTAATTTTCAGATTGGGGTATGTGAAACAATTTCACATTGTGAATTCTATTTTGAATGCATATGAGCATAAAATTGCTACCACATTATCAGAAATAGTCAAACAAAATGATTCCAGCAAAAAATACACAGATTAGGGCAAAAATGTTAAAAATAGCCAAGAAAACTGAGAACTATTGCTAGCCGCCATTATGCGGGTACCATTTTTTGAGCTCCAGGAGACTGAATTGGTGGTTTCATACCTATAAATGTACCCAGTATGTATGCATACAGGTAAGTTCCTCCATTAACATTGAAATACAATCCCTAGAGGTCCGGGATATCCCTAGCTCATTTTTACAAATGGACTCCCAGAGGAGTTCTTTAACTGGTAAGATGTACATTCACTCTATAGAATTCTCCAATTTCCTAGGTTATAAACCAGTACTACGTTGGAAAAGAGACACTGAAAATTGGCACACGCATTAATCGAGCCTACATGACCGGTTTGATGTCCATCGCGTTACAACTCGACTACCTTTTCAACGAGCGTATGCCACTTGTAATTACATTGTATTCGGTTATACAAATTATCCTGTACATTGTGTCACATGGTTATTTGTCTCTCATCTCTGATTCAGAGCAAATCATGTTGGATAAGTAGTCAGCCACTTGTAGAGAAACTGGTCATACTACAGGTTAGATATCCAGGAACACCGGTTCGGTGGATTGACCGTCAAGATCACCTGCACAATATACTAGATAGGATGGATGGATGGATGGAGAGAGAGAGAGAGAGAGAGAGAGAGAAACAAACAGACAGACAGACAGACATGATGTTGAAATCGACAGTAATCCCAAAGAGACCATATTAAACCAAAACGGTTATATGCGCAAGCAAAATTTTATGCGTACAGTTATTTTATGAATCCAAACATTATTCGTACAGTTTGGAAACACGAACGTTCTGTAGCTCAGCTACTAATGTATATGACTTGTTGGCTTAAATCCAGTTTTATATTCAGTAAGTCACATTTCCATTATTAAAATGGAGGAAGAAATGTAAAATAATGGGTAAAAAGTTAACGTTTATAAAGACATGTGAACAAGTGGTTTACATTCATAACCGTTAATACATTCAGTTACTTTCCCATCCTGTTGAATTTCTTGTTTTTATTTCTATAATCAGACGCAGAGATAAGTTCTTCGCCGACTGCATGTGGTGTTTCGAACGCACAGTGGCATAAAATATAAAATATTAAGAAATAAAAGTTCATTTACCTACTTCGCTTTCATTTTTTTTCCCTCCATTTTAGTGCATCGAACCTTTTTGGCTCGCTTAAAATTTTATCGAACCAAATTACGTTCAACCCCCCGATCATTCAAAGCACGCGACTTATCTTACATTGGTGTAAGATGGGTTTTTCTAGCACCGTTGTAAAGGTAAAAAATCCTGTAAAAAAACCAGTCTGATAGGCAAAAAAAATATCTTTTACTGTTGAAAGTTATTTGCTCTGATGTTAGATGATGCTAAAATAGTTTATACCGTATATACTAAAAAGGCCATCTTACTGTTCCAGGCCGTGTCAGTATGGTCTGTCTTGATGGGCTCGAGGGATTCACCATCGATCCGAACTATCACGATCTTTGTTATATTTCTTTTTGCTCCATTGTTAGGATGTAAGGTGTTTGTTCGTACAAAGTTCAAAGCTGAAATGTCATAAAGAAACTTTGAATTGACACCTAAATAAATGAATATGAATGAATGAATGAATGAATGATCGAATGAGTGAGTGAGTGAGTGAGTGAGTGCGTGAGTGAGTGAGTGAGTGAGTGAATGAATGAATGAATGAATGAATGAATGAATGAATGAAGTGTGGTTCGGAAAGATGGGGGAAATAATTGAAAAAAAGAAGGAAAATAAATAAATAAAAAAAGAAAGTAGATGGAATGAGGGAATGTCTGAAGAAAAAGACGGGCGGATAAAAACAACAGATGCAAACAACTTTGAGAATAGTAACAACAAAATTGATATTAAGTTGAGAACTGTACCTAAATGTGTATCGGCGATCCGTGCCTTAATTGAGGCCCTGATTGAACTCATTGTGTTCTTTCGTAGCGAAGGTGATAAGGGATACACGTGTGTTGTTTAGGCCAATCTCAAACTTTTTGGTAAAGTTTGCTACAAACTCAAGCTGTTTGTCAAAGTTCTGTTGGCTCTCACTCAAAGACGCATCCAAGTAGAAAATGACGTCGGCTGGCTTAAATGGAGAAGCTCAAATACATCTTTGACATGTGAAGTGCCTGAGTATAAGGTTGCTGTACATAGATACAGAATTAGATTGAGATAAGACAGGTTTAACAAATACCTCTGCGCCCTTGTAAAAATGCTTCCCATTTCAAAACAAGTATAAACTATACAGTTACAAACAAAGATACGACGGTACGTGAGTCATTTAATTTACAAGTTCCATATTTTAGTTAATTCAAAACTTAGGTAAAACTACCGAACTTTTATGGATTGCTTTAAGCAAAGACAACAAAGTCGTCAGCGCAGGTAAATAAATACTTTAACGTAACATCTTTGTAAGCCGGTGACAGAAAAAAAAATAGACCTCTTCTTTTTTAAATGCTAAAACGTCAGCAACTTTAACGTCATCAAAATCACCAATAAGGTGATTCCCATGACCTGATGGAGTGTGTACCTAAAGCAGACTTTCAGTGAACCAATGAAACATGACCGAGAGTACTATAATATAAATTTTTTGAACTAAAAGAACTTTGTTACAGTTTCTAATGGTTCGAGATATACCAGATAGTAACCTTTCGCTCTATTTAAAGTCATGCAAGATTCAATTAATTTTATGGTTACCACATACGGGAGACTGCAATAATGATACTTATCCTGTGTGAAATTATAAAAAGAAGTTTCATCTACTTCCGGATTAATGTAGCGTGATGGTACTTTTGGGGGCAGTTTTTTAAGTGGTAAGTGGGTAAGTTTATTGCATCGTGTCCACTCATTACTTTGTTTGCCTTTCACAAGTTAGACCTATTTTGCAACCTTACGAACTCGTCCTAATTATGAATTACGGCACAACTTGGATAGATGATGTTTTTTCCCCCTAGGTCTTTAATCTGATATCAGTTTCCAAATAAGAACTACAAACGTGTGTCAGAGTACTTTGTGGTCACATATTTAACATGCGGTATTCAAAAGAGACATTTAAAACATTAGTACAAATAAGTAAAATCGTGTTTCTACTGCAGGCTTTTAAAGAAATGGGAAACTTGAAACGTTGTTTCCATTTTGAAACAGGTTGAATCATGCTAATTTGTTCATATCTCTTTTATTAAAGTTAGTGACCTTTTATCACGGATTGGATAAGATAAAACAATCTTGTCTATATATTTAGTATCGGAACTTTTTATAAGCGAATATTTTTTACAAATACATTTTGTTTGTCAGAGAGTAGTTTGGTGGACAATATGAAAGATATTGCAAATTCCAAAAGACTAGTGGCCCTCGACAATGCAGAAGTCGGACCTGATTATGATTTTTAAGCGTCAGCGTTAAGACTTAAAGTTAAAACCAAGTTGATAAATTGCTTCGCGTCTTCACCGTAAAATTTCTGAATGGAGCCGGACTTGAGTATACATAATGACGTATTACCACAAAACCGTAAGATAGCTAGTCATTGGAAATTCTTTCGGAGAAAATAGTTCCTTACAAAACCTGTGACATGAAATGAGAAAATGTGCCTTTATCAATTGTAGAATTTTAAACAGAATATTTAAATCAAATGTTTTCTTTTACTCGAAATTTAAGACGAATTTCTAGCTATGTATACGGTGCGCTTTTTCTCGTAAAATGGTATGTTTGTTTGCTGGTATGTTTATGTACTAGTACGTTTCGTCCGACATTCTACCTCACATGGTACCACATTCTAGCACACATATACTCAAGTGAGTATCTTGCAACTCCTTGATTAAACAGACAGAAATTTGCATTTACTTGTTACTCATTAATGTTGACCTTACGCCTAGTGACTCGCTAGTGTTGGGACAGCATATGGAATTCAATTTACAAGAAATAAACTAGCATGAAAAGCTTAAAGATTTTACTCTTTATAAAAAAATAATAGTAAATAAATAAAAAATATTTAACCCAGTAAATTGAAAAGGAACTCAGTTTTTCCTTTAAACACACAAAATGAAATCTGTAATGACGATAGTACTGACTGTATTCAAGGAACCCTAAAAAAGTTTTTAATCTTTTCATTTGGCAACATACTACTATTACAATGATTCAGCTGACCTCAAGTCATAGCTTGAAGCCAGTCTGACGTACGGGATAATATATGGCTACTAGTTACTCAAGGAGAAATGATTTTTTTTACTTTCTGACGCAAAGCATCAGATGGATCATTTTAATGGAGACGAAAGGGGTCTTGCACGAAGGACCTAAAGGTTCAACAAGTACTGATGAATGGAAATCTACTGCACTTTCACAGACAAATCGTTCTAGTGAAGTTTGTTAAAAATGTACTTAGAATCATAGGAGTTTTTAATACTAAGTGCAAAGAAGTCTGCTGGGGCAAAGGAGAAAATGGAATAAGTTTAGGTACATTTATAAAACTTCGAATCTTTTGTTCATGAAAATAATCATTTTATCAAGTATCTTACAATCTTAATAGTTATGTCAGACAAGCTTTGTTGATGACGTTATTTGATCTTTTGATATATCCGTGTCTTAATATACTACTTATATACTTTCTTAATTAACTGCTCTCTGATTTACATTAAACAGCATGTATTTGATTACTGTTATATTTATCAATATGGAAGTTTTTAAATTTTGCTTCTTTGTTTACATAACTTTGTCTTTCTCGTTGAACTAGTTTGTAATCAGTATCATTTTATATATTTTATATTATAGATACTGAAAATGGCACTTGATGTGTATGATAGCAAGATATAGGGATATTTAAGGAGTCACAAAGCTGTTGTTTGTTACAGCTGGTGTTTGAGCTGGAATGTAAGCAATAACCAAAGATGTAAGAGGAGAATGTTGAAGTCACTACTATTTATACATGCAGACAAATTCTGAATGTTAGAATACTATGTGCTCAAAACTTGCAAATGTCATTGAAGTTATTTAAAAGACAACGTTATAGTATTGTAATTGCAGTCTGTTTTTTTTTTCTGTTGGCATAAACACTAGGTTCTTTATACATTGTTAACAAAAATAATATTTTCAATTTATAATTATTGATCTATTATACATTTGTGAAAGAAGCATACCATTAAATTTATAGTTTCTTTGTTCAAAAATCATTTTTTCTTAGTATCAATAATCTTATGCGATTTTTTTAGAAAACATTTTTTTTAAGATTATCTTTTTATTTTTTTTATTTATTTTTATTTTGTTGGTTTGTTTGTTTTGTTTTATTTGTTTTATAGAGAATGAACCTGTTAGACACATATACAGAGTATTATTTGTTATTTTAAATGTACATGTATGTCACTTTAATATTTTTACATTTTGCAGCTATTGAAAACTATTACTTTTTTCAAGTAGCTTCAAGTATTCACTTAAATCATGTACTTTTATCATTGACAAAATTATAAAAAACTTGCAAAACAAGGTCAAAATTATATACAATTATATAAGCATATTTTTGTGAAAACGACTTTTTTTATTTACTTTGTATGACTGTGTTGCATTCTTAATGGTTTTCATTGTTGTAGCTCTTAGTTGACTGTTACCTCATTCACATAATGTATTTTGTACATGAAATTTGCCTTTGTCTAGCAATTAGACGGGTGAATAGTTTTTGCTATTGAATTTTGTATTACATATGCAAGGCAATGAAATTGTACAACATTAGTACGACATGAACTGGTTTTATTTTACAATTGAATGAAAGCTTGTACAGGATAACCGAAAAAAATGATGGTCTTTCCTGAAAGAAAGTGATATAAATTGTGAAACATGTCAAAATGGTATTTTTTTACTTTTATAACAAATGGTTAGACTTTATGAAATGTGACGAAATTCTTTCATTATTTGAATATATTTTGAAACTAGTTTTAGATATACTAATTATAATACAGTAATTGCTTGATAGTATTAATAATTTATGTGACTAGGACAGTGTGAAGTCTACATTGACTGTTCTGTAAAGCAAATCATTTCTGAACTTGATGTTTCCAGATATCGAGAGATAAAAGAAAATGACATTGCTGTTTTACATACAGAAATTAAGATTGTTTGTCAATAGAACGAAAATTAGAGTGAAGTTGGCTAAGAGATCGGCAATCGACGTTCGACATCCAATGTACAGCTATGCAATCAACATCCGGCTATGCATTAGCAGATATGCTAATACATTGCCGTGCAATCTATGTTCAGCTCTGCATTCAACGAATGTAGAGCTGTGCAATCGATATTCAGCTCTACATTCAAAATACAATATTCCTGAATGTAGAGCTATGCATTCGACGTTCAGCTCTGCATTCAATGAATGTACAGCTGTGCAATCGAAATTCAGCTCTGCATTCAACGAATGTAGAGCTGTGCAATCGAAATTCAGCTCGACATTCGAAATACAATATTCCGAATGCATAGCTATGCATTCGACGTTCAGCTCTGCATTCAACAAATGTACAGCTGTGCAATCGAAATTCGGCTCGACATTCGAAATACAATATTCAGAATGCATAGCTATGCATTCGACATTCAGCTCTGCATTCACCGAATGCAGAGCTGTGCAATCGACATTCAGCTCTACATTCGAAATAAATAATTCCTGAATGTAGAACTATGCATTCGACGTTCAGCTCTGCATTCAACAAATGTACAGCTGTGCAATCGAAATTCGGCTCGACATTCGAAATACAATATTCCGAACGCATAGCTATGCATTCGACATTCAGCTCTGCATTCAACGAATGCAGAGCTGTGCAATCGACATTCAGCTCTACATTCGAAATAAATAATTCCTGAATGTAGAGCTATGCATTCGACGTTCAGCTCTGCATTCAACGAAAGTTGAGCTGTGCAATCGATATTCAGCTCTACATTCAAAATAAATTATTCCTGAATGTAGAGCTATGCATTCGGCGTTCAGCACGACATTCAACGAATGTAGAGCTGTGCATTAGACAATCAGCTTTACATTTGAAATACATTATTTCTGAATGTAGAGCTATGCATTCGACGTTCAGCTCTGCATTCACCGAATGTAGAGCTGTGCAATCGATATTCAGCTCTACATTCGAAATAAATTATTCCTGAATGTAGAGCTATGCATTCGACGTTCAGCTCTGTATTCACCGAATGTAGAGCAGTGCAATCGATTTTCAGGTCTACATTCGAAATACAATATTCTCGAATGTAGAGCTATGCATTCGACGTTCAGCTCTGCATTCAATGAATGTACAGCAGTGCAATCGAAATTCAGCTCGACATTCGAAATACAATATTCCGAATGCATAGCTATGCATTCGACATTCACTTCTGCATTCACCAAATGCAGAGCTGTGTAATCGACATTTAGGTCTACATTCGGAATACAATATTCCTGAATGTAGTGCTATGCATTCTACATTCAGCTCAGCATTTACCGATTGCAGAGCTGTGCAATCGACATTCAGCTCTTCATTTTAAATACAATTTTCTTGAATGTAGAGCTATGCATTCGACGTTCAGCTCTGCATTCATCGAATGTAGAGCTGTGCAATCGATGTTAGCAGTAGCCGCAATAGAAGTTGGCAGTAGTAGTACCAGCAGTAGCAATAGGAATAACGGGAAATTGGCAGTAGCAGTAAGAACAGTAGGAAACTCTGAAAGTCTGCAAGAGTGTCTGAAACAGTCGAAGACCGGTAAAATCGACCTTGGAGGGTCCCTAAACACAAAAATGTTTTTTCCTAGATTGACAAAAAAACTCCTGAAAGTCTGCGAGAGTGTCAGTCACAGTCAGAGACCGGATAAAGCGACCCTGGAGAGTCCCTTTAGATCAAAAATGGCATTTTCTTGATTGGCACCAATATTCCTGAAAGGTTGTGAGGGTGTCAGAAACAGTCGCAGACCGGTGAAATCGACCCTGGAGAGACCCTACATGTAAAACATGGCATTTTCTTGATTGGCACCAAAATTCCTGAAAGTCTTCGAGAGTGTCAAAAACAGTCGCAAACCGATTAAATCGACTTTGGAGAGTCACTAGACATCAACAATGGCATTTTCTTGATTGGAACCAAAATTCCTGGAAGTCTGCGATGGTTTCAGAGACAGTCGCAGACCGGTTAAATCGACCCTGAAGAGTCCCTAGAAATAAAAAAATAGCATTTTCTTGATTGGCACAAAAATTCCTGAAAGTCTGCTAGTGTGTCAGAAATAGTCGCAGACCGATTAATTGACCCTGCAGAGTCACTAGACATCTAAAATGGCATTTTCTTGATTGGCACCAAAATTCCTGAAAGTCTGCGAGAATATCAGAAACAGTCGCATACCGAGTAAATCGACCCTGGTGAGTCACTAGACATAAAAAATGGCTTTTTTTATTGGCCCCAAAATTCCTGATTGCGTGGGTGTCAGAAACAGTCGCAGACCGGTTAAATCCTCCATGGAGAGTCCCTAGACATAAAAAATGGCATTTTTTTATTGGCACCAAAATTCCTGAAACTCTGCGACAGTGACAGAAACAGTCGCAGACCGATTAAATCGACCCTGGAGTGTCACTAGACATTAAAAATGCCATTTTCTTGATTGGCATGAAAATTCCTGAAAGTCTGCGATGGTTTCAGAAACAGTCGCAGACCGGTTAAATCGACTCTTGAAAGACCCTAGACGTCAAAAATGGCATTTTTTATTGGCACCAGAATTCCTGAAAGTCTGCGAGAGGATGAGAAACAGTCGCAGACCGGTTAAATCGACCCTGGAGAGTCACAAGACATCAAAAATGGCATTTTTTTGATTGGCACCAAAATTCCTGAAAGTCTGCGAGGGTGTCAGAAACAGTCGCAGACCGGTCAAATCCACCATGGTGAGTCCCTAGACATAAAAAATGGCATTTTCTTGATTGGCACCAAAATTCCTGAAAGCCTGTGAGAGTGTCAGAAACAGTCGCAGACCGTTTAAATCCATCCTGGAGAGTCACTAGACGTCAAAAATGGCATTTTCTTATTGGCACCAAAATTCCTGAAAGTCTGCGAGAGTGTCAGAAACAGTCGCAGACCGATTAAATCGACCCTGGAGTGTCACTAGACATAAAAAAAGTTTTTTTTTGTTGGCACCAAAATTCCTTAAAGTCTGCGAGTGTGTCAGAAACAGTCGCAGACCAATTTAATCGACCCTGGAGAGTCCCTAGACATAAAAAATGTCATTTTTTTGATTGGCACCAAAATTCCTGAAACTCTGCGAATGTGTTAAAGACAGTTGCAGACCTTTTAAATCGAACCGGGTGGTCTCTAGACATTTTACATGACAATTTCACGATTGGCACCAAAATTCCTGAAAGTCTGCGGGAGTGTCAGAAACAGTGGCAGACCTATGCAATAGACTCGGTTGGGTCTCAAGATGTTAAAATATATCTTAATTTGATTTAGACTTTCCAGACTTTTCTGACTTCCCTAGTGCTACTGCTCTTACTGCTACTGCTAATTCTATATTGTATTTTAAATGTTGACGTAATATCAATTGCACAGGTCTACATTCGTTGAACGTCGAATGCATAGCTCTACATGTACATTGTATCTTGAATGTAAAGTTGAATGCCGATTGCACAGCTCTACATTCGTTGAATGCAGATCTGAACGTCGATTGCATAGCTCTACCTTCAGGAATTATTTATTTTGAATATAGAGCTGAATATCCATTGCACAGCTCTACATTCGTTGAATGCAGAGCTGAATGTGGAATGCATAGCTCTACATTCAGGAATATTGTGTTTCGAATGTAGAGCTGAATGTCGATTGCACAGCTCTACATTCGTTGAATGCAGAGCTGAACGTAGATTGCACAGCTGTGTGTTAGCATATCTGCTAATGCATAGTCGAATGTTGATTGCATAGCTGTACACTGAATGTCGAACGTCGATTGCAGATCTCATAGCTAACTTCACTAAAATAGAACGAAAGTGTATTTTTTTACTAACTCATTGTCCCGATATAAATGTTCCCAATAACTCCGTTTGTAAGAATATTGTTATTCGTTTATTTTGTGACTTTTAAATTTTTTTTGCATATCTTTCAAAACTGATAAATGTATATAGTTTTTTTTATACAACTACAATGCCAAGATGCCATTAATGTCTTTATTGTTCCCATGAAAAGGGCGTCCTAGCTCATTTCAAGCCATTATTACATAGTTTTATGCAATAACACTAATCGATTAATATGTACAAGCTGACCAGACCCTATGATGTGTGCGTTTTTTTTGTGCTTGAAATATGTATCATATTTAACATATTGAAATACTATGTTAAGAGTAAATAAAATAAGCAATACATAATTCAACAATTAAAGCTTTTTTATTACAGGAAAGCGTAACATTGGATACATTTCTAAAAATGTCATTGCTATTACGTAGTTGGCCAATGTGTTGGCTATTAAGGCGTTGTTTCGATAATCTAAGTAATAATAAACATGGTGAATTTTAAAATGCCAGACCTCTGTGTCACTTCAACAACAGTGAACAAGACAGAGGCTTGTCTAAATTTTTATCACAATTGTTTTATAAAATAGCTTTTCTGGTATGACTTATGTGCACTAACAAGTTTCCGTTATCAAGATTTTCATGTCTGATCTTTGAAATTTCTGTTAGTTTTCAATGGTTTCATGAAAATCAGATCATAAACAACTCTTGTGCTCTCAGCATTTATAAGTGTCGACATAAGTGGCCACTAAAGTTTTGTCATTCAGCAAGTGACTTACATAAGTGGCTACTAAAGCTGCGTCATTCAGCAAGTGACTCGTTTTTCTTTAACACGATTAAATGTATTTGTGAAGTGTACAACCGTTAAACCTAGTGACCAAATTAAAGACACACCACGCAGCAAATGTGACATGACCCCATTCAGATATGAATCATACATATATATGCATGAAACAAACGATTGAACGAGTTAATGACATCGAAAAGACAAGACTGTAAAACCGTCTAAGCCCAAGCAGTGCACGGCAGGTTTTTTTTTGTCTAGTAACTTAAGTGCTTTGATTCTTATTGTATACTCATGCGTAAAGACTGTGTCAAACGTATTCCACATAAATGTTTATGTGTAAAATATTTGATAACAAATAAAATATAATGTATGCATGATTTTTGTCTATTTTGTACCCAAGTATCCATATCAAACAAACATATGTACTTGGCTCATGTGTCACCGTTTGTAATAGTACAGGTATAACTTGTTTTGAATTCTGCTGATTTGTACTTCGATTGCGACACAAACTTTGTAACATCGCCCTCAAGAAAACATTTACGAAGGAAAAAACCACTTGAGGGAGAAGACTGTTATTTAAATTACTTGTGCCCTTTGGAATGAGGAAAGTGGCTTTGTCTGACATATCGTGCTCCTGGACGGATATGTTTTATCATTTTCTGTTAAAAGGAAGTGTTGATAAGTACAAGTACCAGTTTAAAATTGCATCATGTGAAGTATGCAAGTTCTCAAAATGAACCAGCTTGTAAATATAATTATTTTCACAGAACCAGAACACTAAGTGCATGCCCATAGAGAACTTAGGTCACAGCAACACTCTCAGAATTCCAACATTTTGATATATTTCTTTAGACTTTTTGAAATCAACTTGCTTTATTTTTTTTCTGATTCAAAAAGCCAGATGTCATGTGAGCGTGAATGAAAGTCGTTGATCCATCATCATACCGGTTCACAGATTTTATATGAATATTCAGAGGAAAATCTTGATTACAAATAAAGAAGGCTGCGTACAGGAATTTCACAAATGCCTGTCATACCATAATATTTCATGAATATTTTTAGCATAATGATTTTTAATCATATATTTAACAGGATAGCCCGATATAGTAAGCTGTGATGTTTCAGAAAAAAAGGTTAAATTTATTTACGTGAAATGTACACATGAGGATCAGCTTTGCAAGGGCTTGAAGCTTTTCCATAGCATTGTCATCTAATAGTACATGTTCACCATTTTGAATTTGAAGAAAAAATCACAGTTCTTCATTATTTTTTGAAAACAGAAACATCATAGACTGACTATCTTTTAGCTTTACTTAGATACAACTGCAATTTAATTCTGATATGCTGTTGCTTCTGATGGATCAACAGTCATTTTAAAGGCCCACAACAGTATCATGGATTAGCACGGCATCTTATCACATGCTGTATTCTTATTCTTACTTGTAAAGAATTTTTATCCTAACCATTTAGTTATTTTTCCCTTAATACAATGAAATAAGTTACTTAGTTTTAATTTTTCATTTTCTTATTACATTTTTTTTCAGTATATAATTATACAAATGAATATTATCCTGCTTCGCACGCAAGATCAGTTAGCTGCTTTTTGATGGATTTTAACAATGCAAAACTGTTCACTGTTACAACACGATGGTTCGACGCAATGTTAGCCAATTCTGTGCTATCGACTGCAGGGCCAATGCCAACAGAGATCACGTCAGCTTGCATGTGAAGGAGTTGTGCTTCAGCTTTGGTCTCGTCTGGTTCATTGGATCGTCCGTCCGTAATGACGATAACAAACTTAGAAGAGTTTGTCCTGGCCCCGTTAGCTGGAAGGAGAGTTTGTGTGCGAACAAAGTTTAATGCACCAGATGTGTTTGTTGATTCACCCATATACTGAATATTTCGTATCGCATGGAGGACGGCGTTTCTAGAATTGTACTTGTTGAAGAAAAAATCATTACGAACCTCGGACGAGTAGGTCACGACACTGAACTGGACGTTACTTGTCCCGATTGAGAATTGGGCGGCAAAGTCGTAAACAAACTCTACCTCTTTCCTGAAATTTTCTGGACCTTCACTGTCAGAAGAATCCAGGACGAAGACTATGTCAGCTGGCTTCAGCCCACATGCTGAAACGATAAATTATATATCCTTCTAATAAAATATATATGTAAATATTTGCTATCTTATATATGTTTATTAAAAGATAGGAATAGATGCTCAAACGATGATTGAAAAAAAAATTCTACTTATACTGAAGGGAAAAAATAAGATAAATGATGATAAATTGTTTATAGATAGCTTATAGATCAAAATGTTAACATTTATGTATAAATGGTGTTTGTTTAGCATTGTCATTCTTTTGTTCCTGCTCAGAACCGAGAACATTGAGTAATTTATTCGTTACGATACTGCAAATGGTTTAACAAATAAACGTTGTGCTTCCTAACAAACCTGCTTTTGTTGTAGTCGGAGGTAATGTAGTTGTAGTGGTGGTTGTAGTTGTTGTTGTCGTGGTTGTTGTGTCTGGAATCTTCTTAGAAGCTGAAATTAATCGCCATACATGACAGAAAACTAGTAAACAGTGATAAAATAGAACACATTCAAAGTCGTCACGGTTTACATACAACTACTTGGTCATTATAATAAAAGTGTCTACTAACTCTTGATCTGGTAAAGGTAAGCCTAGCTATTAGATAAATAAGACATTTTTTTGTGCTTACTTGAACAAATTTTGTCGACTACATTCTGGTGAATTTCTCCGAGCTGATCAAATGTAGAAACCCTGAACACGTGATCATGATCAGAAGCTATAATCTGAAAACATAATATCAAATTTTTATATCATCATTAACCTGTATCAGGTTTTGTGCAGCATTGATTGCCGAATAAAATTGTATCACATGTTTATAAGTTTGTCATAATCAGTAACACCATTGTGTACATGTTATAAATATTCATTATTATTGGATTGTTCAAAAATGATTTACTGGTAATAAATTTTGAAAATAGAAGGTATTCTCTAATTAAGTGATTAAGTGAGTTAAGTATATTGCATAATCTTAAATATAACGCTAGGTTAATGTCGTATTGGTCTGTGATATAAGTACCTTTAGTGTTAGAGGGACAGAGCCAAAAAACAATGAAAACTATCACATGGTTATGGTATTATCACAATTATATTAAAATACTTTCGCCGCCATATTGTCATTGCTAACGTTTGACGTTGTAATTTTCGTCGATAACAACGCGGCTTTTTTTCTGTCGTAAGATAACTGTGCCGAGAGGGAACATATTTGAAAACTGAATCACCTTTAGTTCATTGTTGTCAACGTTATTGCCTATACCAATAGCAAATGTCTCTACACCGGCCCTAAAACAAAGTAATGTTATATATTATTTTATAACCTTTGAACAAAGTTTTAAAAAATGAGGCAATTTTCAATTTATATGATACTTCAGTAAAAATAAAAAAGGCTATCGATGCGGTGAGAAGTTGAATAAGAACAGAAGTGAATAAATGCGACTCATTTGTATAAACGTGCCAGGCACAACCTTTTGAAAAAGTACAATCTTGACAAACTTTTGTACATAGACTTTTTAGAACAACTAATATGGTTCAGTATTGATCTGTTAGCCCCCAATATGAATTTTAATGAAGTTTAGGATAAATGTTCAGAATTGTTTTTACACGATTAAATTTTCAATTAATCATATTTGTTCGGTTAGTTTTTACATGCACTGTTTAGAATTTATGGTTTTAATGTAAGGAACAATAAAAGTATTCAGATATTTTGTAAGTCCAAGGAAACAACTGAAATATGAAAAATTTACAAAAATTACACGTGTCCTAGTTTTCGCTATTGTAACACATTTCGTTGATAGAGTTTTGAAATAACTGGAAAAATTCATACGCCTTATGAATAGTACATCATATCATTCGCACACATTATCAAAACATATATTTTAAGAATTATACATCCAAGGAAGGTTAGAGGATTAACAGGAAGGAACATTTGATTGGACCGAATTACTCTACCTGTGAAGAACATCTGAGGAATGCTGCGTCAAGGTTGGCTCGGTTGAACGCCCATCAGTAAGAACTATAACTATTTTAGTTGCGTCGCCGCGTCTGAGCTGGTTTTTTGCGGAATCCAGACCCTTGTTGGTCATTGTTTCACCATTTCTGTATTAAAATCATTCATTTTAAATATTCTCTACAAGCAAAGGTTTGATACATAATATATTATCTTACTGCATGCCATAATACATTTTCAGAGTGGAACGTTAATACTGCGTGAAAAGGGTGCAAAACGATTGAAAGAACGTTGACAGTTGTAAATTGCAAGATATATCTATAAGTAAACGTGATGAAATGAACATGAACAGTGATATGGATGGACTACAGAATCCCTTTATATAAACGCTTAAATTTTGCCGTGAACTAAGCATACCTCCAAGGCACTTTAAGGACATTTGCCATGATAGCTTCTTTGTCGCTGTATTGTCTTAACTGTATCTCATTATGGGCAGTATTAGCAAATGTAACAAGGCAGACACGTGTCATAGAATCCGAGTCGAAAGAGAACTCATTGATCACCATGTTGACAAACTCGAGCTGCTTGTGAAAATTGAAAGCGCCTTCGCTTCCAGAGGAGTCCAGAACGAAACAAATATCAGACATAATGTTGTTACAAGCTGCAAAAAATGAATGGAATTTAACTTTAATGAAACTTGACAGGAATGATTCCTGCAAAGAGCTCGAACAAATTTTTTTCAGAGAATTATATTGCATTCAGAACTCTGGTTGATACGGCATTAAGGGTATTGTTTTTAAAAGTTGTCTTGTCTGAAGTCAGGAGGTCCAGAGCTCAAAACTTTGGTGCGTAACATTGTATGTTGGATCTCTACCAAGAATTTCTAGTGATGCTGTACCAAGATTGTTCAAATTATTTTGAAATTATTTCCTCCACATCCCGTGCCACATATTTCACATAGAAATAAAAAGGAAAAAAATTGAAACTCTTTTAATCTGAAACTACAAGTTCTGAAATTTGGTATGAAGTATTGTCTTGTGATTATCTTGTCTGTTCAAATTATGCCCCTTGGGACATTTTTGCTACAGCTGGGAGTCACACGTTTAACCTCAAAATATAAAGGAAATTTTAAAGACACTTAGAAAGCGTCCTTTTTTCATAAAGCAAAAAGCCTAAATGTTTGATATTGTGCATTCAGCATTTTTAGTCTTTTTTCTATTTTTTTTTTGGATAAATTAATTACATGACACTTGTCATTCTTAACAGGTATACTTCGGTGAGCGCTTTAGGGTCATCAAAACCCTCTTGTTTAAAGTTCAATTTAGTCTATAAAACTGTGAAACATTGTGATCAGATTAGACTACTATGATCTTTCTATATAAGTTTTTCATCCTAACTGTCAGAGTAAAAAATAAAGAGTTGCATCCACTACACGACACAACATCTCGAAGCAACCACTACACATAGGTCAAATATATATACATATGTGATATAGTACTTATAAACAAGACGCCATGAACTAATGCTCTCTACTTCAATGTATGTTTTTAAACAAACGAGGAAGGTAAAAGTTTGAAGATATAAACCATTGCAAGCTGAGTCCGTGACCTCAGTTTCTATTGTGTGCAGGGCGTCAAACGAGCTGACCTGAAACGTATGGTTCGAGTCCTTAGCGATCATCAACAATTCATTCGGGTCCACTTGATTCCCTATTCCCACAGCAATTGTAGTAACCAATGGATTTTTCTGAAATTGCAAGTATCTTTGCTTATCTTGGAATTTTCATATATGTCTGATAGATTTAAAATGCATTGTCAGTCCTGGCGGGATTTTGTCGTAGCAAAATTATGTTCGTGTTTTTGTATTTAATGCCTGTATTCTATCAGTATGACCTAAATTACTGAATTTTAGATGCCTTATCTGTTAAGACCATAAATTTGCATCGTACAGTGAAAGCATATTTTTTATCTAAAGGCAAAATAGTCTACTTACTTTTAATGATGCGACAGAATTTGCGAGAGATGTTGGTTCAAGAGACCGTCCGTCTGTCAGCACTATGACCAGCTTTGTTACGTTTCTCTCTGCACCGTGTTTACTGGCCAACGTGTTGTAATGTACATAATTTATCGCTGAAATAGAGTTTAGGTAACCAGATGTTTTAGGTCTTTTATCACTTATATCCAGATAGTTTTGAGAATTCTTTTTCATGACAACACTATGGTGACCCAAAACGCTTAAGCCTTTGCAACTTTACTGTTCATGAATGTTTTCTTTTCATGTAAACACATTGAAAAAAAAGACACGTTTTCAAATTGCATCGCAATTGAAAAATGACCACGCTAAATGTGAATAAGTAGAGAGACCCTGCTCAATTAGATTAACCTTTTAAATATTTCGAATACAACTTTTAGGAGATGCTCGAGTTTTAACGCCTTAAATATTAATAGTACGTACGTCGATCATACTAAATAGATTTTAATGTATTTATGCCCAAATCAATAACTACGGTAAAAGCGATTGAATGTAAATGCAAAAGTAATGACAATCGAGTGCCTGACAAAGTCAGGAATTCAAATGTCTGAAAGTTTGCCTAAAATCAAGCTATATCTCATTGCCATAAATTGTCATTCTATCAATAAGATAAGGTTAGATATGAAGATGCTTTATGGTTAACATCATTGATGTCAGCTGGTCGACATAGTATGTGCCTATGATCCCGTCATAAAGTATTTTTCGATCCATAGTCACAGACGTTGATACATACCTTGAGTCCATGTTGAATTCTTTCTTACTGAATCTAAAAAGCTCAAATGATTTCCTTGAAGTAGAAAATATTGCTTAAAGAATCACCTGATACGGCACTACATAAATGATACCGCCTTTATATTTTTCCAACATCCTACCCCTTAGCATGATTTGTATAAAAAGTTTTCCTACAGAAAACGACTTATCTTCATTTTCATTTGAGTAATCATGAAATACTAAGTCTCTGAGTAAGTTTCAGATTTACCAAGATGCGTGTTAGTTTCTCCATCAGGGTATGCCGTCTTGTATACTTGTGAAAGCAGTATGGATTTGTTATAATATTGGTTTAGGTAGAACTGGTTATGAACATTTGTGCTGAACGTGAGTAACGAGACACGGGTATTATTCTCTCCTATCTCGAACTGCTTTGTAATGTTTGCTACAAACTGAAGCTGTTTGTTGAAGTTCCTATGACCTTCACTTCCTGATCCATCCAGGCAGAAGATGATGTCAACTGGCTTGAATGGACAAGCTAAAATTGACAACAGTAGAAACAAGTGAATAAAACACAGTAATTCAAAGTTTACAGAAGTGTTGACGAGAAAGAGTAACTGGTTAAGTGTAAAATCTTTCTTAAATACACAAAATCAGCATAATAATTCAAATGATAGGTTTAAGTCTAGTAGAAATTGATCACGATATACCCGTAATAAATGATATTTCAAAGGTCTATTAACAAGGTCAGTTATCAACTCTGAAGCCACTGTTATTACACATGATTTTTTTTCAAAATGTGCTCTTCATTTACTTTAATGCATTGTTATTTTATACATATTTAAAGTTAACAGCGCAAGAATAGTCAAAATAGTTGCTTAAACAAACAAAATATTACATAGCTTTTAAAAATGTATATAGATAAAATGAACACAAACCTTTGTCAATGGCTTTGACGCAGCAAACGAGGGACAAACACGTTAAATATTTGATAAACCCATTCATTCTTGTGCTTAACAAATAATACCTTAGTAAACCTATATATCAGGTTATATAAAAATGACTTATAAACGTGATAGTGTTCACTGATAAGACACTGAACATGACATGTGTTCGTTTATCTTCTAGTCATTCCGTAGCACACAACTTTCAAGAGTCAGCTGAATCGTTCGAACATTCAGTAGCACATTCGACGGATCCAGTTGAAGTCATTTTGTGTGCTGCTGTTTGAATCTTATTAAATCTCGGGGGTTTGAATTTATGGCATTATTTTTAAAGTGTTCAAAGAGTTTGGAAAGACTATTTATCAAATATACAGAGTACCATTGACAGATCTCCATAACAGTTGATAGCTCTAGACGACTTGATTTCATGTGAAAATGTGAACGATTATTGATACACTTAAAACTGGTTTTTTTTGTGTTGTAAACGTCTACTTGAAAACATTTCGAAATACATTCGGCATTTTTGACCAACTTTGTCATTTGGAAGGGTTAGACCTCTGCTCAAATAGATAGGTTAAACGTTTTCAAGATATAGAAAAAATATTTAATTTTCAAAGTAAAGTTAATAAAATGAAATGATGTTGATACAAATAAGATGCTCTTTTCCTGCAAACAAGAACTAAATGAGCTTTACTCATCTTTCTACTTAAAGATCAAACGCCGCAATATGCGACGTCTGTTCCGAGTTCTCACTAAAGAACTCTCTTCCCTTAATAGAATACAATTGAAACCTTATACCAGAAATCCTTCTAATTGAAAATAGACACGTCCAACTGACAAGGATGGGATAATTCATTATGCTGGGTTAAAATTAATAACGACAACAGTTCAAATTTGACAAGATTACGACAAGAACATGACCTTGAAAGCTAATTAGACCACTACATCGAAATTCAAGGTCACAATGATATCTATTTAAATGATTGTTATCAGTATGTCCAGATTTTAACATGGTTTCTTCTGAACCTGAAAGGATAATCTGCCATATGTGACTCAGGATCTAAGATTCGGAAGTAATGCAACTGTTTTTTCTTAAACGAAGATACAAAATAGTGAACTTGAATCTTGAGTGTCACGATGGTTCTGAATCTAATTGGAAACGCAATCAAAATGCGGTACCAGATCATCATGTTTATTTGTTTTTAACCATTAGAACTTGAAATGAATGAAACCAAAAATGACACCAATCTGTATCAAAAACCTGATCGTATAGCTGGCAACAATGAAAAACTGTTCACTGTCACAACACGGTTGTTCGACGCAAAATTTGCCAAGTCTATGCTACTAACCGCCTGACCAATAGCTACAGAGGTCACCTCAGTTTGCTTCTTGTGCCTCGGCTTTGGCCTATTCTGGATATTTGATCGCCCGTCTGTAATGACTAAAACAAATTTGGAAGATTTTTCCGTGTCTCCGTAAGCCAAATCGAACAGGAGGATTTTCTTCGGGCAATACTACCATTAGCCAACATTAGCATAATCTGTTGTAAAGGCTTTGTAGCTTATGTTTGTTCTTAACTTGTACTTTACCGGCTTTAAGTGAAGCATAAAAACGTCAAGTTTGTTCATCAGTTACCAACTTGTTCAAAGATAACCAAAGACTAAGGATTTTTTAATTTTGTAAATTCCTGAATCGTCACATTTTAAAAACGATATTGGTAATAGTTAAAACCTAAAATTAAGTTTAGTTAAAGTTGAAAAGTTAAAATTATTCATAAATACACATGGATAATATATTCTGCATAAGAGAATTCAAATAGCTAGTTAACAATTACTCCAAAAGTGGTTTCTAATAAGAATATCTACTTTTAAAAAGTCAAAATGAAAACTAATCGAGTTTGATCAAGTTTGTTGTCTTGAACGTAAGTGAAAGTGCCATGTTTTAAAATGCCTAAATATAACAAAATCTTTAAAGGTAAATTGGTACCTTTGTCAATATCTTCTACAGTTAACCAGGACGACGTATGCTAAAAATTGATAAAGTCCATTCATTTTCTCCTTTTTTGCACAAGAAATAAGACCTGTGTAAGTCTGACTTTAATTTATCTTAATAATAGATTTACATGAAAATATTCAGTGATAGGACAATGAACTTGAAAGTGTCCAGGTCAGTCTGTAGCAAAATGTTAAAATACGATGGGTCTTTGAACTGGAAACGACATTTCAGTGTAAGATGGAAAATTCAATTTCAAACAATGTCTGTAGTAGTTTCGTCAAAATGTTTCAAAATGAAGTGCCCCATAGAAAATACGTGAAAATAACGTGAAGTTAAGTTAAATTTAATAATAATTCATAAATGTTTTTCCATTCCAGTGAGGGGAAAATATTTTATTGACTTTTTTTATTATATATGTCATCCTTTTTTGTTCTCATGTAAAGTTTATGTCCTCAATTAACTTGGATATTTAAAACATTTTTCTCATTTTGATAACGTACCAACAGTTTCTAAATGCGTTACAACTTGGATTCAAGGTTCCGTTTTTGAACTTTGTGGAGTCAAATTAAGTACACAAATTCTGTAAATATCCTATATCTTCTAGATTTCTCTGTGTCAAAACTATAATTCAGAAGAGTACTTTTATAGTACTTGCATGTGAAACTTTTATTTTGTGCTAGTGACTACTCCTTATGTTTACATGTTTTGTGTACAGAAATGAAATCTTACAAACATACACATGAAGAGAAAAAAATGCCAGGATATAAGATACAATAGACTTGGGAATGAAGGAGAATTAAGTCCCCATGTGTATCTTTGACCTTCGGGCTTTGTACTTACTGCTGTTTATGCATTGTCATTAAAAACTGTCGAAGATACCTGTTCTATTATTTAAATAACCCAAAATTAATATTGCTCATTAAGTCATTAGCAGTCGTGTTCAGTAGGATGTTTCAGGGTTCAGTTGTTCATGGGTTATGATTGAAAGCCTTTTTATAATTGCAGGCCACTTAGAGTTTTACTTTTTAGCAAGTGAGCCAAAAGGCACAATAGATTCCGTCTGTTTATCATGCAAAATCATCCTGAAATTTTGGGAATCTTTGGTAAGGTTGTCATTAGGTTATGATCGGACACTAGTTTTGAAGTACACGCCTCTGTGAGCTTTGAAATCCTGAATAGAGTTGTACTTGAAGTATTAATCAGATTCGGTTGTCAGTGACCATATGAGCTCAGAGTCGATAGAGTTCAGATACTTATCATATCCAGCCATCCTGTTAAGTTTGAGAATCTTGAGTTCTGTTTCAGTTATTGTTCGGAAACTGTTTTGATATTCAGCTTGATCCAGCTAATCTTCAATAAAATGCTGCTCAAAATGCATGTATAAAGCAAACTTGAATAGGAATCATTTAGAAAAAGAAAGGAAAATTCTATGACAGTGCCTGAAAAAAGCCATAAGTGTTTATATGACTTTGAAAATCTTTGTTCGTCAATCTCCTAGGAAAAATGAAATAAAATTAAAGACAAATGGGTAGAACTGGGCCACAACTCTTATAAGTGCCTATCTCTGTATATAGCAAATAATAGCAGTTTATAATTCTTTTGTTTTTGTAGCATGACATATTTTTTCTAACGGAATTATGAAAATATTTTGATTGAAAAATATTATGACCTCTAACCCTTTCTTATTTTTAATGACGAATATGTGTACAGTTGCTACTGCATGTTGCTACTACACATTATCCTACAAAACCATACATTTCTTGTTGGAAATCTTTTGGAAGTGAAAATGCGCATGTCCAAATTGAGTTTTTGAAAAAAATAACGTTAAAGTTTATCGGTAAATTATAAGAAAAAGATGTAAACAAAACTGATGAATCACGGGACTTTCTTGATCTCCATTCGCCGATTTTTCTGATGCCACAAGCGATTCTGTTGAAAACTTGTTACTAATTGGAAATATCAGAAATTGCAAAATATGATGTTTTGGTCCTTTGCAGACATTGCCGATTTCTTTGTTCCTTTTCACATTTTCAGTTTGCAAATGACAGGTAGATAAAAATATCCAAAGGCAATATAAATACATTCATTTTCGTATTTTTAAGGCTTTTTGGTGTTTTGATAATTTCTTGATGATTTTACTCATTTTTAAGCAATTGCTGATGGTGACAAATCTGTTCGCATTACATCTGTACAAATACGAATCGATGGATCCCTGACCCCTCACAGTTGCGTGATTTAAAAAAGAAGTGCAATTATACTTTCACCACAAACAAGTTTATAACAAAAGAGCACGTGGTAATGTTTGTGGGTAAAACCTAAGTTATAAGATTTAAGAGTCATGCTAAGGATCCATAAATTTACCACTGCATACCAAGATATCTTCGGCATGAACTATTTGAATCCTCTTCTCAAGCTTTTGGTTTGAAGGTTTCTTTCAATTTAAACTACTGGTTATGAGTCAGAACTTTACAATCTCATATTTTGAAAGGTAGTTCAATTGCGGAGCAAGATAGTAGAAATCTTATATTTTCAAGTAGTTCACATATGCATACAGAATGTTGAACCAATCGTATTTTGAATAACTGACCTACATAGGTTTATACAAGAAAAACAGTGATACAAAAGTATCACAGCGGACCGACGAACAGGGCTGCATGCAAATATTTTGAATACCTAAGTTGTTTTGACTTGAGGCAGGTATATTAGTAGTTTGTTAACTTAATTTGTACTTTGTGAACACACTTTTAGAAGTTAATAGATTTCTCAACGTGGTTAGGCAGAAGTAAAGCAATACTAAGAACAACAGACAGAAAGTCACTATAGAGGACATAAACATATTAGGTCCACTTTGATTGGGAATTCACTGAGAGAAAAAAAAGAGTCTATATTGGGCAGGGAATATGAGCACAGTACCAAGTGGGAGCGGATGTGGTTGAGTGGTAACGCGCTGGACTGGTAAAGCAGGGGTCCCGAGTTCAATCCCTCGCTCCTCCACTAATAGTCTTTCGGATGAGACTTGAAATCGAGGTCTCGTGTCAATGCTACACACTGAGCACGAAAAAGAACCAGGGGTGTCTCTAAATGGGATGCTTTCTGTATCTTGCACTACCCCCGTAACATAAAATAACTTATCACTTCAGGGGTCGCCTGTCATACGGGCAACCGATATCGACAAAAAATAAGCTCAAATATGTTGATTATAACAGTAACAATTGTTTGGACATTAGTAATTCAGAGATAAGATCACCAAGGTGTTCATAATATAGAAAAGGAACACAAACTAAAAGCTTTGTATTTATTCAAAAATAAAAAGATATTTGACAAAGATCACATACAGAAGTACTTTAAAAAATAACAAATATTTAAACAAGTACTATGCATTTGAAACACTTGGGAGTTTCATGAAAAAGCAACGATCAAACAAACATCACTCATGTGTGAAATATGAGATGTCGAAAGTACCTATAGTACTTACAGTCTAATTTCAAATATTCTGAATGCCTGATTTATAGTACATAGGATTTTCAATATAAAAATTATGTATAAAAGGTTATTATCAAGCAGTTTGAAGCAATCTAATGTGAGATCATCTTAATTTTAATGTGAAATTACCAAATATACATAGACAGCTACACTATACATTGGTGTTACAAAGCATTAACATGACTCTTTCATAAATGTATATCAGGATATAGAGTAAACCCTGGTTGAAAATTTCATTATTTCTTTAGGCAAAGTTTGTTTGATTTTCTGATATCATATGAAGTTTTATTAGAATAATCAAAACAAAGGCAAGATATCCTTTAGCAAAATTGTAATTTCTGTAGCTCATTTAATACAGTTTTTAGCAAATGGCTATAATGTCTAACAGCAGGCAAGACTTGAGGATATAAAAGGAAGAAAAATTACAGTTTTTATAGAAATTGATACCACCTCTAATATTTTGTCTAATTAAGGGAACAATCTACTAGGTAACAGGATCATTGCTAACCTGTGGTAGGTTTGTACAATTAAATGAGTTGTTCTCAAGGTCCTCAGAGGGACAGGGCAGATGAACAACAGAACTATGTTGATTTAACCTATTAGTAATTAATCAAAAGATTTACAAAGCAATTATTTAAAAATATAACAAGCAATGACACAAAATATTTACAAAAGCTGTTTGACTGTTCAAAAAAGTTGTTTAAAGTTGTTATTTAAAATGGGTAATAGTTTCTATATTTCAAAATGCAGCTACAGTTATCTAACTTGATGGTTTGATGTCTTGTCAAAAAAAAATGCACAAAAAAAAATCAGTCTGGAGTTATCTAACCTGCTTCTTGATGCCCCTAACTATTTCTTTCACTTTTCAAGTAAGTACAAAACAGTTAACTGAAATAAAGCATAAAAATAATCATCATGCAAATGCTAAACTCAAATTTTTAAGTCTGCAAAGGACTTAATTTGTAAAAAAAATCTATTCATGTGTGACATTTTGATCTTGCTGTCTAAAGTAACATAAGCAGAAAATGTAACAGGTAATAAGGACACCAGTATCATTATGACTTCATCTTCATCAAATTTCTGAAGCCTTACACATTTACAGGCAACTATTTCCAACACCTGCTGAAAAAGAACAGCATTATCCAAATGTCCTGAGTACACTTGAACATCGCTTCTTTGCGGCAAGTTGGGGTGCCTTCCTTGTTCTTGAACAGTTGACATTTGCCATCCACAAAATCCTTAGACCTGCACCCTAAAGAGAAATAATGGACATAGAAAATTATTTCTATAAATAGCACAAACTTAATTAGACATAATTATCTTTAGTTATTAAGGTATATAATATATTAGCCTTAGACTTTTATCTGTTATAATAAAAGTTAACATCTACAAACAATCAAGTAACCAACACATTTGAAATCTGAATGTGCACTATCTGAAAATGATGTTTTCTATGATCTCTGCCACCACTATCCAACTTTTAGTTTAACTGTTTCTAGCTGTGTACACATGTTTGAATATTTCTAAGAATCTCCCCGTATATTTGTTTTGTAAAATAATAAAACTGAAAAAAAAATTTTAAGAAGGTTTAAATTTTGTATATTTCCTTTTAATATCATTACAGACTACATGTAATTGCAAAAAGATTTGGTCCTTGTGCCTGTGTTATTATGTAATCCAATCACTAAGTTACAGTGGAAAAAAATATCAAATTTATGTTGATAAATTACTATCTCAGTTAGCTATGTTACAATCAGTTCATGAACATTTCAACATGAAATGACACTGGTATGACTATGTTTGACCTGACACATGCCTGTATGAAAATGTTTCAGCAAGATCAAGGTTGACACTGCATGTACTTTCTTTATTGTGCATTTTGCTTTGGTAAAAAAATTATTAAACTTTATACTGTAACAAATGATAGCCCACATCACACTGTCCTCCATTTGATACTTCCTTAAAATTCAAACAATTAGACTTATAATGGATTTCAGGATAAACTTTATTTGCTTGTAGAACAAAAAGCTTAGAATAATTTATGTACCTTCTTTCCTGCAGTATGGATACACTGAAATCCTGCAATATTCAAGAATGGTCGCCTTCACTTTTTCAGCTTCACTATCATCTATATAACTCTTGTTGAAACAAGTTTTGTGTCATCTGCATCAATACTGATTTCATCACTGCAAATGCAAATAATATTGCATATAGTTTGACACTTGAATGAAATACAAGAATAGCTCACCCTTTAATAACTTTAAATGTTGTGAGTTTTGAAGTAACATTACGCTGTCACAAAACGACATAAAAAATGACAAAAAAAAACAAACATTTAAGCTGGCAAATATAACAAAATAATCATATATGAAAGTTGAATGCTAGCACTGGAGTTCTCTTTTCTTGTTGATATTGTGGATAACTTTCAATCAAATTATATGTAGAAAAATGCACTTAAAATCTTATTCAGATGTCAAAATGAAATAACCATTTAATCATTTTTTAAATCAAATTCACTGCTAATCAATTTTGGTAATAACTTCAACTTATTATACCAAAAGTCAGTTGAAGCTGAAGCATTTTTGTTTTGTTTTATTAAATAAAATGTGAAAGATTGAGTTTTCTTCATTGGTTTAGACTGAACTCTAGCAGCTAAGAAATCTATTACTTAATGGGATCCTTTTCCTCTAAACAGATTATAAAGATTTAAAATGGCTTGATGTTGAAACTCTTAAGCAGGTTTGAAACTTGTTATGGACTACAATGTCAACAAATATATAAATGTGCCACCTACTAGTGAAAAAAGCCAAGTGGATGCTCATTTGACCAAAAAAAGTAAATGACCCCCAAACTTTATTTTTCAGCTGATAATAAGTGTCACTTCTGTGTATGTTATTCAGTAAAAAACACCTACCGGATTAAGAAATTTGAGAAACAAATGCACAACAGTTGATCCAATTATGGCCGACTTTTGTTAGCCTAACACACATCACCGAATGCGTATTAAAAACTCAAGAAATTCATATATTTTACAGATTTTCATCTTTTTTTATAGTTTGGCATTATTTGTTAAACAAACAGAACGCATGTCTCCATGAGATTATTATAACTGTCACTGGTGTTTCTATTTTTAAAAAGAAAGTTGTCAGGATTCCCAGAAAAAGAAAGTAGGTCATTGGATCAAAATATTTTGAATTATCGTTTCAGCCACGAAATTACTTTGTTTGGCCGCTGCATTCTTTATATATATCATGTGTATATTTTTAGCCAACGATATTTTCTCGAAATTAGCACGTATAGCTATAATATAACTTAACAATTTGCTTAACGACTGCGTCAAAGATGGCGGCTTATTAATTGAGAGAACGATTCCAGGGGCGCCTCCAGGTAAGGGGAGCGCAAAATATTTGGCAAAATTTATGTCCGTTTTCTAACTCATTTTTACGGTTCAAATGTGCCTCTGATTATTCAATTCAATGTTGAACAATTAAGTATACATTATTTAAAGACATATACTAAATAGACATATTATAACACCTTTAGTCAGTGTATTTTAGGGGGCGCGCGCTACGGGTGCGCCTTCGTCTTGAGCTGCTAGTGTAATAGACTGTGCCTAGAACTTTTCGTAACAACTGAACAATATTTGCACTGATGTTAGAACACATTCTTATCTACGTAACCCCATGGGTCTTTTCAAACACCGGATTAAATATAGCGGACCGGCTTTTGCCGGTCCGCAATAAGCATTGTGCTCACTGCTAAGTGATAAATCTGCGTGCTAGGTCTGCTGAAAACAACGAGACTTTACTGTAACATCTTGTACTCTACTGTATATGCCTATTTTCTTCTAACGAACTAATGCCGTCTCACACCTTCACATGGAAGATTTAACTGATAAAATGTTTAAAGTTTTCATTCTCTATACGTACGGCAAAGACTGCATTCTCTTAAGTACATTCTGAAGCTAAAACATTTGACAAATTTTTTATTTTTCATTGGCTTCTTTTGAATTACTCAGGTTGCAGCATTTTGGACAAACTAGTTTTCAGAACAGGTTGACATATCTTTTATTTAAAAATAAGGTTATAAAACATCTACTGAATTTCTTCTAATACCCTTATTTTCGTTTCCATGGCTTTCAAATTATAATTAAATATTTTTGTAGTTCGTTTGATCCGTTTGTTCTTTCTCGAATTTATGTCAAAACTTGTTTTATCACTTACATTTAAGTTTGCTAAATCAATACGCTATTGCAAGGGAGAATTCAAGGATGAAGACAAAATGTGAAATTTTGCAGTATCATTTGTTTATGAAACATCATTAATAAATGTTTAAACCTTTAAAAAAACTTTATGCCAAGAAAGCTCGGGTCCTCTAGATCTAATATAACAGCGACATTGTAATTTATATCTTGTTGACAAATGATTTATTTTGTGTCTGGCAAAAGATTGCAGTAACATTTCCAAATGAATTTTCGAAATTCTGTCTTCAGTGTACCCCTTTTTCACCAAAAGGTCTGTTGTAATTGGAATTCAAAATCGATAAAATATTGACTTAATAATACAATTTGTTTCCAGTTAAATAGCTTCACTACAGAGAAGTGCTTGCTAAAAAGACGAGTGTATGAAAGAATCATAATTCAGCATGTACATAAAATGAGAAATAGTGTAAATATTATTGATTAAACATGTAGAATATACTTTACAGCTGACGTTTAAGAACTAATGCTTTGTGATAAATTTGAAATTTTTCATCCAGTATTTGGCCGATACTGTTAACAATTTTACAAACCAACACATGTTGTCGTCTTGGCTATTGATTTTGTCGTGTGCCTGTTTCAGCCTTTTGTTACTTATATCATCAGTTGCAAAATAGGAATTACTTTCTAACCATAATCTAAAAATTCAACATGTTAAAATTTTGCGCGTATGTTCATATTCATAAACTGGATATAAATGAAAGACAGGAGATAAATGTATTTTTTATTGTGCGACTCATAAAATATAATTCGTCTCAGTCATGTCATTCACTTTTTATCATCCGGATTCACATGCCAAGTCTGTTAATTGTCTCTTGATACTGGTCAAGAGGGCAAAACTGTTCACCTTGACAACACGATGGTTTGAAGCAATGTTTGCCAATTCAGTACTATCAACCGCCGGTCCAATACCCACAGAGATGACCTCAGCTTGCTTGTGTAGGAGTTGTGCCTCTGTTTTGGTCTGGTCTGGTTCATTAGACCGTCCGTCTGTGATGACTATCACAAATTTTGACGAGTTTGTCCTAGCTCCGTTAGCCGGAAGGAGTGATTGTGTGCGAACAAAGTTTAAGGCACCAGATGTGTTTGTTGATTCACCCATATACTGAATATTTTGTATCGCATGGAGGACAGAGTGTCTAGAGTTGTATTTGTTAAAGAAGAAGTCATTACGAACTTCGGACGAGTAGGTCACGACGCTGAACTGGACGTTGTTTGCACCAATAGAAAATTGGGCTGCAAAGTCATGAACAAAGTCTACCTCTTTCCTGAAATTTTCTGGGCCTTCGCTGTCTGATGAGTCCAAAACGAAGACTATGTCGGCTGGTTTCAACCCACATGCTGGAAGTTTTAAACAAACGAGTAATTTATATTTACTTGTAAAAGAAAGTAGTCATAGTTATATCTTGCATAACAGTTAATAAAAAGAGCCTGTTCGATATATCGATATGTTTATCCTATCACAGAGGAAGAAAATGATACTTGTAAACTAGGTACCCGCTTTTGTAGTCGTTGGTTGCATTGTTGTGGTTGTAGTAGTAGTTGTTGTTGTAGAAGTTGTGGTGCGAAGTAAACTTTCTGAAAAAAAATCAATGTACACTTTATTTATTTCGTTGAAGAATGTTAATATTTTATCTCATCACATGCATTTTATGTATAATTTTATCTGTCACACGTATCAAGATTTCCGTATCTTTTTGTAAGTTTTGTCTTATTGTATACTTGGATATTCCTAGAGTGGCGCTTACAAATAAAGCGTACTGGCCAATGTCTTCCACTTTATATAAAAAAACGTAAAGGTACTGTATCAAAACATTTGGAATTCTGAGCAGCCCTCAGTTAACTGCTACATGCAATACTCTATCAAATTATCTAAAGGTAGTTTTAGCAGTTTTGTATAACATTGTGAATATCTTCAAAATCTGTTTTGCTGATTGCACACTATTTGCGACGATACAGTAACAGTGTTTAACATTTCTTCAAGGATGTGCACACTTTTTAATGATAACAAGACGCAGAGGATGAAATAGATAGAAAATATACAAATATACATATGCACATAATACTTAATGTAATAGACTAATAGGTAGGGAATTTGAAACTTACTAGCGCAAATAGCGTCAACAACATTCTGATGAATGGATAGAAGCTCTCGGAAATGTCTCACATGGAAACTGTGTGACTTGTCTGAGGCTATCATAGTCAGTTCATGTCTGTCTATACCATCGCCTATGCCTATTGTGAATGTCTCTATGCCAAGTCTGAAACATTCCAAGTTTTGTCAGTAGTGGATCCTGCGAATTCATGATACAACAAACATACCGGTTCTATCTCATTCACTTCCTTATATCCGAGACACTCTTTATCCGTTTAACAGGTTCTTCGAACTACTCAAATATTTGACTGAGTCCTTGGAGTCATATTTCTGCTTAAACTACAAAAAAATGCTTAAATGTTATACAATGCATTTTAATACTTTAAGAGTCTTCAGTGTAAATTTACAGAAAAGATCGTAACTCATTAATGAAAAGCAAGGCAATTGCTTTCGACCTAGAAATCTTAGCTAAGTAAATACATAAGTGATTTCGTGAAACCACTGGCCTGTATTTATCACCTATGTGCAGCAACTGCTTTATCTCTTGTCAAATCATGGCTCCGTAGATCTTCCAGTCTGTTAAGACAATCATTACTTTGTTGGCTTCCCGCCTCGCATTGCTGTAGTGTGTTAGTTGACCTGTGGCTGCCGCGATACCTAGGTCAGTCCTTGTCTCGCCATCTCTAGGTTGTCAGAATGATATCAAAATCTTCGTTAGAACTTTTACCAAGAAAGGGGATGAAATACATAATTCAGAAGATGTTTTAAACAGTAGTAATAATGTCTTAGTAGGTAGTATAGAATTCTGGAAATGCTCTTCTTCGCCAGATGAATTTTCACCAAGCATTTGTAGCAATGAAATAATGTAAATGGCACTTGTACTAGAGTTTTCTACTGGAGGCTAATTGTACCTGATTTACTTGCGTAATGTCTGGATTATCGATGTCACATTTAATTGGTATGGTATTTACCTGTATGGTATTTTCAGGACATTCTCAGTGATTGTCTCGGCGGTGTGAAAAGTGCCAAGGCGCATTTCCGTGTGGCTGGAGGTCGAAAATGTCACAACACAGACCTAGAAAATATGTTTAATACGATTTCAATGAAATTTATTTAGATTTTTCTGTAATGAAATACAAAAGACAAAATCACCTGTATACCTTTGTAAGAGGATTTTTATAGGAGCTCCGAGCTCTCTGGTAATTTACGTCTCGGTGATAGAATATATTAAGTGTTGAACTGTGATAAAAATTTTGTTTAAAGAAAGGTGCTTTAGTATGTTATTAATTTGATTTCTGAATACATGTGCTTCTGTTAAGTGATGACTGAAAAGATTAAATCTGACATTCTGATGTCGTTTACTCATTCGGACATTCTTATCTTAGAAACTGTGCCAACATGTATCCTTGACTGGGAAAATATACGGAAATTCCTTAATACCCAAGTTTCACTTACAATATAATTTACAAAAAATAGCAGGATTAATTTATGTCTTACAATCTTGCATTTGAAGAACATTCTAATTACTCAAACAGTTTAATACAATCCCATATTTTCAAATTAGTAGGAAATACTAACGGTTTAGCTCACTTGATGATACAACAACTACATGCAAAATAGCTGCGGATCACATGGTTAGTCAAGATTCCCTGGGTAGATTTAAAATATTATAAAAATATCCAATATTTGTTACAAATTTGATAGTTGTAACAAATATGGAAAATCGGATTATTTTACTACATGTATACTTATCTTTGCAATTGAAACTGGGTCTATAATGGAGGCTTTAAAAACTTCTTCATAAAAAATCAATTCCATTGTATGTGAATACCTGTGTGTGCGTATTTCCCTCAAAGGAAAACTCACTGGCAATCAAGTTAACGAATTCCAACTGACTTAGAAAGTTCGTAGGTCCTTCGCTTCCAGAAGAGTCCAACACAAAGCAAATATCCGACAGATCATTACAGGCTGAAATGGAATTTCGATTTTTTAAAAATTTTGTGTCAGTATGGTAAAAATTTCGAAACTACTAGAAACATTTATACAACGATGAAGTTTAATCATTTATTTTATATTATATAGTTAGATACATCTTAACCTGCATTCTTACTTCTAGACCCCCTGAAGATAAGCTTGAAACCACATATTGTACAAGCACCATAACTCTCAATTTTCTATTCTTTTAATCATTAATCCTTCGTTAATGTTCGTATCTAGTACTTATCCAGGCAATTGCAAGATCCTTTAAGAAAAATACTTGAAACATATAAAATTATCACCCTTCATTTTCATAGGACAAGTACTCCAAATCCTTAAAGGTACAGACTTGAAAAATGTATGGATTTAAGTAAAAGTACATGCATATAAAAAGTGTAAACCCTGATTTAAGAAATTTACAAGGCACACATACATTGTATATAATTCTCTATTACTCATTATTTAGTTTTAAGTCAATTTTCGTTCTGTAATTTCGTCTGATATTTTTTATCTTGGAGTGTGTATATATGATTGGATATTTTGCAGTGCAAAAGGGCCCGAAACTCTATATTTTTAAAATTTATACCTTCTGTTTATTTTTGTAATTATTTTTCTTTGTCATTACTCTAGTATCCATTGAGATAGCAACTTGAAACTTCACATATATATCTTATTTAGGAGTTGTGAAGTGTGCTTTCATTCCATGTATTTGAAAGTTATTGTCCTGTGACCGGTGTGCTTGTCATAAATAAAGATGCATTACTATGACATTAATTCACGTCAATTTTGCTTTTATCTGTCTGTGATAGTCAATGGTATATTTTCATGTACTTCTTTTACACAACTGTGGTTTTATCAGTATCAGCATTTTATACATCCATTTAAACGTGTACTTTAAAACGTTAACCTTTGAACAAAACATGGTGCTCTTTTGAGAGCATCAATGGTTTCTAGAGATATCTTTCTTTTGTTCCCCTGAATATTCTATAAAAGGGTTGACAAGACTTACCGTTGCAGGTTTCAGTAGTAAGTTCATGTTGTATGGTGTTGAGGGCTTCAAACGTTGGCACACGGAACGTGTGATTTCCGTCACTAGCAATATACGATAGCTCTGTAGGGTCTACGTGACTTCCTATACCAATTGCAATGATTGTGACCCTGGGGTCTTTCTGTAATGTGCACATCGAATCTTACTTTACTTATTAACTGAGAGTCTATTGTACAAACAAGGTGTTCTTGTCTCGTTTGAAGAAGGGAAGTTTTAGACGAGCCAGTCGTAAATTGATTTTCCCTTTTTTGACGGCTAGACTGCTTTAATAAATGAGGACAGATTGAGGTAGATCAAATTTGAATACATGAACCTCGTGCTGGAAAAGATAGACAATCTTCTATACTGAAAAAATAATATGCCAAAGCACAAACTTCCAATCTTGAAGCAGTGATCTCTTCGAGCAATCAATTCCGTTTCTACCTAAGGCTGCTGTCAAACAGGAATTTGAATGACTGACTTTTTCTTGCATGACTATAAAAACTGTATAATATTGTATTGATTACATTTGTGATGATGAAACAACACTATTTAGTGAAAGAAAAAAAAACAAAAAAGAGAATGCATCTCGTGGTCTGGGCAACTTTTGGTATTTTTTAGTTACCTTGAGATTTTCGGCCTCGGTTTTTGTTTTTGCCTGTTCAAGTGACTGTCCATCTGTCAAGACTATTATAATCTTACTGGAGTTTCTGTTACCACCATGGCTGGATGACATGGTTTGGGTTCTCACAAACTGCAATGCTGAAATTTGGACAAACATTTAAGGTAATAGACACTCTTGAATGTGATAATCGAATATCCATTTTATCTTTACCAGTACCAAAACAGTCATTTGCTGCAATAATTTCTGAAATGATTTGAAAATGAAACTCAGTTTTTTTAGATTCTGGGATACTGTTTCTTCTCTCAACGGAAAACTGGCTGATAAGTTCTACAAATTTCATAAATAGTATACATGTATTTCTTGGCACTAGCATTGAATATGAACAAAGTTAGACCAAAATCAATCACCTTAGGGTCAAAGGCATGCTTGACATCTTGAATTCTTACTGGTACATTTAAATTATCATTTCTCAGCTTGAACTTTCGTAAAGTGCTCATTTGATATGCGCATTTCGTTAGAGTGGTGTCAAACTTGAAAGAAGATGATGTCCCTGGAAACCGTAGTGTCCTATGTTATGTAACAAATTAACTATATAGTATGATGAACTTGAATGAACTTTTATCCAAATCATTCGAAAATATTATCTGGCATGACTTTTCCACTACATAATCCGGGGTTCAAATTAGTCACACATGAATATCACACGCTTGAAAATGTAGCACAAATGTCTTATCTCTAACAGTCTGTAAAAATTAGACTCTCCCTGTACATAGTTTTTGAAAATACTGTATTTTAAATTAAGCACGTTCTCTGCAGATGTTTCGAACAAAACCAAGGGAGAAAGAAGCTTTTAAATAGATGCACTTATATGTAATTCAATTACCTTTTTGCTTAATATTGTCAATTCAACTAAAAGAATATTTTGATTCAAGAAGTTCATTTAGAAAAATATGTAAAGTTAGGCAAAGAAGTAATGTTTTCTACACTAGATGAAAAGTAATGTTTTCTGCACGAGATGTAAAGTAATGTTTACTACTCTAGATGTAACGTAATGTTTTGTGCACTAGATGTAAAGTAATGTTTTCTGCACTATATGTAACGTAATGTTTTCTACTCTATATGTAAAGTAATGTTTTGTGCACCAGTTGTAAAGTAATGTTTACTACTCTAGATGTAAAGTAATGTTTTGTGCACTAGTTGTAAAGTAATGTTTACTACTCTAGATGTAAAGTAATGTTTTCTGCACTATAGGTAAAGTAATATTTTATACTCTATGTGTAAAGTAATGCTTATTGCACTAGATGTAAAGTAATGCTTTCTGTACTAGCTGTAAAGTAATGTTTTCTACTCTAGATGTAAAGTAATGTTTTTTGCACTAGATGTAAAGTAATGTTTATTACACTTGATATAAAGTATTGTTATTTACTCTAGATGTAAAATAATGTTTTCTGTTCTAGATGTAAAGTAATGTTTACTACTTTAGATGTAAAGTAATGTTTTCTGCACTAGTTGAAAGTAATGTTTTCTGCACTAGATGTAAAGTTATGTTTTCTGCACTAGATGTAAAGTTATGTTTTCTGCACTAGATGTAAAGTGATGTTAACTTAACATGTTAAAAGTGATTTTACTGAACCATAAGGAATGTCATGTAAATATATGTTTATAAAGCTAGCTGAAAAAAAAACTACACGAGATGTAAAGCACGTTTTCTGAACGAGATGAAAAGAAGCGTTTAAAACACCAGATCTAAAGTAACGTTTATTAATCTAGATGTTAAGTAATATTTACTCTTATTAATTAACTTTATAATATTGAACTAGATTCTGACCATGTTGTTGGCTTGATACAACCAAAGCCTCGCCAATAAAGCTCGAAACTCGGCCATTTCGAAAAAAACACGGCCAAGAAGTAAAAAGTCGGCCAATACGAGATTTAGCCAATCAGGATTCAGGAAAAACTCGGCCTTATATGAGCCTAGGATTTTCACCATGTTGGACGCCATTTTGAATATGCTTAGCCTAGTTTTTACATAAAAGTTTTTATCTCTTAAAAAGTTCAAAAAGTAGCAAAAAAAGTTCGCGGAGACCCTGTGCTTTCGGATCACAGTAAATTTAGCAGTGTTCAACTTTTCATTTAGTGATTTTCATATTTACCAAATATTATGTTGCGCGGAAGTGAAAAGCAGACGATCACAAGTTTTAGCCTGTTATAAATTACGAGTTTTGGATTACTTAGTTTGATAATTGAACATAATATTATAAAGTTAATTAATAAAATTGTCATTAATTAGTCAAATTCATATTGGCTTTGTTATTGGGCTGAAGACAGTCATATTGGCCTCAGGCCAATATGACTGTCTTCAGCCCAATAACAAAGCCAATATGAATTCGACTAATTAATAACATTATATCTAGATGTAAAGTAATGTTTATTACACTACATCAAAAGTAATGTTTACTCAACTTGGTGTAAAGTAATGTTTATTACACTTCATGTAAAGTAATTTTTATCACACTAGATGTAAAGAAATGTTTACTTCACTCATTGTAATGTTTATTAAACTAGATGTTAAGTAATGTTTTCTGCACTAGATGTAAAGTAATGTTTTCTGCACTAGCTGTAAAGTAATGTTTTCTGCACTAGAAGTAAAGTAATTTTTACTCAGCTTGATGCAAAATGATGTTTACTCATCAATGTGTTAAGTACTGTTTACTCAACTAGATGTAAAGTAATGTTTAATCAACTAGATGTAAAATAATGTTTACTCAATAAGATGTCTTTTATGTTGTGAAGATATGATATTAACGCTCACAAAACTAATGTACAAATGGTTTTGTTTAAGGCGTATAGATACTAAGAAAGTGTTTACTTGTAATTTGACCTTGGGTATTGAAAAAAACGGGAAGGCAACTGGCAACTACATGCATTCACATTAATAAGAAATGAATGTGCAGATACTGTATAATTTCAGGAATATACCAAGTTTTAATCGAAATACAGGGAAAAGGATAGGAGACCATCACGAAACGGATGATGGAAAAAATTAGAGGGGTTCTTATTCAACCTTCTAGTTTTTAGTCAATTTGCTTTGTTTCTACTATATATTGTCCAGATGTTATGTTAATTAAGCAATGTAATGTTCAATTTCCTACATTCTAGATAGAATGTAGCGAAAGTTTCGGTTAAATTCGATTACCTAGATGTGTATTCGTCTCTCCGTCCGGATATTTAGCATTGTCTATGTGGTTAAGAACTGTCGCATTGGTCAGGTACTGATTCAAATAGAACTCATTGTGAACGGTCGTTCCGAATGACACAAGAGCTACTCTGGTATGATCGGGACCAATTTCAAATTGTTTGGTAAAGTTTGAAACAAACTGTAGTTGTTGTTGAAAATTTCTGACTCCCTCGCTGCCTGATCCGTCCAAGACAAATATAAGATCAGCTGGCTTAAATGGACAAGCTGCAAATAATTGAAATAGTTTATATCAAACATGCTTTGTTGTTGTTGCGGCTATTGTTGTTGTATAAAGAAAAGTCAGTTTCTTTATTTCTTTATGGTTAGTTCCCATTTAAAATTTACATTATAGCATTCTTGCCCGATGTATGACATGCTTGTACTTTGGTGAATGTCATGTAGAGAAACTAGTGTATCATGTACTTTCAGAGAAAAAAATATGTCTCATTGTATTTAATAAATAGTGAAGAAATCACTGTACTCACCTTTGTCAAGCGAAAAAACTTGTGTAATTCCAAGTCCAGCAAGTATTAACAAAACGACGGAACTCTGCATTTTAATATTTACTGACCACGAACTCCAAAATGTTTAGTGTCATAGACCCAAGTCCGTAGATTTCACGATTTTTCAAAATAATCATTTCTTATCTTTTAGTTTTATCTAGGGCACAGAATAAGTCGTTAAACAAAAGCTTTAAAATAACCTTAAATAACCCTAGTAAAATGACCTATCTATTTGCGACCGTGTTTGGATTGCCTTTGAAGAATCTTGATTAAGCCGTAAGAGGCAAATTTGCATCTAGAAAGAATGTAGAGTTTGTTCTAACATCCAGGCTATGAGTTTAAAGTTGCCAGTAGATAACTGGTTATTCGAATCCCGAAATGTATTACAAAAGGCAGTTTGTAATTCAAACTTAAGTAAGGTATTACAACAAATTTCTTAAGGAATAAGATACGTTTATATAAAAGTATATACATTTAACATCTAAACATAACAGTGCTGTATTCGCCCCGCTGGGTTGATCAGGTAACCCAGTCGGTAATTCGCCCGAATCTCCAACTACCTTCCAGATGGTAGTTGGTCATTCAAATTTAAGTCATATTCAAATTTATTCACCAACATGATCAAGTTTATATATAACCGCTTATGAAGCTAGAACCTCAACTTAACAGTACCACACTGGTCCATCATATAATTCGACCGAATTCCCAATTACCGTCCAGAGAGTAGTTGGTAATTCAAACTTTAGTCAAATACAAGTACGAAATAGCTGCATGAATGCTGCAAAGGGGAGAGCGCGCCCTCGAAAAAGGGGTGGTAGGGACAAAATGTGTAAATACGAAGGAGTCTCTGAGAAAAAATAATTTTTTATTGCCAAAACAACGTAAACAGCATGTATTATACAGATGCATCATTTACATAATGTTTTAGATGACAGAAAGCTCTGAAAGCATTGCTGAGCCTGAATGCAGCACACTGACAGTTAGCTGCTGTTATATGAAATTGCAAAGATGCGAATGTTTTAGTGAAATAGTGGTTCAACGTACAATACCATAGAATACGAGCTGGAACGGATGTTCTTGCGCATTGCAGACATGATGGAAATGATGCAGGTCATGTATTTGGTATGAAATAAAAAGGCGAACACGACAGTACAGTAAACTCCCCCTATTAAGACCATTATTTTTAAGGAGGAAGACATTTCTGCTGTCTATTTTGAAAGCAACGGAACAAACTGAACGCCAAGAAAGCCTTCATGATAAGAAAAGTTAATATGAAGACTATGAAAAGCAGAAACTTTACTGGTCTTAATACGGAAACTTTACCGCAAGACAGAAAACATTAGCAAACTGATGTATGTACAGCATCCTGCAGAATGGGTGGTGTTATGTGACTGTGTTACACATGAGATGATTTAATCATTTGGATATGTTTTGAGCAGGACAGGAAATGTGTTAAAATTATAAGATTTGTTTCAAAATGTGTCTTGGAACTGACACCAACACCAAAACAAGAGGATCAAATGGTCTTGGTTGGCCCACTTAAGCATATGCTACGAGTTTTTTGTTTTTGTTTTTATTTGACGTAGTGACCTATGACCCTATGTGACAGTTATGAAATTATCAAAGATTTCATGAAGGCAAAGATGCTGACCATGTTTCATAGAGAATCGTTAAAAATGTGACTTCAAGAGTGTAAACAAGGTTTTCCTATGATCTGACCATGTGACCTAGTTTTTGACCCCATTTGAGCCAGTTACGAATTCAACAAAGATTTGATCAAGGCAAAAATTCTGATCAAGTTTCATTAAGATTGGGTCAGAAATGTGGCCTTTAGTGTGTAAATATTGACCCGTTTCCTAGTTTTTGATCTGATGTGACCGAGTTATGAACTCTTCAAAGATTTCATCAAGGTAAACTTTCTGACCAGTTTCATTAAGTTTGGGTGAAAAATGTGATCTCAAGAGTGTAAGTAAGGTTTTCCAACGATTCGACCCTGTAGATTTAATTGGCATAAATCTTTACTACATATTACAATAAACACGACATATAAAATACAATACATTTAAAATACACGTTAAACGAATATCGCTGATGTGCCACATGCGAGAAGTACCGTCTTTGAAACTTATGCTCAAGCTTTGCGACACAATTGTCAGTTTACAGGTTTATCATCATTATGCTATTTTCTAATAAATAATCGACTGGATAACCATTCAACTTATACGCCAGTTTAAAAATGCTTCTTCCTGTTCCATGTCATTCCATTCTTAGGTGTTCTGGAACATGTGCGGAACATGTTCTGGACAGCGAATCGAGCACGGTCAAAAATGCAAACTCCGCGCACCGGTTACGCTACGCTCATGTAAGGGGAGATCACTGCATGGGAGATTGTCAAAAATGTTCCCGGATTATCGACCGAAGGGACTTTTCACTTCCGACCAAGAGTGCAAAAAGATAATACACACAATTCTTTACAGACCTCTTTCGTTAGTAACTTGATCAACCTATAGAATAGAAGACAGTTCTTTCATGTATTGGTGCATAACTGGAAGGTAGTTGGAGCTTATCGGAATTCTAATTACCAACAACCTTCTGAAAGTTTATATGGGATTCGGGCGAATTACCAGCTGAGTAATCTGATCAACCCAGCCGGATGAAGACATCATTGTTATATTTAGATGCTTATTTCATCTACGTTATATACATTGTATAAACTTTATCACAGTACTAAAGAAACTTGTATTTATATCTCACTGAAGTTTGAATTACTTCTGGGAGGTAGTTTGTGATTCGAGCGAATTATAACCTGCACAAATAAAGTTTTCACTTGTGTAAGAAATAAACTGCACAATGTATGTTATATAGAAATATTTTGTTTTGAAGAAGAATGTTTTGCCCGCGAGTGCGTGCGTTTTATGTGATCTTCTCTTTTAGTGATTGATGTAGGGAAAACAATCTGATTAAAATCATATCCTAAAAATCACTACGATCACCGTAGGGAGATCTCGAACCTTAGTCAGATTGTAGGGAAAAGGAAGTTATAACTGCTTGCTTTTGATTACCTCACTGACAATTAGCAAATCTTTTTAGATGTAAATAATACATTTCTCTGTTGTATCAATGGACAATACAATAAACAATATATTTATTAAAGTATTCTATACACAGTTTTTAAGAACTTCTCTCGTGTTTCGTATTAATATTGTTTTCAAAACAAGCGCGTCGTGTTACACGTTCATAACGGGATAAAAACTATTTATATAGATAAATGTGACAATAGAAAAATATGACCAGGTATAAAGGATATTTAGATCAATTAGTATTAACTGTTTAAATTGTAAGTCCTTTCTTCGTTTGTTCTTCTTCGATTTCAAACTAAGAGGCATAGGAAGTAATGAAGGTTTACTTTACAGACTGTTCAATTCCTTCAATGAAGTTTTTTTCTTCCTCCGTTATGTATTGGTTAAGGAGAGAGAGGGTTTTGCGCCATAGACTTTCTTGTTTACTCTTGTCACGTGATGTCCTCGATGACGCTGTTATCTTGCCGTCTATCCAGTAATGGCCCGATATCCCGGCGTATTTCGGATTGGTGACTAGGTCGATAGCGGTGACAGCACCTTCAAACGGTGTTCTAAAAGCGCAACACATCTTAGAACATCCAAGAAGACATTTTACACCATTTGTATAGACGTCGCGCCACAGCTCTGTATCAACGACCCCTGGATGCATGCAGTTGATGGTAATATTCGAGTCTTTAAGACGCTCTGTCATTGTTACTGTTTGCATGATTTGATACAACTTTGAACGCCCGTAGTAATCCCAGCATTTAAACTCACCAGGAGGGCCAGTATAATTCATTGTCTCCAAATCAAATGTTCCACTTTCATGAGCTCTGCTGGACATAAGGAGAATTCGACAATCAGGACCGGACCGCTTTATGATGGGCAAAAGCTTCGCCATGATAAGAAACTGACTGAGATAGTTGACCTGCAGTGTCATTTCAAATCCATCTACACTTTTCTGATACGGACCGCATCCCAGGCCAGCATTACAAACCAACACATGCAATGGACGACCACTTCGCTTGAAATTCTCACAAAATTCTAAGACAGACTGGAATGATGACAGATCAACTTTAGCAAACTCAAGAGAAAGTGCTGATTTGTCAGTAAGTTTAGCTTGTCCCTTTGCTTTTTCGGCTTGAAATTCCTTCTGCATTCTGTCTATTGCTGCCATTGCACGCTCCTCCGACCTACAGGCAAGAATGACGGTTGCCCCCATCATTGCACACCATTTTGCAATCTCGTAACCAACCCCAGTATTAGCTCCAGTAACGAGAATTATTCTCTCACTTGGCAGCGAAACAATGGGAAATGACGTCCTTCCACCCATTCCCTAAAAATAGAAAGGTTTCTACATTAAAATATAACTTTTGCGTATTTTATCGAAGTACCTTCTCTCATTCAAGAATCAATGCCGATATATTGCAAGAGAAATCATACAGTTAAATATTTTGTTATGCTATACATTTATTTTTGATGTAGGATTCTGTAAACTAAAGCTAACGGTTTTATACTTTTCAGAAAATAGGAAATCGCTTATTTCAGTAAAGATTATAAATCATTGATTCTTTTTTTAATTTGAAATGAAGCTTTAGTATCTTGAACAAACGCCTATAAGAAATGAAATGTATTCCTACGTAAGCTGTTCTTTTAAAAATTTCATGAGTATGAAATAAACAAGTCTGGACATTATACGCAAGCCTGTGTGAAAAGATGAAAAGGCGACCTTAAAGTGTCGTCTATATTGTTGTTACTGTACACCAATTTGATTTAGACGTAACTACAGCAAAATTTTCTACTGCTCCACAACCAAACATTAAAACATGAAATACCTTTTAAAAAAATATTTACGGTGTTTAAGGGGATTCAAGTAAAGGAGACCACAAATGGCGGGGTTGTCCAACTAATCAGACCTGAAGAGTCATCGAGAAAATTTTTGACAGGCGATGTCTTTTTTCCAACAGTAACGGTTTGACAATAATAAAAAAAGTGTATAAAATGAGTCAAACCGTCAATGTCGAATAAATTAGGCTACTGGCGGGGTAAACATTATTATAAAAAGTCGTACTACTTTTCAATAGTATTGTACAGATATTTATATATCCTGGACTCATGGGTATGAAATAAACAAGTATGGAACATCTCGATAGTTTAACAAATAATGTCATTTTTTAATACATTAAAAAATTCTCACCCTTTCCTTGTTGATAAAAATTAAAAGCAGCCTTTTCTCAGTAAATCTAATGCAGGAAATGGAAAAATTTCAAATATTTTTCGGGTTGTAACTATTTTTATCCTATGACCTACTTTCCGTTTCCGTGAAAGCCTGACATCTAGTCTCGAGCTATTTTTAGAAACAGAAATTTCGGTGACATTTTCAATAATTACCATTCTGAATATGCTCATAGGTGACAGTATCACTGAGCATAAAACCACTTAAAACGAAATTTTTTTTAACTTTTTACTAATATATCTACTAGATTCTAGATGTTGTATGCTCAGTGACACTGTCACCTGTGAATATGCTCCAATGAAAAAATTGCTATGTTCGTATTATGCAATAATTCATCAGTGAAATTTTACAACCTCATGTTTAAAAATTATTTACTAAAGTCAACAGTTGCATACAAATGGAATTTGTTTTGAAGTAACTCTAAAACTGGTACAGTTTAATAAATGTTCCCAGTGATTGCATAAATAACAGGCTGCTCAGTAATTAACAAGAAAAACATTGATGCGAGGCACCAAAGACACAGCCAAATGGTGGCCAAGGGAAATGATAAACAAAGAGGGGCGAAAAACATAAACTAACATTTTAATGAAAAAAAGTAAAACAGCATGTTGATCATATGCTAAACTAATAAATATACATTATGCGAAAAGCATGCATATACACTGAGCAATCTGCCTATTGTAAGAAGCAAAAGACCAATGTAACTGTCATGACTGAAACCAGTGCCTTAATTGAGAATTTACCTGCTGAAACAGATACATGACAAATGTATAGTTTTATAACATTGAAAGGCTACCACTTGGCCCTATTTTTAAATACAAGAGATTCAAGGCTGATGTTATATTTTTTCGTGCTCAACCCAGTTAGAGAATGAAATTTAATTCACCTATTTTATGCAGACCAACAAAGAGGAATAATTATTCCAGTGAAATTAAACAAGTTTAGAAATAAACGAGTGGTAGAACTCAGCGCAACAAGTGACATAGGTGTACACTGCATGCCGTTATCTATCTTTCTTTCTTCCATTAACGTCGAACCCCTTTCGGGGACGTAGACGTTTCGCGCGTCGGGATCAAAGAGAAAGATTATAGTGAATAAAAATGTAGAAATGAAAGAAGTAAAGATAAAATTTTTGGTTAAAAATATAAAAAGTCTTACTTGCAGGGAACTAGGGTGAGACATGTTCAATGCTACTTACTGCAGCATTGAACTGCTCTAGGGTGGGGAGGTGGGCAACATTAGGGGGAAGTTGGTTCCAATGAAACACTGTTCTGGGAAAGTATGAGAACTTATAATAATCCTTGGTTGCAGTGATTAATCTATAACAGAGGGTGTGACTGTGGCGAGCAGAGCGGGTCATTGGGGTCAGATAGTCATTGATTGGGATAGCAACCAGATTATGATGAATCTTATAAAATAATGATAACCTAGCATCTATACGCCTTAATTCCAATTGCCGGAGTTGAATGGAATGGAGCATATCTGTTACACTGGATGTTCGACCATAATCAGATTTTATCCAGCGGGCGGCTCTACGCTGGACACTTTCGACTTGGTCTATTTGTATCTGGGTGTGGGGCGACCATATCTCGGAGGCATATTCCAGTTGGGGTCTGACTAGAGTCTGGTAAGCGATGGACTTAATGGGTTCTGATCTGACCTTGATGTTTCTCCGGAGAAATCCTAAGGTTTGGTTAGCTTTCTTAGTTGACCTATTGATGTGTTCATCCCATGTAAGGTTATTTGAGATATCCACGCCAAGGTATTTAGCTGAGCTGACTGATTCAAGATGGACTCCATGTAGGTAATACTGGGTGGGAATAGGATGTTTCCTTTTTGTGACGTGGATAACTTGACATTTGGAGGGATTGAATTCCATATCCCACTCCAACTCCCACTTTTCGAGCATTTTGAGGTCATTTTGGAGGGTAACTGATTGGTTTGCAGATGTCAAGGTTAGGTATACCGATGTGTCATCTGCAAACAACCGGACTTTGGAGCTTATGTTATGTGGGAGGTCATTTATGAAGGCTAGGAAGAGCAGGGGACCCAGTACAGACCCTTGTGGGACACCTGATGATACTGGGATGGCATCAGATGAGGTGCCATTTAATACAACTGATTGGGACCTATTGTCTAAGAAACTTTTGATCCACTTTAGTGTATTTCCTCTGACTCCGTACTGGTGTATTTTCAGAAGGACTTTCTCATGACTGACCTTATCGAAAGCCTTACTGAAATCAAGCAGGATAAGATCTACTTGTTTCTTGTTGTAGACTGAGGTGACCAAGTCATTTACTAGCATAACTAATTGGGTAACACATGACCTTTTTCTCTAAATCCATGCTGTAAGTCGTAAAGAATACCATGATTGGTGAAATGTTTGACGATAGATGATGAAACAATGTGTTCTAGGACCTTACATAGTACACACGTTAAAGAGATGGGCCTGTAATTGGACGGGTTTGACCTTTCACCCTTTTTAAAAATAGGGGCAACAAAAGCAGTTTTCCATTGGGATGGTAGTGACCCTTCTTTTAGAGATTTATTAAAAAGGACCTGCAGAATTGGTGACAGTTCTGCAGAGAGTGTTTTAAGTATAATGGGTTTTATTTTATCAGGACCGCTTGCCTTATGTGGGTTCAGGTTACTGAGAAGTTTCTCAATGTCATTTGTACCAACTGTTATACATGGCATGGTCGGGACAGATTGGGAATCTGGTTTAAGTTTCATTTTGCAAATAGAGGCTAGGGTTAGGGGAGATTTTGGGCTAAAGACAGACTGAAACTGTTTGTTCAGTACTGTAGCTTTTGCATGGTCATCCTGGTGGAGCTTATTTTTGTACTTCAAGGGGGGTATAGAAGAAGATTCCTGCCTTGAATGCTTGATAAGGGAGTATAATTTCTTAGTATTAGGTTTAGTTTTGACCGTGGCATCAGTGTTGTTTAGATTGAGAATGTGTTCAAGATACTGGTTATAAGCCTCCTTAACCTTTTTCCGCACTAGATGTTTAAGATTTAGGAATTTCTTGCGATCAGAAGAGGAGCTAGTTTTTATTAACCTTAGTAAAAGCTCGATTTCTTCTCCTGATCAGTTTCTTTATATCCTGATTGACCCAAGGAAGGTGATTTCTTATTGATGACTGTTTGGATGGACTGTTTGTTATAAGGAACAAACATTGAAAAACCTTGATGCATACTGCTCTGATAACCTCTTACCATTTTTTTTGGGGGGGGTTGATTTTTGTAACCCTTGATCTACAGCACTTATTCAAATTTAGTGGTCTTACACCTAGGTGTTTGTAAACAATGCCACGGGACTTCAATCCAATAATCTGACTGGCTCAAATGTTGTGCAACCAGGAAGTTTTGGAACTGCGCATACCACGTGTTATAAAATGCGCGCGAAAGAGATCAGTCCTTCTTGATGATGGAAATATTATTGACGCTTAATCAAATACGATATAATCATGTAAATTCGGCAAGAAATCCTTTTAAAATTACGTTTCCACCTTTACTTCTGGCACAAAATTAATTTTTCAAACACAGCAAATTTTGAGGGTGAGTAGAGTCAACATTTAACACGAGGTATGGCCACACTGTAAAACAACAATGTATTTATCGAAACCACTGTAATTCAGTCAGGATAGCTGATTAAAATTTCGTGAATATGAAGCACATATAAAGCTGTTTGTCATCTGTGCAACTTTTTGACATTTTTAAGTACAAGTACAGGAATATCAACCAACACAAGGGGTAGGACCTAAATCACGTAGCTCGGTGCTTTCAGCGAGAAAAACGTGTAGTCTATGACTAATGTCATCAGTTTTCGCGTAAATATTCAGGAACTTGGATAAATTATCAACAGCTATGGGGATTGTCTTGGAATATTTGTACAATGTATACGACTAGTACCTAGCCATATATGTATGCTAACTGTAGCTGCTATTTGACAGAAGAAGAAATGTGTTACAAACAAGTTATTGAAGGGGTGCCAACAAAGGTGTCCCATTTTTGGTGTGATTCTGCAATAGTTTGCTTAGGTTTTTGAACTTGTAAAACCATTCTGCGCCATTGAAACAATATTTTTAGTAAACAGACACACAATTAAACATTTACAACCAGTTAGGAACATATATTATATATTATTCAAAATAACCATGTTGAAAATTTTTACAAGAGTTCTATTTGTATATTTAACTTTATGTTTCTGATAGAAAACCAATGTATTTCCTTTTTTAAGCTAAGCTGATTCCATAAATTTTGCTATGAATTTGAACACTTGCGATTTTAAGGCTGGAAGGTTATGTGATGGTTTTCATTGTCAGATACAAATATAATATTACAAGTACATTTTAAACAATGAAAGGTTTTGACTTGATCACAAGTCTGCAGATTTTATATTTAAAAAAAAAAATCAAAATTGACAATTTTGAATATATTACATACAAGCAAACATTATATTTTTAAAATCAAAAAGGACTTTCTAAGTTGTGCGAAAACAAATTGTCAACTGACAGACAGCCTGTGCCACACAGTTAAATAAATTATATATACTTGGTACTAGGGATGGGAACGAATGTTCGAATATTCGAAAATCCACCGAATATTCGAATCTGAAAATCAAATTCGAATATTCTAAAAAAAAAAATCAAATAAAGCTTCGTTGATTTTTTAATACAATACAATACAATAGATTTTATTTGCCCACAAACATTTTACAATGTTTATTGCAATATATGCTTAACAATGGTGAGAGTAACAGAAGCATTTCTTAAAACCGCCTATACAAGTGTATCAATGTATACTCAAAATATGCTCTATAAAATAATTGAAATAAATGATATCCTGAAAAAAAGGGAACTTTTTTTTTCTTGAACATACATTAATCGTACAACTTGATGTAAGCATTCTGATTATGCAAAGACCCCAATCTGTTTGGTATTGTGTTTCTTTATCTCGTGTCAAAAATGATCCAATTAACAATAAAATTGCAACGCATAATTGGCAGGGACAATCGTTACGGATTAACAGTTTGCCACAGGCATATTTGTGATATCTTTTAATCTTTTGTTCATTTTAATTGGCGCCCGTTTATTTCACAAATTTTAGAAGTTGTTTGTCTCACAATATTGAAGGATTAACGTCATGTTTTACAACAACCAGTCACGCTTATAACTCTATTGATATTACATTTTAGATGCCCAGTAGAATAGCTCAAATATTTTCCTCTTATAAGTTTATTTATAAAAAAACATCATCCTCGCTTTATGCTTGATCATCGCTCAACAATATTGAAATAAGTTGTACGGAAAAAAACAAAACAAAAAACAAACAAACAAACAAACATGCACCTCTCTCGTGTCTGGGCTTATTTCACGCGGTTTTAATGAACGGAATATATTATGTATTGCCAAACACTTAATAAGTATGTAAAACTTCCATAAAACAAGCCATTTCTACACCATTTCTAGATAATACATAGCTGTTTCCCCAAAGTACAGGTGATAAAACAGTACCAATGTTCGGATACCAAAATTCGGGTAACTGACTGAACTGAAAAAAAACGAATACTCGAAATATATTCGAATATGGCAAAGCGAATATTCGAATATTGATATAAGTATTCGTTCATTCCTACTTGGTACATATAAAAACTGCGAATGTCATTCAAAGGTGAATACATTGTAGTTTAATCCCTTGACTCAACAAAATATCTATGCGACATTTATTCTTGGATGCCGTATCCAATGTTCATTTGCATCTTACCATTATTTCAGTTAAAAGGAAACAAATTACAGATACAGGCAAATTAGACAAGTTAGCTTTCTTAAAACATTTGTAGTTTTTAATGGAGTTTGAAAAATATTATCTTACTACTTCCACAATCATATCAGTCAATATTTCTTCCCCTTTGACTGGACTGTCATTACACTTAAATGAAATAATGAACATAAAGTTCTATGACAACATTATCATCTCTCTGTAAGCAAAAAAAGAGAGAACATTTTATGTAAAATGTACTTGGATAATTAGTTGGTCCAATGTTTACATGATTACAATGTTTTATGAAGTATTTGTCTACATTACAATGCATAATTTCAAAAGGGTCATGCAGTCCATTCAGAACAGCTTTTGATACCTGAAATAACTGGATAAGAAATTACGTGTATATTTTCGTATTTATTCATAGTTGTAAAACCACAATGTCAAAGAATAAAGATGAAGTGAAACTGAATAAAAAGATCTGGCTGGTAAATATTATCACCTTGCTTAAACTGCCGTTTTGCAATAAATTGAATTAGGTTGCTAATAATTGTGGTTTTAAGGTATTTCCTGCAAGTAGTGATTAGTCTTTACTAATGAAACTTGGAAAGGGGGTGAAAATGAAATAGTTTGCAATAAGTAAAATGATTACTGAACTCCCTTATCTCCAAGCCGCCAGGTATCTTAATACATCCGAGGTTTAATTCTATATTTTTAAAAAAATGAAAGTTATCTTAAGATCAATTTACTTCTCATGTATGGTATGTTTGAATAGCTTGTAAATATATGTCATAATGCTATTTTGCTATGATATTTTATTTATAAGCTGTTGCTCCAAGTTACAGAGTATAGAGTTTATCATTCCGGCATCTACAATTCCAAGGTGAATTTGTGCTAAAATATTGTAATCTTTTTAATCTTTTAATTCTCGCTGGATATCAAAATCTGATTATGATATTAAATTATTGCTTTAACTCACAACTGTAAGAATTGCTTATTGTTAACATTTATTTAGCTGTCTGTAAAAACAATCTTGAACGAATACATATTTTAAACGTTAACTTCGGTGGTATCAAAAGACATTTGATTGCTATCACTTTATAAAATCACCATGACTAGTTAATGTAATACCTTTAAATTGGGCAGAAAGATATTTTATGTACTACAATACCGGTATGTAGTTATGAAAGAACCGAGGTTACACAATATGGCCTTTAAGTGACTCGAACTACACGTTTATTGTCTTAAAGTTAAAAAATTCGAACATAGATGCATTAAGTATGTTCCTAACTGTTTGTATTTGTTTAATTCTGTTCCTGTTTACTTAAAATATCATTTTAATGGCGCAAAATTGATGGTCAAGCTGAAAAACCGAAGCAAAATATTGCAGATTCACAGAAAAAATGGGACACTTTGTTTGCATCCCTTCAATAACTATTTGTAACTCATTTCTTCTTCTGTCAAATAGCAGCTACAGTTAGCATACAGATTTGGTTAGGTACTAGTCGTATACATTATGCAAATCCCCATAGCTGTTGATAATTTATCCAAATTCCTGAATATTTACGCGAAAACTGACGACATTAGTCATAGACTTCATGTTTTTCTCGCTAAAAGCACCCAGCTTCCTGATTGACTTACGTTATCGTCCCTAAATAGATTAAAAGTGAGGTTAAACAGTTAAGCTGAAGAAGAAAAAAAGACAGCTATTTTACCTCAATTCGTCCTCTCAGTCAAGTTTCCAAGTCACAAAACACTATATAAGTAACTGATAGACTGAAGGTTTCTGTACGTTTAAACGTAAAGTATTACTAGATATATGAATTGTAAAGATGAATAGTCCAGTATAAGATCCTAAGAAAGTCAGCGAAATCCGGAAGTAATAATAGCGACACACTTATGGTGGATATATTTTGATCGCCTTGAAGGAATACATTTTTATTACTGTAGAATTTTTTTTTTAATGATAAGTGTATTTTTCTCTAAATCAGTTGGTAGATTCATGCATTTGTATCTGGTTTAAATTCAACATTATCTTCAAAGTAAACCTATTTATTTTATTTACATCGATTGGAAAACAAAATCTTAATTATATTGATCCCACTCGATGATTTCTTTCAGAACTCAAACCGGTTCCCGCCCCGGAAGTGTAGAATGCAGAATTTCACCGGAGAATCTAACCTCCGATGTGATTAAAACCAGCGACCTCCAGAAGTGAAGCCCAACACTCTAACCAATCCACAATCATGTTCGTGAAGATGGCGGCCGGGTGGCCATGCAACCTAACGGTCTAACCTAGGCGGTTTGGGGGCCTGAAAATATATATTCTGCTTAAGGATAGAGACAAACTTGTAGGAAACATTTCAATCAAAAACAAAACAAAACAAAAAAAAAAAACGAAGGGGTTTCGAACAACCTTTCCGAAATGTACAAAAATGAGGATTTTATGAAATTAAACAAGGTTGTTAGTGTTCTATAACATACTTCTACCATAAAAAACAGTTTTGACCATTAAGATTTAAGAAACAACAAGACCTGTCACTGAAAGATGACAATGCCCCGAAAGTGGTGCTTTGACCTTTGAGCTGAGGACCAGATGAAGATAAATTAGGGTTCTTTGAAAAAAGTGGGTTTTTTTGACAATATGATCTCAAAGTGGAGGTCATAAGGAGTCAAGGTAAAAAAAAGATATACATGTGACCAGATGAAAACAAATTGTAGATCATTCAAAAGAAGTGTTTTTTTTTACAATTTAACCTCAAGGTCAAGGTTATTGTAGGTGTCGAGGTAAAAAGTAAGTATATATGCATTTGGGAGACTACGCCCAAAGGATTGCTAAGTGCAAAAAAAATAACTAAATCTGTTTAGTAATACGGGAGTTATTGCCAGTATTAAGAATTTTTGATAACTGGACCCTAGAGGGAAGTCAAGGTCATTTAAATATATGTCAGATGGAAGGTCTTATCTAAAGGGGTGTTGTGTTCAAATATGAAGGAAATCCATTTACTTATAATGATGTTATGGGCAAAATTTCGTTCCTGACAATTAGACCTTTGACGTCAATGTAATTCATGGGTCATGGCCACACAAATATATAAATGTATAAATATGTATAGGTCTTGTCTAAAGGGGTGTTGTGTTTAAGGATGAAGTAAATGCATTTACTAGTACTAATAATGAAGTTATTGGCAATGTTAAAAGTTTTTTTAAGCCTGACCCTTTGAAAGGTGAAATAAATACATGTCAATGGGAAGATCTTGTCTAAAGGATTGTTGTGTTTAAAATATATCCTTTTATTATATACTTATAAATGAAATATTGAGAAATATTGATGAAATAAATTGCGTATTTTCATTTTCCGTATTTTCACTGTAAAAATTTATTTTTCACTGCGGTGAAACATATTTTCCGTATTTTCACTGGTGTTTTGCCGGACTACTTTTTTCTAAATTCAGCCAATACACTAAATTAAAGAGGAATTCTTTCGAATCTTAAGGTCAAAAAAAGAGAAAAGTATATAATAAACAGAAAATTCAAGTTTTTTCTATAAATATGGGATTTATTTTCATCTCGTGGTATGAAAATTATCATATTACACTCGTGGCTATCGCCACTCGTGAAATATTTATTTTCATACCACTTGATGAAAATAAATCCCGTATTTATAGAAAAAACTTGAATATCCTCTATATACTTATGAGGAAGTTATGGGCAATGTTAAAGTTTTTGGACGGAATGACGTACTCACGGACAGACTGACAGACGGACAGGTCAAAAACTATATGCCATCCTTCTGGGGCATAAAAAGGTTTGTAATGACATTACCGAAGAAGTGAATCGTCATAAAAAGAAGTATTTGCTATTTCTAGGGGCATATAGTGGCCAAGCGGCTTAGCGACATAAGATAATTATGCATAGTGTATCACAGTCAGTTCAGCAACCTAAGATATACGCTAGGTATCGAAGTTCAATTAATAGTTCCAACAAACAACAAAAACAAAAGAGGTTTGAAGTGTACTTTTTGGAAATTTAAAAAGAGGATTTTTCGGGAAAGGGGGATTTGTTAATTCTAGGTTTGTGATATCCAGTGGCATTGCGGCCTGACATGTATATTTTGTGTCACAGTCAAAAAGATGATACATGTGTGTTTTTATATGAACATACAGTCAGTCTTCGACGACTCAAAATCGTCGGAACCGCAACAAATACTTTGAGCCTCGAAAAAAATCCATCCATAAAATGAAACGTTATTTAGATAATGTTGTCTCTCTATAATTAACTGTATAGCTTAGCAATAACCATTGGTATTTCAAACTTTCCAAAATTTCTTCAGTATTTCATGATTCAAACACCCGTTCAAACAAAAACGATTAGAATACGGATGCTACCACAACATTCAAATACAAATCATGTTATCAGATCAACAAAAGGGAGGTTGATTTTTTAAACAATCTGCATAGCAAAATAGATCCTCATTCAAGACTTCTGTCTTTTGTTACAAAGATATCCTTCAACTTAAAGCCACTGACTCACAGATGGGTCGACGATGCATGAAAAAGAAAATGGTAATATATATATATATATATTCTTATATTAACGTCTCTTTAGTCTTAAAGAAAAAAAGCTAAATTATGTGGGTCAGTCCTTTTAAAAGGTAATGAAACTCATCATATAATTCACGAGTATAACAAAGGCAGCAAAATCTATGTTCTCGTGCAATACCATGATGTACTTTTTCAACAAGAGGGTTGAAATTCAGACACCTAAATTTACATAACATAACAGATAAAATCTAAGGTAACCATTTTAGATCCTTTTCCACATAAATTCAGTTTTGTATTTTTTTTTTTTTTTTTTTTTTTTTGTGTAATTTATACACTTTGGTTAATTATGGACGTCGTTATTCCTGACAACCTTTCCAGAAACACTGTGTAAATAATACAGAAGTCACCTAATAATAATTATTTGGAATAATTATTTGAAAATTTAACACGGTTTAAATAGAAAATGTAACAAGTTTGTTCATCTCTGCTTCTTATCCCAAGCATCCCACAGGTAATTTTATTCCCGTTGTTCCAATCCCCAGTTCATATTTCTACAACGTGAGTGACGGCGTGAGTAAGTGAGTGACGGCGTGGACTGTTTTAAAACCAAGAATGTATAGACGGAGCAGTGGTCGAGGGGTTAGAGCGCCGGAATCCCGATCTGGAGGTCGCTAGTTCAAATCACAGCAGGGGCGAGAGTCTACTATGACTTTCCGCGAGTACTGGTTTGAACCCAGGAAAATGCCCTTCACATGCCCGGTTCTACGTTCTGTTGTTATTCTTATAGAAATTTCAAAAAGAGTCAAAACGCTCCATAAAGAAAATTATATGTTTTATTGTAATTCATATAGAATTTTGAACCAGAGAGCTAATTCAGGATGGCACACTTCAAACGACCAATATTAGAAGAAAAATGTTTTCCTGATTAATGCCGAGTTGTACAGAAAAAAAATCCATTATTGCAGGGCTAAATTTTGAAATAATATTCTAATGTATGAAATAGGCAGCACAAATGTTTATAAAGATTATAAAGTAATACAGCAATTTCTGTCTATATAAGACACATATCAAGGCAATTTCAAGATGTCTTGTTTCGTGGATAAGAATGTCTGCATGTTCAGTTCTAAATCTACATTAGGGAAAAGAAAAAGGAACAAATAAATTAACTCATATTTTTTTCCAATTCAGTCTGAAATCAAATTATCTTCTTCCAGTTGAAATAAGTTTGACATGTTTCACTTTCACAAGAGTTACTTTTTGGACTTGAAATGTGTACCGTTTTGACCTGAAATGTGGACCGTTCTAACTTGAAATGTGGTCCTTTTTTAACTGTAGGCTAGCATACTGCCCTTTTATCTTTTACTTTTTAATAAGTATAATTTCAAATTTTAACAACTGTTTCTCTGATAGCGCCGACCAGTCATAATCGGAAAACGATTGATTAGCCGTCTGATGTAGATATATCTAGATGTTTTGACTGGGCCGTTTTAGTTTATGGCCGTTTTGGTTCTGGGCCGTTTTGATCTGTATTCAGGAAAAAAGAGACACCCGTAACACCAAAACAGCACCTAGTTCAAATAATTTTACTCAAAACGTTGAATATCGTGCTATTTTTTAATGGTCGATATCCGCCTTCTGCCTGAAGTCACAATATTGAGACTAAATGGCACCGTGATGGGCTAAGTAATTTTCACGCTTTTCTGAAAAAAATGCGCCTACGATAAATCATTTCCGGTTAAAGAAAAGATTACAAATACACAATGCCTTCGTTAATTTTACGATATATGGGTATTTTCTTAATATTTCTATCAAAAGTCTGCACTGAAGTTATAGAAACGCAAGAACCTGGCGATATTTTTAAAATCGAGGGCAGGGTAGAGGTAGTGTCCACTGCAGATAAAGAATGGATTCCTAACACACAGGTTATGGTTGATGGAGGAGATTATGTTGCTCATTTAAAGTATGTCCAAAGTACTCACCTTTTTTTAATTATAATATATCATTATAAATCAAATGGTTTTATAAAAATGAATTTTTCATTGCAAGGCTTGAATAAGATGAACTCGAGTTAATGAGTTGTAGTAACCTGGCCTATGAGGTCAATTCAACTTCAACTTAATACTGCCAAAAGTCAATACTGACTATACTAGGCAGGCGCATGTCAGGGACATTTAAAATTATAAAAGTTAATAACAAAGAAAACAAGATTTAACTGAAGATCTTACTTAAACATTTATTTTAAGTACTTTAAAATCTATAAAACTTGTTTAGTCCACTGATAAAAGCTGGCACTGTTGGGGTAGCCTTAATCTCGGTCGGTAATTCGTTCCAGAGTCGTATAGTCCTTGGGAAGAATGAGTTCATGTGATGTTGTGTTTTTGATTGTGGAATGAGGAATTTGCTGTTTCTTGTGTTTGTAAGGTGATTGTGATCAACATTGACCTGATTGTTTTTTATTTTGTGTAGCATGACCAGGCTGGCATGGTTTCGCCTTTGTTCTAAAGTTGACCATTTTAGTTCTTTGATCATGTTTGTTACACTGCTTGTATAGTGGTAATCATTATGAACGTACCTTGCAGCTGACCTCTGGACCATTTCTATTCTGTGTGTGAGATATTTTTGCCATGGATGCCATATGGTTGAGCAGTATTCAACCTGTGGTCTTACATATGTTTTGTATGCTGCTTCTTTGAGTTGTTTGTTTTGTGTTTTGACGTTTCGTCTGATGAACCTTAAGCTGTTTTTGGGACACCCATCCAAGTACTAACCATGGATAACGTTGCCTAACTCAGCAAACGTTCCATACACTCCAACAATGTCGCTAAAGAGCTAGCCCAACAGCGAGGCTGTTGTAAGTGCCTTCTATACCCGGTGTCCACTACAGAGTTCTAGCAGAGACAGAGGGTTGTATTTTCCAAGCCTCAAAACACATTACTGTAAGCTCTTGCATATCAGTTTGATTGATACTTAACATAGAAATCACATTTATATCTATGCAATACTCAACAAATAGACTGGTGTTATAAATAGATTGTTGAAATAATCTCTCAGAACAAATTGTTAATGTCAACACAACCAGCTATTGGTAGCTACTAGGGATGTAAACCGTTAACCGATTCACCATCTGAATGTGTGGTTAACCAGTTTCAAATACAAAAATAAAATCAAAAGTTTATGAAATATATCAAACATCGCATTAATTTCCTGTTCTACCTGCCTCTTGCAGGTGTTAACCTGTCAGTAAACAGGGCCTTAATTGAGAAGGAATGGACACTGGAAAATTGCGAAAATATGGTGTCGCATGCATGCGGAGTCAGTTCTTTATGAATACCTCAATGGCAGACAGTATATATTATTGCTTATATGATAGTATAATCAAATGCTGTAAAAACAACTTACAGAAAGAAATTACTGTACGAATTCTAGCAAAATTAGTAAAATAAATATTCCCATATTGTTTAGATTATCTGGTTTGTTATTTTTCAATGCAGCTTTTGTTTGAAAAACAATGAAATCGATACTAAAATAGAATCATTGATTTCCAAAATGGCAGAAAGTATGTATACATTCAGTTTTTGGTCAACGAGGGGGTGGGGGGATCAGATGAAAATGGTGTTACAAAATAAGTTTGCACAAGATGGAAGTTGATAAGCGCACATAGAACTGAGATAAACACTAAACATGAATTGCATCACACTCTACTTGGATGATATTGGGATCTGGATATAAGGTTTCCAACCTTCTGTTAATATTAACTTCAAAATGGATTGTTAAATATTGTGCTTTCATCAAATCGAGACATATTTTTTACAAAAGAAAAGAAAAGCATATTAAGTTGTTGTCCTTTACTCATCCGCTTGCAAAGAAAACTTCTGTTGTTAAAATAATTTTAAAAAATATTATAAAAAGTGAATGTTTCTTCTTTCTTACAAATTTCAAATTTTGAAAATCGGCCCATTTTTGACAAAAATGCCGATGTTTATGTAAACTAGCTGCTAGCATTGCTCGCTAAACAACGATAGATAATTACAAAAAAGAGAAAAAATGTATTGAGTTGTCGTCTTTTACTCATCTGCTTGCAAGAAAAACCTCTGTTATGGAAGTAAAAAAAATTTAAAAAGTCAATGTTTCTTCTTTCTTTCAAATTTTAAGTTTTGAAAATCAGCTCATAATTGATAAAAATACCCAAGTTTTTATAAACTAGGTGCGAGCATCGCATGCCAACTTAATTACCCCTAACTAATGATATAGATAATTAATTATCTGTCAGTTCCCGTTATAGGATATACAGGTGAACGCGCGATAGCATATTTTGGTTATTCTTTCGATGGATAAGGAGTGTCCATTCCCTGTCAATTGAGGCCCTGCAGTAAATTAGTCCACCGGAGGTGTGAAAAATATGCCTGTCGTGCAATTAACAGAACAATGACACTTTGACACGAGTTTTTCTCCTAACAATTGAAATAGCTGATTAACAAATTGCTTCATCATTTGTTTAATAATTAGATATATCGGCAATTATTGATTTGAATAATATGACTGTGTTTGATACCTGTCATTAAAAAGTACATAATTTAATGTCTAAGATTAGAAACGTAATCAAAGTGAATTATTTGTAACACGTGGTACCATTTACTATTAATGAGAAGCGATTTAAAGATATAAACGCATTATCTTCCTGACTTTCTCACAATCTGCTTTTGCTTTGCCAAACTTCATAACTTAACAAATATTCCTACAAAACTATGTCCTCTTCAGACATCTTCCATTTGGAAATATTTCAAATGAAGCAGTGATGAGAAAACTGTGAAGCGCACACTCTTTTGCATACATTACAATCCCAATAACCCCCACACAGATGATCTTGTGTTTCTCTTGTGTATTATTTAGGATTTGTTTAAAAAATGCATGTGATTAATGATGACGATTCGGTATTTCAAGGACAGTACAATCCTCGATGCAGTTAACAGTTTGGAAGATCAAACGACTAAGGAAAATCCAGGAAAATTGCCATCCCTAGTAGCTGCCAAAGGAACTCAACTGATTGATGGAAATAATTGATGATTTCTGTTCACAAATTGCACATAGTCATATATTAACACTTTGTTCATGTCAATATTTTCCAGGGCTGATGGTAGTTTTATTGTAAATGGCCTCCCCTCAGGAACATACGTTGTGGAAGTTTTGAATCCAACATACTTGTTTGAGGCTTTGAGAGTAGATATAACCTCAAAAGGAAAAATGAGAGCTAGAAGAGTGAATTACTTGCAACCATCTGTTGTAAAGACTGTGCATTATCCTCTAGAATTCAGAGATAGAAGGAAGGCTAATTATTTCCAGAAAAGAGAACAGTGGAAAATTACAGACTTTCTGATGAATCCAATGGTAAGAGAAGAGCTTTTGATTACTTGACTACCATAAATCTGTCTGCTAAATCTGTGTAAATTTGTCTATCAAAATCAGTTTTGAAAAAGCAATGGTTGAGGGGTTAGGTACTAGACTCCTAGGCTGGAAGTTGCAGGTTGGAATCCAAGCAGGATTGAGAGTTTCAGTGACTTCCTGCATTCCACTCAGATGCAGATACTTATTCAAACCCAGGTAGCAGTCATCAAACTGGATTAATATAAGTTGCTAGAATTGTTTCACATTTTATGTAAAAAAATCTATATTTAGATAATGTTATAATGTTGAATGGTGTTACAATAGTTAAAATGAACAATATTTTCTAAAATAAGAGCCGAGAAAACAGTATTATCAGAATTTGATAAACAGCTAAGAGTTGATAGCAACAAATCATTTATTCCTTGTATATAACTTGGATCATGGATCAGATTATTTTTCAAAGATGTCATTATCATTGCTACTATACATGTACAATGTATTTCTATTTCAGGTTTTAACAATGGTGTTGCCTTTAGTGTTAATCATGATTTTACCAAAAATGATGAATGCTGCTGATCCAGAAGCCCAAAAGGTTCGTAGATTTCGTCGAACAAGACAATAAAAAAACATCTTTATTTGTCGTAGTAGCTTGTACGCTACCAATAAGATTTATCCTGCTGTATTATAATTTTCTTGCAAATGAAATATATTGTGGTCAAATAGCAGTTTAAACTGTCTGGGTTCACTTCAGTTGTCGAGGAGATACATGTATAGGTGCAGTCAGTCTAACAAGTTGTGTGCTTAAGCCCACACAGATGGACCATACTCATTGTGAAATAGTTGGGGTTTTCAAGTATGGTCAAAATTTTGAAACTTACGGGTTCCAGGAATGATCAGCAGGTTGTATACCTGCCCACACTTAAAATAATGTAAAATTGCTTTGAACAGGGTAAAACAATACTTCGCAATGAACAATGATCTTATTTTTCAATGATTCAGAAATGTCTTCTTTTAAAGATTTGCCAGTTGCCATCAGTATACAGCCACAAGGTATTGATAAAATTGCAATCAGCTGTCTCTTTACATATCACATTATAACTCTTCTGTCAAATCTTTCAGGAAATGCAGTCCCAGATGAAAGCTTTGAATGAGAAATCAAGTCTGCCTGACATGTCAGAGATGTTAGCAGGATGGCTAGGTGGGGGTAGCTCATCAAAAAGTAGCTCCAGTAAAAACCGAAGGAGATAGCAGTGCAATATTTACTGTTTCTGTTTTAAACTTGTGTCTGTGCATGTTCTTGTAAGAATGAATTCTTCGTATGAACAAAGGGAAAAAAATTTACTTTGAACCCAAAAGTTTTGATGGCATATTTCAAAAAAGTATTGTTTTAATTGATTGAAGCACTTTGTTTTTATGAGAATTACAAAATACTTGAATTTTTATGAGAACCAGTCAAGAAATATACACTGACTTTCATTTTGGGACTATGTTAATTTATTAGTCTTGACATTTGTTTGTATGCACTTACTATTTTAAGGTCAAAATTGTGTTGGGGAAGCAAATGATAAGTGTTGTTTTCTGTAATTTCTGGTGTTTTGTGAGTATGCATTGACTTGATTTGAAACAATGTTTATGTCACTGATCATGTTAGAAGTATTCTTGTGCCAGTGTTGCATATCACAAAAGTTCCAGTTTAAACTGGTTAGAGGCATACAATGTAAGTTAGTCAGTTACCATGTTCTGAGTTTTTAAGAAGGACCACAGGTTCTTTACTAATAAAATCACATTCATTTCTATTTAAATGTCCATAACTCTGTCATGTCTTAGTTGACATTTCAGAAGACAGAACTGTATTCTGCATTTTTATTAATAACAAATGATTTTCATTGATGTTTCATAATATGAAAAGAAAGGAAAAGAAATAAAGTATTATCATTTTGGATACCAACTATGTAAGTTAGCCTTATCTTGCATCTTATGTTGAATCCGTGTCATCTTTTTGATGTTCACTTACAGATTGATAAAGCAGTCATTTTTTTGTGTCAAAAATGGATGATTTTTAGCTTGTCTGTTTCAAAGAAACAGTCGAGCTATTATGATCGCATGTCGTCGTTGTGCAAAAACTTTAATGTAGCCTATTACTCAAACACTTTAAAAGGTATAAATATGAAACTTCGAATGCTTGCTTATCATGACAAGAGGCATTTGTAACACAAAGGGCGTTATCTTGAAAGCTATATTTTTAAAGTTGTGTCCCTTTTTAACATACAATTTTTGTCAAAATTGCTTATTATACCCCCACCATAAAATGTGGGGGGGGGGCTATAATGGATTCGCTTTGTCGCGTCCGTCGGTCGGTCCATCCGTCCGTCTCCATTATCGTGTCCGCTCTATAAATCCTATACCAATTGAAGGATTTTCTTCAAACTTGGCTGAAATGTTCACCTCAGCAAGGGGATGTGCAGAACCCATGTTGCCCATGTGTCATCTCAAGGTCAAGGTCACAATTGAAGGTCAAATATCAAACAATCAAATATTAGACATTATGTCGTGTCCGCTCTGTAAGTCCTACACTAATTGAAAGATTTTCTTTAATCTTGGCTCAAATGTTCACCTCATCAAGGGGATGTGCAGAACCAATGTAACCCTTTTGCCGGCTTAAGGTCAAGGTCACACTTGAAGGTCAAAAATGACTTAGAAAATATTCTTAAATTTTAACATGTATTTGAATATTTCTGAAACTAGAAAACGTATTTGCTTGAAACTTAAAATATATATGAAGTGTCAAAATTAGGATATGCAGGTCAAGGTTCATAACTCTGTATTGCATTTTGACAAAGTTATGCCCCTTTTTAAGTCTTTAAATTTACATACAATCAAATATTATTCAAAATGTCGTGTCCGCTCTATAAATCCTATAATTATTGAAGAAATTTCTTCAAACTTTACTCAAATGTTCAACTCAACAAAGTTATGTGCAGAACCCATGTTACCTTTGTGCCGGCTTAAGGTCAAGGTCACACTTGAAGGTCAAAATTGACTTAGAAAATGTTCTTAAATTTTAACATGTACTTGAATATTTCTGAAACTAGCACAGGTATTTGCTTAAAACTTAAAAGATATATGAGGTATCTTAAGTAAGATATGCAGGTCAAGTTTCATAACTCTGTATTGCATTTTGACATAGTTATGCCCCTTTTTAAGTCTTTTAATTTACTTACAATCAATACTAGACAATATGTCGTGTCCGCTGTATAAATTCTATACTAATGGAAGGATTTTCTTCAAACTTGACTCAAATGTTCACCCCAACTGGGCAATGTGCAGAACCCATCTTACCCTTGTGCCAGCTGAAGGTCAAGGCCACACTTAAAGGTCAAAAATTGACATAGAAAATGTTCTGAAATTTTAACATGTACTTGAATATTTCTAAAACTAGAACAAGTAAGCTCAGTATGCAAAGTTTTTCCACTCTTAATTACATTTTGACATAATTATGCTATTTTCTTAACTTCACTGCTTTTGTTTGTTTTAGTACATTGGGAAAATGAAAGGTTATTTGTAACTGTTTCGAACATGATTTGACAATATATATTTATACTATTACCTGTACAATTTGTTTGTTTTTTTCACCAGAGATAATTATTTTTTATGTATATGTATTTGTGCCACTAAAGTTATTCCCTTAACCACCTTCCCATGTCGTCTTCTGTCAAGGACATTGGTGGGGGTATGAATCGCATTCAGCGATAGTTCTAGTTAAGTTGAATGATTTCAAAACTATCAAAGATATCAATATGAAAATGGACTGCTTGCTTATCATGATAAGAATTAGTTGTAACACTAGGGGCATTATTCTGAAAACTACATTTTTAGAGTTATGTCCCTTTTTACCTTACAATTAATGATGTCAAAATTGCTTAATAAGTTTAATAATTTCAAAACTATCAAAGATATCGATATGAAACTGGACTGCTTGCTTATCATGACAAGAGGCATTTGTAACACCAGGGGCATTATTCTGAAAGCTATATTTTTGGAGTTATGACCCTTTTTAACTTACATTTTTTGTCAAAATTGCTTATTAAGTTTAATGATTTCAAAACTATCAAAGGTATCAGTATGAAACTTGGACTGGTTGCTTATCATGACAAGAGGTAGTTGTAACACAAGGGGCATTATTCTGAAAGCTACATTTTTAGAGTTATGTCCCTAATTAACTTACAAATTTTTGTCAAAATTGCTTATTAAGTTGAATGATCAAAGGTATCAATATGAACAATATCAACATCTTGGCATGAAACGTCAGAGGTATGTACACATCCTTCAGGAGTAGTGCACAAGAACCTTAACTATAGCCCCCAATGTCGACATAAAACAGACGAGTGTTGGCGCCGCTCCATGGAGCTCTTGTTTATATGTTACCGTTATAATTATTATCTAGGGGAAGTAAGAGTGACCCCACTTATATTTGTTTATGTCACACAGGTCAAGATAATAGTTGTTTTGATGAATAAGGATTTTCATTTGACCTGTTTTGTGTTTTGAGTCATTGACACTTTAGTTTCAGAGTCTGTTGAACTTTCTGATGAATCTGTAGTAAGTAATCAGAAAAAGAATATTTAATCTGAGTAAAATGCTCTTTCTTGATTTTAAATGATAGGATTTATTTGTGAAATAAAATTTTCAATTCATATCTCAAACTGTACCATGCTTAGCTTATATGTTAAAATTTATGTTCTTATATGAAACAGGAAGTTGGTCTTACTTTTAAATTACTACAGTAATTTTAAGACTTGTAATTACATGATAAACAGTTGTTTACTTTCAGTTATTTCCCTTGGTATGTTTGTGATAAGTGAACAAACATTTTTATGTATATTTAACAGTTTGTAAAAGGATACATTTCAAATATATATACAAATAAAACTACCCTTGAAAATCTAATCTCTTCTTGGTGTTTATGTCTATGTGCCTGATAAAACATTATTTGTGTTTGCATCATGCTAATCAGTGTAAACAAACTTGCCGAAACAATTTTTTGAATATTGAAAAAGATATACGTTTTATCATTTTTATGCCCCCTCAAAGTGGGGAGCATACAGTGTTGCACTTGTCCATCCGTCTGTCCGTACGTCCCGAAATCTTGTGAACGCAACTCCTCTTAAACCGGATGGCAGATTTTGCTTAAACTTCCAGGGATGAACAACCTTAATGTGTAGATGGTAGTAAAGGAAGGAATTTTCACTGCGACCAAATTTAACAGAATTATGGCCCTTTGTTGATTTTTTCACTACATACTATGTAGAAATTTTGTGAACGCAACTCCTCTTAAACCGGATGGCAGATTTTGCTTAAACTTCCAGGGATGAACAACCTTAATGTGTAGATGGTAGTAAAGGAAGGAAATTTTGCTGCGACCAAATTTAACAGAATTATGGCCCTTTGTTGATTTTTTCACTATATACCATATAGAAATTTTGTGAACGCAACTCCTCTTAAACGGGATGGCAGATTTTGCTTAAACTTCCAGGGATGAACAACCTTAATGTGTAGATGGAAGTAAAGGAAGAATTTTTGCTGCGACCAAATTTAACAGAATTATGGCCCTTTGTTGATTTTTTCACTATATACCATATAGAAATTTTGTGAACGCAACTCCTCTTAAACCGGATGGCAGATTTTGCTTAAACTTCCAGGGATGAACAGCTTTAATGTGTAGATGGTAGTAAAGGAAGGAATTTTTGCTGTGACCATATTTAACAGAATTATGGACCTTTGTTGACTTTTTCACTATATACCATATAAATAATTGAACATATAAATTTTACTTTTGTAATTTAATTTAACATGTACATAAGGTTACCTGTAGATCATTTTAGGTATATGTACAGAAAAAATCTTACATACAGGATATACATGCTCTTGTTTATGAGCACTTATGCATAGTGGGGGCATCCGTGTCCTATGGACACAGTTCTAGTTGTTAACCTGAGTTGTTTTCCTTTGCTTGACCTTGTCAATACTACCGAAATTCTTACTTGTATAATATTACTAGAGTGTTGCAAGTACTGAGGGACTAGCACAGTGTTGGGGATGGTTTTTATGTCTGGTATCTAGCGATTGAACCGTACGTCCGCACGTCCGTCCTGTTAACCAGTTTCAGCAATTGGGATATTTCTCAATTTCTACAAATAGCAGTGGCATGAAAGTTTACACATTTACTTAACAGTGCACAGGTCATGACCCTGCCAAGTTACATAAATATGGCTCCCTTTTTTCTTGGATTATCTCCCCATGTTGTACATAGAGAAATGATTAACCTGTTTCTGCCTTTTTGATGTACTGAAAGTATAGGTTAACCAATTTCGGCAGCTAGAAAGTTTCTTCACTTTACCAATAGCAGTAATATGACAGTTTGAACACTTACTTACCATTGCATAGATCATGACCCAGACAAGGTACATAACTGTGGCTACCTTTTTATGGGGTAGTCTCTCCTTTTTGTACTTAGAAAAAGATTCACATGTTTCAGAAGATAGGATATTTTTTAGTCAAGACATCATTGCAGTGGCTGAAATGAAGAGTCTGCTGGTTTTCAGCTGGTGAGATGATTGTTGCAACTTTTTTTTGAATAATCTGCTCTTTATAATCTTAGATTATAAGTTACTTTACTTGATTTTTATGTAAAATTCTTTTCATGTACAGGTTCTGGCACCAGAAAGTTATTTCCATACTAACTTGTGATTTCAGTTGCTGTTTTACCACTGTGCTGTCATTTTAAATTTGTGACAACTATGCTACCGGGGGCAATATGTGTTTTCTGAACACAGCGTCTTGTTTATGATTGTGGCCTTAAATGAAGAAACAGGCATGAATTCAGTATATCAAGGTGTATCAATTTGCATGAACCCTGTATATCAAGTAGTATTATACTTCTTTATATACAGGGTTCATCCCTGTTTCTTCATTTTAGGTCACAATCAATAATAAAACACCATCCCCACACTGCTAGCCCCTGTGATACTTAATGTTTAACCATTTGATTGAGGAGATTTTTAGTTTTCAGCTCTTAACTTGTGTAATTTTAGGTGTATTCAAGCCTTGTTGCAATGCCTTATGCATGGTAACCCAATCATATCAAAATTCTTCCACAATTCTATGAGGTCAAGGTGCTTTGCTCATGTCAAGGTCACAGTGTTTTGATATCCTGTGCTGTCTGTAAAACTTTTGTATTTTCAATACTTGGTGTTTTGTTGAGAAGTCATCAAAAGAAAACAACGATTTATAACAATTTATTGGAAGCATCAGCAATGGCCATATTATAGAGAACAATAAACATGTAAACAAGTGAAATAAATCTAGTACACAATTTTAACAAGTACGAAGATAGCCGTGTATAAACAGAATAAACCTACCTAAACAAGCTTTATACAAAAAGTGTGGGCTAACAATTGTCCCATATAGAAATTAGACGTGGTTAAACAAACACGCAAGAGCATTAAATACATGCTTGAGAAAGAATGAAAACAGCAAGGTTCTAAATTCGAAAAAAATACCCGTAATGTTTCCATTTAAATTTACAGGTGTTACCTCCCTTAGACCAACTTGTTGCTGTGCTGTATTCTTTAAGAAAATTGCCTTCCGAAAATTTTATTTTTCTTCTTTCTTGTTTCTTTTTTGATGAAAGTTTCATGAAGACCCGCACAATCTTGTATAAAGATTAAATCTCATAATTATAATAGTTGAATAAAAAGTATGTGTTACAGGAAAACATGTCAAAATTATTCCCCCCAAGCGTGATGTTTTCAAACAGTTAATACACTTGTACAGTTTTAAAGTGCAGCAAAAAAGTTTTACTGTGTCTTTCTGTAATAAAAAAAACACAACAGGTAAAAATAAAGATAAAAAAGTTTTATCGATATCAAATCACAGAAACTGATATTTTTGTCAGCTTAGGGGAAAGCAATCCATGCCTGCGAAAAATGTGTTCAGTTACATATATAAAACTAGTACACAAGTTGCTTTTATGTGTTTGTTGTTGTTGTTGTTTTCGTTTGACAGATGAAACACGAGCTAAATACCTGATAATGTTTTGTAATGGGATAATTGCATATAAAACATTTGTTTAATGCAAAAGTAAACACTGATAAAATTCAAGCCTACCGGAGCGTGTTTCTGTAGCGCATACATAGCTTGCATGTAAAAACAAGCGCTAACTGTTAGATTAAGAAAAAAAGAGTAGATTCTATCTGAAACTGAGTTTAGCCCCAATTATGATTCAGGTCCATAAGCTAAAATTCTATAAAACATCCCAGAACCGAATTTCACAGATTATTTTAAGACTTTAATGTGCCGTGTGTTCTCTCTAGTTGCTTACTTAGACTCATTTATTTTACATCGATTGCGATACAAGTTCTTACAACTTAGATTCATCACTCTCAATGACTGCTTCCTGGGTTCCATACCAGTATTTGCGCAGCGTGGAGGAATGTGAAGATCGTGAGAGAATCTCGCCTTTAACGGGATTCAAACCCGCGACCTTCGAATCCGGAGCCCTGCACTCTACCCCTGGACCATGGTGCCTCCTCATAGTTCACGTTCTCTCTAGTTCACGCGTTTACCGTATTTAACAGCACAAGATGCTGAATTTCTGTAACATAAAACATATGGTCACAAAATAAATACTGAACTTTTAGCCCGGGATTCAGAATGAAGTTGGCATCCGTGACTTAATGAACTAGTTTTCAAGTGGAGACGGTTTAAAAATGAATTGTACCAGGTATATATCAAGCACAACCAGGCGTTAATGAAAATACCTCATGTAGACACTTCTAATTAGTATGATTCATAAAGATGTATTTGTAAGCTGACAACTGTATTTGTCTCTGGTGAAAACCTGATAAATCGTTCTGGTCTGACGAGAGTTTTTTGTTTCACAAATTTAAGATATTTTCGTTGTTTGACTGTATGATTTAACGTCATTCTTTTTGACACATAGTTTAGTTAGTCACTTTTCGAATTTTCAAAACTGGCAAGTTTTAAAAATTTGTTAACTTTCACTGGATTGTAACGCCTCTGTAAGAAGAATAAGCCAAAAAGTGTACAAACGTACAAAAACACGGCCTCAATATAAACAGGACAGTACTGAAAGCAATACATATATTTATATATAAGTAAAACATTTATGAGGAAGTTTTGGCACTTTTTGTATACATTAAGCACTAAGCTTTATAATACAAAATCATGTTTCTGCAAGATAATAATGCTACGCAATTTATGTACAACAGTATACAAACTGAAACGTCAATGGAAATTTTACACATTTATTATTATCGACTACCTTGAAAGTCTTTAAAAACGATTTCGGATCCAGACAAAATATTCAAACACCCATGCATTTAAATGATATGCACATGGGTGTATGTTTTATAAAACTTTCTTGAATATGAAAATTTAAGGTAAGTATTCATATGCTTGCATGATTGTGCAGGTTTTATATTTATGTTAACGAACACATAAATTTACCCCTAGCACTGTCAAACTTTCGTACGAATGTAATGGAGACTGAATGAATCTTCTCAACCATACGGAAATATCATATTATTATACCTTTCTTTTTGCGTGAACATCTTTCCACCGAAAGAAAACTGTAGGAAGATGTTCAGAAAGAATACCCATTATTTTGGATTTTCCCAGTCTAAGCTTCATTTCTCTTTTAAAGCTTAAGCACAGTTTAAAGCTCACATAATAGATTTCGACAACAGAGAATATTCTCCCCCTTTTTAATACAGAAGATCCATTCCAGAAGAGAATGGCCTCGTTGTTCTTCCTGACCTTGTTTTCACTTCAATATCTTCCGTGTCGCCTTCTCCATCTGCAGCTCCGAGAATTTTCGTGAACAGTTCAAGCGTCTGTTTACTATCTAACACAGTCTCGTTTGGTCCCGCTCTGTATCCACCATGTGACCCGCCAGCGGGTTCCGCCATGACCTTATAATACAGTCGTCTGCGTTGTTCTGTTGCAAGAAGGTCCACTTCAATAGTTCTTGTCACAATTGCTTGGTTTTTCCGCCATACATTAAATTCCAAATCAACTGGCGTTATCCTCTCCGCTGTGACCTTGACCGTGATGAAAGCTTTTCCCTCTTTCAGCATAAGATCAACCTTCTCTCCAACGGTTTCAAATTCATTTGTACCCGCAATGTTTCGTAAGTATTCGCCGTCTGCCTGAAGGAATCGAGGATCCCCGTAGATGTCTTCTGCATTGTGCTTTACATCGATATTTTGTCGGATATCTTTGGCATCTATCGTTGAAAGCCGACTCATCAAAAGCTCATATAAACTTTGGCGCGGTTTTTCTGGCTCACGTTTTACTGAAAATATATAAAAACAAAATTTACGAATTAAGATATACTTATGAACTATTTTAGGTTGTTAAAAGGTTGCAACTGTTTTCGTCTGCCATCTTGGTTAATCAAGGTCATGTCTCTTGTATTGCGACTGAGGTAGGTCTTTATTATAGATCATAAACAAGCAAATTACATAGCAAATGTTTTTACATATTGAAATGGAATATGTTTGTCCGGGATGGAAGGGTAGTTTACATATCAATTTTTAACAGCGATACGTAACAAACACCAAAAGAGTGATAAAAAATTCATTGCGACTTCCATGAAACTATTTTTGACAACAGAAACTGGCGTAAACATCCAACCGCATTACTCCAAAAATAAGACATGGGACTGCGTGTTTTTGGGGGCTTGTTTACTAACATATTCAGTGGTGTTTTTTTCTGAGTTTTAAACAAAAATGCAAAAGGGCGCGTTCTTGATTAATTTACCTCTTTATTTTGGTATTCAGTGTCAGAGATATGCAAAGTTAACTTGCTCTGATCGAAGTTTTGACAAACGTAAACGGGTTTTCTGATGTACATTTATGTTTGATCACAAAAAAAGATAGATATGGAAATTGCCTTCTTTATTTGTTTAGCCGTTGGCCACACTGATTTACATACTTGATTAAATACAGAAAATAAACGGGCGTGATGGGTTATATACTAACAACCGTAACGGGTCTATTAGTTTGCGGTATGATTATTCAACAACCATAGCGTGAATTAATGATTATTTTTGACATGGTCAATACGTTATTGAATGACCCTGTGTCAACGTAACATTTATTTTGACAAGTGTTACTTCTTACTTTCTTCGAAAGTCAAACATATGTTGTTCTTATGAAAGTGTCTGTTGTTTTCCTTCTGTTTTAATATTGGCTTACTTTTTATTATTATAATTTAAAAAAAAACAAAAACAAACAAACAAACAAACAAACAAAAAAACAAGACAAAAAACACACACACATTTTCAAGTAAAAAACATAAAAAGTTTGAAACCTGTGTGATCTGAAGTGGCAATTTTTAAACGTACAATTGTTGGTGTTTAAGTTGTTTTATAAGACAGTCAGATGATCAAAGATAACAATAATGAAAGCATACTAGTTTTACTTGACAGTTATCGTGAGAGAGAAAAAAACTTTCAATTTCTTCGCCGGTTTAAAGGAGAAAGAAATGTAATAGATTAAATACAAGAGCGAGTTAGAACCTATTGTTAAAATAAATCGGATATATTTAACATTTTCTGTAGTTTTATTTAGCGAGACAAAGTAATGAAAGAATTACCCTAAGGGAGACAATCGGTGACATTTTGGTAAATTAGTTCAGACATTAAGATCTATCTAGATTTATTGTCAGTGTTGGCTGTGAACAGGGTTTTCAGATTTCAAAACGATTTTTAGGTGAATAAAAAAGCGTTTTTACGATCGTTGTTTTAAGGCTGCAGAATGAATGTGGTTGAACAGTAGACATACGTCCGTTTATCTTTAATTATTTTTATTCAGTGCATAAGACTTTCTTTTCATACATAAACTTTTAAATCGATTTTACATTGTTACAAAATTCAATAAAAACATTTGTTTTTATATATCATAAGAATTATATTTTCTACCAACTCCATAATATATATTATCTCTGTAACACCATGTTTTTTAAATAAAAAGTTATTTTATGATTTCAGTTTACAAACTATAGTTAAATATACCTTCTCTCATACACTATTCAATAACAACAATTGTAAACATGGCCACTATTAAAGTAGATGACAGAACGTGGATTTGTGAACATTATACTAATTCTAGCCCCGCCAGTTTGCCTTCAGTGTATTAAGGAGAGAACGCTTTTTAATTGCCTTGATAAATTATGTATACAGAAAACATTAGTTATAGTGGTATATGTATCTAAAGTTAGTGTTCGTAAGATGTTAACTGAAAGAAAATGTAGAGAAGGAAGAAGTCATATCTTATTTTAATTGTTACATGTATTTGTAATTCTTGAAAGCTTTATTTGAATGTGTTCAGTCTAAATAGTTCTAAATAAGATAACTTACGCGTATTTTATTTGTTGCAACATTTAAGGACTGTCGACTGGAAGAATGATTTAAAAACATAAGTAATTTCAGTCTTAATTATAGACGGAGAGGGGACTTGGGCATACCAACAGACAAACCGACAGGCGGACGGACGGACGAACGAACAGTTCGATGAACTAACAAAAAAGACAGTAGATTGATAAATAGGCGGGCGGGGCGACGGATATAAGAGACATGAAACGGACGGACGGATAGACAAACAGATGTACGCACTGAACAAAAAGCTCATAGACAGACAGGCAGACGAACAAATCAGAACATAAACCCTCCCTACTGCTGCTGTTCAGATTGTGCCGGTGTTAAACACAATAAGACAGCCACCTGTTATAGGAAGCCATTACAGTAGATATTACTTTCAAATAGAAAGTACCTCTACTCAAGAACTCTCTGTTTTAAGCGGTCACTGTCGTAGTCTTGTGTTATTCTGTCCCATTGAATTATTATTATTTTTTTTTTTACATTTTTGTACAAAAAGTGTTTGAGGAATATGTGACCTAAAATTGTCTGTTTCCAAAAAAACAGTGTGCCCAATTGACGGCCGCTCCTGTTTTACTTGAAATGTCTGTTAAGTAACAATCAATGGTTTATTGCCCTCTTGGGTATATGTGTCAAACCATATGTCTACATAATTCCCGTACTGTATTGCCAGAATCAGGCGGAATAAGAAACACTTTTTATCTGTCCGCAAGCAATGTTTCTCCATATGCAAAAGAGACACTTTCTTAAACTTTACATGACTGGTGAATGTAATAAGTGAAAGTTTGTAAAACAAGGTGAATCAAACCACGGAAATGCTATATACATGTGTAGTATTTAGAACACTAGCCTGTTAAATGGTGCTGCTCTTAAAACAGATATTTGAAAGCCTAGCGCTGATTTTATAGGAGTTAAATCTCTACACACTTGTATTTCGTTCGATATGGTCGTTAAATAGGAAGTTACTTCCAATATGAATAGAAATAAATAGAAATTCGTTTCATATAAACTTGATGCATCGCCCTCGTTTTTCTAAAACGTTCACTTTTGTCCCAGGTCAACGTCATTTAAATACAACTTAAAGTGCATTTTGTTTGTTTAAAGTGTTTTCTTAAGCATCAATCTTTCAACATCAAGTATTTTTCTACTTGTTTAACGAAACTGACAAGATATCAAGCGAGACTAATATATAGAAGTGTGTGAAAAAGTCGGCATGAATTTTCAAGCGTTTCTACCACCTAGAGTATTTACATAAGTGAGATTGTAAAAAAGAAATTAAGATACGACGGAATCATTCGGGAAGAAATGTCCATTTTCTCGTATAAAATGTACGAATTGTATGAATTATACTTAAAAACAGTAAATGTAAGAGTAATATTATCAGTAACAACCCGAAATTAGTTTGTAAATAAAACAAATAAGAAATACAAGAAGGCTTAACTTATACTAAAGTAACACAAATAAAAATATGTTTCATTCTTTTTTTAACCGAAGATACAATGTCGCCTCTCAGCAAACGACACCAGGGTTAGCAAGGTGTGTCTGCTGCTAAGTTGTTGTTGTTTTTATTGTTGTTGTTGTAGAGAGGTGACTTGATAATAGCAAAATATCGGCATCTCTAAGATGCCGTTGCACAGCAGAGACATTGTCAAGTGAACTTTTATTACTAGTGTACTGAATTAAAATAAGTTTATCTTAGTTTTCAAGAGGAATATATCCGTACATATTATATAAAAGGACAAAAATACGCTGAAAACACAGTTAAACAGGTGTACGTAAACTATATATAAATGACTATAAAACAAACAAACATTAACCAAATTTCAATTAAGTGTGTTTCATACAGGATTTACCAGGCTTCTTACGTATTTGATTACTTTTATCATGCAGATATAGTTATTTTTTGTGCAAGGCTTGAAATAGCATCGGTCATAGTGTTCAACATCAGATTCGCGGTGGTTACTTCCCTTTGATACTGTTACAAGAGGAAAAAAAATTGAATGCGTCCCTTTCCTTTTTGATGAACTTTTTTTGTGAAAATAAATGAACAAGAAACAAGTGTTAAAATACTACTGTGCTATAGACATATTAATAACGGTGTCACCGTTGCAAAATACTCATATAATAAATTACTGCTTACAAATACTAACAAACAGGCGTGAAGTACACACATATAATTTATTATTATCTTTTATGGATAAATTGCTTCAAACGGTTTACTTTATTAAGCATTCCGTTCATAGTACAAAAATGTACCATTCTCTTTTAAGCATGCACGCCCCTCCACGCCTCCGCCAAATAATTTGAGTAAGCAAAAAAACAGTGTTCTCAACCTATTACGTGCTTATTGAAGTATACGTGTGACTTGCAAAACTAGCGATATATCTGACCCCATCCTCCCACTGCACTAACCCCCAAATATTCTTAACAGGCTCATTACCATATAAAAGTCTCAAGTGAAAGTTTGCAATTTAAGAAAGAAATTCCTTAACTGTGTCTGTAATATTATTGTTATTTCTTTTAGAGAGAGAAACGGGATCCAACTCCCTGAATAAAGAAATAAAAAAAGTTTAAGTTTCTACAATCAGATAATGAACTGTCATTGGTGTTTTCAGAAAAACAGAAAACAGTTATGATATTAATTCATATGGTAATATTCCACGCAAATTAAGTTTTCTTTTGAAGATGGAGCACTTGATTTTGCAAAACATTTAGGATGTATATTTTCATCAAACTTGCATTTGAATCAAATTCAAATATTAACAAATTTGTTTATGTCGACTTATAGTGCAATACTCATGTATGCATTCCTGTGGCGACATGCATATTTTGTAACATTAATCCCTACACGAAACAATTTACCTCCCTAGGTAAGAAATTGATTCAATGATATGAATTTAAATTGCTTTAATGGTTTCGCGCCTACATACATTCGAACATTTATGGCAAAATAAACATAGAAAAAAATGCCGCATGCATGCTTAAGGTGTTTCTTGGTGAATTAAATTTTACATTCATGTGTATGCACCTGCGTAAATTCAAAGCTTGTTTTACGAATTACAAAACTTGAAAAATGTTCGGTCAACGTCCAGCACAAATTTGTATAGATGTTTAAGATGCGGACTGCTTTCTTACTTTATATACAAAAAACATACAGATAATTTTCTTTCATCGTCTTTGTGACGTAAAGATTCTGATGATGATGAACACTGATGATGATAATGATTTGTAATGATATTGCTATCGGTGCTGTCTGTTGTTGTTGTTGCTTTTGACAGCGGTGATAATAATGACAATGGTTGTAATAGTGATTACTTAGATCTTTGTAAAATGACGACGGTGATGATGATGATGATGATGAAAGATGATGATTAAAATAATGAACCGTGATTTAAAACATATAAAGATTAGGTACATAAGGAAGTGTTTTAACGGTTCAAATCTGATTAGAGCATTTACTTTAGATTTTTCTACGGATTATTAGGTATTTATTCATGGATTAGGAACAGTGGAGATCGTTAGTCCGTAATACAGTATACACAAAACAAATTGTTTACCTTTAATGAAACCATAACTTAAAGATTTTAGAGGTTTATTATGTAATTAACTAAGGAATGTTTAAATTAACCTTTATCACATGATATGCCGTAAAACTTAAGTTAATGTAGTTTTAACATCAAAGTGTGCGGTATTTACACATGCTGAAATCTAGACTTGTTTTTTCTTTTCTTTCCTTTTTTTGCTGTAATATAGTTGTACAATTTCAAGTGCGAAAATACTTTTACGCAAATTTATGTTAGAAATAAAAGCTAGTGTCGCTGTTGGCTTTAAGTACCTATGCTGAATATATTTGCAATTATGTATCATACTTTTAGAAAGGAAAGCACATCAAAACAACAACAAATTCAATACCTCAATCTGTTGAAATATAAGTTTGGATAAGTTGAAACATGACAGAATTATAAAAATTCCATCCACGTCCAAAAACATGTTCTGGTTAATTTGGCTGTATTTCTATCTTTAAGATGTAAAATGCGCTGACATACAGACAAACATTTGTAATACTCACCTGTTTTCGACTTAGAGAATCGATCTACAGTCTCAAATGAGATATCTTGGTTCAAATCTCTCTGAAGCCTCTCCTGCCGCCGGGCGTTCTCCGTTCTCTCCCGCTCCAGTCGCCTGTACAAATCCTCGTCGCTACGATACAATGGATTATCTTTGCACATTGTGAAATTCCTATCAAACATGTTAATGTTGTCATCTAGCGCCGTTCCGGAGTCATCCAGCGTATTCTTAATCAAGTAACTCCCTCTTACCACTCTCATGTTCGATTCGGATTGTTCGAGTTCTGATTTCATTTGGTCATAGGAGTAACTGCTTTGCTCATACACGTCTCGTTTCGGCTCATGAACTTGAATCTCGGACTTATACTTCTGGTCCGAACTTTTCCCCAACTCTATACGCTTTTCGCTCCTAAACTGACTGTGGGGTTGTAACTTGGTCGTATTCTTAACAAAATACTGAGTTTCTGCAGTTGCGGGTTTCATAGTATATTCTATATTTTCTGTACTACATTTGTAGTCAATCTCGTCAAATCTCATATGAGTTTCTTGCTCTTCTTCCTGTTCTGTTGCCTTGGAAGCAATTATTTTGTATTTCTTCTTTTCTAACGGCTTCGGCGATGGCACTTTTTCATGAGTTTGAATATGGGCTACAGTTTTAAATATGGGTCTTTCAACTGGTTCTTCTGGTTTAGGGGCCTCAATCTGTGCCATTACACCTTCGTCTTTATGTTTTGGTGTAACGTCGACTTTGACCAAGGAGTAATTAGGAACGTCAGACTTAACAACCATAGGGGGCACGAAAACTGGTGCAGGTGCTGGGTATTCTATGGCCTCGCCTTCAATCGTATATCTCTCAATGGTTCTTACACCGGCGTTGTCAACATTTTGTGTTGAAACTGCGGAGACACTATTTGCTTCGTCTAAATACACTCCCTGTGTAACTTGGGAATAACTTTGCGCCATGCCGCCGTCATACACCCACGGAGAGCCACCAGAGATTTGATAGGAAGATTCATACCTGTCTTTAGCCGTAGCATTTTTTAGTTTTGGAAGTGAATCCCCCGGCTCCTCAACCATGTAAGAGGTCTTAAAAGAATCTTTGTTGTATTCTCTCTGTGGACCAGAATCTCTCCTCCGTGGAAAGTCATATTCATATGTTCTCTCTGACCATTCTTCTTCATTTTCCCTCAGTTCCTGGACGCCGTCCTCGCCGTACATAGCCGTCAGAATTTCTTGTGCCGTAGAATCTTTGATTCCACTTTCACCGACGGAATTTATCTTCGATATTCTATCAAACGTCGGACTATTTCCTGTATCACTAACACTCTCTGACGTGTTTCTAGAACTAAAATAAGCACTTTCTTGTGATTCACTGGTGACATCTTCTACATAGAATAATTCACCCTTTGAATCTTGGACGAGATAAATCTTACTATTTTCTAAGTCGTCAACATTCAGCACTGGATAATCAGGCTCCGGAGAACCCCGCCCTGATGAACTACTTTCCTCTTCGTCCAATTTTCTAGTCATGGTAGTTATAACTAAATTTCCACCGTTTTTCAACTTTGTGATGCTTTGCGTAATTCCAGGTAAAATTTCCTCCGCGTTAGTATTGTCCATTTTACTAATACTCTCGGCAATTTTCGGCAACACGGACGCAATTTCTTCCTCGGACACGTTATTCCCGTTAGTATCTTGTAACAGGACGGACTGCACTGACTCTCCGTGAGCTTTCATTATCTGGCCCGCCGACCGGTCCGCGGGAAGGATTGAACTTGACTGATATTTATGTACCACTCTATTATCCGGCATCTCTGCGCTACGTTCCGCACTCTGAATAACAGTCATTTTGTTACTCGAACTTGACATACCCTTTTTAACAGGACTATAAACTCCCTTTTTCACCCTATGTAATGTTACAGGGAGTTTGTCACTATTATCAAAATCCGAATACGGCCAAATCCTTAATTTTCCCTTTTCATCCTCCAGTACATGTTGGAAGCCCGGAGTTTGAAGCACAACTGATGCTCGGCTGATATGCGTTCTGTCGGCCTCAGGGGTTTCATTACCTCCATTACTAACTGTCTTGACTTCAGTGACCGCATCCCCCGAAGACATTGAATGCGAATGAATGTTTTGTGTCGTCACCGAAGCTGAGGAGCGATTAATCCCTGCTTTATTCGTTTTAACTGCGCTTAGTTTATGGCCAGTTGACACAAAGTCATTATTCATGTCCACGTTTTGTTGTTTAGTTTCATTAGTTGATAACTCCAACGGAATGCGTACACCCAAAGTCGTTTGATGGTCACCATTTTTCACAGCCACTGTATTACTGTCCACTCCCAAATTGTTATAATTTATTTCTCCGTTATTTTCTTTATCGTGTTTATTCTTTTCACTGTTGCATTTTAAATGCATAGGTAAGTTTGTAAAATTTACATCGCAATTCTTGTCACTGTAATAAGATGTTTTGCTGGAGTCACTTTTTTGTGTATTTCTTTCCGCTTCGATTCTCTCATGCTGTACGTTTACATTCACAAAATTATTTTCACAGACTGGTAGCTTTTGCTGCGCTTGATTTCTCCCACTACCGATAATCGCCCCCATGTTGAATTTAATATCATCGCTCTGCGTGACACTCGAAAATGGGGTCTTAACATCGTAACAGGTATGGTTCAAGTTATCAGGATTAGCATTTTGGTTGTCTGAATGAATTGATAAATTATCAGGCGGGCGCTCTGTATCATAACAGCTTACTGGATATTGTGTATCAGCTGAAACTTCTAAAATCCTGTCCCTAGAATAAGCGTCTGTATTGTGTAGATTTTCCCATAGAGTTTTGAAATTATCACCAGTTTCTTTTTGCAAAAGTGAAAAATTGTCAAATTTCCTATTTAACCCTTCAATGCGTTGACAAGATGTATAAAATAAATTTCCTTCAGTCATGTTTCTATCGCTATCGTTTTTATGTATTAAGGCCGGAGGATTTGTCTCCCTTTCATTTTCGTCTTGCAAAACAGTTTCTTTCGCGCGCAAACGACAGTACGGACCATAAAGACGTCTGCTTAAAGAAGACGGGTACCTGATTTTAAACTTTGGATCATCGTCATATTCCCAGGCATTTCTTCTGCTTGTCTTAAAGTTTCTATCAAGAGTCGTGTTTCTTCCACGTGATTCTTTTTTCCAAGATTCATCTAGAAAATCAAATTCTCCTTTTTCACTAACGGCAGACGGGCTGATTTTGTCCTTAACATTTAAAGAAACCTGCGAATCTTTCCTTACATGATCACTGTCTACCACAACACTTTTATTAATGATTTCATTCTTAGGCTCAATTTTCGCTGTCTTCATTTCCTTCGAAATAGGTTCCATGTTTATTCTTGCAATTAGGTCATAAAGATAACCAGTCTGTTTTTTTGTACTAGCGGTACTGCTTCTCGCAGACTTTTCCAGACTTTGTTTTGGTTTTCTTTCTTTTACTGTTTTCCATGGTATGTTCCACAGAATACTAGACATATCTATATGAGAGTCTTGAGAAGCTGAATGTGTGTTTTTTGTTTCACATATGTCCTGTTTCCCAGATTCAGACATATTTTCTAGAGATTTGAAGTTTTTGCTACATTCTTCATTTACACATTTACCAAGATCATTCGCGTTAGACATGTGGTTCTCAGATACAGTCTCTCCTTTCTGTGAAGAAGAAACACATTTAGAGATTTGCTTTTTATTAGAACATTCTACAGCAACACGTTCCTCTGATTTGTATTTTGGCGCTCCCGTTAACTCTCGTTTGAAAACGTCAGAATTTATAGAAGGTGACGGCTCTTTGTTGATTACCTCTGCGGTGTCTGTTCGATTTGCAGTGTCGTTTACGTGATATGAGTGTCCTGGGAGATAGTACATGTTGTGAAATTCTTCATCTTCACTTTGATTTGGATCTGTATCTCCATCTATGATTTCTTCAATTACTTCTGGTGCAGCATCTTGTACATTTTTGTTATAGTTTTCTGATGTTCCAGAAGAATCATTTACATGAACTGAGATTTCTTCTGCTAATTTGCCTTTAAGGCTGCCATCCTGTGTGCCAGAACTATATTCAGCAGAGGTATGAAGCTGTGGCACAAACTCTGTAGTTCCGCCCTCGCTTGTATGCGGAATATTCTCAAGTGTATGTGGTTCGCCCTTATAATCATCACTATTATTTTCGCCTTCTGTTTGTATTCCTCTCAACTGATCCTCATATTGTTTTAGTTCTTTATCGCAATCCGCGTCCGATAAATCAGAATAAATTTCATCAGAAATATAATGAAAATCTTCACTGTCTTCTTCGTATGACTTCTTCTGCCTTCCCTCTGCACTTGATATGTCATCAAAGGATGTAACTCTCTCTAACGGAGTTACTTCAAAGCCAAGGCTTTCTTGTGTTTTTAGATTGCTATTATCGTCGATAGGTTCGGTTGTAGTTTTCTCATAAATAACCATGTTTTCATTTGGTGTGAAATTCTTTGGAGTTTGTGCTCTCTCTATCTTCACTGGTTTCTTCTTCGATGTTTTCTCCTTATTATTCTTGAAGTCACATTCTGACTGGGTTTTATCAAATAGCTCGGATATCTCGTGCACATATCCATGTTTTACTTTAGACCTTGCGGAACCTCTTCGAGTTAGATTACCTATTTTCAGCTTCAGCAGTGGCGATTTTTTCACTGATGGTTTTGTAGGGTTTAAATTGCCTTTTTTTTGTTCAGTGTTATGTTTTTCATTTTTAGGTGTCTGTGGTTTAATTTTATTCAGTGGAGTTGTTTGTTTTCGTAATATCACAAGGCCATCATCAACGCATTTAGAAACATTTTGAACGACAGCGTCTTTATCATTTTTAACTTTGGTTGCAGTGAAACAAGTTTTTGTCGACAACTGCTTTCTTGTTTTCTTATGTAAAATGCCATCTTTATCAGAAGTATACGCATTACTTTGGCCAGTACTATTAGGAACCGAATGCATTATGTTATCACCCGAACAGTTTTCGTTATGAGTAGCCCATTGTTTCTCGATAGGCTTATTTCTTGATGAATCAGTTATCTCGATGTTTTTAAAAGAATTTTCAAAGTTCTCAACATCTTTTGTTGCTTTTTGTTCAAAACGAGAAATGCGTGTGTCTAATCTTTCAGTCATAGTTTCATTTACTTCAGGTTTACTCCTCGGGTTTTCACTCTGGGTTTCGGAATCAAACATGGATCGAACTTCATCCAATACTTTGTCGTCCATTTCGGCGTAATATCGACCAAATATTTTTGGTGACTTTCTCAGTTCTCCTTTCTTGGAAGATTCGAATTTGGAATCCAATATTGAAAAGTCCAGTGGACTGTGTATTGTAACAATGTTAGTTTCTCCTTTTTCTTCTGGCATTTGCTTTCTGAAAGAAACACAATTTGCTGTTTGACCATTTACCTTTTCATTCTCAAACCTTTCTTTCTTTTCTTTTAAACCTTTGGAGTAATCATCCGAGTCACCAGAGGTATACTGAGAAATTTTTATTCCGGATCCGTAACTGGACATATTTGCATCTGGAGTTACGTTCCCCTGGCTTTCACCTTCATCAGAACTGAAAGAAGAAGAACTTGTCTCTTCTGGAAACATACCACCTGCAAGTAAAATAGCAGTTCTTGGAGATAGCAATTCTGTCACTGAAACTCCATCTTGGTCATTCGGCTCGTCAACTTCTTTGATAAAAGTGTTTTCTTTCTGAGTGACTGGCATAGCTTTAAACAAGTCAAAGTCGCCTTCTACTTTTTCTTCTTGAACATTTTCGTTGTCGGAATCACTATATTCGTCTTCAGCATCCTCATTACTTTCTTCACTTGTGTCTGATTCATCATCAGATGTAGTGACTGTTTGTTTTGAGTCAACGCGGAATCCTTTCCTACATCTTCGTTCAATCCCACTGTTAATAGAGTCAGTTTCTAACATTAATTTTGGATGTCCAGAAGTAATATCAAGTTCATTTATTTCATTTATCTTAGCAATCTCTTCATTGAAACCGCGGAAACTGTCATCAAGACTACTCTCTAACGATACCGTATTGACATTAGCCTCTTTGCCGGTTTTCATTCCAATGTTTTCTGCATCACTTTCAATAGCATACAATTCTTGCGCACCAGTTTCAATCAAATCATCATTTCGTCTCGAGTGTTTTTTTAGTAATTTTAATTCGTTTTCAATTTCCTTGATTCCGTCATCGAGAACTGACAATTCTAACGTCTGAACTGACTCATCAATAACCCCACCGTTCGTACTTGGTACATAGTTTCCCAGTATATCAGTGTAAAGACGATTATTTTCCATCTGTTCGGTCAAGTCTTGGTATACACCTTTCTCTGGGGATTCACACTCTGTAACGGTAACCTTTGATATGTCTATATTATTACTTCGTGGAGAGTAATCGTCAAGTGTTGTGTCTGTGTCAGAGTCGTCATCGTTTTCAATCGTAGAATCAGAATTGTAATTTTCTGGTTCCTCATAGATTGCTACATCTGGTTGTTTCCAGCCTGTTACATGGGTACCAAACTGTGTAAGGTTTATTGAAGATGTTGCAACGGGCGGTGTACTCAATCCATTGTCATAACTATCCCATTCTCCACTCCCAGTTGGGCTCAACAAATCATCCCCACTTTCCCAACCAAACCCTTCAGGTATGAGAAGAACTTTCTTCGCGTGCACTGTTTGGTAAATCGGCACTGTCTGCTCATTTCCCATATCCCATTCAGTTGGCTTCGCACAGAGACTGCTTAGGTCAAGTTCTTGTTTTGAGCCTCTGCTCGGGCCTGGAGACATTCTGAAAACACCCAAGGGATCTGGAGAAGAACATGAAATTCCGCTATACCCAGAATATCCCGACATATTTGAAGGTGTCGGGGACGGAGCTTCTATAACTGGAGATAGTATGAATCCGTATCTATCGCGACGACCAGCAAAACGTTCAATATAAGTGCCCTGTGACTGACTGTTCGAATTAAGAGACTGTAATATATAATCAAATTCAGCTTCAATGTCATCTATTGCTTCCGGTTGTGACTCTGGTTTTTGCGAGTCACTATCTATTCTGAACACAGTATGTGTTTGAACATTGTAAAATCCTTCGAAATTAGTATCTTTTAGATCTGAATCACGGTCAGACAAATCTCCGCCGGCTGAGCTACTGTCGTCGGATTGTACATCCTCTGTGTCATCACTGTCTGTGTCAAAGTTGCTCGTCGCATCGGTTTTGTTTTTATCATTTTCATACTCCTCGCGATGGCTTGTTTCTTCAATTTCCTTCGAGGCATTTCCTTCGACCAGAGTCAGAGTCGGAGGACTGGTCGCCGGTAAAGGTGGGGGAAATTCCTTAGCGGTTACACTAGGTGGTTCGCTGTCTGGTAGTGGAGGTGGATGATCAAGGTCATCTATTGCATGCAACGTTTCCTGACTTGACCTTTCTGAACTTTGTACGGAAGAAACGGAAGCAGACCGAATCAAGTCTGGTAAACCATGTCCAGCTATTGGAATATGAATTATCTCTATGTCGTTAGTTTCTCTTAACTTATGAGAAATTTCCTGATTCTTTATCCGTATATCGGCAATTATTTTATCGTCATCTGTTTTATTACTGAAGCGCCTCCATTCAGAATCTCTTTCTTCCGGAGATTTCCGTTCACTATTTGCAACATCGAATCCATGGTCCCATAAAAGGTTAGCACGAGGAGAGGTAACGAGAGATGATTCTTCCCGAGGTGTTGCGGAATCACTTGATCCGGACCGAGATGTTCCAAGTGAATCTTCCTGTTCAGAATCAGACGACGGCTGTCCGTTTTCTATGTACCCACAATGTCTCCCCTCCAAATGCATGGTTTCCAACTGTTCCATTTCTTAAAATGCTGTGTGTTCTGGAAAATAAATAAGCATCAATAGAAAGTAAAACAAGCCAGTGTTATGTGTTCATATGATGTTCCTTTTCTCTTTGTTCTATGAATATAATTTTTACCTGTATTTGTTAATCCTACCAAATTTGTTAAAAATGTTGATACAAGTTTATTATTTTGTTGGGCCTTCGACTGACATATTTGTGACGTTTATTATATAAATCTTTTATACCAAATTATCTAAATTAAAAGTGATTTATTCAGAAAATTATCTTTATTGCACTTTAGTAAATAAATACCGTCTCCTTTTGTTAATAAACTCGTGGTCTAAATATCTGACGTTATACGACGTACGCAGGCATGGCAAAGATACGCTTTTGAAAACTTACACTAAACACGTTTCTAAAACAAAGGATATTTTACAAAGAAGTAAAATTTGTTTTATTCGTCCATGAAATCAGATAATAGCATTTTATTTAAAGTCAACGCTTCTTTATAAATTTCTACTACGAAAACAAAAGCAGTTGTAATTGAATAGTTTCTCTTTGTGGGGAAAACGTTTAATTTCCATGTTATGAAAAGTAGCACTGCACTTCAAGTCAATGAAGATGAAAAAATAATATTTCAATTAATATCCTCTTGAATACAAATGTTATTTAATGAACCAAAAAAGTTTTAAATTGGTGGCCAAAATTCGTCTTTTTGCAATAACATATTTTGTTTTATTTTAGGTTGCAAAACAGTACAAAGTATAGTCTTAATAAAACAAAACATTTGATACTTTTTACTGTAAGGAATTCTAGGTATTATAAAATGACTCGTTTACAAAATAAAAATATTGATCTCTGTAGACAGGTGGTTGTTATACTAAGGTGTGTTTCGTGTCTATAGAAAGCAAACCAGTTATAAGTCATAAAGGCAATGAATGTGAAGGTGCGTCCAAGTTGTAACAAAACCAGAGTTGAGAGTATCCCTAGTCCAAACAGTTGAATGTAAGCCGTAGATCTAAAGACGTATTTGGTCTAGGTCAAATCCACATTTCGACGATTGTCAATAATTGTAAAAATATAAAGGCAAGAAATATGAATGTAAAATGTGAAAAAAATGCTTTATTGACGTCTTTATACGAAATATACGAAAGACAAAGAGTATTTCTGTCGTGATAAGAAACTGTGCGACGGCATAGAGCTTAAGACTACATTGTTTCCTCTTAGCTAATCTGTTATCAAACTTTATGTAACAAAATGTTCGATTTTCAACCAAACAAGTTATAAAGTTTCACTCCCTCTCTCTCTCTCTTTCTCTCTCTCTCCTCTCTCTCTCTCTCTCTCTCTCTCTCTGTCTCCTCGAGTCTGTAGACTCATTTCTGAAAAAAAGCATTTAAAACTGAACCAACCTTTTAATTTCATCCAAGTGGCTGAAGGCATTTAACTTAACTATAAATATTAAGACAATCTCCTTTCTATAACAGCAGTTTTGTGCCTAGATAAATGTCGCACTTAAGAGAATTTACAATAGTTTTTATCTAAACTTTTACTAATGGCAGTCAAGCAATATGTTTTTGGGTGGAGAAAATATTGAAAATTATGGACGCATAACGATTTATATTGTTTAAAGAAATAAGATATGTGTTTATATTTCTATTTATGTCAATACTATACTAGTACCCTGTTTTGGCCTCCTTTGCCGATACTGATTTTGTAATTTTGTTAATCTGTTGTAACTATAGTTCTTCAGTGCACTTTTTGCTTTGAAAGTACATGTACCACTCTGCGAGATACATAAAATAGCATTTAAGGTCTTTGCTTCTGCCAATTATCACGCTAACTTTATTTGTTTCACTTACCCCAAATCGTAAAATCGTTAACTGCTTTGATTTGATAAACATATATATACTCGTAAGCACACTCAAAAAGATGGACAAGCGATCATGATAAACATATATACCCATAAACACACTCAAAAAGATGGACAAGTGATCATGATAAACATAAAACCATAAACACACTAAAAAAGATGGACAAGTGATCATGATAAACATAAAACCATAAACACACTCAAAAAAGATGGACAAGTGATCATGATAAACATACATACCCATAAACACACTCAAAAAGATGGACAAGTGATCATGATAAACATAAAACCTTAAACACACTCAAAAAGATGGACAAGTGATCATGATAAACATAAAACCATAAACACACTCAAAAAAGATGGACAAGTGATTATGATAAACATATACCCATAAACACACTCAAAAAGATGGACAAGTGATCCTGAACGGTTACAAAAATGACTTGCTATCCAGTTCGATCCGCATGCTTTCATGAAATCTACTAATTGTCTGTCGAATGAAACGTTAAACCGATGTCCTGGTTTTGGTGTATATCAGTGTAGAACATGTAATAACAACAGGAGTACGTGTCTCTAGAAATAGGATTTTTGTATCGTGCACTTTCCCAACAACAAAATAACTAAACCTTTTAAGGGGCTGGAGGAGTTTTAGTTGCATAGACATTAAATAAAATCAAATAGACAGATGATGGAAGCGAATGCATGAAGAAGGAAGACAGGCTGGTTAGTGGGTTAATAAAAAAATGGACCCACGTACTGTTCATTAGACTGTCGGCGACAGCCAACAGTCTTTAGAACCACATCAAAATCAGACATAGAGGGACACGTGCACTTTAACATTGATATATTAATGCGCCCACACTGTCGTGTCCACATATTCGGACCATAATGTTTGTTTTTGTTGTTTGTTTGTTTGTTTTGGTCAGGTGTACTCTATACTGTCTAAAAATACGTTTAGATTCTGAGATATTGAACTCAACAACCGAAATTTTGTTTTATGAAAATAATGTAAGCGCACCTCCCTTTTCTGTGCCACTTAGTATCATGGTATCATGTAGTATATGAAAATTATAATAGAGGTGCACCGTTTTGCGCAGGAGAAGTAGTTCAGTCATAAAAAAATCTAGTACATGATTGACTGAAAAAAAGAAAAATTGGAAAAATACAAATTTCAAGCTAATAAGCAGAGGCTTTTAAAACTACCTGGCTTATTCCGCGCACAGATGATCCATATCTGCACGATTAAAAAGGAATCATGAATTCGGATAAAAGACACACATATTTATGTCGTGGAATTATACGTTTCATGAAAAGCATGGTCATTTTTTATGTTTCATTCTTTTTATTTTCTTTTGGTAAAAAAAACATGCATTTTGCGCATTATTCAAATAGCTCGCCGTCTATCACGCTAAGCACGATTTACCCGTGTGTAAACAGAATGGACTAGTCTATAGCTATGATAATGGTAGGATTGAAAATGTACTAGGGAGGGGAATCCAGAAAGGCTTTAAAGTAAATCAAGAAACCATTTTGTTTACGACAATAAACTTTCTGTTCTGTTCTGTTCTGTTCTGCTTTAAAATCATTTTAATGTACTTCTCAAGGCATCGACCGGAACACTATATAAAGTAATGCGGCCTTAAACTCAGTGAATAGATTTCTTCAGTTGCCAGAAGGTAAATTATGACAGAAAGCAAGGAACTTAAGCATTTTTAATCGTCTTTTTCAGACATTTGTTTCTAAAGTTTATCCTGATTGTTTGTTACTTTTTTCTTCCATACTGGTCTCCTGTCTAAAGTCTTCAATAATTTATCTTTATAAAAATAATTATGTATCCACACAACATATATCAATGAGCGAGCAAATAAATGAAAGATTGAATTATTTTCTTACCATGATCATTTGTTTATTAGCTGATCTGAAGACTCTCTTCTAAACATAGGGATTATTATGAAAGCAAAATAATGTACCTCGGTAGGAACCTTCGCCTCCTATTCTAGCCGACAGTCTTTCGGCGCTTTAAATGCTTTTATTTTCATTTTTGTCGCTTGGTGCAAATTTGCAGTTTCCTAGTCCTGACACGTCTGCCTCTTTGTGCCGTTGATCAAAAATGGTCCTTAAAAGTCGTATTTCTATTTTGTATCTGGATTGGACTGTAAGTGAGAACGACCTGTATTCTTCGAGTAATACATATTTCTCCAACTTGAAACAGTATTTATGACGGGTAGGCATTTCACTGCTATTTAAATTTCATCGTTAAGTTGCACACATTTACATAACAGAGTTGTTAGCAGCGCAGATTTTAACCACATCACCCTTGTATACATTCGCTTGGAAGCACCCGTGACTTAATCATCACTCATATCATCACATATAATCCAGCGGGTGTTGCAACCCTAAGAGCATGTGCGTGATTTAGTTAGCTAAACCTGTTGCCAACCTCCTCGCAGTGATCTTCCCTTCATTACCAGTCAGCCTGGTCATGCTACACAAAATAAAAAACGATCAGGTCAATGTAGATCACAATCACCTTACAAACACAGGAAACAGCAAATTCCTCATCCCACAATCAAAAACACAACATCACATGAACAACTCATTCTTCCCAAGGACTATACGACTCTGGAACGAATTACCGACCGAAATTAAGGCTACCCCAACTGTGCCAGCTTTTATCAGTGGACTAAACAAGTTTTATAGAGTTTAAGTATTTAAAATAAATGTTTAAGTAAGATCTTGAGTTAAATCTTGTTTTCGTTGTTATTATATTTTATAATTTTAATGTTCCTGACACGCGCCTACCTAGTATAGTCAGTACTGACTTTTGGTAGTAATAAGTTGAAGTTGATTACTGTACTGAAAGTATGAAAGGGAAGTAACTGCTGTGTGGAGTTTGATTTAGACAAAATACGCCACCTAGCGGGGATTTCCTAAGCGGTGTACATGTACGACCTTTCCCTTTTCTGACAGTGTAGCACATGGTAGCGACCTTGTTACACATCCTTGTATCTTTTTCCAAAATGGCCGAGGACAAGAGAAAAGAACGCACCTTCATTATGGTGAAGCCAGATGGAGTCCAGAGGGGACTTGTCGGAGAAATAATGAAGCGGTTTGAAACCAGAGGATACAAGCTTGTAGCATGTAAAATGTGCAAGGTAAGGAAGACGCCATATTCAAGGGTTATTGAACCGGTTAATTTCAAAGGTGCCATGTTTCTGTGAGTCAGTATGAATGTGACCTTGTAGACTTTCCCATATAGAATAACTGTTGAATAAGTGAAATTTATGAAGAGTTATTTAATCACTTTAGTTTAGTATTTATAGGAAAGTAAGGAAAAGAGTAATTATTCTATGTGACCCTCTAGGAACCCGGCTGATTCGGACCTTTGCTGATTCGGCCCAGGCTGATTCGGACCCGGCCGTCGTTAAATCATGATAATAGTGTAAAAAATTAATTTGTTATATGCACTTTAATCCACACATTATAAAGTAAGTGTAAATGCCCGACTTTGATCTGGCCCGCCGTTAAATCACGGTAATAATTTGATAAATAAAATGGTAAAATCATTTGGTTTTAAATTATTCGATATTTGGTATTATTACATTTAGTTCATCTACGTTTTTAGAATTGTGAGACTACATAGAAGATATCTTCATATTTGTGATGAACACACCGTTTAAAATAAAAGTGAACAGAAAGTGGAAGACAATTCTCTATCTTTCAGATTTTCAGCGTAACCCGCATCATATACAATCAAATTAAGCCAGATAAGTATCAAAAATAGGGAGTTACTCACTTAAAAGATTATCAATATTTTTCAGTAACTTGGTCCGAATCAGCCAAGAAAGTGGTCCGAATCGGCCAAGAAAGTGGTCCGAATCGGCCAAGAAAGTGGTCCGAATCAGCCAAGGAGGGTCCGAATCAGCCTTGGTCCGAATCAGCCAAGGTCCGAATCAGCCGAATCTACCATTGAAACACTGGAAGAACTTAGATAAGTTAAATAGAGATAAAATTTCAAAATTATGGAGGGTATACCAACTGAACCTCAGTTTGATACGAATGGCTGATTTGGAGCCATGCTGATAAGGCCCCCCCTTGGCTGAATTAGACCACTTTCTTAACAGATTCGGACCGGAGTACCTACAGTACGTAAAGTATACTTTTTGGCGTAAAGAGGCGTAAAGTATTACATGGGCGGCGTAAAGTATTATGAACTCGGTGTAAAGTATTAAATAGAATGAAGAAATACAGATTAAAGTTTCATTTCATTACTTATATGCATTTTTACTTAAAAAATAATTACAAATGGATTTTAAAATGTAAACAAGGTCCAGAATTTCAAATATTTTTCGTAAATAAGTCTTATAAACGCGGCGTAAAGTATCATGAACCCGGCTTAAAGTATTAAATAGAATGAAGAAATATAGATTAAAGTTTCATAATTTTCATTAGTTATATGCATTTCCACTTAAAAATATATTTACCAGTGGATTTTAAAATGTAAACAAGGTCCAGAATTTCAAATATTTTTCATAAATAAGTCTTATAAACGCGGCGTAAAGTATCTTGATTCCGGCATAAAGTAGTATGAACCCGGCTTTAAGTATTATGAACTCGGCGTAATATAATGTTATTAATTAGTCGAATTCATATGGCTTTAATACAGATTAAAGTTTCATTTCATTAGTTATATGCATTTTTACTTAAAAAATATAATTACAAGCGACTTTTAAAATATAAACAAGGTCCAGATTTTCAAATATTTTTCATAAATAAGTCTTAAAAACACGGCGTAAAGTAATCATGAACCCGGCGTAAAGTATTATATAGACGGGCGAAATACAGATTAATGTTTCATTTCATTAGTTACATGCATTTTTACTTAAAAAATATAATTACAAGTGAATATTGAAATGTATGAATCATGAAAAAATCATTTAATTGGATCTCCATACGAATAAATAAAATAAACTGTTGCACGATTACTCATGAATTGGTTTTGTAGATTATTCTAAATTAATTAAATAGACTTTATTATTACTGACCAGCAAAAGTAACATTCATTTTATGTAATTTTCTTTTTATGCTTCTAAGAAATGTGATTTCCTTTTCTACGATAATTAAGAAATATTATTAGATTAATTAGTAAATACATATTTATGTTGGGTTGTTTTTTGGTGAGTTAATACAATTTATTGTAAAAAGATAAAGTGTTTCATCTTTTGTTTTGTATTTCTCACCTCTTTTCAAATTTTCTGTACGTTTATTACGGCGCTCAGTTGCTAATCTTGTTATTATCAATATCTAGTTAATTGGCGCTGATGGTATGCCGATATATTGCTCAAGGACAAATGGATAATCAAATCACATTTGTGAGACTGTTAATTCTGTTATTGTCACACTTTTGATTTTTATTTGATGTTTTATGATTGAATTAGGCGTTGTTTGTCCTTGTCAACTAAGGAATCAATCAACAGCAAACATTGATGTATTCTCTTAATAATAGTTAATCAGGACTTACTTATCAGGTTGTTACTGATGGTTTGAAACCGACAATATCATTGGTAACATTTGCAATTTATGAATGACCAATCAGTGTTAATTCATGTTCAACCCTCTGCTTTAAATTTTTTTATATTTTAAAATCCATTTGTAGTTACCTTTCATTGCAGTAATTAAAAATGCATATTACTAATGAAATGAAACTTAAATCTGTATTTCTTCATTCTGTTCAATACTTTATGCCGCATTCAATATACTTTACGCCGAGTTTATAATACTTATTTGCAAAAAATATTTGAAAATCTGAAAATCGGGACTTTAATTTTTTAAGTTAAAATGCAAATAACTAATGAAAGGAAACTTTAATCGGTATTTGGTCATTCTATTTAATACTTTACGCCGAGTTCATAATACTTTACGCCACAAAAAAATATTTGCAATTCTGGACCTTGTTTATTATATTTTAAAATCCATTTGTAGTTACCTTTTATTGCAGTAAAAATGCATATTACTAATGAAATGAAACTTTAATCTGTATTTCGTCATTCTATTCAATACTTTACGTCTGGTTCTTGATACTTTACTCCGCGTTTATAATACTTATTTACGAAAAATATTTGAAATTCTGGACCTTGTTTACATTTTAAAATCCATTTGTAATTATTTTTTAAGTAAAAATGCATATAGGTAATGAAATGAAACTTTAATCTGTATTTCTTCATCCTATTTAATACTTTACGCCGAGTTCATAATACTTTACGCCGCCTTTATAATACTTTACGCCTCTTTACGCCAAAAAGTATACTTTACGTACTTTAGGCACACCCGATTCGGACCACTTAACTAAAAATTATTCCTCATTTTTAACAATTTTTTTTCAAAGTGTACCTTCCTTTTATTAACACTTATCTGGCTTAATTTGATTGTTTTTGGGCCATGATGTGGGCTATGTAGAAAGTCTTTGGTAGTATTTATTGCGTTCATTTCGTTCAATTCACAATTTACATGGTAAGTCCAATTAGTCAATGCTTATAGTAATAATAATAATTTTAGTTATAATAATAATGATATCTGCATGAAGGACAATACACAATTAAATATTGAAGTCTTCTAAAATAAAAAAAACTTGAAGCCAATGTGCAAAGAACTACTTAGTTATGTACTTAAATCAACTCATTAGAAAGTAAGTGTAAATGCCCAACTTTGATCAGGCCGTTGTTTAATTGTAATTAGTTACAACACAGAAGCTTAATCAGCCTTAAACTGGATAATGACCTAAATAGAAGCCAGATATGTATCACAAATACTGAAATAGGTATATCATTACCAAAAAAGTTCAAATAAATATGTACTAAACTTCAATCAAATGCCAAGAAAGTGGTCCGAATCAGCCTGGGCTGAATCCGCCAAGGTCCAAATCAGCCCGGTACCGTTGGATACAGATAGATTTTGTACATTTGAATTCTGCAACCATAATTTTATCAGAGATGAAGGGGAATCAGAGGAATTTGGCTATCAAAGTATGCAATCAATTTGTCACCAATGTCATCAAAAGTTTAAATTTATGATAAATTTGCAAACAACAATGACTCAGCTATTTTGACTGCCCTCAGCAATTACTTCAATCCAGTTATACATACTGACACTTTACAAACAGAAACAATAGTTGAATATTTTGTATCTCTTAGGCTTTAAGGGAATCAGGTATGTATATTACCGGTATCCACAACTAGATTTTATGTTGCGCAGGTCATGCGCATGTGCATTCATTTCAAAGAGATCATTTAATTGTGGATAGCTACGTTCTTATTTTAAATGTTTATGTTAAAAGTCCTTTAATAAAGCACATCAGCACAAAAAACAAATGATATAATGACAGATAAGTTTTCTGAATTTGTTATGCACGTATACATGTATTTTTACTAGATAATGCTGTAAAATGGAATCAAATCTGCTTAGAAATTCAACTCGGGGTAGAGGAGATTTTCAAAATGACGAAAATTTGTGTGAAACAGGCAGTCAAGCCAGTCATGTATATAATCTGCAGTCATTGTGCTTAAACCAGTGATTGCTAAAACTTAAATAATTCTGTGGATAATGCATCAGATTTTGTCGTGAAAATATTTACATTCAGTTTCTTTGAAGAGTCTTATACATGTAAAGTTGTATTTGATTGTACATTTTTACTTCTACAGCCAGGTGTGGATCACCTGAAGGAGCACTATGCTGAATTGAAGGACAAGCCATTTTTCCAAGGCCTTCTTGAATATATCAACAGTGGTCCAGTGGTTGCAATGGTAAATATTTTCTTCTGTTTTGTCAAGCTGATGTTATTGATGCAGCTGTAAATCTTTGACTTTCTTAATGGTTCTTTGGTAAAAAAAATTACATTCTGTAGAAGCTTTTATTTATTTGGGAAAATTTTGTTATTATACACCGTGTGGGATCTATATTGGATTCACCTTGATGTACCTCCATCCATCCTGTTTTTTGTCCAGACTTTAACTTCTCCATACATGGAAGGATTTTTAAATACCTTGACATGCTGGTTTACCTTGATAAGATGGTGTGTCAAGTGTAACTTGTAAGACTAATATCCATAGCTCAATGGTGAAGGTTACAGTGACTTGTCAGAGGTAAAAAAACTATCCTTGTGTCCGGGTCATAACCTCCTTATGCATGGAAGGATTTTAAAATACCATGGTATATTTGTTTACCTTGATGAGACAGTGTGTTGTTTGCAAGGCCCAGGTCCATTGCTCGAAGATCAAGGTCACAGTCACCTATCAAATGTATAAATGATGACGGACCTTGTCCAGGCAGTAACTTATCCATACATAGGAGTTTGAAATACCTTTGAATTTTTGTTCAGCTAGATGAGACAGGGGGTCACATGTGAGAAGCAAGTCTAGTTTAAAGGTCAAAATCACAGTGACTTGTCAAAGGTAAAAAAGTTTTGATGATAGACCTTGTCAGGACCATAACATCTTCACGCTTGGATGGATTATGAAATATCTTGTCATATTTATACATATAGATGCGATGGTAGATTTATGTGTGTTACTGTGAGCATTACTGTTGTTCAAACAGATAAAAAAACAACAAAAAAGTTCCAAACAGGATCCTGGGCATGTTTGTAATGTTCTTTTGAACTGCTCTCAATTTTGACTTCAATGTGTGTTTGCAGTTCTACATTTTAAACAAAGTAAATTTTTATTTGTAGGTTTGGGAAGGCAAAGAGGTTGTAAGAATGGGTCGTGCAATGCTGGGAGCAACAAATCCATTAGACTCCAACCCAGGTACCATCCGAGGAGATTTCTGTATTGATGTTGGCAGGTAAGATGGCCTCATTTGTACAATGATTTAGCCTAGTTTTTGTAGTAGTACAAATGTACCATTGCTAAATTAATTAGGGATATACAGAGATTAAGGTGGCAGATACCAGTTTTACACTGAAATTTAGTGTCTGATGACCACTCAAACTGTTAGCGCCTCACTGACAATCCCAATACAACAACATGAAAAGAAAAGTACAGCTATTCTTATAGGACTGAAGACAATCTACAACAAAAACTCAAATTTCAGATGAAACACTTCTCTAAAAAAATCAGCTGCAAGAAAGAAACTACTCCCAAGCCCCACTTTTCGACCCCTGGCCGAGGCAAATTCTATGAAACAGACAAGTCGCCTGATATTCAAAGGCACACGGTACAGTCATAACACTACATGCTAATTGTTCGTCTGTTATGGCACACCTAAATCAGCTAGTGCTAGATACCTGTCAACGCTACACTTTTTTCGGTATCCAGCTCAGACGGCATCCTATTGAACTTCTGCAGCCGAAACCACTGACATAACCTGCTTTCATCAGTTTCGAATTTCAAGCTCCTACTTCACACTGAGTGCATTTCAATACTGTTCAATAGGAAAAAAAATAAGAGAACCTCATCCTGACCACTCTGAATACCCATATCTTCATGTATTAATTAATATAGACTTCAGCAATACACATGTTAATGCATCATACCCTCTCATTAATAATTATACCCCCACCTCAAAATGTGGGGGGGGGCTATAATGGATTCGCTTTGTCGCGTCCGTTGGTCGGTCCGTCCGTCCGTCTCGATTATCGTGTCCGCTCTATAAATCCTATACCAACTGAAGGATTTTCTTCAAACTTGGCTGAAATGTTCACCTCAACAAGGGGATGTGCAGAACCCATGTTGCCCATGTGTCAGCTCAAGGTCAAGGTCACAATTCAAGGTCAAATATCAAACAATCAAATATTAGACATTATGTCGTGTCCGCTCTGTAAGTCCTACACTAATTGAAAGATTTTCTTAAATCTTGGCTCAAATGTTCACCTCAACAAGGGGATGTGCAGAACCCATGTTACCCTTTTGCCTGCTTAAGGTCAAGGTCACACTTGAAGGTCAAAAATTGACTTAGAAAATATTCTTAAATTTTAACATGTATTTGAATATTTCTGAAACTAGAAAATGTATTTGCTTGAAACTTAAAATATTTATGAAGTGTCACAATGAGGATATGCAGGTCAAGTTTCATAACTCTGTATTGCATTTTTACAAAGTTATGCCCCTTTTTAAGTCTTCAAATTTACATACAATCAAATATTAGACAATGTGTCGTGTCCGCTCTATAAATCCTATACTAATGGAAGAATTTTCTTCAAACTTTACTCAAATGTTCAACTCAACAAGGTTATGTGCAGAACCCATGTTACCTTTGTGCCGGCTTAAGGTCAAGGTCACGCTTGAAGGTCAAAATTGACTTAGAAAATGTTCTTAAATTTTAACATGTACTTGAATATTTCTGAAACTAGCACAGGTATTTGCTTGAAACTTAAAAGATATATGAGGTATCACAAGTAAGATATGCAGGTCAAGTTTCATAACTCTGTTTTGCATTTTGACAAAGTTATGCCTCTTTTTAAGTCTTTTAATTTACTTACAATCGATACTAGACAATATATCGTGTCCGCTCTATAAATTCTATACTAATGGAAGGATTTTCTTCAAACTTGACTCAAATGTTCACCCCAACTGGGCAATGTGCAGAACCCATCTTACCCTTGTGCCAGCTTAAGGTCAAGGCCACACTTGAAGGTCAAAAATTGACTTAGAAAATGTTCTGAAATTTTAACATGTACTTGAATATTTTTAAAACTAGAACAGATAATCATTTGAATTTTCAAATATATTTGGAGTGTCGCAAGTAAGATATGCAGGTCAAGTTTCATAACTAAAAAAAGTGGGGGGGCATAACTTTGTATTGTATTTTGACAAAGTTAAGTTTATTTTTATGTCTTTAAATTTATTTACTATAATATTTCTTAAACCAGAACAGATATTTACTTGAAACTTAAAATTTATATGAATGGTTACAAGCAAGCTCAGATGACGAAAATTCTACAATTCCATTGAATTATGACACAAGTTATACCCCTTTTAGGCTTAGAAAATGTTCTGATATAACCATTAATACTTAAATGTTTCTGAAACTAGAACAGATATTCACAAAAATGAAAGGTTATTTGTAACTGTTTCGAACATGATTTGGCAAATATATATTTATACTATTACCTGTACAATTTGTTTGTTTTTTTCACCAGAGATAATTTCTTTTTATGTATATGTATTTGTGCCACTAAAGTTATTCCCTTAACCACCTTTCCATGTCATCTTCTGTCAAGGACATTGGTGGGGGTATGAATCGCATTCAGCGATAGTTCTAGTTTCTACATGGCCAGTTCAAATGTGTGGCTGAAAAACTGGTATGTGCTACATGTACCTAAGTGGGCTGTTCTACAAAGGATATTTACAGCAAAAACCTTAGTGAAGTTGTTTTTAATATTTTTTTATGCAGTCCTTTTATTAAGGTGTAATGCTTTGAAGGTTTATATATCCTTGGGCATTGGGGATATCAATCATGCATGAAAAACCTGGAAAAGGTTTGTTTGATGTGTTAAGTTAGAAATTTTGATGAAACTAAGTAAATGCTGCCCTGTTGAGGTCAGGTGTTATTTCTGTCACAGTTTGAAACTGTAAATAATTTCATTGCAGGAATATCTGTCATGGCTCTGACAGTGTACCAAGTGCCAAAAAGGAGATTGATCTCTGGTTCAAGAAAGAGGAGTTCTTCGACTGGACACCTTGCGAGTTTAACTGGGTTTACGAATAATGAGATTCATAAATAGGACTACCTAGAACATACTAAATTATTTACCAGCTGAGCTGAATTTTCATAATGAAATAATACACAGTCACACATTTCGTTTTGTCAGAAGTGCTATTCTTTCACATGCAATTTTTTTGTTATGCAAGAAGCTTTGACATGTATGTTTAAATCTTGTTAATTTGTGATAACTGTTTTGAACTTCAATAGATCATGTTTATCAGTATCCACCAGTGCTAATAAAGTCTTGAAAAATGTCAGTATTTTTATTTTCAACACATTAAGCAGTGACAAGATTGGGCCCTAAAACTGAACTGTTCGCTTTTCAGATAGATGTTGAAATGTTGAGGGACACAGAAGTGTTTCCCAAGATATACATCATCCAGATAAATGTGCATTTTTAGCTCGACTTTTTTGAAAAAAAAATCGAGTTATTGTCATAGTCATGGTGTCGATGCCTTGCCGTTCCCGTCCGAAAACTTTAACATTGATCATAATTTTTTCATTCCTTGATGGATTATCTTCATACTTGGACACAACAACCCTTTGGACAAGACCTTCAAGATGACCAGACTAAACTTGACCTTGACTCTTAAATGACCTTTATATCCAAGGTCAAAATATTGAATTTTGCTAAAATTGGCCATATCTTTATTATTAGTAGGTGGTTTCTCTTAATTCTTGGACACAACAACCCTTTGGAGAAGACCTTCAAGCTGACCAGACTAAACTTGACCTTGACTCATAAATGACCTTCATATTCAAGGTCAAAATATTGAATTTTTCTAAAATTGGCCATAACTTTATTATTAATAGGTGGATTCTCTTTATGCTTGGACACAACAACCCTTTGGACAAGACCTTCAAGCTGACTGGACTAAACTTGACCTTGACTCTTAAATGACCTTCACCTTCAAGGTCAAATTATTGAATTTTGCTAAAATTGACCATAACATTAGTATTTATGGTTGGATTTGATTTATACTTAGACAAAACAACATTTATGACAAAACAGACATGTTGAATAACTCAGATTTGACCGTGACCTTAAAATTACCTTGACCGTCAAGGTCAGATGATTGAATTTTGCTTAAATTGTCATAACTTTCTCATTTATTAATAGATTTAATTCAAACTTGGACTAAACAACAGTTCTGACAAATCTGACATTATGATTATTTCAAGTTTGACCTTGACCTTTAAATGACCTTGACGGTCAAGGTCAAATCATTGAATTTTGTTAAAACTGGCCAAAATTATGTAATTTGTGGTTGGATTTGAATCAGACTTAGACAAAACAACACTTTTTCGTTTCGATTTCAAAAAGGTCATCGCATGACCTATATTTTGACCTACTGACCTACTTTCTGGTTTTGAGCTACAGCAATGAAATTTGGACTGTGTGCACAGTTTTTTATTTCGATTTCAAAAATGTCATGGCATGACCTATATTTTTGACCTACTGACCTACTTTTTGTTTTTGGAGCTATGGCAATGAAATTTGGACCTTGTATACAGTTTTTCCTTCTGATTTCAAAAACGTCATTTCATGACCTATATTTTTGACCTACTGACCTACTTTTTCGTTTTCTAGCTACAGCAATGAAATTTGGACTGTGTGCACAGTTTTTCGTTTCAATTTCAGAAATGTCATAGCATGACCTATATTTTTTACCTACTGACCCACTTTTTGTTTTTGGAGCTGTGGCAATGAAATTTGGATCGTGTGCACAGTTTTTTGTTTCGAATTAAAAAACGTCATGGCATGACCTATATTTTTGACCTACTGGCCTACTTGTTTGTTTTTTAGCTACAGCAATGAAATTTGGACCGTGTGCAGTTTCTCGTTTCGAATTCAAAAATGTCTTGGCATGACCTATATTTTTGACCTACTGACCTACTTTTTGTTTATGGAGCTATGGCAATGAAATTTGGACCATGTATACAGATTTTTTGTTCCAATTTCAAAAATGTCATAGCATGACCTATATTTTTGACCTACTGACCTAATTTTTTGTTTTTTAGCTACAGCAATGAAATTTAGACCGTGTGCACAGTTTTTCTTTCCGATTTCAAAAATGTCATTGCATGACCTATTTTTTTGACTTACTGACCTACTTTTTGTTTTTGGAGCTATGGTAATGAAATTTGGACCATGTAGTTTTTTATTCCAATTTCAAAAACGTCATAGTATGACCTATATTTTTTACCTACTGACCCACTTTTTTGTTTTTTAGCTACAGCAATGAAATTTGGGCCATGTGCACAGTTTTTCGTTCCGATTTCAAAAATGTCATCGCATGACCTATATTTTTGACCTACTGACCTACTTTTTGTTTTTGGAACTATGGCAATGAAATTTGGACCATGAATACAGTTTTTGTTCAGATTTTAAAAAACGTCATAGCATGACCTATATTTTTTACCTACTGACCCACTTTTTGTTTTTGGAGCTGTGGCAATGAAATTTGGACCGTGTGCACAGTTTTTTGTTTCGAATTCAAAAACGTCATGGCATGACCTATATTTTTGACCTACTGGCCTACTTGTTTGTTTTTTAGCTACAGCAATAAAATTTGGACCGTGTGCAGTTTCTCGTTTCGAATTCAAAAATGTCTTGGCATGACCTATATTTTTGACCTACTGACCTACTTTTTGTTTATGGAGCTATGGCAATGAAATTTGGACCATGTATACAGATTTTTTGTTCCAATTTCAAAAATGTCATAGCATGACCTATATTTTTGACCTACTGACCTAATTTTTTGTTTTTTTAGCTACAGCAATGAAATTTAGACCGTGTGCACAGTTTTTCTTTCCGATTTCAAAAATGTCATTGCATGACCTATTTTTTTGACTTACTGACCTACTTTTTGTTTTTGGAGCTATGGTAATGAAATTTGGACCATGTACAGTTTTTTATTCCAATTTCAAAAACGTCATAGTATGACCTATATTTTTGACCTTTTGACCTACTTTTTTGTTTTTTAGCTACAGCAATGAAATTTGGGCCATGTGCACAGTTTTTCGTTCGGATTTCAAAAATGTCATCGCATGACCTATATTTTTGACCTACTGACCTACTTTTTTGTTTTAAAGCTTCGGCAATGAAATTTGGACTGTGTGTACAGCTTTTCGTTCGGATTTCAAAAATGTCATCTCATGACCTATATTTTGACCTACTGACCTCCTTTTTGTTTTTGGAGCTATGGCAATGAAATTGCATTGGTCCATTTCTGTGATATGCATCATTACATTCATAAAAATTTCTTTCATCTTTGAACCCAGGTTAGTGCTTTAGGGCCATTGGCCCTCTTGTTTATTAATATTTAGACAAAACAAGGCTTATGACAAAACCTACATGTTAAATTATTCAAGTATGACCTTAACCTTTAAATGACCTTCACAGTCAAATTTCTAATTATTGCATTTTGCTAAAATAGCCAAACTTCTGGTTTTATGGACGGATTTGATCTATACAGGGACAAAACAACACTGAGAATAAAAGAAACGTGTTAAACAATTCAAGCATTACCTTGACCTTTAAATGACCTTGACATTACTTAACTTGGCTATATCTTTGTTGTTAATGGATGTAGTGTCTTCATGCTTGGACATAACTACTTTTTAGACAATATCTCCAGAGAAGGTTAAACTGAACTTGACCTAGACATTTAAGGTCAAATTTCTGAATGTTGCTAAAATTGGCCATAACTTTGTTATGTATAATTATATTTCCAAATGATGTTTCATTTTAAATCCCTTCACCACAATGTGCTTCCTGTGATGTGTTTGCCTTTGGAAATAGAAAAAAGTCGAGCGTGGCCCCCGCTTGTGGTGGCTCTTGTTATAGGAGGATATATAGCAACGAGAGATGTTTGTAAAACGTGCCCCCCTAGTACCTTATCCCTAGAGGCAGCCATGAAGTTTTGAGGCCAAGCGTTCTATAGTTATTGATCGGAAACCATTTTGCTATTCAAGGACACCGTAATTTAGGCCTTTGACCTGAAAAACTATAAGGCTCATCTACAAGTCATGAACAACTTATCTACAAAGTCTGAGGAACATGGGCCCAAGCATTCTCCTCTTATTCATGGGAAACCATTTTGCTTTTCAAGGTCACTGCCACCCTTGACCTTTGACCCAACGACCTGAAAAACAACAGTTGTTATCTGCTGATCATGACAAACCTACATTGTACATAGTCTGACAAATCTGGACCTAAAGATTCCATAGATATTCATCAGAAACTGTTTTGCTTTTCAAGGTTACTGTGACCATGACCTTTGACCTAATAACCCGAAAAACTAAAGTTGACAATTTAATTGCCATGACCAACCTACCTATGAAGATTTGAGGAGCTGGGCCCAAGCGTTCTATAGTAATTAATTGGACACTTTTTTGCTATACAAGGTCAATGTGACCTTTGACCTGAAAAGCTATAGGGGTCATGGTCAACCTTTTTACCAAGTTTGAGGAACCTGGGCCCAAACATCTTATAGTTATTAAATGGAAATCATTTGGCTTTTCAAGGTCATTGTGACCTTAGTCTCTGACCTACTGACCTGAAAAACTATGTGCCATCTGCCATCTACGTCATGACCAACTTACACTGTAACGCACTAAGTTTGAAGAACCTGGGTCCAAGCATTCTATAGTTGTTTTGCTGTTCAAGTTCTCTCTGGCCTCGACATTTCTTCTGGTGACCTGAAATACTGTAAGGGTCATCTACTGGTCATGATCAACCTACACACCAAGACTGAACAACCTGGGACCAAGCACTCTATGGTTATTGATTGGAAACCATTTTGCTTTTCATGGTCACTGGTGATCTAAACAACTTTAGGCCATTTGATGTCTTTTGATAGGCATGTAAAAATAATTTCTTTAAAGTTTATATGTGGGTAAATAGCTGGACACGTGCATGTGTTTATCTGATGGCTGTTGTCTGTACTGAAGTACGAAGGGGAGATCATTCTAAAGGAGACTGGTGTTCTATGTAACTGCATCGAACAAGAAAACGTCTGGAGAAATTGCACTTTTATTTTTGAACACTACAAAAAGCAAACATACAAATAAGAAAGACATTATTCAAGAAATAAAAGCAAAAAAAAAATTGTAATGAAGATGATTTTGTTTCTGAAAGTAACGAACTGTCATTCAATAATATTTGAATAGGATAAGCAGTCTTTAATCATTCTGAATAAAATCTGTATGTAATGGTGAACAATTTAATGAGATAAGGACTGGATGTAATAAATATCTACAGTGAATTAATGTTTAACTTCAAAAAGAAATATAAAATGAGATTGCGTTTTTGACATGGCAGAACACTGTTAAATGGCTTAAGAATCACTAAAACACTACCATACTACTCTATGTCCAACATTTTGCCATGGTCTTTGTAATTAATTAGCATATGACTTTCCATTTAGACTAAGCACATTTACTGCTGCGAGTTACAGAAATAAAGATATATAGCAAAACGCCATTTGGACATCTATTATATCAACTGACATCAAATATGATGACAGGTAAGCACAAAATGAGAGAAAATTTAGCCTTGAAATGCACAGATTTATGCATTCTTATTTCGACACTGAACAAATACCAGTAAGTATTAAATATATATCAGTTTAAGTTCAAACATGGCTATAGAAGTACACACGTTATGATGTATAAGAGCATGTACATGTATACTGTGATTACTGTTGCTATAGCCTTTAAATAGATGTCATCTTCTAATTTACAATGCATGGTATTTGTTCATTAGAAACTTTTTTTAGATACTTTATTAAAAAAAACAAAAAAACAAATGATACTGGAATATTACATGTTCATATTTGGAGATCATTGTATGAACAGAGACAAAAGTCCTGTTGTCTGAATATAATTGAAGACATTCAGCTATATTCAAGACAGTAAGTTTGAAAAATACAAAAAAAAACCTTTACCAATGCTGACGGAAAAACTATACAACGTTATGGCATGTCTGCCAGTAATTAAAAATCTTGCACATTTGCTTTGCACTCTAGTAAAATCCAAGTACTCTATCTACAGAACTCTATAAAATAATAACTAATCAACAATCTACATAAAATCATTTACACATGAATGAATATAAATTGCTCTGTTATGCATTTTTAGCTGGTAAAAGAAGGAATAGCCAGATGAAATACATGGTGGACATGTTATAGTGTCGATGATGGAGACGTAATGCACATGCGGAGATTATAAAACATTGGAGAGACTTTACAGTAAAATAAAGCTGTTTAAAAGTAACAGGAAAGGCACATAATTTTAGGGTGTTCATTTACTATTTTTCAAATGCTGAAGTCCACTTGACATGATTACAGGATATACATTTTGATAATTTTCTGAAAGATGAAACTTAAATAATACAAATGAAAAGACATAATTTACAAGTGATTTACATACTTTTTGTACAATGCAATAAAAACAAGGTGAAAATGGATGTGTCGCCAATAAAGATTTTTGAGATAAAATAATCCTTTCAATTGCATTGAAAAAATATACATTAAAAAACTTTGTAGCAGTCAATATACAACAGTCAAAACAACCTACAGGACCAACGTAGTCAGACCTACATGTATATAATCAGGGTATAGTCAGTCAGTGAAAATGAGATTTTAGTAAAGGAAAATACAATCACATTACACAGCCTCTCAAAAAACTTCATATTTTTACATCTGTATTTTTAATAAGCATTTTTATTCATTGTACATACAAAGCATATTTTGATCTATATGGCAACAAGACCTATTTATGAAACATTTATGCACCCACCTCTCCCCTCCACCTCTTTGACTTCAACAGCAGCCCCTGTAAGCTTGACCTACCATGTTTGTGCCAATTCTTTTATCTAATTATCAAGCCCAACCATCTTATTGAGGTTTCTGTATTCAATATTTTTGGTTTATTGATCAAAAACCATTTTCTTCTATGTGCCAAACCTATCTCAAACTAGCTTAGGCTTCTCAAGTAATGATGGGAGACTGTTTTAAAGTGCAAGCCCCAGTGGCCTTGCACATTTAGACCCTGAAAAAAAGGGGTCATCTCAACATGCCCAACCATCTTTTCAAGTTTATGAGACCTTAGTTGAACAAAAACTGTTTAAAGAGTGCAGGTCCCTTAGAGCTTGACCTTTGACTCAAAACAAAAGGTTTTTTTTATTCAATATGCCAACCTACCAATTACGTATAAAGTCCCTAGGCTATTGCATTCTCATATAAGTAATCAGAAACACTTAAGTCTATAGACCAACCAACATGAACAAAGCTATATGCCCCTGGCTTCTTTAAAACTGGGCACAATAAAATAAACAAATATATTTATGTATTAAAGATACACTGCTTCATAATGCATACACTCCAAACTTGTATCTGCCACCAAATGACTGTCCTTGCTATTATTCATGTAATTACTGGAATGAGAATTGTTGAAGTTGGCAACTCAGATTGAAAGTTTGACTTTATACATGTTTCCCTGTCTGTTTTATACACTGTCTATTTTCTACAAACTACTTTTATCCTATTTCAATGACCTTTTATGATGATGTGCGCTCCATAGGAGGTCTACTAAACGATATGTATGAATGTTATTGCAAATTATCATACAGGTAAACTATAAATATTAAGGTAGCAAATCATACTTTTGATCAAAAGGTGTAATTGAGCAGTATACATTGCAATGCATGACATAATCTATGAGTAATATACTTCTACACTAAACTTACAATCATTTCTTTGCACAAATATACAGTTCAATTAAAATTTCAATACTTACAATTAAAACAACAATTACACTATATACTGTTCAAGACATACACATAACAATGTTAACAATATGCAGATTTTAATGATTAAATGCATCTTTTTTTTACAGCAACCATTTCCTTATACCTCTATCAATTTACAGATTAATCTTTTATATTAAATATTTCAGCTGTAGCCAGAAAGTAAGCAGATGGTAAAACAAGATAAACTACATGCAAACACTGGAAATACATGTAGTAAATTAAACTGAAATTAACTCAAATAGAAAAGTTCTACCCAACAGGATAAAAGGAGCAAATATAGGCTAATAATAGGTATACATAGGAGCCAAAATAGACTAATTATGTGTAACAAAAAGTATTGATAATGTTCATAATAAGTTTTTATACACAAATTCAATACACTCCTTTTTCCCAAGTTACATGAATACCAGTTTGCAATATAAAAACGAATGAACATTTTATAATAGCTGAAAACTTGACAGTAATCAGATCTACTAACTTGTGCAAAGAATTGAGTTTCACAAACCAATTAACACAAATCCTATCTAAATTTCATCTGTCTGATAACTATTATGCCATCAACTCTTTCAATTCAGCCAACATTAACTTTTCTGAAAAGCACATATGTTTTCTTTTCATATATTGTATGTATACATGGATGTAAGTAACAACTAACTACCAAACAAAACACCCAAGATCGGAAAAGTTCCTAAATCCCTCAAAACAAACTGTACTTCACAACACAAGGAGTTCAACTACAACACAACATAGTCCTTTTTTTGAATTTTCCATGCAAAAATCTTTCCCTTTCATGCCAATATATATTGTACTTTAAGGCAATTTTTGTTCGTTTTTTTTTTCCTTTTCAAGAGCCTTCTTTGATCAGATGAGCAAAATACTTCTAAAAGCAAAAACAATACTGTATAAAACAGTATTTCTTAAATATTTTAGATTTTTCTAAAATCAGTTAAAATCTTCTACAGATGATTAATGTTCATATAATAGCACATATCTTAGAGACGTTTGTGTGAAGATTTTCATTACCAGTACTGAGCTCTCTGTCACTGGTAGTTGCAGAGCTAGAAAAGCTATGAACTCTGCAAATGAAATAAGAAAAATATATCAAAAAATAACCATTTAATACAGAATAACTAACAAAATTTTTTAAAAAAGTATAATTAACAAATGAATGAATGAAACTAAGACACACTTTTTTGTTACATGGAAAAATGGCCAACAAAAACTAAGAGCCATGACATTCATGTATCATTGCATTATACAGCAAACTGTCATAGCCTTCCTGCACTGAAACTGAGGTGTAATGCTCCACCATACTCTGTGACACTGGGGCAATGTGATCACCCATGTGATCAGTCATGTGATCACCCATGTGTTCAGTCATGTGATCAGTCATGTGACCATTGTTGAACAGCCAGCCATTCAGCTTGGATTTGTTCACCACTGGGTCTACAAGCAGAAACAAATGAACCAGTGTTACATGGAGTAAGCAAAACATTTCAAAAGCAATGCAGATAGGCTGAAGAAAAAAAAAAGCAGTTCTACACAGCATACAGTAAGTGTTGAAAAGCACTGAGTTCGACCATGGAATCTTAAAATTTATATCTACTTCCAAAGGTAGACTCAACAACTGTTGGCTTAGCCTTTTAATGAACATTTTCGTAAACTGTTGTACATATTTCTATTTACATCATGTCAGATTTCCTAAATCTGACTTTAAGTAATTCCCAAATAAAATCAATGATCCTAAATATTTCAAGATTCCACATCGTTCACAAAGATAGTGCAGGTATGCCTTTCTGATGAGAAGTAATTGAACAATTTTTATCATCACACATTATAATACAGATACAATGTACACGAATGTGCTAAACAGGAAGCATTCAAATGCAAAATAGGCGTAGAAAAAAAAAATTCAAATTTTACTCAAAAATCTTACTTCCAATCTAATCTTTATTTTTGATTTAAAAAGAAAAGTTCCAGTTTCACTGAATAAGATAAAATACAATGAACTAGAGATTTCACTGTATGTGATTAGAACCCCAACCAAATATTACATTTTCATTGGCAGAACAAATCATGCATATTTATTCACACTTATTGGTGATCTTGCACACCAAGTTTCAAATCAATAGTCCTAGAAATGTGGATTTTGTTCAATTCACAGGATTTGGCTATGATGGGCCGTTAAATCGCACTGCGTGCATTGATATGCATAAAAAAACATGTCGCGCACATTTACACAAATTAGTGGTTTCCAAAGAAGCACATCTTTACTTATTATTGAACATGCGCAACAGGTTTCAAATTGATCTGCTAGAGTTTGTCACAAGATTTCTATAACAGACGGTCCATAAGATGATAATTATATGCCCCAGCAAACAAAGTTTGGCGGAGGGGTATAATAAAAGGATGATCATAATTATATGTTACAAGTATCCTCCTAATGAACATTTCCTATATTCAAAAATTAAATGTAACCACCATATCTACCAATCTGCAAGAAATGCCAACTGTTTCACTAACTCAGTGATACATCAACTATATGCAAATTAGTTACAGTCCCGGGGTAGTCATAAGACCAGATGCAGCTCTAAATATGTTACAAAAAATTATGAATGTCCAATGTCTATTGTAAATTTAGATGCTTGTTAGAAGAATTGTTGTTACTTTTATGGATATCCTGTTATATTTATCCTGTAATTTTAGATTATTTAATCTTTGTTGAGTGAAACTGGATCTTTAACATACATTTAAATACCTTTCTTTAAATAAATATTCTCATGAATTACTTATTCAAATAATTTACATTATTCACCCTTTAACTCATGTATTAATATCTAAAAACTTTCAAAACTTTTCCTTCAAATAACTGTCATTTCTATTCTTATTTCCTTGAAATAAATCTGTTTTAAAATTCCCTCACAAATATAAGGAAAACCAAACTTTTGCAGTATTTTCTTTAAAATGAAAAAAAAAACATTTCTTGCATCTTCTTATTCTAGAAATAATCTATATTTTACACACTGTCAATAGCTGTTTCAGAAGTGGTAATTCAAATACTTCCTGTTTTGAAAGACTTTAACAAAGAATTACCAATAAACTATGCCTTCATACCCATTAACATATAATATATATAGTATCCAACTATTGCATTATATATAATGTGACATAAAGTTAATACATTTTACAGGTGTCTCTTTATGTCTTAAGCAGGAAAACGGCTCTACACAATTATGATTGATCTCTCCCAGGTGGCCCCTATCTGACACTATTCCTGACTCCACACCCGCTGAAGGGTCACTAGCTTTCATGAACCCTGACTGGTGCCGGGGTTCTTGACAAAATGAAATGAGATTCTGGTTGCCATGAGATGGGGCTATATTCTCATTACAATCCATACTTGGAGCATCACTGAAGCCATTTGCAAATGATGGATTGGAAAAGGCTGTTCCATTGTCATGTTGAAAGATATTATCTGCAGAAAAATGGTTATTTCAAAATTTAGTTATTAAAACCCCACATCCAAACTTAGTAAGTGTAAGTGAAAAGTCAGTTTTATTGCAACTTTGTGAAATTTTCAAACGATATCTACCTATGCTTTGGACAGTTCATAAAGAAAATGATTTGTTTTACATAAAATGAATCACTTACCTTTTAAAGAAATAATAAGACCTTACGATGTGTGAAGTTTTGTTAACCTCAAACAGAAAGTGCACTATCACATAAAATGAGTTTTAGCTTGTTTTTATCTTTAAATGCTTTAACATAAAACTCTTATATCACCCCCTAGCCTCTGACTTCAGCATAGGCCCCTGTCAGCTTGACATCTGACTTAGTGGTGCAAAATCTTTTATCTAATCACCATGCAAAACCATCCTGTAAAATTTGATGTACTCTTGGATTATTGATCATAAACAATTTTACAAGTGCAGGTTTCTGTGGGTTTGACCTCTGACTCAGTGAGCCCCTAATTTCAGGGTCCTGGTTCAATACAAACTTTAAGGAAACAAGAGGGCCATGATGGCCCTAAATCGCTCACCTGAATACTTTGCCTTTGGGTCGGCTATTGTGCTAACATCAAAAGCTTTTTTAAGAATCTCCCTATAAAAATCTATATGAATACAAGTGACGCCCAGGGCAGGGCCAAATTTCACTCAAGGGGCATAATTTGGAAACACTTGGTAGATGATCTCTAGCTGATGCTCCATTAAAAATATCTAAGTTCTAAGCTTTGTGGTTTCAGACAAGTCTTAAAGGTTTTTTAAAGTTTTGCCTAGATAGCCTATGTCACATCAACTGACCCCACTAGGCAGGGCCAAATTTGACCCCTGGGGCATAATTTGAACAAATTTGGTAGAGGTCCACTAGACAATGCTACATACCAAATCTTAAGGCTCAGGGCTTTGTAGTTTCAGACAAGAGGATTTTCAAAGTTTTCTATATATAAGACTATGTAAAATCAACTGACCCCCAGGGCAGGCCTAAATTTGATCCCAGGTAAATAATTTGAACAAACTTAGAAAGGTCCACTAGACAATGCTACATACCAAATCTTAAAGCTCAGAGCCTTATGGTTTCAGAAAAAGATTTTCAAAAATTTCCCTATATAAGCCAATGTTAAACCAATGACCCTGGGCTTAGGCCAAATTTGACCTGAGAGATAAAATTTGAACAAAATTGGTGGAAGTCCACTAGACAATGCTACATGCCAAATCTTAAGGCTCAGGGCCTTGTGGTTTCAGACAAGAAGATTTTCAAAGTTTTCCCTATATAAGCCTATGTAAAATCAATTGACCACCGGGACATGGCCAAATTTGACCCCTGGGGCATAATTTGAACAAACTTGGTAGAGGTCCACTAGAAAAAGCTACATGTCAATTCTTAAGGCTAATTGCCTTGTGGTTTCAGACAAGAAGATTTTCAAACTTTCACTATATAAGTCTATGTAAAATCAATTGACTCCCGGGGCATGGCAAAATTTGACCCCAGGGGCATAATTTGAACAAACTTGGTAGAGGTTCACTAGAAAATGCTACATACCAAATCTTAAGGCTCATTGCCTTGTGGTTTCAGACAAGAAAATTTTTAAAGTTTCACTATATAAGCCTATGTAAAATCAACTGAACCCCCAGGGCGGGGCCAAATTTAACCCCAGGGGCATAATTTGAACAAACTTGGTAGAGGTTCACTAGAAAATGCTACATACCAAATCTTAAGGCTCATTGCCTTGTGGTTTCAGACAAGAAGACTTTCAAAGTTTTTTCTTTCAGTTGCCATAGCAACCAGAGTTTTTGATGGAATTCATTCTTTGAACAACTTTGGTAGAGCTTCATGCAAGGAATATCCCAGGCATGTTACGTCAATGTTGGCTTAGCAGGACAAGTAGTTCAAGTCAAATTGTTGATGCTGCATGCCGCTGGACGCTGGACAATCAATGATCCCAATAGCTCACCTTTGAGCACTTTGTGCTCAGGTGAGCTAAAAACTCTGACCCAGTGTGGTCAAAAGCAGGAGCATGCCCAACTATCAAGTTTGATTGTTTGTTTTTAAATTGTTTTACTTGGGGTTTAATGCAAGTTTCAAGCTCTTTTTAGTCATAAACCTGTGGTAAGTCCATCTAACAAGTGCTCCTGACTATTAGGCAAGCGACTGTCTCTTCACCTGAATCAGAGGTGAGGAACAAATGACCTTCTGACACACTGATATCAATTATCATGGAGAAATTAAGCTAACCCTGGTGGGGTTTGAACTGAGAACCTTGGCCTGACAGTCTGAATCTCCACCAATTGAGCTACCCAGATCTGATTTAAGCTTGAAGGGCCTTACCTTAAGTTGTTTTTGAGTTACTGATAGGTGAAAGGTCTGTAAGCTTCTGTCAGTTGACCCCAAAAACAATTGGTTTCATTTACTTATCATGCCTTATCATACTATAAAGCGTACCAGTTTTCTTGAGCCATATATTGGAAACTGTTTCAAAGTGAAACACTCCTCCATGGAGCTTCACCATTTACCATATGAACTATCAACCAAACAAGAAATGTTTGTAAAACATACATGCCCCCCAGCAGCACCTAATTGCTTGTGGTTGGGCCAAAGCGTTCTCTAGTTATTGATCAGAAATCGTTTAAAGGATTAAGGTCCCTGTGGCCTTGACCTTGACCTAATGACCTCAAAATCAATAGGGGTCATCTACTGGTGATGACCAACCAGCATACCAAGTTTGGTGAACCTAGGTCAAAGAATTCTCTAGTTATTGATCGGAAACCGTTTTTAGGATGAAAGACTCTCTGAGCTTGACCTTATGACCTCAAAATCAATAGGGGGTCATCTACTGGTGATGACCAACCAGCATACCAAGTTTGGTGAACCTAGGTCAAAGCGTTCTCTAGTTACTGATCGGAAACAGTTTTTAGGATGAAAGACTCTCTGAGCTTGACCTTTGACCTTATGACCTCAAAGTCAATATGGGTCATCTACTGGTAATGACCAACCAGCATACCAAGTTAGGTGAACCTAGGTAAAAGCGTTGTCTTGTTATTGATCGGAAACCGTTTTAAGGATAAAGGTCCCTGTGAGCTTGACCTTTGACCAAATGACCTCAAAATCAATAGGGGGTCATCTACTGGTGATGACCAACCGGCATACCAAGTTTGGTGAACCTAGGTCAAAGCGTTCTCTAGTTATTGATCGAAAACCGTTTTTAGGATGAAAGTCTCTGTGATCTTGACCTTTGACCTAATGACCTCAAAGTCAATAGGGGTCATCTACTGGTGATGATCAACCAGCATATCAAGTTTGGTGAACCTAGGTCAAAGCGTTCTCTAAGTATTGATCGGAAACCGTTTTTAGGATAAAGGTCCCTGTGAGCTTGACCTTTGACCAAATGACCTCAAAATCAATAAGGGGTCATCTACAGGTGATGACCAACCAGCATACCAAGTTTGATGAACCTGGGTCAAAGCAGTCTCTAGTTATTGATCAGAAACGAAGTGTCTACCGATGGACCGACCGACCTACTGACTGACCTACCGACCAACATTTGCAAAACTATATGCCCCCTCATCTTCGATGGGGGGCATAAAAAGGTGTAAGTTTGAGTTTTGGGTTCAGTTGTCCTTGAGTAACTGAGTGGAAACTGTTTCCTGACCGTTGGCCTTGACATTTTGATCAGAAAACTTGTGTTCTCAAGTACTGTGAAATCATTTTATTTCGTTGGGAAAAAATTTTGCTCAATTGGCAAAAATGGTATGTTCCCTCAGTCATAAATTCGTGCATTCCATTTTTTTGTTTTTGGTAATAAGTCATAACAAGAGAGCCATGATGGCCATTTAATCACTCACCTGAAAACAACTGCAACTACTTTCATTCAAACACCAATTTTGAATTATCTAAACTCCAGGCCTTGTGATTTCTGACAGAAAGATCTTAAAGGTTTTACCTATGTCAGTCCATATAAAACCAAGTGACCCCTGGGGTGGGGCCAATTTTGATTTTTTAGCATTGGTGACCTTGACCCTAGTGCCCTAAATCTAACCCAAGGACATATTTACCTCCATGATACATACATACCAAATGTCTAAGATACTGGACAATAAATGAAGACTCAGGCAAGTGGTTTGTGAGATTATCAAAGCTGTGAAACCATGCAGACATGGCAAAATAAGCCTACTCTGGACCTCTGGAACCCATGATGGTTCACGAAAAGAAAAGAGATCTATTGTTGACAAATGATTTATGAAACTTCCAGTGAAACTGAATCAACTGCAAGCATAACACTATGACATAAGGTTAAAAAAATATTTAGTTAATCTCTGTGACCTTAACCTTGACCCCAGTAACTTAAAACTCCTTCCAGTGGTTGAAGGCCATGCATAATACCATATATAAAAACATGGGTCAATAAATGAAGGCTCCATATCAAAAAGAAGAAAAATCTATTTTTAGCCTTGGTGACCTTGACCTTGAAGCCAGTGAAAGATAGAGGTTCATGGAAGGTGCCTATAAACCAAATAGTTAAAATATTGGTAAAAAAAAGGCTCTATGACAGAAAGAAGATAAATCCTTTAAATACATTGCTGACCTTGACCCATTTACCTCAAACCCCCCCTAAGGAGGAAACTATATACCAAATACCTAAGTTATTGGTCAATAAATGACGGTTTAATGAGGTAAATAGAAAAATCTAATTTTAGCCTCAGTGACCTTGACCCCTGTTTATTGCAGATGTTCATGCAAGATGTCTATATACCAAATAGGTAAAATATCAGTCAATAAATAAAGGCTTTGACAAGTAGTAAAATATATTTTTAGCCTAGGTGACCTTGATCTTGACCCTTGTGACCTCAAACCCCACCTTTGGGTAGAGGTCAATGTAAGTTACCTACAAACCAAATATCTAAGATATTCGTCAATAAATTAAGACTCTACAGGGAAGAGTACAAAAATCTATTTTCAGCCTTAGTGACCTTGACTTTCACCCAAATGAAAGGCAGCAATTTATGCATGGTGCCTTTATTCCAAATATCTAAGATATCTGTCAACAGAAAAAGTCCCTACATGTATGATGAAAAATCTATCTCTAGCCTTGGTGACCCCAGGGGCAGGGCCAATATTGACCCTAGGGCCAAGATTTCAACAAAGTTGGTAGAGGTCTTCTAATTCATGTTACACTTCAAATATCTTAACAATAGGCATTGTGGTTACTGACAAGATGATTTCTAAAGATTTTTACTTATGCAGGTCTTTAAAAAAGCAAGTGACCACTAGGGCGGGGTCAATATTGATCCTATCAGCATAGTTTGAAAAATCAATAATCTTGGTAGTGGATCTCTAGATAAAGCTCCATGTAAAATATCTAAGCCCTAGACCTTTTGGTTTCATAACAGAAGTATTCAAAGTTTTCCCTTTATTAAATCAATAATTGCCCTGGCATGAGACATTTAAGACCCAAGGGGCATGATTTGAACAATCTTTGTAGAGGAGCTTGAAGTGAACCTGTATGCCAAATATAAAACAAGGTGAAGATGTTTTAGACAAGAAGATTTTTTAAGGTTTCCCTATATAAGCCTTACTAAAATCATGGGGGCCTGGGGAAGGGTCATTTTGATCCTGGGGCCATGATTTCAACAAACTTGGTAGGGGTACACCAGACAATGCTAGATACCAAATATATTAGCCCTAGGCCTTGTGGTTTCAGACAAGAAGATTTTTGAAATTTTCCCTATATAAGATTATATATAAAATCTAGTGGTCACTCTGGCAGGGTCAATTTTGACCCTTAAGCCAAAATTTGAACAAACTTGGTAGAGGTCTACTAGACAAGATTTTTGGAAGTTTTCCCTACATAAGCCAATGTGAAATCATGTGGCCCCTGGGGCAGGGTCAAACTTGACCCTTGGGCCATGATTTGAACTAACTTGGTAGTGGTCCACTAGACAATGCTACATACCAAATATATTAGCCCTAGGCTTTATAGTTTCAGATCAGAAGAGTTTCCAAGTTTTCCCTATTTAAGCCTTTGTGAAACAAGTAAGACTATTGCAAAAGCAATAAAAATCCCCTACTGGGAAGGGCATTGTTACACTCAACAGAACCGAAATTCAAATATTGACAATAAGTAAGCTAAAATTAATAGTTTGTTTTAATGACAGATAAAGGTATGTGTATAAGTATCAGCAAAATCAAGTAACTTTGACCCCAGGAACATGGCTACCAACAATCTTTGCCTGGGTCTTACTGGTGATCAAGTATTCCAAGTTTGAATGGAGTATCTTTGACACTTTTTGAGAAATGGACATTAACAAAAAGGTTAACCAAGAAATTTAAAGTTGAAAAAGGGGCATAACTTTACAAAAATTAATTTGAGGGTTATCTTCCCTTGAGAAATGGTGTTGCATTTTGATAGTGAACAGGTATTTCTATTTTGAAGTAAATAGCTTTGATAGTTTTTGAGAAATGGACCTTAACAAAAAGGTTAACCAATATCAATACTGACGTTAACGATGTGCATAATCTCCATATTGCCATCTTTCAAGTTTCATGAAAATATTCAAAGTACTTTTTTGAATTATCACAGGATCCAGTTTTTGCAGACAGACGGACTGACAGATAGACAGACAGTGGGAAAACCTTTAGTCCCCTCCGGTGAACTGGCAGGGGACTAATAATGTGGCCCCTGGGGCAGGGTCAATTTTTAACCTGGGGCCATAATTTGAACAAACCTGGTAGAGGTCAACTAGACAATGCTACATACCAAATATCTTAGCCCTAGGCCTTGTGGTTTCAGACAAGAAGATTTTCAAAATTTTGCCTATATAAGCATGGCCCCTTGGGCAGGGTCAATTTTGACTCTGGGGGCCATGATTTGAACAAACTTGGTAGAGGATCACTACATACCTAATATATATCCTCTAGGCCTTGCAGTTTCAGAGAAGATTCTTAAAATTTTCACATTTTAAAACTATTTTTAGCTCCTGTGGCCCAGATCTGCAATGGACTGGAACCATTTGAATAACTTTGATAGAGCTTCATGCAATGAACATTCCAGGCAAGTTTTATCAAATTTGACCTGTAGGTTTCAGGAGATGTCCTTCGAAGTAATTGTGGACGCCGAACAATCACTGATCCTAAAAGCTCACATGGGCACTGCCTGCTCAGATGAGCCAATAATTTATGCAGATGACAGATTAAGAGATAATTTCAGAAGCAAACTCCTTAATACAATGTAAGTCATTTGTGACATGAGCCATCAGTTATATTTTATCAATCTCTACAATTGTTCATAAGATGTTTGACTAAGTCACATACTGTTACAATGTAACTTAGTACCAAACACTGTCAATCTTTATAATTTGTAACTTTTTATAGCTGGATTATTACCATAAAGAGAGTAAACAGAACCAGCATAGGTTTATAATCTTTCCTAATTTTTCATACAGTTTTACTTCCCCTAGGATTAAAGAAATTATAACCAGGTATCCAGAAATGCATGACTAACGAAGACAGACTATTGGGCAGGTTATATGACTCACTATATTCAAATGATAAATCTACCAATACAAAATGTTGTATCATTAATATCCCAATGAATGAAATATAAACCAAGGAAATCATTTTTTTTACCAATCAAACCAACACAAAGTTCACAAATCCAGGGATGTGAATAAAAAATCTTTAAGCAGTATGACGTATATAAAAGTTCCTCATCCATGTAGTATGACCTTTTTACCAGTTCAGAGAAATCTTTGATATAAAAGAAAGGTTTCATACTGTTGGATGCAAATTTCAAAGCAAATTTGGTCTGTCTATTTTTTTTTTTATCTATTCTCAGTTCTGGTCACAAAATGACTGATGCCGAAAGAAGAGTTGTGTTACTTTATGTTGCTGGGGATAGAGAAAGATACAGAAAGTGTTCCATTCCAGTGTGATGCCGAAAGAAAAGTGATGTTACTTTATGTTGCTGGGGAAAGAGAAAGATACAGAAAGTGTTCCAATCAAGTGTGATGCCGAAAGAAGTTGTGTTACTTTATGTTGCTGGAGATAGAGAAAGATACAGAAAGTGTTCCATTCCAGTGTGATGCCGAAAGAAGAGTTGTGTTACTTTATGTTGCTGGGGATAGAGAAAGATACAGAAAGTGTTCCATTCCAGTGTGATGCCGAAAGAAGAGTTGTGTTACTTTATGTTGCTGGGGATAGAGAAAGATACAGAAAGTGTTCCATTCCAGTGTGATGCCGAAAAACGAGTTGTGTTACTTTATGTTGCTGGGGGAAGAGAAAGATACAGAAAGTGTTCCATTCCAGTGAGATGCCGAAAGAAGAGTTGTGTTACTTTATGTTGCTGGGGAAAGAGAAAGATACAGAAAGTGTTCCATTCCAGTGTGATGCCGAAAGAAGAGTTGTGTTACTTTATGTTGCTGGGGAAAGAGAAAGATACAGAAAGTGTTCCATTCCAGTGTGATGCCAAAAGAAGAGTTGTGTTACTTAATGTTGCTGGGGATAGAGAAAGATACAGAAAGTGTTCCATTCCAGTGTGATGCCGAAAGAAGAGTTGTGTTACTTTATGTTGCTGGGGAAAGAGAAAGATACAGAAAGTGTTCCATTCCAGTGTGATGCCGAAAGAAGAGTTGTGTTACTTTATGTTGCTGGGGAAAGAGAAAGATACAGAAAGTGTTCCATTCCAGTGTGATGCCGAAAGAAGAGTTGTGTTACTTAATGTTGCTGGAGATAGAGAAAGATACAGAAAGTGTTCCATTCCAGTGTGATGCCGAAAGAGGAGTTGTGTTACTTTATGTTGCTGGGGAAAGAGGAAGATACAGAAAGTGTTCCATTCCAGTGTGATGCCGAAAGAAGAGTTGTGTTACTTTATGTTGCTGGGGAAAGAGAAAGATACAGAAAGTGTTCCATTCCAGTGTGATGCCGAAAGAAGAGTTGTGTTACTTTATGTTGCTGGGGAAAGAGAAAGATACAGAAAGTGTTCCATTCCAGTGTGATGCCGAAAGAAGAGTTGTGTAACTTTATGCTGCTGGGGAAAGAGAAAGATACAGAAAGTGTTCCATTCCAGTGTGATGCCGAAAGAAGAGTTGTGTTACTTTATGTTGCTGGGGAAAGAGAAAGATACAGAAAGTGTTCCATTCCAGTGTGATGCCGAAAGAAGAGTTGTGTTACTTTATGTTGCTGGGGAAAGAGAAAGATACAGAAAGTGTTCCATTCCAGTGTGATGCCGAAAGAAGAGTTGTGTAACTTTATGTTGCTGGGGAAAGAGAAAGATACAGAAAGTGTTCCATTCCAGTGTGATGCCGAAAGAAGAGTTGTGTTACTTTATGTTGCTGGGGAAAGAGAAAGATACAGAAAGTGTTCCATTCCAGTGTGATGCCGAAAGAAGAGTTGTGTTACTTTATGTTGCTGGGGAAAGAGAAAGATACAGAAAGTGTTCCATTCCAGTGTGATGCCGAAAGAAGAGTTGTGTTACTTTATGTTGCTGGGGAAAGAGAAAGATACAGAAAGTGTTCCATTCCAGTGTGATGCCGAAAGAAGAGTTTTGTTACTTTATGTTGCTGGGGAAAGAGAAAGATACAGAAAGTGTTCCATTCCAGTGACACTCCAGTTTCTTTTCTGGGCTTTTGTTAGCTTTTTGAGACTGGGGCCAGGGTCCATGCAAGTGAAGAATTTCGCATGATTTTTCATCTATGTCTGCTCATCATTTTTTTTCGATGGGGGTTTGTATGGGGGATTGGGGGGAAAAAAACCATTTTAAGGGTGAAATGGGGCCAATGTTGGGCCAAATGAGAGCCCTGCTTTTATGCATTTAGTGTCTAGCACTGAAACATGGCACTCTGGTTTGATATCGCAATCAAACTAATGACCTTGATTACAATTTCTATGTGTTAAAAACTAATAACCTGATGTATTCATGCGAACAGTCACACTTCTGCCCCTGTTTCTGGCTTAAGTCAATAATTTAATTACATGTAGGTTTATCATTTTAAAGAAAAATCCAGCTAAAAGGCATTTAGAAAACTGCAAACCCTTATCCCATATAATTGTCCATAAGCCTATAGCATAGTATAACAGTGACAATTCACATCCCTGGATATGTTAGAAAAATTATTATATATCTCAATACATTATTGCATGCATCCATAAATATTAAATGTTACTCTGGGATAAGCTTTCACTCTTCTTTTAGCCATCACTAACCTGTGTCACTCTGGACCAGAGTTAGTGCCCTTGACTACTCTCAATGAAGGCCAGAATGTTCTTGACGGAAAGGTTCCGTGGATATCGCTAGCACGGCAAAGTAACTACTCAGGACATTATTATTATCACCGGTTGCCTCTGTGAGATGGGACAACCCTGTCAGAAAGGTTATTAATTATGAACAATATACAATAACTACTTTGAAACAATCAATATTATTTCCTGGAACCAAAAAAGGTCAAAAGAGAAAGCCAAAAAAGGCTAAAGCTCACCTGAGAGGGGTGATGAGATGACACTTAGTCTAGGTCAACCTCACTGAAGAGAAATAACCTTGTAAAAAGTAGTTCTTTATAATATGTATTTAAGTAATGCTCAACTCAAAAATCTGTAAATGCCTTAAGCAACATCATTTCAATCCATAAGATAGAGGAAAAACTGCAGACAAAAAATAAATGTATGAATGGTTATTAAGAAAGAACAAAAAAACTTTTCTAGGAAGCAGAGAACTAACCTTGCTCCGCATCATCTTGATATGAAGAATTCTGCAATTTTGCGAACACAACAGAACTTATTTGTTTTTCGATCTTCCATTTTCATTTCACATCAAGTGCGAAAACCTAACACATGTTTTCTATAACCTCAATGTTATAATATATAAATAAGGAGACAAGTCAAGTATAAAATTTTTCCAAAGATATTTTGAACATACAGGCAGACAGAGTAGTGGTCACAAAAATAGCTCACCTGGGACATTGACTCAGGTAAGTTAACAATGGCTTACTTTCTTATACTTCAATTAAAAAAAAAAACTAAACTGTGTTATTCTGCATGCAGAGACAATTAATTCTACAACATTAACTGGAATTACAAATGTCTTTTATTTCTTAGCTCTGACGTAGGTGTTGCATGGCAAAAACAATCAATGAAACTGATTGAAAATGAAACCCAACATGTAAAGTTGATTTTTATCATTGTCAGAATTAATACTGATATGTCAACAGTTTTAATTGTTTTCAACATGTAAGTACACTGACTAAATTCTCACATGATTTGGTAATTATTTTTTTGCCTTTGTTTGACATTGTAAAGTAGTGTAAGTGATGGTGATCAACAGTTTCTTGATAAATCAATGATAGACAAGTCACTTCAACAGACATCACAAACTGTGTGTGACGTCTGATATTTCACTATTGATCTAATTATAAACAAATACAGCACCTTTCATTAAACCATTTTTTTCAGTTTCATTCATAATGAATGGTTAATCATCAATCAGATGTTTCTTGACTGTTTAGTGGACTTTAGGGAATGATTCCAAAGATTATATATATGTCAAATATAGTCAAAATCAGTAGTTATACTGACATGTCACAGATTTGCATGACAAAAAGGAACAAAACAAATTTCAAGTGAGAACAGTATATGAAACAGGAGGACCAGATGGTCCTGGGTCACTCACCTAAAAAGAAACTACCATACAACTGGTGGAGTTGGGGTGGGGGGGGGGGGGGGGGGAGTGGCATCTAAGGGATGTGTCAAATGGCAGACAGTTCAAATACCACTTTAGATATCAAAAAATATTTTCTAAACAAAGAAAGGTCAATAGTTCAAGGTAAACCAAAGTCAAATCTGAAGTCTATATGTCTGTATGCAAACTTTTACAAATTTCAAACACATTTCTTCAAAAACAAGTAAGTAGGTCAGTAGGTCAAGGTCAGCCAAGGTCAAAGTTGAAGTCTGCAAGAAAATTTATACAAATAGTTAAATAGTTAAAATTTCACTGATGTCGCTTCAAACAAAAAAAAACAAAGAAGGAAGTACATGTAGGTCAGTAGGTCTCATGAAGGTCAACATCAAACATGGATGAAGGTTAACTACATTGTATCTTCTTACCCCATCCAATGATTTTTTTTTCTGAGGGGGGTTGGGTTACACTAGTAAGGTGGATGGGGGCTGGGTAACACAGGTGAAAGATCTTCCAAAGCCCATCTAATTAACTAGTCAATGCTGAACCATACGTATATCTAAATTGTAGGCCTTTCACTTTTTTAAAGAAATTTCCTATATAACTCAGTGTAAGATCAAGTGACCACTGGGATATCTGATCCAGGGCCATAATTTGTTTAAACTTGGTAGAGGTCCACTAAACAGTGGTACAAACAAAATATCTAAACCCTAGGCCTTATGGTTTCAGACAAGAAGATTTTTTAAAGTTTTTCCTAAATAAGTCTCTAAATAAGTCTATGTAAAATCGGTGACCCCTGGGCTCGGGCCAATTCTGACTCCAGAGCCATGATTTATATTAACTTTGGTAGAGGTCCACCAGATGATGCTATCAACCAAATATGTTAGCTCTCGGCCTTGTGGTTTCAGACAAGAAGACTTTTAAAGTTTTTCCTTTCAGTTGCCAGAGGTCTGCATGGAATTCCCTTTTTTAATAAGAATTTGAAATAGGACCATTCAAGGATTATTTCTGAAAAGTTTAATTTCAATTGACCAAGTAGTATAGGAGGAGATGTTGTTTAAAGTCAATTGTGGACCATGGACGGACAGACAACAGACAAAACAGCACACTAAAAGCAACACCTGACCTATGGTCAGGTGAGCTAAAAAACCTAATAAATTGCCTTCATGTGATATTTGATAGTATTAATGATCAGGGCTCCGAAAATGTTCATATCTCAATCAGTGCAAGAAACCATCCCCACCCCACCCCTCAGAAAAACATGAAAATAAATTGGCCAAAAACAATGTTTAACGAAGTATGCTTAATATATACTTTCAAGGCTTTTACTCTCATTGAAAAATACAAACAATTTATCGTCACTGACAAATAGAATTAAGCAGCAAGGTCATTATTTTTCAACACCAGTTAACTATTGATTGACTAGCTGCCAATCAAGTACACCTATTGACAAGTTAAACAGTTAATTGGTGATAATTGCCTCGGGCCACTAGACATAGTGGCAATTTTATGGGTTAATGATAGGTGTGAAAGACCGCATTAGGAACCAATGGGATTCAGGTGTGAAATTTTGGCATTTTAAATTTTTAATGACACATTATACTTAATTTTTTTTTTTGAAAATATGAACCAATTTTTTAAACAAGTTTTGGACATAAAAATTGGTTCAGGAAGCTGAGATTCAGTAAGACCCAACAAATTTTAGGTTTTCTGAAGCCTTGTCAATGACACCACTAACACATCTTACTATTTTCCGAAATTAGTTAACAAGAAATATGTATGTTCTCGGCTTGTTAGGGCTTGTTAGGGCACTTATACAGTAGTTTTTTTTTTTACAGTGATTTCAAAGAATTATTGCCTCTTGCAAAACAAATGTTTACCCTAGTTGTTCACTCTAGTCACATTCAAATTTCAGTACACATCCACAATAATCTTAATCAAAAAAAGACTCAAAGACAAAAGTTGTTTTTTTTCCCAAAGAATTTTTCCCCCCCAATTTTTTCAAGACAATCAAGTTGTTAATGTCTTGTCAAATGAAATTTTCTGGTCAGTTAGAAGCAAATTACTTGTGTTTACGTTTTTTGCCATGCAACACACGTCTCAGATATATCGTGATTTGAACTAACTGTTTATCATTTAGGTTTTTCAGGTCTCACAAAGGAATGTCAAGATAGAAATTTGCCAAGACCTTGAGTCAACAGCGTTACCTAATTGTTTAAAAAAATCATAATATCTATTTAACATGAGCTATTGCTGAATGTGATTCATACCCCCACTAAAATGCTTTAGTAGGCATAGAAGGGTGGGAAAGGTATTGGGACTATTTGTAGATGCAATTAATTCTAGTATGTTATAAACCCTAATTCTATCACAATCAGCAATTCGCATACAATAAACAAAGAAGAAATTAACCGTGCCATACATTATACCTTATATGTCTTATCATGATATTAACAAGCACACAAGTGGAAAATACAAACACAGAAATATTAAAATAAACCGACTCTGAACATTTCATCATCTCTAGTGACCTTGACCTTGCATAAAATATGGGCATTGATTATGCGTGTAATGCTCAGACTCATGATGGTTAACATTTTTGATAGAATCCCTTAATTCATGACTAAATGGTCCTTACCCATATTTTCATATTTTTATCTGACCTTTGACCTCTATGTGTGACCTTGACCACAGGGACCTGAATTTTGCGTGAGAAAGTTCCCTTCACAATGGTGAAAATTTGTGCCCAGTAATATTAAAATACCTCAATGCATGTGCAAGTTTTGCTCCACACAAGCATTTATCAGTTGTGACCTTGACCTTGGCCACAGGGACCTGAATTTAGCAGACGTCACTCCACCTCACAATGGTGAAACTGTGCCAATTAATTTTTAAATCCCTCCATGCATGTTGAAGATATGCGCTGGACAAAATCTGGACATTTTATCATGACCTTGACCTTGCATATATAGATTATGTGTATAGATCTACATCTCATGATGGTGAACATTAGTATCCAGTAATACTAATATCCCACCAAGCATGTTGAAGATATGCTCTGGACAAAAACAAAAACTGCGCAGCACCATGCCAGCCCATAATACAACTTGTTTTTTCAAACAGATCTTTAAAATGGGGGCTTAATTACATCAAAGTAAAAGTCAGAGTTATCAAACTTGGCACATACTATTACTTTTCGAGAGATATTCAATAAAATACAATTTTATATATCACTTTCTATGAGAAAAAGGGACATAATTAAGTCAAAATACAACTTTGAGTTATCACACTTGACACATAGAGTTGCATTGTGATCTTTCAAATATATTTTAAATTTGAGGTTAATGCATATATGGCTTTCAGAGATAATCAAGGAAAATAATTGGGTACAGGACAAAGTGATTCCTATATAGCCCTCCCAAACTATGTTTGGTGAGGGTATAACAAGGAACAGGTTTTGCTGAAGCTCCTTTAACCCAAGAGCCCCAACCCCATGCTGCTAAAAAGGTATCTAAAAAATACTTGAAATTTAATCAACTTTAAACTAGAGACTGTTTTTTTTGAGAAAGACATATGCCTCCCCCACATCATCAAAATCCAACAAGCAGTCTAAATCCGACCAGCTGTTATGGAGAAATGCTGACTGTACTCATTTTTGGGCAAATCAAGCACTGCAACACCATTATAAATCATCCGAAAGGAACACAATGATAATATGCTTAACTACACTTGCTAATGATCATTTCTGTGAAGTTTCTTCATGACCTTATTAGCAGTTATAAATGGAGCTTCACCCAACTGTATTCAAAGTTGAACAAATCAAGGGCTGTAACTTTACTTAAAATCATCTGACCACAACAAGACAAAAAAATGCATAATTATTCTCTCTTATCATCATTCCTGTACGATTTCCATAAAATCTGATCAGATTTATGGTGTATGCCCAAATGTATTCAAATCTGGACAAATCAAGGACCATAATTCCACTAAAAATCAGCTGACCGGAACACATCAATAAATCTTAACTTCACTTGCTAACAATCATTCCTGTGGAGCTTTGACCAAATCAGACAAGGGGTTGTGCAGATATGCCCATATGTTATCAAATTTGGACAAATCATGGGCCATAACTCTACTAAAAATCTGCCGACTGGAACACATTAATCATACCTGTAACTAAACTCACTAACCATCATTCTTGTGAATTTTTTTTTAAATCAGACATGCGGTTATGGATATATGTCTAAATGTGTTCAAATTTGGACAAATCAAGGCCCATAACCTTACATAAATTCAGCCAACCAGAAGACATCAATCAAACTTGTAACTTGTCTTGTTAAAAATCATTCTGTGGAGTTTTGTCAAAACCAGACGAGTGATTGTCGTGATATGCCCATATGAATTAAAATTAGGACAAATCAAGGCCCATAACTCCACTAAAAATCAGCTGACACGTTAATTACACCTGTAACTACACTTGCTTACAATCATTCCTGTAGATTTTTTTTTTAAATCAGACAATTGGTAATAGAGATATGCACATATCTGTTCAAATTTGGACAAATCCAAAACCCTAACTTTGCTTAAAATCACTGAACTGGAAAATGCCGACTACATGCTTATCTAGGCATGGTACCAATATATCACTGCAAGTTTCACTGAAATTAATCCAGTGGTTTTGGAGAAGGGGCACAGACAAACTTTGTAACATACAGACAGACATACAGATGGAAAGTACGAAAACAATGTCTCCCACCTCACTTATGTGGTGGGAGATATATTTTGAAATTTTATTAATTTCACACTGAACTGCCTCGTTAATCCCAATTATCAAACTGAAGAAAAAAATTGTTCTTACCACCTTGTCTGGCCCGTTTGTAAGAATCCTCTTCAACATCTTCCCTTCCCCTCTTTCTTCCAGCCAATGGGATGAGATTCTGTGATACACCCTGATTTAATAGGATGTCCCTATCATGTAAGGTGTGTGACAAACCATTGGCCATTGCTGATTGGCTGCTTTCTTGTGACCCATCCTCCATTTCCATATCACAGTCTTCTGATACGTTATTATTATTGAGCCCATTTACTAAATGTGGGTGATGGGTTGTGCCATTCATTGCTACATGGGGATGAGAATGATATGTATTTGTGGAAATGAAATTATGAACACTAGGCTGCCCTTCTGGGGATGTTCTTCCATTCATTAAGGAGCTACACATGTTAGCAGGGCCTGACGCTTGTTGTGCATTCTGTCTCTGTAACTGAGCTGCCCTCTCCAGGTAATCAGCACATTCTAGGTATCCCGCAGCTGCAGCAACCTCACTTGGGGTATTACCACTGTAATTCTTTATTCTACAATTTATAAAGCCTAGACATGAGGCTGAGCAATCATGCCTATACTGAATTTTAAAACTGGTCGTCTAAATTACACACATTATTAACATAATTCACACATTTTTAGGCACACATACAATTTTGCCATCAAAATGTAAGAATAAACAAATGACATTAAACTGTGAATTCAAAGCCTGAAAAAAAAAACATCCAACCAACAAACAAACGGCTTTCAATAATAAGATTATGGTCATATTTTCAGAAGTACAAATATATGAAAAACAAGTATTAAAACAGCCTTTGAATTTTTTCATGAAAAATTTAGAATGAAAACTAACATTTCTAATCAAGGCTTTCATGTTCAATTATAAGCTGTTACTGTGAGTAATGAACTATTGTCTTCCAAGTACTTCCACTTCACCACAAAGGTATTGATGTTGGTGCAGTTCACTTAAATACTATGATAAGATTATTTGAGTATGCGTAACATAGTTATTACTCATTTATACCTGATTTCAGCACCCTGAGACACAAGCAAACTGACACATTCCATACTGCCTGTCCTTGCTGCCTTGTGCAATGGAGTCTCTCCCATGTAGTCCTGAAATACACATCATATATAATAGTAATACAGTTTTACTGTTAAACACTTCTTTTCTTGCTAAAGAAGTCAAATATATTTTTCAATGAAAGCTGGAGCATTATATGAAGTTCATTACCACACACATTGGTACTTGCATTCACTATAATACCAATTCATTCTCATTTCATTCACTAAATTATTGATTCATAATAATATATATTTAGCTTGACTGCAGCTCAAGTTCACACAACTTAGTCACACTGAGAAACCACTCATGAATCACCTAAGACAGACTTTCTATCAAATAAATGTTAAGACCGTTAGACCCACTAATGAATTATGCTTCAATCTGACATAATTTTTATTTTGAATTGATCTGACAGTTTAGTTCTTTTTAAAACTGAAGTACCCAGGCTAGTTTTAAAACTGAAGTACCTGGTATATTTAGCTTTGTTCTTTGTCTGAAAAAAATTCTTTTGAGCCGTTAAATTTTCAGACATACTTCAGGGTATCTCTTACTCTGTTTACAAAAGGAACAAATGTTTTTTCTGTAAAAAGTGCTAAAGTGCTTTTTTCTTGTAGTGCCACCCCTACTGAAAAGCCAGCCTCCTGGGCTTATGAGACACCTCTGACTGTGTACTCATTTACTCCCCCATTTCTTATCTTATGTGCCAGGCATCAGGCAGATAGGCGAACAGTAACCATTCTTTAACTAGCTGGCAGCTCACCGACTGGCAGCATCAGAACAAGGCCCTGACGGGACTTGAACTTTCAACCTCCAGCTCCGTAAGAAGACGCCTTAACCATTAGGCCACAGAGAAAGTTTTGTTTGTGTAGTATTTTCTTCTTCATAAGCCTGCATTAAGTGTGCCCACAGCCGTTTTCATTTGTTATTTTCTTTATATTCTATTTTCTCTTTTATTTTCTTGACATACTAAATATTACTGACTCTAGGAGACTGTTACAATGTAAAGATTAGAGAAACATGGATTTCAAAAATTTCTAAAGGTCTTGAGCTATATTAAAGTACACAGAATCAAAAATTGCCTTCAATTTAGTTCCGAAGTATTTCATGTTAACTTTCTAGCCTTTTTTATATATACATGTAGATCAGTGCTAAAATTGTCTCAGTCTATTAACAGAGTGTGAATGCAATTTAACTTTTTTAAAAATCATACAAATAGATATTATATGTTAGAGTGACATTCAAAGTTCTTAATAAAAGTGAAATGTTAAACTTAACTTGTTAACCAGTTATGACTACAGGATAAAGCCGTACAAATACATAAAAAAATATGAAAGAACAATCAGCACAAAATTTGTTGACCTTTCCAAACTTTTAAAGTCATTTCAGAAGAAAGGGTTTCCAAACATTTAGTTTTTTATGGGATTGCCCCCGACACTCAACAGGCCTTGACACAAACGTTAAAAAATAAGAAACCACATACATGTAGTAAGACATAAGAAAAAGATTTTGATCATTTGAAAAGACAATGCAAAAATATTTATTCTATGTTTTCAGTTAAACAAGAGGGCCATGATGGCCCTGGATCGCTCACCTGAGTACTTTGGCTGTAGGTTTGCTGTTAAGCAGTATTTCATTTTTTAATTGAAAATATCTAAGTGCCTTCAAACCAAATATGTAAAATATCAGTCAATAAATAAAGGCTCTATGACAGAAAGTAGAAATATCTATTATAAGCTATGGTGACCTTGACCTCGACCCAGTGACCTCAAACCCTACACATGTGTAGAGGTCCATGCAAGGAACCTATATACTGAATATCAAAGATATTGGTCTATAAATGAAGGCTTTATGAGGTACAGTAGATAAATCTATTTTTAGCCTTCGTGACCTTTAACCTAATCTAATAATGTGAACAACCAAACAAGCTTTCTGACAAACTGCCAGGATATTTAGACTGAAACAGTAGCCTCTAGAGCCTTAACAAGATATTTCTATTTTTGGGCTCTGTGACCTAGTTTTTTACCCCAGATGACCCATAATCGAACTTGACCTAGAAACCATCAAAATAACCTTTCTGACATATTTCCAGAATATTTGGGCTGAAAATGTTACCTGTAGAGTGTAAACAAGGTTTTTCCAAATTTAAGCTCTGTGACCTAGTTTTTGACCCCAGATGACCCATATTCGAAATTGGGCTAGAAATCATTGATACAACCTTTCTGACATATTTCCAGGATATTTGGGCTGAAAATTTTACCTCTAGAGTGTTAACAAGGTTTTTCCATAAACAGGCTGTGTGACCTAGTTTTGGACCCCACATGACCCATATTCTAACTTGAGCTAAAAATCATCTTAACAAGCTTTCTGACAGTTTTTCAGGAAATTTGGGCTAAAAATGTAGCCTCTAGAGTGTTAACAAGGTTTTACCATATTTGGGCTGTGTGACCTAGTTTTTGACCCCACATGACCCATATTCAAACTTGAGCTAGAAATCATCAAAACAACCTTTCTGACATATTTCCAGGATATTTTGGCTAAAAATGTTACCTCTAGAGTGATAAAAAGGTTTTTCCATATTTCGTCTCAGTGACCTAGTTTTTGACCCCAGATGACCCATATTCGAACCTGGGCTAGATATAATCCAAATAACCTTTCTGACATATTACAAGGATATATGGGCTGAAAATGTTACCTCTTAAGTGTTAACAAGGTTTTTCCATATTTGGGCTCTGTGACCTAGTTTTTGACCCCAGATGACCCATATTCGAACTTGAGCTAGAAATCATGGAAACAACCTTTCTGACAAATTTCCAGATTATTTGGGCTGAAAATGTAGCCTCTAGAGTGTTAACAAGAATGTTCTATTTTTGGGCTCTGTGACCTAGTTTTTGACCCCAGATGACCCATATTTGAACTTGAGCTAGAAATCATAGAAGCAACCTATATGACAAATTTCCAGATTATTTGGGCTAAAAACATTACCTCTAGAGTGTTAACAAGATTTTTCTATTTTTGGGCTCCTTGACCTAGTTTTTGATCCTATATGACCCATATTCGAACTCGTCCGAGTAATAACTGGGAAAAACATCCTGACCAAGTTTCGTGACAATTGGAGCAAAAATGTGACCAGTAGAGTGTTAACGAACTAAATGTGAACGGACGACGGACGACGGACATTCATCGATCCTAAAAGCTCACCCTGAGCCAGCTCAGGTGAGCTAAAAACAAAACAAAAAAGAAGCGCCGCAATGCGACGAAAACCAGGTTTTCAACGACCAAGTATTAATGTGACAGGAATTAGGAAGAAATATGGCAGTGAAGTAAAAATGGTGCTGTTATTTTGGTACCAACACAGAAAGTTGGTTTCAATAGTTCAAAATAAAAACAAGAGGGCCATGATGGCCCTGTATCGCTCACCTGAGTATGACTGCTTTTAACAAAGTTGCTATGGACCTGGTTAATTATCCCAAGATGACCCATATTCGAACTTGACCTAGAAATTATTGAAACAATCTCTTTGACAAATTTCCAGGATATTTGGACTGAAAAAGTAGCATCTAGAGTGTTAACAAGGTTTCTCGATATTTAGGCTCTGTGACCTAGTTTTTGTCCCCAGATAACCCATATCCAAACTTGAGCTACAAACCATCAAAACAACCTATCCGACAAATTTCCAGGACATTTGAACTTAAAATGTAGCCTCTAGAGTGTTTACAAAGTTTTTCCATATTTGGGCTCTGTGACCTAGTTTTTGACCCAAGATGACCCATACTCCAACTTGAGCTAGAAATCATCAAAAAAACCTGTCTGACAAATTTCCAGGATATTTGGACTAAAAATGTAACCTCTGGAGTGTTAAAAAGTTTTTTACATATTTATACCAGGTGACCTAGTTTTTGATCCCAGATGACCCATATCCAAATTTGAGCTAGAAATCATTGAAACAACCTTTCTGACAAATTTCAAGGACATTTGGACTAAAAATGTAACCTCTAGAGCTTTTACAAGGTTTTTCTACTTTCGGGCTCTGTGACCTTGTTTTTGACCCCAGAGAACCTATATTCAAAACTGAGCTAGAAATCATCCATAGAATCTTTCTGACAAATTTCCAGGTTATTTGGACTGAAAATGCTACCTTTAGAATATTAACAAGGTTTTTCCATATTTGGACTCTGTGACCTAGTTTGTGACCCCAGATGACCCATACTCAAACTTGATCTAGAAATCCTCAAGGCAATTTCTCTGACAAATTACCAGATTATTTGGGCTGAAAATGTAACCTCTAGAGTGTTAACAAGATTTTTCTATTTTTGGGCTCTGTGACCTAGTTTTTGAACCCAGATGACCCATATTTGAACTTGTGCTAGAAATCTTTGAAGCAACCTTTCTGACAAATTTCCAGATTATTTGGGCTGAAAATGTAATCTCTCGAGTGTTAACAAGATGTTTCTATTTTTGGGCTCTGTGACCTAGTTTTTGAACCAAGATGACCCATATTTGAACTTGAGCTAGAAATCATAGAAGCAACCTTCCTGAGAGATTTCCAGATTATTTGGTCTAAAAATGTTACCTCTAGAGTGTTAACAAGGTTTTTCAATATTTGGGCTGTGTCCTAGTTTTTGACCCCAGATGACCTATATTTGAACTTGACCTAGAAATCATCAAAGCAACCTTTCTGACAAATTTCAAGATTATTTGGGCTGAAAATGTAACCTCTAGAGTGTTAACAAGAGTTTTCTATTTTTGGGCTCCGTGACCTAGTTTTTTAACCCAGATGACCCATATTTGAACTTGAGCTAGAAATCATCATTAGAACATTTCTGACAAATTTCCAGGATATTTGGACTGAAAAAGTAGCCTCTCGAGTGTTAACAAGGTTTTTCTATATTTGGGCTCTGTGACCTAGTTTTCCAACCCTGATAACCCATGTTCGAACTCGTCGGAGATATTAATGAGACAAACATCCTGACCAAGTTTCATGACAATTGAGGCAAAAATGTGACCACTAGAGTGTTAACGAACTAATTGTGGACGGACGGACGGACAAAAGGTGATCAGAAAAGCTCACTCTGTCACTACGTGACAGGTGAGCTAATAAATCAGATACCTGAGTAGCAATGCCAGGCTGTATTTTCATGTAAGCTACAAACATGCCAAGTTGAGTATCAATAGGTCAAAGTGTGCTGAAGTTATTGGGTAGAAGCTGAAAATTCTATTGTAAGCAGGTGACCTTGATCACAGACACCTGGGTAGCAATCCCAAGCTGCCTCTTAATATAAGCTACCAATTTACCAAGTTTAGCATCAATAGACCAAAGAAAACTAAAGTTATTGAGCAGAAACTGAATTTCTATTTTTAGCAACAGTGACCTTGACCTTGATCAAAGACACCTGGGTAGCAATGCCAAGCTGCCCTTTGATATAAGCTACCCATACACCAAGTTTGGGGTCAATAGGTCAAAGCAAACTCAAGTTATTGAGCAGAAACTGAATTTCTATTTTTAGCAACAGTGACCTTGATCACAGACACCTGGGTAGCAATCCCAAGCTGCCTCTTGATATAAGCTACCCATATACAAAGTTTGGCGTGAAAAGGCCAAAGCAAACTCAAGTATTTGAGCGGAGGCTGAATTTCTATTTTTAGCAACAGTGACCTTGACCTTGACCACAGACACCTGGGTAGCAATCCCAAGCTGCCTCTTAATTTAAGCTAACCATACACCAAGTTTAGCATCAATAGACCAAAGCAAACTAAAGTTATTGAGCAGAAACTGAATTTCTATTTTTAGCAACAGTGACCTTGACCTTGATCACAGACACCTGGGTAGAAATGCCAAGCTGCCCCTTGATATAAGCTACCCATATACCAAGTTTGGGGTCAATAGGTCAAAGCAAACTCAAGTTATTGAGCGGAAACTGAATTTCTATTTTTAGCCACAGTGACCTTGACCATGATCACAGACACCTGGGTAGCAATCCCAAGCTGCCTCTTATTATAAGCTACCCATATACCAAGTTTAGCATCAATAGACCAAAACAAACTAAAGTTATTGAGCAGAAACTGAATTTCTATTTTTAGCAACAGTGACCTTGACCTTGATCACAGACACCTGGGTAGCAATGCCAAGCTGTCCCTTGATATAAGCTACCCATATACCAAGTTTGGGGTCAACAGGTCAAAGCAAACTCAAGTTATTGAGCGGAAACTGAATTTCTATTTTTAGCAACAGTGACCTTGACCATGATCACAGACACCTGGGTAGCAATCCCAAGCTTTTTTCGTTGAAAACCTGGTTAAAAAAGCCCTTATTATTATCCTGTTACTGCTCTCATCTGAAGCTCTATCTACTGTGAAAAGAAAATACTATGCAGATCATCCTGATCTCTTAAAATATTTCCAGTGAATTTTTAAAAGAGATATTTTAAAACTAAATAAAAGAATTTTGTGTCAGAGATATCGCTATAATACTTAAGTTTTTTAGCTATATTAAAAAATTTCATTGAACAAGAACAAATGAAAAACAGAACTGGAGTCAACTGATATTGAGGGTCACTGGAATCTAAGGACATCTAAGTGTCAAGGCCTGCATTGAGAAAGAAAAAATGACCTATTACCTGTATACTAACATCAGATTTCGATTGAACCAGCCAGTAGAGGCACTGTGGATGGCCACTAAAGGCACATAAATGTGCAGGGCTCTGAGAAAATCTGGTGGACACCAAATCACACCCTTTCACCCCTATACACTCCAGAGAGTTAATCAAGCGTCTCAAACAAGCCAACTACAATGTAGAAATTGGCAGGTGTATCAGTTAAATAACTGTTTTATTAAGAAAATTCAGAAAAGAGAATATTCCATTTAAACGTGCAAGCTGACAGCAAAACCCACCTCACTTTATATCTTTATAAGATGTTACTTCAGATAAAACGACTTTCCTGATTTTACTTTTTGTAACTGCTTTTGCTATCTGCATAAATTTTGCCCTTAACTAACAAATATAAATCATGACATGACTGCACTGAAACTCAAAGGTTATTTGAGGAAAAGGTAAATACAAAAACATGTTTAAAAGTCAATCTTTATCCATATATGTAAGACTGAAAAACCAAACTGCACTAAAAACTTTAGAAACTCAGTTCTGAATCTGTGAATACTTATCCACTGAGATTTAATCAACAATTTAAATTCCATGATGTTATGCAAAATAATTTATTCACTATAAATGCTTTAACTGCATATGGTATCAAACAGTCACAAAGTGAGGTCAAGGAATTGTTGTCAGTAAACTGTTTTCAGATGGAATATCCTCTTTCCTTTACTGAATGTTTTAAGTCAAACAAATACCTGTCTATTTATAGTAGCACCACAGTGAAGAAGCCATTTTAAACAGTGGCAATAACCTCCATAAGCTGCTATATGAGATGGAGTCTGGTTTAAGCGTTCTGTTGGAGCATCACAACTTCCACCTCGTTGCAGTAAAAACATCAAGCATTGCAACTGAATAAATATGCTGTCACATTACATAAGCTGTCATAACTAATCTAATGATATTACTAGCTATTCTGTATCAAATATCTCTAGACTTACAAATACTCATAAAAGTTATCATTATTTTACTTTGAATTTTCTTAAAAACTCTAACAAACAATTCACATAGTATCAAAACATAAGTCACGTGACTACTTTCGGTTTTCATTACAGTTGGTTGAGAAAGGTCAAGGTCGTCTGCATTTTTTTTCAGGAAATTTTGGAAAATATTTGAAAATCTAAACGAGACTTGCCCGAAAAGAAATTCTTGAATTACCTTTCCAAAGTATGCTGCCCAATGAATAGGTGACCAACCGTAAAAATCGTCTTCTTCATACAAATCTACTTCGCCGGCAGACAACAAAGAGGCAAGCTGTTCAACATCACCGTCTCGGCACGCGCGGTGAATAGGAAAACTTATCCTCAAAAACTCCTCATTGGCAGGTGTCCAATTCTGATTTACTTGACGTTGATCCATTTTTGAAAGTTTAAGTGAAGACTGGTATGTAACGTTTAGACAAAAATGGCGATCGTGTTCATTTTAAATTCAATTTTTCAAAGTTCATCATCCCCGCCATTTGCATGTATATTTTGTTAATCGGGCACCTGTTGTAAATATGTTGACGTCACTAGCCGACAGCAGTAACCCTTTATACGGAATTTGTATTGCGAATTATAGTAAATGTGATGAAAATGAACTAACATCTGACTTCATTTTATTTCAAAGATATGTATTTAACGCATCTAACTAGTACATAAATGCTGTAAGAATCAATGACCTTGGCTTGGTCAATATAAAATTTCGTTCAGAAAACATTCTAATAGTAGGAGTTGGGCTGTCTGCAAAAATCTTAACCTGTGGACAACAATTGTTACTTAAGAATGTGAAGATTGGGTCAGAATTTAATAAAGGATATCTTATGGAATTTTGTGACTGACAGATACTTCATCGAATACAATGACTGAGTATTTGTATATTGGTATTCATCTATAGTGTTTCAAAGTCCGGATACGCAAAAGTACGGATACAGGTAAAACATCTTGCACCAAACTGACTGTTGTTACATACATAAAACAGCAGTACCAATGCCTTTCAGTTTAAGAATGTAGTAGAGACTAAAGAATTAAATGAATCCCTTTTGTACACAATTTTTTGTAGTCAGTGTTAGTTTTTCTTTTGTGACAATATCAGGATATTACACAATATTTGAAGAAGAATGATTGACAGCATTGGGTGCTAGTCAAAACGGCCTCAGGTTAAAACGGCCTCTGGTTAAAACGGCCTCATTTTGGTTAAAACGGCCTCACTTTTTGGTCAAAACGGCCTCAAGTTTTTATTTGCTGGTTAAAACGGCCTCACTTTTGGTTAAAACGGCCGCAGTTTTGGTAAAAACGGCCTCACTTTTAATTGAAACGTCCTAAATAATCTTGATTTTATATTTGAGTAAACTATGAAAGGACTTAGCTTTTTGAAAACACAAGCAATTAAATTGCTTATAAATAATATAATGTTGTTTATTTGGATTAATATTGGTAATTTAATGATTACTAGACATAAGCGGGTTTAGGTGAAAAACAATTGAGAGTGATAATTACCATTTGATTAATGGGATCAAAATAACTTAAAGTGATAATAGAAGTATGTCTTTAATTGATGCGTCGGAATGATCAAACAAAAGATAAAAAAAGCGGTCTGTGTCTGAACTAGATAAAAAAATTGTTGATGAATAAGATTAAACAAAAATGAGTAAAAATCGTAGGTATATGTAGACGTGAATTATCACATGTTTTCATATCATTTGTTTAATCTTTACGTACAATTCCGTAATTAATATATCAAATTGATGAAGATGCATACTGTTTATAGGGGAATTTTGTGATTTGTTTATTTGTTAAAAAAATGGATTAATTTCATAGCGTTTGTTTTGATATGTGTGGACTATTTAATTTTTCTTGTTTTCGTATTGAGTGTGGTGTTAATGTTAGGGTCCGACAAGAAGCCATTTCCTGTGACTCCTGTGACAGATGGCAACACAATGATACGTTATTAAAAGATTTCAGGTCGCTCGGGATATAGATAAAGATCAAATTCAGAAATCTCTAACACAGAATAAGTACGTAAATGGAGTTCCTCTGCTTTCATCTGATAGTAAAATAATTGAACATAATAAACATTCGTTCAATTTTGAAACATACCAAAACAGTATTCCAAAATCAAAATTTAGAATAGCACCTGCTAGTCTATGCTATTTTAATTAGGAATTAAAGTGATACATTATTGATTAATTTGAATCAGCATGTTTTATATATCTGTTACGTTTCATGTTTATGTATTTTTATATAACATAAAATTAATAAATACAACTTATGACATTCTCACCTTATTAACTACTTTTCGCGTAAAACCCTTAACATCATCTTATTCAAATCTTTACAATCGATCTTAAAATATGTAATTTAAATTTTATCCTCAACATAAGAAAACAAGAAATAATTATCTAATAACATAATTTAAAAAAATATAATTCAATCATGATTCATCTACTGAAAATAAATAATGAGGCCGTTTTGACCAATACATTTTCTGAATGCGAGGCCGTTTTAACCAAAATGATGCCGTTTTAACCTGAGGCCGTTTTGACTGTAAGCCACAGCATTTATATAAGGATTTTTTTGTTCATTTTAATAAATGATTTTGTTTTTCAATTTTAAAGTAAGAGAAAATTATATATTACTGTATATGAGAGCTTGGCAAAATTATTGATTTGAATCTGGATCTGTTCACTCTAAAACATGTAATTACACACAGTCATGTATTTAAAAAAACCCAGACACACACACAATTTAAGGTTATTAGGTTATACAAAAAAAATAAAAAATAAAAAACAAGTTGATTAATACTTTCAAATCTTGAAAAAAGAGTATTAACACATATCCAGTAATTCAGTAACTAATAATCACAGTAACTGCAATAATATAAAGGATGAACTGATGGGCAAACAGACTAGGATGAATGGACTATTCATTCTAACCTGTTGTGAAACAGAGAAGTCAGTTATAAGAACCTAGTAATTATCATTATCCTCAGGCAGGAAGTATCTCTTTATTGTTATTACTCAACCAATAATATAATGAGGAGCTCCAGGCAAGACAATGTATACTGCCATGATTTTTCCACACACATGGCATGAAGGAAACACATTTGTAAATTTGGGTGCTCAGCCACAAAGCTATTAAGGTTATGTAAAGGTCACAGTATTTGATGACTGTGTATGAAGAGATCTTTTCTGCACAGCATATGGAGTCATATAATTGATGCTGTCCTTATAAAACAGTACTAACTACTTACAGCTTGTTACAGGTTATGTTTATTCTATAATCTGGTTCTGTTACTTTTGGTTTACCTGTTTGATAGCTACATTTGGATACTTCTTAGGGTCAGGCTTCTTTTAGAGCCATGGTCTTGTTAATCCAAAACATTTTAAGACTGCATGACCAACAAACAATATTTTGAGACCAATTCACAGGAAATTTAGTACACTATTTCTTTCCTCTGCGAGCCAGGACACTTGGTATATAAATGTGGGTTTTCATTCATTTCATTTTTGTAGCAGAGATGACAGTCCCTCCTCCAGTTGTTGTTGGATGTGTCATTGGTGTTTTGGGTGTTCTGTACTACAATGACTGGCTGTTCACAACATTTACAATCTGTGTCCATCTAGCTGTTGGCTCTCTGGGGATATACCTGGGTGTATCATGGGCTCTTGTAAAAGGGAAGCAGTACACTGCACCACAACTACCAAAAGAGTTGAGACATCCACACATCAGCCTAGTCCTGCAGAACATGATGGTAAGACAGATGCCTCTATTTTATTTCTGTTATTATAAACCTTTTGGTTCATTGCCAGTTCTGTCTTTGTCAGAAAGTTTAATCATATTTAACTCCTTTTACAAGTATTTCATTCTTATAAGAAAGTCATACCAGTGCAATTCGTCAGATATGAAGTCTGTTAATTTATTTGCTTTGGCAAAACTCAGCATGCAAGGAAGATATTTGAATTACTGTGTTGGAACATAGACATGACTTTGGAATATAGAAGTGACTTTCTTTGTTTGTGAGATATTCAAAAGCAGTTGTTTTAATGGATTATTAATGGCTTTACTGGTTATATCTTAGCAGACTGTTATTAATACATGTCATTGTTTTATATAGTTATTAATTTATAATAACAAGGAATGCATATATTTAATGTGTATTCTTCGAAATCCTATTATTTAATTTTTACAGGAAGCTAAAATTATACATAAACCAGGTCCAAAGAAAGTTGTGATTTCACGTAACATGGATTTAGCTCTGCAAGATGTTATAGATCTATTGCTGCGGGATTTTATACTGACCTGGTACAAAGACCTCTCAGTAGACCAGGACTCTCTACTGACACACATACAGTAAGCAGAAAGTTCATGTCCCAACCTTTTGTCCCAAGTTTTGAATACTTTTCAAGACAAGCCTAACTTTTGACTGATTTCAAATTTACTTAACTGTTTAATACTCCTCTCTTTGATTGAGTCAGCTAGATTATTGAAAAAAATATGTACAGTACAACTACAAATATTCAAAGAAGTTTGTAGGAAATAGCTAGGCTTGGTGAAGAAAGGCATGCTGTGCTATGCAGAATGTAGCCAAGTTTGATTAAGAAAGCCATACTGTGAAGGAAATAGATTTGGACAAATAAGCCATGAAGTGCTTAAACATTTACACTTTACACATCTGAGTAATAGATACTTTATTCTAAGTACTGGCATGTATATAGCATACCCTAAAAACTTGATAATAAGCCTGTCTGGAAAATAAGCCACCATTTTCTTCCAGTCAAAATTAACTTGAAAGTTAGCAGGCTGGAAAAAAAGCCTGTATTACCATACCCAAAATAAAATAATTAATCTGTACATGATATATACATTTTATTCATACTCATCTGAATTTATTTGGTATTAAAATATAAAGAAATCCATAATGTTTATGCAGTTAAATACTTCTCTTTGAAAATAAGCTGGTGAGACTTTATTACACTCATAACTTGAAAATTTACCCAACTTGAAAATAAGCTGTCCTCGAAAATACACCACCAATCTCTTACCAAAAATTAAAATAAGCCATGGCTTATTATTTAGTTTTTGGGTATATTCTTGTAATGTGCTGTATACTATAAACCTCATTTTATTATTGAGACAGTGGCTAGAGAGAATTCTCAGACTGTCTTAATAATTGGTATGATCTGTTCCTTATCCAGGTCAGATCTATGGCTACTGATAGAGAACTTTAGTGACAGGCTAACAAAGATTGATACCGTCCAGTTTATCACACAGGATGTTGTCAACAAACTCAAACAACATTTTCAAGACATTCGACTTGCAACACGGAAGTATGCTATGTTGTTTTTTGTGTTTGTTTTTTAGTTTTATGTGTCAATGTTAAATTATTTTTATGAAAATTAATAAAGAATACTTGCAATTCTTAAATTGTTAATGTTTCTACTTTTCTTCGTCTGCAATAAAAAAAAATGCAGTAAAACTTATGTGAAAGCAGCTATCATTTTATGAATGTAAAACACAGCCTGTGACAACATTTTAGCCAAGAAAAAGTATTCGTGGTCCTGTATCTATGTTTATTTAGAGGTCAGACTGATGAACCAACAAAGAAGTTTGTGTTACATCCCTGGCTTCAGTCTGAGGAACGTGAGTTGAACTTTCTACGGAAAGTTAGCGAAGCTCTTCTGCTTGTCTTCTTACCAAAGCACTTTGCCAAGTCTCCACCTATAAGGCATTTATTGCGGGAAGTTGTTGCTAATACAGGTTAGTTTGTTGTTGTTTTTTAGGTGTTTAATCCTGAAAGAGTGGTATTAATGGTTAGGACTGTTTCAGGTAAAAAGTGGGTGGTGCAAAAAAAACTAACAAATCAGAATTATGTTGATAGAAGTGTTAAAATTGTGCTAGTGTGTTGATGGTACCCATATTTTGGACTAATTTTTGCCTCACCCTGCTCTTTATTTCTTGGAACAGCCCATATTACTCTTACAGCATTGAAACATTTTTACTCAGTCAGATATTTGAATTTAAGTTTAGAAAATTTGTTTAAATAGTCCATTGTTTCAGTTCTTTGCTGAAGTGAATGGACAGCAGCATTTTGTAAAATTGTTGATGATTTCTCAAGCAGTAACATAAAATTATTGTAGTACAGATTCTCAAGTATGTTATATTTGATTGACCTTTATTTTCAGTCCTGAAGCCATCAATCGATTTGCTGTGTGATCCGGATTACATAAACCTGAAGTTACTATCATACATTGAGTATAGAGAGAAACTGTCCGAGGACACCAGAAGGACATACACATATGCTGCCACTTATGAAGACTTTGTTAAAATGATAGAACAATATGATGACATTGAACATTTGAAACAGCTAAGGTATGTGAGAGAAGGCAGGGTAAGGCAAAATATGGCAGAAAGTGGCCTTGAAAGAAATTGATACCAAGTTTTGAAAAGAAGGGCTGTTAGGTACATGTGTATACTGGTGCTTCACAATTAAGTTAAATACATGTACTAGCTTGAAAGAGAATAAAGCTTGATTAAATAACATACATTTCTCAAGGGAGCTAACTCCAGCAATAGAGTGTTTTGAATTACTTATTCTTTAGTTTTTCTCCAGTAATACAAACATTTAGGTTATAGATTGCATTTGTTGTACCCCTTATCCAACAGAATCATGATAGCTGCTATAAGGTATGTTTTGCAATAAGAAACATTACTAAAGACATGGACAACCTTGTTAAAACATTCAAAAAAGGATCCTTGGCAATAAGAGGAGAAAAAAGGTACATCTGTAATTTATCAAATGGTAAATCACAGTTGAATGCAGTGTTTGTGATTATTTTTCTTTTATAGGTTCAACATAATGACCGAAATCATGCAAGCTACCACTATCAACAACCTGAAAAAGTCTAACTTCACAGGTAAAGAAATAAAATTACCATTTTATCAAATAAAGGGTTTGTGACTTTCCTAATACATGTATATTACAGTTGCAGGCTTGTCTGTCTCTATATTGAAGGTTTAAATAGTTATCATTAGTTGATAATTAGAAGGGTTAAGCTTATTTTTTAATTTGTTTTAACTTTGAAATGTTTGTATCATGAAAAATCAGACATTTCCAGAAATGCTAATCGAATATTTCCTGATATTTGCATGAGTAAGTTTAGATTAGAGCTACAGAAATGGATAACTTTATGACATTTTAATAGCTCTGTTTGTGATATAAAATGGATATAGCTTTAGATTTCTCAGTGTTTCTCTTCTGTTAGAAAGAATTTCATTGAAAAAATAAGTTGTGTTATTCAGCAAAGACATTTTACAATTGTGTACAGTTCATCTTGCTTTGAAAAGGTATCAAAAATAAAGTCTTTAGAATGGCTGTAGATATTGCATTGCATTCAAGCTGAATAAAAATGTACAAAATGTATTTTGAATTGATTTCTGTAAGGCCTAGAATACAGAATGAATGGACATATTTTTTTTTGAGTATTATCAATAATTTAGAGATACAGAAAAATCCAGGATATTTTTCTTTGAACAGATAAACCTGGGTCCACCAAGGGAGAGAGAAGACAAAGTACAGCAAAAGGAGAACTCCTGAAACAGAGGAATTTGAAAAGATATATCAACCAGGTCTGTTCAGTTTACACATTCTGTTCTTTGCACAATCTAATACATTAAGGTTGGTACTACTGCAGTGTTTGACTCCATATAATTATTACATATATTGTTGTTGAACTATACTTATATCGCTTACTGTGCAGCCATTTCGTAAGGTGTAGATATTTTGATTGAAGCATAATAGTTGAAAAATAAAGCCAACAAAGGTAAACATTTGATATTTTGCTTCATACAAAATCTATTTTTAGTAACAGATACTGCACTTACACATGATAAGCTCAATATTTCATAGAACACATTATATAAATTTGACTATCCTGTTTCCTAGCTGACAGTGGCAAAGTCTCGTTGTGAGAAAAGAATACACAAGCTAGGTGGACCAGTCTATAAATACTACTCTGGAGAGACTGATGAAGATCACAAACAGTCATCTGCACTACCAGGACATATGGTAACAGTTTTTGTTTATATTGATATTGTATGAGGTAGATATGAGGACTTATTGACTTTAAAAAGTGATATCATCTGTGGGCATAGTTAGCCTACTTATGAAAATACATTAAATCCTCAGTAGGAGTAATTTTGATGTCTGTCTAACATCATCTGATGCCAACTCTAGCAGTTTTGTGTGTGATAAATTTTGCATTGGCAATAAGTTTGGGCCCTCTTTCAAGCTAGCATGATATTTCTTAGAGAACCATGTGACAGTGTTCAGAAATGAAAAACAGTTTTATTTATAGAATTGATAATAGATTGTGTTGTTATAATGAAAAGGTCTTGTACACTATACAAAGGGAGCACACACATACATAAACACAGCTAACACATTGTGTAAGAAATGTATGTCAGTAAAAATTTGTCCAGATTTGAGAAATGCCTGTAGTTATTGTAATGAAATCTTTAAATACTGTATTGTTTATGTTACAAATGTATTTGATTTCCAGGTGCTGTCATTTAGTGTTATAATGGACTCGGCTCTGGGGAGGGAGTATTTTGAATCCTTTCTCAAAAGGGAAGGCAATGAATCACTGCTAGGGTGAGACTTATTTTCATTTATAATACATATAATTGGCTTTCCCCCAAAAACTTGTACAATAAAAACTCTATATGCATGTAATGACATTTATGCATTAGGTTTATTTTTGGCTGACATCATGATAGCGGGTAATGAATCATTCAGCATTATGCACATTTATATGATTGTAAAAGAAATAAAATTATCTCAGTTTTTATGGTATGCCTCTTTAACCCTTAGCCTGCTAAATATCTTGAATGGACTTGTCCATCTTTCAGTTTGGACAGATCCATTAATTGTTTACAGGGGTGCTTATCAAAAATTTACCAACTGAATGCGGAATAGTGCAGTCCATGATCAGGCTGCACAGATGTGCAGGCTGAACTTGGTCTGCACTGGTCGGAAAGGCAAACACAATCGTCACCAGTAGGAGAAGGGTTTATATCGTGTGTCAAAACTTTGTATTTAATAGTTCCCAGTAATAGTTCATGTCATGGAAGTAATCATTAAATAATTGGTAGCAAAGATATAGGATTTCAAAAATCTGAAGAGATGATTTTGGAAAGCAGAAAATACCAGCTTGTAACTTTAGTGTGTTTTACACTGATGTGCATGTATGCCTGAATATGTTTCATTGTGACTTGAAGAGAAGAAAATTTATAGAAGTTTTGAGGAAGAAAAAAACAACAACTTTGTTTTGGAATTGAAAAATAAAACAAACCAGCTAGGTCTCTTAACTTCTTTATATGATCAGGCATTTGTGTTTCAAATAAGCTGTGTATCTTCAGGTTTTTAACCAGTGAACACTGTTTAGCGAATTAATCAGTAGCTCTTACCCCCTAAAATACTTAGCCATTTATTTAGTTTTGAAAGTATCTGTAGACACAGGTTTGTTGTTGAATATTATAGATTTTGGAATGGTGTTGAAAAGCTGAAAGATGCAGATAAGGTAATTAAAACAACTTTGTGTAGTTTGTAAGAAATTAATTGTAAGTTAATTTTGCAGCAACATTTTTCAGTTACAATGGAATTTATACTCTCAAGAGCATGGCAGGCCCAAGTGCACGGTATAATCACATAGATGAGAAAAATAGCTGTAGTAGTTTATAACATAGAAAGAAGAAATGACATCAGTTAGTCTGGCATACAGGTCAGAAGGTGTGCATCATGCTCTAATTGATCACTCCTGCAGTTATAGCATGACTCTGTATACCTGCGAGTTGAATCAGAAATATACACTTTCAAAGAAATAAAGAAAATTGCAGTTCACTGTAGAATAAAGTTTACTCAGCTTTGTTTATATTAATAATAGACAGACTTTTGGTATTTTATTTATTTTCAGCTTCGTTTTAATTTGCATTGAACTTGAGATCTAATAGAAATTTGATTGATTAAAATGTAGATATAGGAAAGGAAGTCAGAGACCATTTGTTTGGTCATAATCTATGCTGAATATAATAGCTCCATTGAGAAACTGGCTGTCAGCTTATTATTTAGACCACAGTGTGCTTAGACATCTTCATATTGTATTTTTGAAATTTGTTTTAATGTCTGAATTATTTGGTAAAAAATTATCTAATAATAGAAACAGCACCACCACATGGCCACTGATATTTACCAGAGGTATATATCCAGTTCAACTAGTGTGGTAAAAGTGGACAAATCACTTGCCAAGGGAATGGAAACATTTATGATAGGTAACTCTGTAAGTGAAATAAATGTGATGTTTTACTTATATTCTGCTGAACAGAAGTCCAAAAATAGACACTGTGTATATAGATAGTTTATATAACCATGATTTTAAGATGTACCATTTTTACAAGCCTACTGGATTTTCCTGTCATAATGGATGACCCGTTTTTTTTTAACAGTTTAATAAGGGAAATGATTTTATTGTTTAAACAGAATTTGAAACACCTTAACATTGAAGAGGTCTTTTTTTGGTCTTTGAAATTAAGTTACACTGAGAACTTAGTCAAAATTTGAGAATTCAACCATGTTTGATTCTTCTTCTTTCATTTACTTGTGTTTACCACTGGGCATTTTAACTTCTGAAGTAGTCTAAATGTAAAACATGTGAACTTTATTTAAAAAATTACCACTATGTGGGTATAGAATAGGTGCTTGAATCATTTTTCTTTTATTCAGGGTCCTGAGTCATTTTTTGAAGCTCAGCAACAAGTATATAAGAAGTTGGAGAGGCAGCATTACCCATCATTCCTTGTCAGTGACCTCTACCACAAATATGTGACCTTGATTAAAGAGCAAGGAGGGGAGGCAACTGGAGCTTCTGGCAAAGGTAAGCTGTAAGGGGATTTCTGTAATATTGATGACAGCTTTGCTGAAGAAAGTTGTGCAGTTGGCGAGAAGGCTAGACTGTCACCTCTGGCATTTATTGAATGAATAAATAATTGAATTGGTTCCTTTATCTATTGTTTAGCTCACATGAGCACTTTGTACTCAAGGTGAGCTTATGTGATCATCCTGTGTCCGTCGTGCATTGTGCATCATGCGTCGTGAACGAAAGATGATAAAACTTTACAGGAATGTTCCTTGCATGAAGCTTTACTGAAGTTGTTAAAAGAATCCCATTCCATGAAGAACTCTGGTAACCCTGGCAAAAAGAATGAAAAACTTCCTTGCCTGAAACTGCTAAGCCCAGAGGTCTGAAATTTGGCGTGGAGCATTGTCTAGTGGACCTCTGCCAAGTTTGCTCAGATAATGTTCCTGGGTTTAAAATTTGGCATGAAGCATTGCCTAGTGGACCTCTACCAAGATTATTCAAATTATATCCCTGGGGTCACTATTGGCACCGCATGAGGGGTCACAAGTTTCATATAGCAGTATAGAAAAAAATCTTTAAAGATCTTCTTGTCTGAAACCACAAGGCCTAGAGTTTTAAAATTTGGCATAAAGCATTGTCCAGTGGACCTTTACCAAGTTTGTTCAAATAATGTCCCTGTGGTCACTATTGGTGCTGCCAGAGGGGACACAAGTTTTACATAGCAATATAGAAAAAAATCTTTAAAAATCTTCGTCTGAAACCACAAGGCCTAGAGATTAAAAATTTGGCATGAAACATTGTCTTTGGACCTTTATCAAGTTTGTTCAAATAATGTCCCTGGGGTCATTGTTGGCCCTGCCCGAGGGGTCACAAGATATAGCAATCTAGAAGAAAATCTTTAAAAATCTTCTTTTCTGAAACCACAAGGCCTGGAATTTTAAAATTTGGCATGAAGCATTGTCTAGTGGACCTTTATTAAGTTTTTTCAAATTATTAGATTAGGTTAAAGGTCACTGAGGCTAAAAGTAGATCTATCTACTTTATCCTCATAGAGCCTTCATTAATAGACCATTACCTTTGATATTCGGTTTGTGGGTTCCTTGCATGAACCTCTACCCATGGGTGGGGTTTAAGGTCACTGAATCAAGGTCAAGGTCACCATAGCTTATAATAGATATTTCTGCTTTCTGTCATAGAGCCTTTAATTATTGACTGATGTTTTACATATTTGGTTTGTATGCACCTACACATCTTCAATCAGAAAATAACATACTGCTTCTTATGTCTGTTTAACAGCAAATCCATAGTCAAACTACTCAGGTGAGTGATCCAGGGCCATCATGGCCCTCTTGTAACCAGTTTGATAACAGGATGCTTATGAACTTATTATTGTTGCAATGGTCATAATGTCGAATCTTGCTGAATCTGTGCTGGCCTATGATGTTATCTTGTTTCTGCTTACATGGCAATATCTAATGCTCTTCAGCACACAGACATTGTTTTTGTAAAAAACTAAAATATTCTTACCCTTCTGCTTTCAGACGAGTTATTTTTCGAACCAAAGGTGGAAGACTGGTCAGATGAAGAGGAGATGTTCTCAGCGCAGTCATACCATGCCAAACAGAAGCTACAACAACTTGATAGCAAAATTACCAACAAGTCACAGGCTCTTGATGCACTCAAAACATCAAGCAAACCTGATTCCAAGGTATCTTTCAGTAATTGTTAGTTTAAACTAATTAATTGGTTGATTTTTATTGTTGATATGTTTAACAAATTAGTTCATATCTGTAATTATTTAGTTTATTTGAATATTTCATGTCTTCTATAAATTATCTTCAAATAATGCATGTTGGATTTCTTAAAGGACCTTGGATAGAAAATCAATTCTGACACCTTGGTCATCATTTTTACATAATATCCATCCAGTTAGTGAACCATACCTAACACATAAGTTATTACTTTTTGTTTATAATTTCACATTTCTGACAAAAGTAAATAAAACAAAAAAATAGTTTGATAATACCACTTCTCCCTCTTTGTGTCGCCCTTTCGAAGAAAAGGTGATACATAGGGATCGCTTTGTCCGTCGGTCCGTCCGTCCGTCGGTCCATCACGAAAACTTAACGTTGGCTATAACTTTGCCATTTCTAAACATTATCTTATCAAACTTTCAAATTGTATTGCTTATGACAACAGGGTCAGGTTGATGCCAAAATTTCTAGGTCAAGGTCACATTTGACAGAGTTATGCCCCTTTTTATACATGGATTTTGTCATGAAAACTTAACGTTGGGAATAACTTTGCCATTTTTTAACATTTCAACATCAAACTTCTAAATTATATTGCTTACAACAACAGGGTGGTGATGATGCCAAAATGTATAGGTCAAGGTCACAATTGACAGAGTTATGCCCCTTTTTGTACTTGGATTTTGTCATGAAAATTTAACATTGGCTATAACTATGCCATTTCTTAATGTTTCTTCATCAAACTTTCCAGTTGTAATGCTTACAATTGTATCACTTAAGACAACACCATTTCTCAAGGGCAGATAACCCTCAAATTTTTTTTTGCAATGTTATGCCCCTTTTTCAAGTTAAAATTTCTTGGTTAACCTTTTTCTTTATGTCCATGTCTCAAAAAGTGTCAAGGATATTCCATTCAAACTTGGAATACTTGATCACCAGCAAGACCCCTGCAAAGATTGTTGGTACCCATGTCCCTGGGGTCACAGTTAGCCCCACCCCCGGGTTCACTTGATTTTGCTTAAACTTATATATAGGAAAAAAAACTTCATAAGCCTAGAAATAAAATATTAACTGACATGAGATGGGTAAGTACTCCCCCCCCCCCCCCAACACTGTCCGCTCTGCATGGAATCTGCCCCCCCCCCCCCCCCCCCATCCCCCCCCCATCCCGTGGGCCCAATTTTTTTTTTTTAAATTTTAAAACATAGATACTTTACTTCCCATCCTACCTCAACCCCCCTCCCCCAACCAGTCATCCCCCCCCCCCCCCCCCCCCCCCCCGGGCCCAGTTTTAATTTTAAAACATAATTATGCACTTTATTCCCGCCCCCCCTACCTCAACCCCCCCCCCCCCCCCCCCCCCCACCCGGGCCCAATATTATTTTTTTTTTTTAATACATAGGTAAGTGACTCCCCAACCACCCTCAAAACCCCCCCCCCCCCCCCCCCCCCCCCCCCCAACCATTTTTTTTTTACCCCCGCCCCCTTTTTTTTTTTTTTAAATTTTAATACATAGGTACTTGACTCCCCATTCACCCTCAAACCCCCGCCCCCCCCAACCAGTCACCCCCCCTCCCCCCCCCCCATTTTTTTTACCCCCACCCCTGCGCCTTTTTTTTTTTTTTTTTTTTTTAAATTTTAATACATAGGTACTTGACTCCCCATCCACCCTCAACCCCAGCAGGCTCTTGTTTACCTTTTTAGTTATTCTAACAGAGTACCCAAGGGCGACACAAGTGTTCCACTGAACACCCATCTAGTTTTTTTATAGAAATGGAATCCAAGAGCTACAGTTTCGTATTGTTTTAATGGTAATAGTAAAAATTTATGTTAGCTTAAAAGTGTAACTGAATTCAGTACCGGTATGTTTGTGGTACAGTCAAATATTTTTGTTATATACAGATGCAGAAAGTACAGGAGGAGATTGTTAGTGAACTGGAGGCCATGAAAGAGGAGAAAAGAAGACTGGAGTCACATATCATGAGGACTGAGCGATGGTGTGAAAATGTTGGCAAATGGACAGCACATATTTATGATGCAGATGTAAGGAATTGAAAATATGTTCACAACTTTCATGTACAATATTGAATGGAATTCTTCATCTAATCATAAGGATGGAGGAAAATAATAATAAAATGCCAGTTTATTCTGCCAGGTGTTTATTCTACTCTAGCTTATAAGTCTTAAAAATGGATGCATCAGGCTTTAAAGATGCCTGTTTCCACATACTGGTACCAGTTATCAACTCTTAAGTATAAGATTTATGAAAAAAATACATGTGAAACAAATTTGTTTTAAATCTTAGTGAAATTTATTTGTTTCAGTTTTTGTTGTTAATATCAAAATAAGTATTCTTTAAATGGTAATTTAGTCATGTTTAGCATGAAACATATACTGTCAGTAATGTAATAATGTCATTTGTGTAATTTCAGACATGTATGGAAGGAGATAAGAAAGTACCATCATTTGTTTTAGTTGTACATCTGTCAGGGAGTTCCTCACAGAATCTACAGAGCAGTACAGAGGGTTGGGTGGTCAACAGGAAACTACAGGACTTCTATGCTGTACATGAAAAACTTGTCCAGGTGTGCTTAACTGTGTAGATGAAAGACATTTTTATTTTGTATGTAAAGGGTTGCACCATGATGTAGAAGTAGTGTTGAACTCCTAATCTGGAGGTCGCCTGGAGGTCACAAGTCCTTAACTGAAGGTCACAGGTTTGAATCTCTGCTGTGAAGTTTGACCTTGACTTTCTCAATAGTTTATTTCAGCCCAGATTCTTGTGTGAAAACCGAGGAAGCAGTCTCTTCTATACCTTTCTGTTTAAAAAAAGCTTTTGCAATATAAATAAGGGAATAGATTTTTACTTGTGAAATACTCAGTACTTAATTCTTAACAAGCATCTCTGTTTAGACAAGTTATTGTCTGTAGTACATTGAATACTTAATTCTGTTCATAGATTGCTGGGTCATGGTTGAAAAACAAAGAGCTTCCAAAAGTTGGAAGGTTTACAACAGTAGATGCCAGATTCTTGAAAGATGCTAAAGCTGTGTTGAATGAATACCTCAAGGTAATATCCTGTTATAATAGTGTTAAGAATTCCTGACTGGCTTCTGTATAATACCAGTACTTCATAATCCTTGATAAGTTACATTGTCTCTATGTCATACAACCTCTGTGTTACTTCATCTGTTGTTTCAGAGACCAATGATGATAAAAGTTTATTTTTGGACAAGTATGAGGCAAAATACATGATGTACCATTGTTTGGAAATGTGTAGTTTTGTTTATCCCTTTTCTATCTTAATCAGATATTTTTAAGATGTCTTGTTACCCAATGTGAGAAAACTTTTGGAAGAAGTTATTATTTTGCTGAGTTACTTGCAGCCATCATCGCATGCATGACATGCATGGTGGCAGCATTAAATGTATTATAAGGGAATTAACAACTACATGGAGTGTGTACATTTATATCATGAAGATTACAAATGTTTTTATTTTTTGTCACATAGAAAAAATTAATTGATTTCTTTGGAGTTCAATCCTTATGTTCATGTAGTCTTGAAATAAAACTATGCACAAACAGTTTTGTTTCACGTTATCTTTTAAGGAACATAACTTTGGGTGCAAAAAACTTCTAAATGTTATAAAACAAGGAAGCAGATAATCCTTTTTTGCATTCACCACTCCATTAAGACTGTCATATTGGCTTGTATTGAAGTATAGGTAATGTTCTTTTATTATACAGATACAAATATTGGCTGTCATTGTAGTGCTTTGTTTTCAATTTTTGTGGACATTATTTTGATTATGTCTTACACCAGGCTATAATGAAAGATGTGCGTTTGGCAGACAGTGAGGCCCTTTATGGATTTCTTACTCCTACACCAGAGTATTTTCAGCAACCTGGCCAGGAAAAAAAGAGTCGCTTCTTCTTAAAAAATATCTTTAAAAGGTATGCTGTAAAATACTGGCTTGACTTTAGTGAAAAAAGTACAGTTTCACAGTAAATACTATAAAAATTGAATTTTAGGGTTTATTGAATTTATATGGTTTCACAAGGGTTGCTTTTTACTTACAAAGATAACTATCAACTTATTAACCAGGTTTTCAATTTTGAAAATCCTGGTTATTAGATTGGGGTATGGCGGGCGGATGGGCGGATGGGCGGGCGTCAAACGAAATTGTGTCCGCTCTGTAACTCTTCAACCCTTTGAAGAATTTTGATGAAACTTCAGACAAATGTTTACCACATCAAGATGACGTGCAGAACGCATGTTCCGCATGGCTGGCTCCAAGGTCAAGGTCACAGTGACATTAACATTGAAAATCCTGTCCGCTCTGTAACTCTTCAACCCTTTGAAGAATTTTGATGAAACTTCAGACAAATGTTTACCACATCAAGATGACGTGCAGAACGCATGTTCCGCATGGCTGGCTCCAAGGTCAAGGTCACAGTGACATTAACATTGAAAATCCTGTCCGCTCTGTAACTCTTCAACCCTTTGAAGAATTTTGATGAAACTTCAGACAAATGTTTACCACATCAAGATGACGTGCAGAACGCATGTTCCGCATGGCTGGCTCCAAGGTCAAGGTCACAGTGACATTAACATTGAAAATCCTGTCCGCTCTGTAACTCTTCAACCCTTTGAAGAATTTTGATGGCTCCAAGGTCAAGGTCACAGTGACATTAACATTGAAAATCCTGTCCGCTCTGTAACTCTTCAACCCTTTGAAGAATTTTGATGAAACTTCAGACAAATGTTTACCACATCAAGATGACGTGCAGAAATTGTTGTCTCATTATTAAGTATACTCCTTGCAGACAGTATTGTTAGCCGAAATTTACATCCTACTCATTATCATGTATTCTCATGAATATTATCTTTTCCTTCATGTCATGTTATAATCTTTTGAATATTCATAGCAATCTTCATTCCAAAATTCATACTATAGTATAGAATCAGAACAACATTTTTGAAAACCTGGTTTCGTGGCATTGCCATGTTTCTTGTTTTAATTATTTCAATTTTTTTTATTTCAGTCTAACATTTTAAACAGAAAATATTCTTATAGTCTGTTACAGAAAACAACATTTAAGATATAGACATTCTAAGTTAAATACCTCCTGTATTTTCTTTAGCAGTATGTGGCATAATATATGACTATTACATACATGTGAACTTTTCCCGGTGCCAAGTAGGGAGATCTGGCTCAAAAGGTAGGGAAATTAGGTCTGTCAAGTGGGAGATTTACCGACACAACATTATTTCAGGCATGGTCCAAGTACAGATGTTAAAAAATGTATTGATAACAGAAAAAGAAACTGATATCGCTTTAATATGTATCGAAAATAAACAGTAAACATTCATTATTAACACTGAATAGTCACTCTACCTTTATCAGTTAACAGTCAAATTTGTCTTATTTACACTCAAGTTAAACATTGGTACCTTTTCTCTTTACTCTTCACACTCTCCCTTTTGACACATGCCTTTTCCACTACACCACACAGTTCCTTGGTCACATGGAAGTCATAACAGTTGGCAATAGAATTTCATGCACAACAATACATTCAGAGTACTAATTCAACAGACTATGGTTCATTTGACTTTTGATATAAACAATAGAGTACAATCTTTCGAGGTCTGAATTGCTTTGTGGCAGTAATTACTGTAATTGTACAGTAATTACCAGTTTCTAGTCTCCCTGGTGTCTTTGCTGTGTGCCTTATCTGCCTGGCAATTAACAACTTCATAATTGCCTGCACTTAAAGTGTCAAACTGACAATATACAAACAATAAAACTTTCCAATACTAAGGTCAAGCAGGGCCTTAATTGAGGCTCAATTAAGGCCCTGGGTCAAGGTATAATTAGACTGGGTCTCATTTTCCAATACAGCAGCATGGTACACGTACCGTTATCGGTAAACCAGTCAAAATATTGCTTACATTCATCAGTATCACTCAGATTTTTGTATTTATTTTTTTTGGCAAGGTGGGGGGGGGGGGGGGGGGGGGGGGGGGGGGAAAGTGGGTGTTATGAAAAAAGTCGGTAGAATGTAAGCCCCGAGCAAGTGGGGGATTTTGATTGCCCAAAATCGGTAGTCTACTGCCATAATCGGGAGAGTTCACATGTATGCTATTATCAAGTTGATGCATTAGTTTTAAGGCTTTTTGTGTTACATTTTGTATTGTTTTGAACCAAGTCATTGAAATTGATAATTTATTCTATTTAATTTTTGTGTTTGGTATTGATGCTTTTCTTGTTAATCATTATGCAAGTCTGTCATTGGTTACAGTAGTAACTGCAGAACAATGAATTATTTAAAGTATTGTTTTATTTCAGTTTGCCAAGCATTGGTCAAGACAGCAGGGACTCAGAGGACGAGCTTTTGTTTAGTTCAGAGGACAGGTGAAATATCTTTCAAACTTTGCATTTTATCTAATTTAATATGTTGCTTCCATTCGGTTTAGTCTAATTAAAGGTCTATTCACTAATTTTTTAAATATAATAAAATGTCTGTCTGGAAAATGAATTTCAAAAGAGACAAGCTAAGATCCGATATAGCCTCATGAACATACATTTGTTAAAGGGAAGTAAATGTCTGAAATGGACCAAAGAGGCTAGGTCAAGGTTCATTTACCTGTTTTAAAAGTGTATTTAACATGTCTGTGTATGATGTCATTGGCATAGGGCACTATGATAAACACACTGAACAAACTAACTTTAAATCTTGAACTTTGTAGGTTACAATATTTGTTTTTCATTACAGAACAGATGACAGGAGTAAAGACTCTATAGCAGAACCTCTGTATGGTCTTATAAATGAAGTGTATGAGTTACATGGCATGTTTAAGTGGCTTAGGAAAAGTTTCATTGCATTTGTTGAAGTCACATTTGGACGTTCTATAAACAGGTAACTTACAGGAAACAAATGAAACGGACAGATATTTGCTTACCTGTAGTCACTTGAAATGGATATTGATTGATAAGTACATGAGCATATTAAATTTTTGTAAAATGTAGAAAGTTAAAAAGCAAAACTCTGTATTTTTTTCCAGTGTTAAACATATCACCTGACTTGAACAGCAGTCCCAGAAGCAACTTCAACTTGAACAAAGGCAAAGACAGTCATATCCATGATTCAAAACTTAGCTGCTTTATTGGTTGCATGTTATTTAGTTTTTTTATGCCCTCACAAAGTGGGAGCATATAGCGTTGCACTTGTCTGTCAGTCCTTACGACCATACGTCTGTATGTTCGTCCCAAAATATTGTGAACGCAACTCCTCTTAAACCGGATGGCAGAGTTTGCTTAAACTTTCAGGGATGAACAATCTTAATGTGTAGATGATAATAAAGGAAGGAATTTTTGCTTTGACCAAATTTAACGGAATTATGGCCCTTTGTTGATTTTTTCACTATATACCATATAGCCAAATAAATTTGTGAACGCAACTCCTCTTAAACAGGATGGCAGATTTGCTTAAACTTTCAGGAATGAACAACCTTAATGTGTAGATGATAGTAAAGGAAGGAATTTTTGCTTCGACTAAATTTAACGGAATTATGGCCCTTTGTTGATTTTTTCACTATATACCATATAGCCAAATAAATTTGTGAACGCAACTCCTCATAAACCGGATGGGAGATTTTGCTTAAACTTTCAGGAATGAACAACCTTAATGTGTAAATGATAGCAAAGGAAGGAATTTTTGCTTCGACCAAATTTAACGGAATAATGGCCCTTTGTTGATTTTTTCACTATATACCATATAGCCAAATAAATTTGTGAACACAACTCCTCATAAGCCGGATGGCAGATTTTGCTTAAACTTTCAGGAATGAACAACCTTAATGTGTAGATGATAGTAAAGGAAGGAATTTTTGCTGCGACCAAATTTAACGGAATTATGGCCCTTTGTTGATTTTTTCACTATATACCATAAAGTGAAATAAATTTGTGAACACAACTCCTCATAAACCAGATGGCAGATTTTGCTTAAACTTTCAGGGATGAACAACATTAATGTGTAGATGATAGTAAAGGAAGGGTTATGTTTTTTACGGGACCTGACACACCTGGGGTTTATACACTTTAATCTGTAGTTAACTTTCATGTGTAACATTTTTTTAAATATTACCTGCTTAATTTAATATCAGCAACATGTAATTATGTCTCCCCCCAAAAATGGGGGAGACATATTGTTTTTCCCCTGGTTGTCCGTCCGTCCGTCCGTCCGTCCGTCACAAAATCGTGTCCGCTCTGTATCTTCCAAAGCCCTTGAAGGATTTTTATGAAACTTGGGTCAGATGTTCACTTCATCAAGGCGACGTGCAGAACCCACTTTGCGGGTGTGGTGTCTCAAGGTCAAGGTCACACTTTGAGGTTAAGTGTCAAATGCAACAAAATCGTGTCCGCTCTGTATCTTCAAAAGCCCTTGAAGGATTTTTATGAAACTTGGTTCAGATGTTCACCTCATCAAGGTGACGTGCAGAACCCACTTTGCGGATGTGGTGTCTCAAGGTCAAGGTCACACTTTGAGGTTAAATGTCAAATGCCACAAAATCGTGTCCGCTCTGTATCTTCAAAAGCCCTTGAAGGATTTTTATGAAACTTGGGTCAGATGTTCACCTCATCGGGGGAGAAATATTGTTTTTCCCCCGGTTGTCTGTCCGTCCGTCACAAAATCGTGTCCGCTCTGTATCTACCAAAGCCCTTGAAGGATTTTTATGAAACTTGGGTCAGATGCTGATCTCATCAAGGCGACATGCAGAACCCACTTTGCAGGTGTGGTGTCTCAAGGTCAAGGTCACACTTGGAGGTTAAATGTCAAATTTTACAATCGTCTGATTCAATACTGCCTGCAGCAACTGGCTGGGGGGAGACATATGTTTTTGTTCAATCAAAAACCATTTCTAGTTACTTGTGTGTCTCTTTCTTCGTCTTCGCTAATGTGATTCCTCATAGTACATAAATATTTACAACATTTTTATGTCGACTATTCAAAGAATAAGGAGGTCTATTGTACTTGCGGCGTGGCTATCAGGTTAAAGTTTTAGGGCAAGCTTCTCATTTTCACTATTTCTTCCCTTTCTACTGCAGATATTTGGTTCAAACTTGGCCGTAGACTGTGTCATTCCATCAAGGCCCATAACTCTGTTAAGCATTTTTAGTTATTCCCATTTTAAGACTTTGAAAAATCTTTAATTTCAGGCTTTTATTATTCCTTCAAACACTAAGAATAGTCAAGCGTGCTGTCCATCCGACAGCCCTTGTTTCAGTATAAAATATCTAATTTTGAAATAAAAGGACAGCATTAATAATATACAAAACACCACAATTCATTTGCAACTACAGAAAAAAAATGTTCCCCACCTAAATCTTACATACAGAATATACATGCTCTTGTTTATGAGCACTTATGCATAGTGGGGGCATCCGTGTCCTATGGACACAGTTCTAGTTTATCATACACTAAGAAAGTGTTCAGCGTTTCAAAAATGTACTGTATGCTTGCTGTGCATAGGGTGTTCCCCAGAAGATACCTAAATAAAGGACTAAAAAGTCTTTCACTGTTATATCACAAGGGTATTTTCATGCTGAACTCTTGTGTTGGTTTAATGTGACAAAGTCTTATAAGCTCTGGGACTAAGAGTGGTCTATGAAAGCATAACTTTCCAGAATTAATCTATAGAAGATATACTCCTGACTCTGTGTTTTCATCATAGGTTTGTAGTGCCAACTGTTTTTGTACTGTTGTTTATTGCTCATTTAACAGGCAATTAAGAGAGACAGTGTACTGGATCTTCTCAGAACCAATGATCATTTACTACATAAGTAATTTCAAAGATTCCATGTGGCCCAATGGAGTTCTTGCTGATCCACTACCAACAAGATCCGATGAAGAAAAGCTTAGGACAAGGTTAAAAGCTAAAGAGAAATTCCTACTTATTCAGCCAGGTACATTGTATTGTTATTGTACTGTACATGCAGTTCTGTTTATTGAAAATGCTTTCAATTATCTATGAAATTAATATTGAAACAGAGTATTTATGTATTGTCACTTTAAATGATTAATAAATTCTGAATACAATCACTGACAGGACCTTCAAAATCACTAGTAGTTCTGATACCCACACTGCCCCCCCCCCCACCCCGCCCCCTCCCCCCCCCCCCCCCAAAAAAAAAAAAAAAAATCTTCTTTCATGAGTACGTACTTCCCCTCCCCCATTTAAATCTTTTTTCAATTGGGCCTCTTGTTTGACTTAGCTTATAATTTATTATCCAGCACTGAGAAAAGTGGAGAGTGCTGTCCACAGACAGATTTGTTTAACTTTGTTTCTGTTGTTGCAGATGCAGTGAAAACCCTTGTTGGTGAAGAAAATAAGAGAAGAGGGACAATCAAAATGTTTGAAGTATTACAGGATGTTAGGCTGAATAAACAGTTGTTTTATGTAAGTTTTTAATCATTATTTTTTCATATTCTCATTTCTTAAGAAACTTGGCCAGTATGTGTAAAATACTTAAATTATTTCATTGTTTTATTTAAAATAGGAGAAGAGTCACCATTACTTTACTTCTTAAGTTTTCCTTCATTTAGGAAACAGGTGTTTTCGTCCAGATGGGAAGCACATATTTTAATATATTGTGCTAAAGGTTGTGCAGTTATGGGTTTTTTGTTTCTGAAAATGTGGATGTTTCTTCATACAAAGATATCAAGCCCTTAGAATTGAACAGATAATTAAATTGATAACCTACATGTAGATGTGGTAATCGTTTTCATTCCAGGATTTATTGCTGTTGTTGATTCAACATCTTATACCAGAGCTTGGTGAGATGTTGTCACAAGATGATACTTTTGAGGAATCCATTGATAGAGCAGTAATCATAAGCGGGGACCAGCAAAGTGATATGAAGTAGATAAAAGTTGGTCAGAGGAACCGTAAACTATTCATCTATAAAATCAGTAGTTGTAAAGTTTGCTTTAAAGTCAAACAGGAGACAGTAATTCTCTTGTGAAAAAAGAATACATTGTGCATGTATATACAGTATTAGAAGACTTATTTTTCTACAGTTTCAGCATATGACTTATTATACCAAATGATAGTTTGAAGAACAGTTAAAAAAGGGAACTTGTGACAGTGTAATCTTCATGACTGAAGTATTTTGAGCCATGACAACCTTGAATTCATTGATTTTTTTCTCATCTGTATAACCGTATTGTACCTGGTCACCTGACTGATATAGGTTATTTAGATTTACTCTCGGTACCAGCCTTAGCCATTTCTCCTAGTGCACAATTTGCTCTAGTATCATATTACTGTTTTTTTTTCTAGACCCAAATTCAAGATAAACAACATTTCTGCAATAATTTTCAATGAGATACTCTGATATTATAATGTTGTGTTCAATTGCTTGACTTGACTAAGATTAACATTTGCTTGACTTGACTAAGATTAACATTTGCTTGAATTGACTAAGATTAACAGTTTGCTTGACTGGACTAAGATTAACAGTTTGCTTGACTTGACTAAGATTAACATTTGCTTGACTTGACTAAGATTAACAGTTTGCTTGACTGGACTAAGATTAACAGTTTGCTTGACTGGACTAAGATTAACATTTGCTTAACTTGACTAAGATTAACATTTGCTTGAATTGACTAAGATTAACATTTGCTTGAATTGACTAAGATTAACAGTTTGCTTGACTGGACTAAGATTAACATTTGCTTGACTTGACTAAGATTAACAGTTTGCTTGACTGGACTAAGATTAACAGTTTGCTTGACTTGACTAAGATTAACATTTGCTTGACTTGACTAAGATTAACAGTTTGCTTGACTGGACTAAGATTAACAGTTTGCTTGACTGGACTAAGATTAACATTTGCTTGACTTGACTAAGATTAACATTTGCTTGACTTGACTAAGATTAACATTTGCTTGAATTGACTAAGATTAACAGTTTGCTTGACTGGACTAAGATTAACATTTGCTTGACTTGACTAAGATTAACATTTGCTTGACTTGACTAAGATTAACATTTGCTTGACTTGACTAAGATTAACATTTGCCTGACTTGACTAAGATTAACATTTGCTTGACTTGACTAAGATTAACAGTTTGCTTCTGATTTGTATTCTTTTATCCATTTATATAATACAGAATCAAATATGAACCTGAAAACCAAAATTCTTTATAGATTTTTCAGTTGTATAAAAGATTTCACAAAGACAGGTAGAGTTTAATGTGGACCAATAAGAGTGAACATTCTTTAATCATTAATGATATATATTGATGTACATTTAATGAGATATAAACTTGAAATGTGCAATATCTGTTGTATTTTGTTAATTATATGTATATTGTTTTAAAATGTGCAATAAATTATAACATGTTACCTATTTTGCTTGTATGTACATGTACATTTATGTGAAGTTGAAAATCTGTCTGCATTATGATTCAGCAAATTAAGAATAAATTTAACATAAAAAAGTAACACTCATACATGCTTTGAAAATCAAACAAGGATTCAAGCATGTCAAATTTTCCTCTAATTTGGACTTACTAAGCCATCTAAATGACATTCACTTAATACTGTAGCAGTAAACATTCACTAATACTGTAGCAGTAAACATTCACTTAATACTGTAGCAGTAAACGTTCACTTAATACTGTAGCAGTAAACATTCACTTAATACTGTAGCAGTAGACATTTGCTTAATACTGTAGCAGTAAACATTCACTTAATACTGTAGCAGTAAACATTCGCTTAATACTGTAGCAGTAAACATTAGCTTAATACTGTAGCAGTAAACATTCACTTAATACTATAGCAGTAAACATTAGCTTAATACTGTAGCAGTAAACATTCAGTTAATACTGTAGCAGTAAACATTCACTTAATACTGTAGCAGTAAACATTCGCTTAATACTGTAGCAGTAAACATTCGCTTATACTGTAGCAGTAAACATTTGCTTAATACTGTAGCAGTAAACATTCGCTTAATACTGTAGCAGTAAACATTCACTTTATACTGTAGCAATAAACATTAGCTTAATACTGTAGCAGTAAACATTCGCTTAATACTGTAGCAGTAAACATTCAGTTAATACTGTAGCAGTAAACATTAGCTTAATACTGTAGCAGTAAACATTCAGTTAATACTGTAGCAGTAAACATTCACTTAATACTGTAGCAGTAAACATTCAGTTAATACTGTAGCAGTAAACATTCACTTAATACTATAGCAATAAACATTAGCTTAATACTGTAGCAGTAAACATTCACTTAATACTGTAGCAGTAAACATTCGCTTAATACTGTAGCAGTAATCATTCACTTAATACTGTAGCAGTAAACATTCAGTTAATACTGTAGCAGTAGACATTCACATCACTCATTATCTAACCTTGACAACAAATACAGAGTTTGACAAAATCATGTGAATGTCCATAAACCTAAAAATTATTGCCTGGGGACATTGCTTACTATTGTGATAGCTTTAGGAACAGAGATTGTAATCGGCTTACAAAGTATTAACTTCTTTGATGGGAGACAATAAGTTTTCTCATGCTATATCATATATATAGTAGAAAATTTACACAAAGTCTGTGAACATCATTGATATGCAGTAAGGAACTTACTAATTTCATTTTATTTACTAGACAATAGGTACATTTTGAATAACAATCAATTCCAAAGGCAAAACATGTTTTTTATATCTGATATCTCATACCGCAGGTGCAGAAAAATATATGAAAGGCATTAATATTGGAATATCCCTTGAGGAAGATGGACAAAACCCCTACACTGATTTTTAGCTCACCTGAGCCTTTTGGGATCATTGAATGTCCGTCGACGTGTGTCGTCAACAATTTGACTTAAACAACATCTTCTAAACCGCTGAGCCAACATTGATGAAACATGCCTGGGATATTCCTTGCATGAAGCTCTACCAAAATAGTTCAAAGAATTCAATTCCATCAAGAACTCTGGTTGCTATGGCAACTTAAAGGAAAACTTTGAAAATCTTCTTGTCTGAAACCACAAGGCCCTGAGCCTTAATATTTGGTATGTAGCATTGTCTAGTGGACCTCTATCAAGTTTGTTCAAATTATGCCCCTGGGGTCAAATTTGGCCCGGCCCGGGGGGTCAATTGATTTTACATAGTCTTATATAGGAAAACTTTAAAAATTTTCTTGTCTGAAACCACAAGGCCTAGAGTTTAGATATTTGGTGTGCAGCATTGTCCAGTGGACCTCTACCAAGTTTGTTCAAATTATGGCTTCTGGGTCAAAAATGGCTCCGCCCTGGGGGTCACTTGATTTACATAGAGTTATATAGGGAAAACTTTAAAAATCTTCTTGTCTGAAACCACATGGCCTGGAGCTTAGATATTTGGTATGAGGCATCATCTAGTGAACCTCTACAAAGATTGTTCAAATTATGACCCTGGGGTCAGAACTGGCCCGTCCTCGGGGTCACTTGATTAACACAGAGTTATATAGGGAAAACTTTAAAAATCTTCTTGTCAGAAACTGCATGGCATGGAGCTTAGATATTTGGTGTTGAGCATCATCTAGTGGACCTCTACCAAGATTGTTCAAATAATGACCCTGGGGTCAGAACTGGCCCCACCTGGGGGTCACTTGATTTACATAGAGTTATATAGGCAAAACTTTAAAAATCTTCTTGTCAGAAACTGCAAGGCATGGAGCTTAGATATTTGGTGTTGAGCATCATCTTGTGGACCTCTACCAAGATTGATCAAATCATGGCCCCTGGGTCAAAATTGGCTCCGCCCAAGGGGTCACATGTTTTACATAGAGTTATATAGTAAATCCTTTAAAAATCTTCTTGTCAGAAACTGCAAGGCCTGGAGCTGAGAAATTTGGTATGAGGCATCATCTAGTGGACCTCTACAAAGATTGTTTAAATTGTGACCCTGGGGTCAGAACTGGCCCCGCCCTCGGGGTCACTTGATTTACATAGAGTTATATAGGCAAAACTTTAAAAAACTTCTTGTAAGAAACTACAAAGCATGGAGCTTAGATATTTGGTGTTGAGCAGTGTCTAGTAGACCTCTACCAAGATTGTTCAAATCATGGCCCTTAGGTCAAAACTGGCCCCGCCCAAGAGGTCACATGTTTTACATAGAGTTATAAAGCAAAAAACTTCTTGTCACGTACTGCAAGGCCTGGAGCTTAGATATTTGGTAGTATGCACCGTGACCACAGTGGGGTCATCCCCCCTCCTGTGGGGGTCACTCCCCCCCCCCCCGCCCCAAAAATTTTTATCTCATTTTTTAAGTTTTCAAAAACATAATTCCTTGACCTATATTTTTGACCTACTGACCTACTTTTTTGTTTTTTAGCTATGGCAATGAAATTTGGACCATGTATACAGTTTTTTGTTCGGATTTCAAAAACGTCATATCATGACCTATATTTTTTACCTACTGACCTACTTTTTTTTTTTAGCTACAGCAATGAAATTTGGACCGTGTGCAGAGTTTTTCATTCCGATTTCAAAAATGTCATCGCATGACCTATATTTTTGACCTTATGACCTACTTTTATTTTTGGAGCTATGGCAATGAAATTTTGACCATGTGCACAGTTTTTTGTTTCGATTTTAAAAATGGAATCGCATGACCTATATTTTTGACCTACTGACCTACTTTTGTTTTTGGAGCTATGGCAATGAAATTTGGACTATGTGTACAGTTTTTTGTTCCGATTTCAAAAATGTCATCGTATGAACTATAATTTTGACCTACTGACCTACTTTTTTGTTTTTTAGCTGCAACAATGAAATTAGGACCATGTTTACAGTTTTTTGTTACAATTTCAAAAATGTCATCGCATGACCTATATTTTTGACCTACTGACCTTCTATTTGTTTTGGAGCTAAAGCAATGAAATTTGGACCATGTGCACAGTTTTTTTGTTCCGATTTTAAAACTGGAATCGCATGACCTATATTTTTGACCTTATGACCTACTTTTTTGTTTTATAGCTACAGCAATGAAATTTGGACCATGTGCACAGTTTTTCGTTTCGATTTCAAAAATGGAATCGCATGACCTATATTTTTGACCTACTGACTTACTTTTTGTTTTTGGAGCTACAGCAATGAAATTTGGACCATGTGCACAGTTTTTCGTTTCGATTTCAAAAATGGAATCGCATGACCTATATTTTTGACCTACTGACTTACTTTTTGTTTTTGGAGCTACAGCAATGAAATTTGGACCATGTGCACAGTTTTTCGTTTCGATTTCAAAAATGGAATAGCATGACCTATATTTTTGACCTACTGACTTACTTTTTGTTTTTGGAGCTACAGCAATGAAATTTGGACCATGTGCACAGTTTTTCGTTTCGATTTCAAAAATGGAATAGCATGACCTATATTTTTGACGTACTGACCTACTTTTTGTTTTTGGAGCTATGACAATGAAATTTGGATCATGTGTACAGTTTTTTGATCCGATTTCAAAAATGTCATCGCATAACCTATATTTTTGACCTACTGACCTTCTTTTATGTTTTTTAGCTGCAACAATGAAATTTGGACCATGTTTACAGTTTTTTGTTCCAAGTTCAAAAATGTCATCGCATGACCTATATTTTTGACTTACTGACCTACTTTTTGTTTTTGGAGCTATAGCAATGAAATTTGGACCATGTGCACAGTTTTTTGTTTCGATTTTTAAAATGGAATCGCATGACCTATATTTTTGACCTACTGACCTACTTTTTTGTTTTTAGCTGCAACAATGAAATTAGGACCATGTTTACAGTGTTTTGTTCCAATTTCAAAAATGTCATCGCATGACCTATATTTTTGACCTACTGACCTTCTTTTTGGTTTTGGAGCTATGGCAGTGAAATTTTCACCATGTGCACAGTTTTTTGTTCCGATTTCAAAAATGTCATTGCATGACCTATATTTTTGACTAACTGACCTATTTTTCCGATTTTTAACTACAGCAATGAAATTTGGACCATGTGCACAGTTTTTTGTTCCAATTTCAAAAATGTCATCGCATGACCTATATTTTTGTCCTAGTGATCTTCTTTTTGTTTTTGGAGCTATGTCAATGAAGTTTTGGACCATGTATACAGTTTTTTGTTCCGATTTCAAAAATGGAATCGCATGACTTATATTTTTTACTTACTGACTTACTTTTTGTTTTTGTAGCTATGGCAATTGGACCATGTGTGCAGTTTTTTGTTCCGATTTCAAAAACATCATCACATGACCTATATTTTTGTCCTACTGACCTACTTTTTTGTTTTTGGAGCTATGGCAGTGAAATTTGGACCATATGCACAGTTTTTTGTTCCGATTTCAAAAATGTCATCGCATGACCTATATTTTTGACCTACTGACCTACTTTTTTGTTTTTGGAGCTATGGCAATGAAATTTGGACAATGTGTACAGTTTTTTGTTCCGATTTCAAAAACATCATAGCATGACCTATATTTTTGACCTATTTTTTGTTTTAAAGCTACAGCAAATTTTTCCCTGCATGGATCCTATATTCCATGGGTAGGGTTTTAGGTTACTGGGTTAAGGTCAAGGTCACCATAGCTTATCATAGATATTTCTACTTTTTGTCATAGACCCTGTTTTTATTGAGTGATATTTTACATGTTTACATATTTATATTTACATTATTTAAATATTTTCAATTAAAACATGAAATACTGCTTAACAGCAAACCTACAGCCAAAATACTCAGGTGAGCAATCTAGGGCCATCATGACCCTCTTGTTCTATAGAGTGAACAAAACTCAGTGAAACTATTTTCAGAGTGGACAAAACCCCCTACAGTCTTTTTCAAAGTGGGCAAAAATCCCAAATGTTACTGCAAATAATGATATGTGAACAGCATTGTTGGATAATATTGTAGTATGAATATAATTAGTGCACACTATATTATTAGTCAATAAAACTGTAGTTCAAATTATCTTAAAGATGAACAACATCAGTACCCAGAACTTCATTAATTACATTATTAATTCAGGGTACTTGAAAAATCATTAAGGGGCAGTAACTCTGACAGAAATCATTGAACTGGAAAATGCTGACGATATGCACAACTACACTTGGTTCTGGTCATTCCTGTAAAGTTTTGACGAAATTGCACCAGTAGTTTTTGAGGAGCAGTCCACAAAGTTTTGTGATGGATGGACAGACAGACAGACAACGTAGAAGTGATCCCTATATGTCACAGCTACTGTGTAGCAGGCGACACAAAAATGTTAAATGAAAAGTAAAATGTGTCACACATGGAAATTCATATCAGATCACTTGCCAGTGTTGCAGGTTTAATGATTCCATTGGTGCTGATGTCACATGCAAATGCAAGGCTTCTTACTGTGTAAGTCAATTTTATTTTAAAGTTAAAACGATATTAAATGAACTTTGTCTCAAATAATAAAAAATATCTCTTTGAAAGCAAAAAAGCAAGTGAGACAGATTCAAAATTTCTTCATATTTAAGAAGGCATTTTTAGTAGAAGTGTTACAGAAATATTACATTGTAATACGTTGGATGTGTTATCATTTTATCATTGTTTCACAAATCTATGTCAGCATGTTTTTGTTTGTACACTCCGGCCTTCATGGACTGGACCCTCTTGGATTGGCGTCATTGTAACGGAATATAGTTCTGTACAACCTACAATTTTTTTATTTATCATGATACAAATTTGCCATATGAGCACCCAGTGCCAAAACGAGGTTCAGTACGCGAAAAGTTGTCAAAATATTGTCTGGGTTATTATTTTTTTTAGTTCCTTTTTATTTATTGTTTCAGACCATGTAAATTTACAAGTTTCTTTCTGAAAAAACAATTTAAAGAGGGCAGACCTGCAGGTAAGGAGAATAATTATTGCAAAATTTGATTCTAGTGTTGTGGGGTGGGGTTGCCACCACATTTGACGAGTTTAATCTGGCCACCACTGACAAATTTCGTTGTCGTACTGTATTTTTTGTTTCTGTAAAATAGTGCATGCAAGACATTTTCTTGTCTCATATAAATTCAGCCTGTATAGAAGATTACTATGTACAATTACTGACTTGTAATAGCATACATTCTTTTGTATCTTCCATACAACTTACAAGGCAGCCAATCTTGATGAAGTTTTGTGCTTATACTTTACCAGGGCTAGCGCTGCCGCTCGCCAAAAGCGCCAATGGCGAAGATTTGAAAAAATTGGCTACAAATAATTCCATTTGGCTAAAATCATGGCGAAACTGTTTTTCGGATATGAAAAAAGGCAGTGTCTAGAGGTACGGATCCGTACCCCTAGACTGGCAGTCTAGAGGTACGGATCCGTACCTCTAGACAATACTACTAGGAATGTCTAGGGGTACGGACCTTTTTTTAATATATAATTAAGCATTAATTTACGTTAGAAGAAACTCGGATATAGTGGTTTTGACAGATGTTAGTGTTTAACAGACTAAAATAATCTAAGAGTGGCAATGACTTCGATTTTTTCCCGTTTCCGACGATATAATGCGAGTAATCCGGAATCCAAATTTGCTTACGAAAAGAGGAACATATCGTTGTCATCTATTTGCAAACAGAGAGCGTTCGGTTATAACTAGTTATGTAAATAGTGACTGTAAAAATAACAATATAAATAGTGACTGTTATTTAAAAAAAAGCATAAACTTGAATGAATTTTTACTAGAGAAATGTGGAAAAAATGTATATAATGACTGTAAAAAATCTAAGGCAAATCATAAATATGCAACATTAATAATGCAACATTAATAGGTTTATGTGAACTTTTCTTTGCGATAGAACTACCTAGAATCATAAAAAGCAATGTTAGTACTTATTTCATTAGCTCATTCGGTCTTTTTGACTAAAAAAAAGGGGGGGCACGAAGAGAATTCCTCCATGTGGTGTGGCCTGGATGTAGCTGAACCTAATATATTTTCCCATTATTTTTGCATTAGAATGTCAGAAGCTATAAAAACGGTCATTTGTCACGAACATTTAGGTTCAGTTATAACTGAACGCTCTCTGTTTGAAAATAGATGAGAACGATATGTTACTCTTTTCGTAAGCAAATTTGGATTCCGGATTACTCGCATTATATCGTCGGAAATGGGAACTGAAAATCGAAGTCATTGCCACTCTTAGATAATTTTAGTCTGTCAAACACTAAAACCTGTCAAAACCACTATAACCGAGTTTCTTCTAACGTAAATTAATGCTTAATTATATATTAAAAAAAGGTCCGTACCCCTAGACATTCCTAGTAGTATTGTCTAGAGGTACGGATCCGTACCTCTAGAATGCCGGTCTAGGGGTACGGATCCGTACCTCTAGACACTGCCATGAAAAAAATGCAAGTGACGAATGGTTTTCCATTTCACTATCTATATTAAAGATGCAAAAATCGGTATGAAAAATCGATACACAGGCTACATCCGGGGGACTTCAGGTCAAAATATAGAACAATGAAAATACAACAGCTGATCGTGAGGTGTGAAACGCTTGTTTATTTATCATTTATTGTGACACAAGTGACTCAATTTTGCTTTTAAATGGACTGTTTAATGGCTTTCTTTCTTTCTTTCTTCCGATAATGACTTCGATCAAGACTGATCATTCATGTGGGTGGCAAATTAGCAGCCAGATGGGTTAAAAAAAAATATTCATGTATAATACACCAATTAAAGAAAATTGAGGCCAAACTGCTCTGAGATTATAGTTACATGCGGAAGTAGCAAGCCTAGCCTGTTAAAACTATGTACAGGGTTGTACCACATTACATTGAACTAATTGCCTGTTTAAAGGAGTCCACTGAGCAAATGGAAATGGTTGACTCTGGCAAGCAGTTCCAGGCTGGTATTAACCTAGGAAAGAAAGAGTACTTAAAACAGTCTGTACGTGGAGAGGGTCTTGAATACTGAAAGGGGTGACTATGTCTGGTTTGAAGTGACCTACTTGTAACTGGTGTTAGATACATGTCCTTATCAATAAACACAAGGTTAATGTATTTTTCAGAAGAAGGTAAGACCTGAAACTTCTCTTCTGTGTTTAAGGCTGTCTAAATCTAAGTCTGTTAACATGTCACCCACATGCTACAGGGATTTCTGCTGTAACAAACAGCTTGGGGGAATTATAGAAGCCCTTAACAGTGCTTCAATTACGAGAAAAAATTGATACGCAGTCTAGTTAAAAGGTCAAAATGTGTTTTGAATTTAAGGAAGATGTCGATGAGTATGTTTTTACACTCTTATTTGGTTGTTAATGCTTGACACAATGCACTAATTTGTGTTGTTGATTTAAGAACTAGCATTAATGACTTAACATAGGTTTATATTGAGTTTAAGTAATAGTTACAGATATTTTTCATGTTGATACTGCTGTCGGCAGTATTTTGCATCGAAGTTGAAAATTCCAACAAATTCACCCCTGATTGTGCAGTGATGAAAATGTCATGTCGGTCAATAGCTATGCATAGCTAATGTTAACCTTTATATACAATACCGACTATAAATAAACGTTTGTATCTTGTATCTATCTTGTATCTTGATGAAAAAAGAAAACTTATCCAAATTTTAAAAACCAAAAGAACAAAAGTTATAATTACATATACTGCTGGTACAAACATATTAATAACAAAATAAAATGTTAACAGTTATCAGTCCTCGCTTTGTTCTTCTCCCAGGTGCTTGATTTGTCACAAAATGTTTAGGCTCACTCTTCATAAAGATGGCTAAAAATTTTGGCTAATACTCTGCCAAATTGGCTACAATTTTTTTCATTTGGCTACAAGAAATTTTATCCCAGCGCGAGCCCTGCTTTACATCAAAATAAGATAATCATGACAGCGGTTGGTAGTATCTTTGAAGATAAAATGAATTATTACAGACTATGAAAAAACAATAAATTGCAAACACTGATAAAAAATAACACAAACCTAAGGCTTTAATAAAGCAGAGAACAGAAAGGTGAAGTGATTATCACTATGCTGTTGTCATTATCATTTCAACTATTTACAAAGACCACCACAATCAAATTAAACTTGTCAAATAGTAATTATTTTTTTCGCACCAGTTTAATATCCCGACAGTTGTTAACCAACTTAAGTAGTCAGATTTCTAGCTTGATAAAGATTCTTTTTGTAAAAAGCGAACATCTTTTGTGTAAATTGATTGATGATTAATTGTATAATTCAGTTAACTATTGAATCAAAATTAGTCATCAATGGAAAGTACAGCTATGGTATATTTGGAGACAATTTATAACAAACTTCATTAGACACAACTAATTGTAATAAACTATGTTTTGGAAACAAAATATCTCTTTTTTTTTAAATCAGAGATAAATTATAAATTTTTAAGGGTAATAAAATGTTGTATGAAAAGGTAAAATCTTGTGTTTCGCAAAAAAACAATCATTCACCGTTTCTCATGTAATTGCGGGGCTCGTCATAGTGAAAACTTGTCATCAGTTCTCTTTTTCCTATTCCTAAATGATTTAGAAAAATACCATGAGTCTACTAAAAGCCATGATGGAATAAAGTTTAATGGTATATAATGTGATATTGATATTTTTCTTAAAAATAATAATTTTACTCTATGCAGATGATTGAAATTGTAGATAACTGCAATATTTGGAAATTAAAAATTAACAGCAATAAAACTGAAGTAATAGTATTCGAATCTAGAAATGATAAAAAGTTTTCATGTACTATAAATTGGAATTGTAAAATCATACTTATACCTAGGCACCTTTTTCTCAAACTCTGGTAGTTTCCTTGTCCAACAAGCAAAAAAGGCAATGTTTCTTTTATACAAAAGAATAAATAATCTTTTATTACCTATATACTTTGTATTAAAACATTTTGGCCATACAATAGTACCTATTTTGTTAAACTCATCCGAAATATGGACGATAACAAAAACCTTATTGAAAACACACTGAATTTCTAAGAAAAATTAATAACTATTTTACTGTTTGTTTGCTGATAATGGCCATTACACTTTAAACATTATAATAAAAACTAGAATGATTAACATCTGGAACAAATTTATTACAGGTAATCATAATAAATTTTCCTACCAGATTTACAAATATATGCTTCAAAGACCAAACTTTGAATCAAAATGTTGTTGTAAACATAGTCAACTTCCAAGAATTCATAATCATTATAGACTATTTCAAATTAATTTGTTTGGTCAGATTACAATATAGTGTGTAATAATAAAGGAATGTTCTGTTCTGTTCAGAACTCAGTGTCCAGTTATTCTAAATTAACCTAATCTAATTCATAACATGATTCATTTTGTTGAGAAATATGGGCAGTTAAATTCAAATATGATTATACTAACATTTTTACTAGAATCAAATTAAAAGTTTATAATTGTATATATATATGCCATTTTGGGTTGATGTGTGAATTTTTTACTTATTAATTGGAGAGCATATTTTATTTACTTTTATTAGATTTATACTACACACTTGAAAACACCTCATGGTGAGAGCCAATAAATATTTATTGTGGAGTAAAAATTATTTTTAGGATGGTCCGTTTTACCCCTGGATACGGTCTGTTTCGTCTCGTAATGTGGTCAGTTTTGTCTCAGAAATAGTCCGTTTTGTCTGGTCCATTTGTCTCATGGTCTGTTTCGTCCATCAGGTGATTCTATCCTGGTGCTGTATAGAGAAGGGTTTACATTATACTTGAATACACTTACATGGTCTTTGACATGGGAACAGTTTATGGAATATCTTATATGAGTTTACATTTTGTGCCTGATTTTTTTTAACTGCGAAATTTGCTGTTGAAATTTTGGATAAATCATTTTGCAGGTTGAATTATTGATGAACTATTGGATTGAATATTTGCTGGAAAAAAAATTACAGAAATTTATTTAGGGATTATTTACTTGTAAACTTTGGTCATTTTTAGCTGCAGAAAGTGGGTGGGGGTGTTTCTAAGCAAGGAGATTGGAAATGAATGGGGCTGAGATTTACATGATCTTCAAATTATGAATGATGGTGACCTAGAAAATACATCAAGGAATTGTAACCAACCAGGTTACCCTAATAATATTTAGTTTTCTTTTAAAATTCAAAATGTATGCAACATGCTTGTATTTCAATAGCAAGCAAGTGGTTTGTGTCATGGTTGGTCTCTTTAAGTCTAGATATATGGTTCACTGGTTATGTTTTTCTAAAACATTTCTATTCTCTCTTAAAGTATACACATGTCTTTAATTGATTCTCTTTGTTTTCAATTACTAGGCTTGAAAAATGTCAAGTTCAGGCAGTCCTGATCCCACGTTGTTGGATGAGAATGTGAGGCCAGGGGAGTATGTACTGCAGAGCCTGTTTCTATCATTTTGCAATCTTTCTGAAAAGAAAATAGAGCATGTCCTCGCAGAACCATTGGTATGTATAGATATAGGATGGGTGCTTTCATGGTCTGTCAAGTTTTAAACTTATTTAGTTATCATTGATCGGGAAACAAGATCTTACAACTTATACCTGTCCTGCACAGTTGATGCTTCCTTGGTACAGATCAGTACCTGCTGAAGGCACTGGGGCTTGCCAGGAGACCTCTCGCTTGGGTGTCCAGTGCTCTTCTCTAAAACCACTGCTTCTTTCTAGTTCTGCATTGTTTAAAGTATCTTGAAATAAACGAAGTTATTTGACAATGCATAGTCAAAAAATGAACAGCTTTCCTTTCATATGTAAACTTCAGATTGCTTCCGAGTCAGTTATAGTTCACATCAGTAAGATGGTATTCTTTGTATGAATCAGAGCTTTATACTGATATTTACCAGTTAAACCTATAAATAATTTATGCGCATATATTTACTTAAAGATTACTGTTTAATTAATTTTATTTATCCAGGAGAAACTGCTGACTAAGTCTTTACAGAAAGGAGATGATCAACAATTTGATCAGGTATGAAAACTAATTTAATGTCCAGAATAGGCTTGAAATGTAAGAAAAAATACTTAAAATATCTGTACATGTACTTTATATGTTTAGAATTATCCCTTAATATGCATTTGTAGAGAATCAGCCATTTATATACAGACATTAGTTTTCAGAAACTGTTTGAAGTTCAGTCTTGTATAATTTTTCTTTGCCAGGGATTAATACTAACATAACATTTATTTCATAACAAATTGCATATTTATTAAATCATTAACTTTCCAGTTACTGAATGCACTAAGTAATGTAGCCGAGCAGAGTTTACCGTCTTTGTTACAAAGTTTGTTCCGATGGTATGAGCGACAGTTGCTGTTGGATGAAGGTGGGCATGCAGATGCTAGGCTGAGACACAGAAGTAAAGGGTAAGCTACTGAAATCCAGGCCTTAAGTAGTTTTTTGCAATTCAAATATTTTTGTGTTGTTTTGGGGTGAGGCATCACTAAATGATTGATATCATCAACTTAGTGTTATAAGTAAAAAGTGTCTTAATCCAGATTTAGTAGTTATCTTCATTAGGGTATTAACCTGTAAAGTCATTGACACAAGGGCCCAAATTTGATTAGTCTGATTCAAATTTAAATGCGTCAGTCACCATTTTTCAAGAGACGTCCAAGTTACTGCATTCATGCTACAAACTAGAGTTTTTTACAAGGACTGCATTTTGACAGCAGTCACTAACATGAAGTGCAGGTTGATAGGAAAATTTAATTTCTTTTTTATGAGAATTAACATGTATGCCTTTGGAATTCCAGTCATTCTTCAATAATTCTTCTTTTATTTGCAGGAGTAAGGATTACTTGTGTGAAAGAAGAGATGTAAGTGGTCTAAAAAATAATCTGTAATTAATTGTAGCCATTTTGTTGAACTTCAGCTATTCTTCTCTATTCATAGATACATGTATTGATCATATGAAACCTACTTACTGGTAAGATATCTGTATGAAAAAGTTGAATTTATCCCTAAATAGTTTATTGCATTTCTTTAAGAATTTCTTAAGAAAAATTACTGGTGAGAAAACTAAGATGTACTTAAGCTGAGTGTGTATTATACACTGTAATTTTGTGACCGTTGAACCTTTGACAAAGGAAGTACTATAATTTTGATCTGTGACTAAAAATTTCTTTGAATTTTTTTTATTTTATAATTTTCAGCTTGCAGTGGAGTTTGTATACTGTTTAGTCCTGATAGAAGTTCTGACAAAGGTAAGCTATGCCTGAAAAGTAGGTTGTAAAATAAGAACAATTTCAAGTACAATTCCATTACTTTGAAACAGGTTGTAAATTTTGATTTGACCTTGCTCTACATTGCTATACACCATGAAGTGTTTTTCTTCTAAATACTGCACAAACAAGTGTTGATAATATATCCTTGTCTAAAAACTTCCTGACTACCTTCATATATATTTATTTGACATCAAGAATGTTGTCTTTTTGTAACAAATATTTCAAAATAGAATTTTACTTCCTTACAGAATGTTATCATTTTCATTACAGTGATATTTTGGCTACTAATATACATTTTGATTGGTTACCCCACTTGACCTCTCGGTGACCTAGGGTCATGGATCTGAACTCCTTTCCTGACCTAGCCCATTATTTCTCATTATTGAACTTCAGTTTGTTACCTTTGATAAACAAATACTAGTTCTCTACTTATATGATAGATGTGTAAACTTCCAACCCTTGGAAGTAGTAATTCTGTTAAAGGGAGGCAATTAGGACAAAACCCCAGCAACATGATTTTACTCTTGCTTCTTACAGCTGTCATATCATCCAGGACATGATGATTTAGTGGGGAAGATTATCAGTCAGGCATTCAAACATTTCAAATATAAAGATGGGTAAGTACTGAATGAAAATACTACTATTAAATGAATGTCAAATGAAATAGTGCATAATTGTGAAAAACTCATTGTTTGTCTTGCATATAACGTGTAGTGCTAATCTTTACATGTAAGTGTAATCCATGTCCTGTTCTACCAGAAGTGTAAAAGTGATAATGTCATGTTTTATTTTGCATTTACACATTGTTATTGATACTTTATTGCACGAGCTAATGAATTGTACTGCATGTGATACTTTCTACTACATATGAATGGTGCTATTGTCCATGTTGAGTATGTGGATGCCTATAAAATGCTTTTCACAAAAAAACTCATAAAATTTACCCATTTCTCATTGATTTATGCCCTCTTATTAGAAATGGCCGTTTGGAAACATGTATCTGCCATGCATGAGCATATATAAAACTGAAATTTCTCAGAAGAGTGTAGGCTGAAGTTAAAGATTAGAAGAAAGTAGTTGAATTTCAACTTAATGTAGGGATTATTCTAGAGCTCAAAAGGGGGCAGGGGGGGCACAAAAAAGGGGCAGGGTGCTTTCTGCGCGTCAGGCATGGTAAATAAGAGACAGTTTTACTGTTACGCTGAATCATTACTGTAACAGTAATAACTGTATAATAACTGTATATATTATTAGAAAGTTATCTACAGCAAAACAAAGCAATAATTATATGTCTATTGTTATTTTATTGTAAACATTTGAATAATTTTAACTGTTTTAATGATATGATATAGGAAAAACATCAACATTTTCATGAAATCCACAGGAGCCAGACATAGTCAGATATGGTGACCATGTCATATCAGGGCACTGATATCAACATATTTCACTCATGACTGGCAACATCCATACATGCTTTGAAACAGCATCAACTACAACATGTTTTCATGAAACCCTGGTGCTTACAGCAGCCAGATATAGTCTTAAATTAAGTTAAATCTTATTACATATTAGATTAAAATGTGCTTGAATTCTCAAAAAAACGTATCCTAAATTAGGTGTCCGAAATAACATACACTTTTTACGATGCAGATATTGGACTTTGCAATGTAAAGACAAAGTCGGCAAAGCTAATATCCGTAATAAGAACACATAAATATTTCAAGCAATCTAAGCACACTACCTTTTACGGGCAACCATAAACGAAGCAATATTATGATTGGTTTTCCTAATTTTTGCATGTTCTTTTTCTAGATCAGCTAATTTACGCTTCAGGAATGGCATTTTTGCAGTGTTACATTAACTTCGATGTGTAAGAGAATGAAACTACTTGGAATGAAGAAATTACCAAATTAGCTATAATGATACAATGTACGTGCGAATAACTTAATAGCAATTAACGCTTAATCTAATTGCATATACTTTTAAGTATAAATAACAGTTTGTTGGAAAATTACATAGCGCTAATTAAAAATAAATGGTGTTCAAAAACCTGTGAAAATCAAACCATCGTTAGGGCTATAATCAAAGGGGCTATATACGTTTAATAGATTGTGTTAGTTCCCAAATTAAATAATACCAAACCTGTGTATTCCAATTAATTACCAACGCGCTATGTCGGTAGTTGCAATATACGATTAATTAGCGTAACCGTGTCACATCTGACAGCAGCGACGAATCTAGCAGTGAATGGCTTTGATTGATTGTTCACATTTTGAACAAAAAGTGAATGGGCGGTCCAAAAAAGGGCAAAAGGGCGCTGTTAATTGGCATTTGACGGACAAAATGGCGGGGTTTAAAAAGGGCAGGGCGGAGCACCCTTCTATTCCTAGAATAAAACCTATTAATGTGAAAACTGTTTCAGGAAGTTTTATTGATTCTGATTGGTCATATATCTGAATATTTGTACATTAATAATACATAGCAGATATTTTCTTCAACTTAAATTTGTTGTAGAGCTCATATTTCATCTAAGAGGCACAAAGAGATGAGAAATGGCAAAAGTACAAAAAATATAGTAATTTTATTGGAATATACTATCCTAGACATGTGTTTGTTTCTTTAAAAAGATGCTTTCTTTCAGTGAAGTATAAATTCAAAGTATGACATTTGAGTTATTGTGGATACATGTAAATTTTGGAAAAATGTCCCAAGTTAAATTTTTAAATTCTGAGGGGTCATCATAGAACTATTGTATCTCCTTGTTAGGGTCTATGTAGTTACAATAGTTTTACTCTGAACCTTCAGATTGTTTTGTGTTTTGAAATCATGTTTGTCCTACGATGAAGCCTTTCTTTTGTCTATAAAATCCAAAAGGCTATTTTATGTTTTGTGTTGTGAAATCATGTTTCAGTGATACAGACAAGAGGTAAGGCCTTGACTGTTGCTCAGAACCTGGCTTTCCTCTCTTAGAGAAAGCTGTTAGACTGATCGAACACGAGTTTTTTCTTAACATTTCACATTGGACACAGGGTGTTTTTTCAACTCACCTTAGCATTTCTATTAAAATTTATGTCTATTAAAATTTATGTCTAGATCTAGAGTATTGAGTGTTTTAAATAGCCTAGATTATAATCAGGGTGGATTTTGTCTTTCTCATTATGCCTCCCCATCGAAGATGAGGGGGCATATTGTTTTTTGCAAATGTAGGTCGGTATGTCAGTTGGCGGACACTTCGTTTCCAATCAATTTCTAGAGAACCCTTGGATCCACTTTCCTGAAACTTGGTATGTAAGTTGGTCATGACCAGTATATGATCCCTATAGTTTTTCAGGCCATTAGGTCAAAGGCCAAGGTTACAGTGACATAGAAAAGCGAAACGGTTTCTGATAAAAAACTATTGAAGGCTTGGGCCCAGGTTCCTCAAACTTGGTTTGTAGGTTGATCATCACCAGTAGATGACCCCTATAGTTTTTCAGGCCATTAGGTCAAAGGCCAAGGTTACAGTGACATAGAAAAGCGAAACGGTTTCTGATAAAAAACTATTGAAGGCTTGGGCCCAGGTTCCTCAAACTTGGTTTGTAGGTTGATCATCACCAGTAGATGACCCCTATAGTTTTTCAGGTCACCAGGTCAAAGGCCTAGGTCAGAGTGATCTTGAAAAGCAAAATGGTTTCCAGTCAATAACTATAGAATGCTTGGGCCCAGGATCCTCTTACTTGGTATATAGGTTTGTAATAACCAGTAGATGACTCTTATAGCAATTCAGGTCACCAGGTCTAAAGCAGAGGTCACAGTGACCTTGAATAGCAAAATGGTTAGAGAATGCTTGGGCATAGGGTCCTTAAACTTACAATTCTGGTTGATAATGACCTGTAGATGACTTATAACACTTTTAGGGTCACTTGGTCAAAGTTCAAGGTCAGAGTGACCATTAACTGAAAAATAGTTTCCAATCAGTAACTAGAGAACCTTCAGGCATTGGCTTCACAGACTTGCCATGCAGGTTGGTCTGTTTAGGAGATGACCCCTATTGTCTGTGAGGTCACTACGTTATAGGCCAAGGTCATTGTGGCCATACACCATAAAGAGGAAAATAGATTCTGATTGATAACTGGAGAATCCTTGGGCCTTGCTGCCTCAATACTTCCTACCTACCCATCCTCCCACTACCTACCTACCTACCTGCTTACCCGTGTAGTTCCTGCACTCTTTCGTATTCTCCAGTAATTGAACTTATACATTTTGTAACCAAAGTGTCGTTGACATAAACTACAGTTCCCTTTATTCATCTACTTGCCATTGCCAATAGCTTTTGATATCAGAAGCCCCTGTCATCCTCCCTTTAATGTACTGACACAAGTCCCTGTCCTTATACCTTCCTATACTTTTATGGCTGCCCCTTAGGATAAGGTGCTAGGGGGCATATATGTTTTTACAAACATCTCTTGTATTTCTCCTGACATTTTCTCTGCATAAACATCACAAATATTTTCCCCTGTAATAACCAGAGGAATTAAGAAAAAGGTCCTATTAAATACACTTTCTGTTCTAACTTTTGAAAAGTTGTTTTCTTAAAGTAGCTATATTTCTTCTTGATGTCTAAGTCGTAGTATGTAGTTCTGTAGAAGTTAAGAAAAAATATTTGCCATAGAATTAGTGATTCATATCCTTATAAATTGTCCTTTGAGCCGAAAATTCATGCCAGATTAGCAAAAGTAGTTACCAGGTGAGTGACTCATAGCCATTTTAGTGAATTTCTTGTAGTAAATTTTTTTATTGCAACTTCTTGATATTTTAGCGAAGCCAGGCATTTTAAGCAAGTACACTGGGGATTATACCTGGGAAAGTATGGAATTTTAATTTGAAAAAAATATTCCCCACAATAAAAATAGAGGGAAGTTTAAGGAATATGTTATTTTTTAACTTTCTCCTATATAAGTGGTTTAATTGGCTTTTTGAGTTGCACTTACTTTTGTTTTTGTAATTTGTTTGTTTGTGTGGCTTGAATGCTTGTTCACTTTTGTTTGTTTTTTATAATTGCATGCTTAATGAATAGTTATATGGCAACTTATAGTGAAATTTAAGTAAAAGTTAACATATAAGGGAAGTCATATTACAGCAAGTAGAAACTAGAGTAGATGAGAAAAGAAACTTGGTCAATGGTAGGAACTCCTGTAAAACAAAGACCATTGGATTGTTCTTCATTTGCAAAACTGCATTTTCAGTCATATCACTTTTTGAAGTTGCTCAAAACTCAAATTTTCAGTCATATTTTGACATAGGTGTTAACATCTGACATTCATGGTTTCAAGCCATAGAGATTTAAAATAATGAAAATTTAGGTATGTTCCTGGTCATTTGTGATCACATCTATGATGTCAGAATATTGAAGAAATGCATTTTTCAGTCCAGTATTTTGTACTGTATGTGTCTTGAAGTATTGTTGTGTAAATTGATGCCTCTTGCCACTTAAAAAATAAGAAAGGATTTTTTGACATTCATGTTTTTTTTCAAGTAGGTCATGTTTATACAGTTTGCATCCCCCTCATTTGATTTTGATCGGAAAAATATGTCCTATTGGCTGGGATATAGGGTATACACATTTGATCTCAGCTATGCCAAAATAATCTTATAAATTTCCTTCATCATCTATTTGCCAAAGTTAGTAGATTATTGAAAGAAAATGGTTGAGTGACATGTAGGTAATTTAAAAACTAACTGACACCTTAGAAATTGCATGATCCAGTGTTTGATAACAGGTGAAGTATTATAGAATTTGACTCCCACCTGTTATAGTTATCTTTGCTAGCAGTTTGTTGAGGGCCAGTTCAGATTTCTGTTTGCTAATAGTTAAAGGGCAATAAATTCCATTCTGTTGCATAGAATAGAGCTTGTATAGAGGTAATACAGATTTCTTTACAGAACAAATGTGAGTGAAACCAGTACCATTGTTTAGTCATAATCAGTTTATTCCTTTCTATTCCCAGTTATTATTACAGATGATGGTTTCTGTAAAAAATGCAGAATTTTAAAAAAAATAGCTTAGCTTTAAAAATATCATCAGATTTCTTGTGGTAAAAATGTGCTGAATTTTTAAGTACAACTTGAGCAGAAGTTTTCCACATCCTATAGATATTACTTTGTCAGATAAAAACTTGGTTAATAGTATAGGTGCTTTATTCCCAGTTTTTAATGACCAGAAATAAGATTTTTATTCGCATTAACTATGTCGGTGTTTATCCTGATTCAATCTGTAAATACCATGTTAACCTACCAAACACAAACATTACAAAGAAATCACTTGAATAAGTTTATGCATTAACAAAATGTTCATGAATGTATTATGAATTAAGTCAAATCTGTTTGTCTGCTAGCAAGTCAGACAACCATACAATACATGCTTGAAGGAACTAATACATAAGTAGAATGCTTGTATTTATAATAGCTATTCCAGCACTGTACAATCTTCATTGGTTTCAAGGAATCATTGAGTGTATTAAAACTTATTTTACTGTTGCAGATTACAGACTAACCCAAATGCAGCTAATATCAACATTATTGCCGATCTCTATGCTGAAGTTATTGGTGTCCTTGCCATGTCAAGGTGAGTCAAATATACATGTAGTAATCATGACTTGCTCATTTTTCTGTTACATACTTCCGGAATATTTTTAAGTCTTATCTCACTTTGGCTTCCATTGCTGTATTTAGCATTTTAATTTTGTTGAAGGAAAGATTCCTGGACTTGATGCTAGCTTTTGCATTTTGTAGTTTGTGTTTTAGACATTTGATGAACTCAAAACCTTCAGCATTATCTTGAACTTTTGTCTGATGAGGTTTCTTAAAATGCAAGTATAGCTTCTGAGAAAAGAAAAGCAAAACAGGCACTGTTGATGGATACATTGAAATGTAATCTTAATTTACAGTGTGACCTTAATCAGGATAATACACAAGATGATAATTATCTATCAAGCTCTCAAAACAAATAAGCTTTTTGCTTCTGCTTGAAATTTGCTCGTCCATAAAGTTACAAGAATGTAATTAAAACTACATTTGTATATATTGCAGGTTTGCACCAGTCAGGAAGACGTTTCTGCTGGAGTTGAGAGAGTTGAAGTTACGTGATCAGACACCATACACAGCACAGAGTATTATCAGTTTGCTTATGGGTCTCAAATTCTTTAGGGTCAAGGTCAGTGGTTAACATCTGCAGTAACAGTTCGACTGTTTGAAAAGAATGCTGACATTGTTTTGAACCAGTACTTTTACTGTGGTAATTTTAAATAATATCATGGACTATAGGAGAGGAAGTGGAATTGATATAGTTACATGTATCATTTTTGGGTAATTGAAATGACTGAAAATTTGGTAGTACCACAAACATTGAGTGAGCAGATGTCAGTATCTTGTTTGCCTTTGATTTACTGGCTCAGAAGCTTTCTTCAGCATGGATGAACTTCATCATAATCATATACTAACACAAAATGTACATTCTATCAGACACGGATATTTTAGACCTGACAGCATGTGTAAACTTGTTAGTGTATACTGTTAATTGTCCGCAGACAGTAAATTTGAGTAAATCAGCATATAATCATTGATCAGCATAAACCATGTCTAGTTTATATGTAAAGGAAGTGTTGGGAGATTATTGTAATACAAGTATTTACTGTTTTAGATGCACCCTATTGAGGATTTTGAGCAGTGTGTTCAATTTCTACATGACCTTGGTCACTACTTTCTGGAGGTCAAGGACAGAGATATCAAACATGCTCTAGCTAGTCTCTTTGTAGAGATATTGCTGCCAGTTGCTTCAGTAAGTATAATGATTCCACGTATTAAGGTCATAGTTATGTAAAAACTAAAAGGCACAAGCTTTGAAAGCGACTGATTTACAGAATTTAGCTTAAAATTTATTTCTCTTTAAAATTAAAGAGAAGTTAATATACTATGAAAAAAAAACCCGAAATATTATGTTTCTTTTCACCATGAAAACTGAAGATAAAAAGATTGATTGCACTGGGATTAGAACCCAGGTCCTTTTGGTCAGTGAAATGAAGTGTGGTGATCTACACCACTCAGCCACAGAGCCTAGTTGATAACCAATGTCGAAATTAATATAAATATAGTATGAACCACATGATTAACTGGGTGAATGTTTTACTGATAAAGATGTGTAAAACTTTATAAAATGATGTGTTCAAAAAATGAGACTGAAACTTAGTTTATAATTATATATGTTCTTCAAAGTTACAACTAGAACTTCTGTATGTATAAACATTTAATTTTTTCATGCATTGTCAACCCATCTGTGAGTCAGTCACTTTAAAGACTTATAAAGAGTAAAAAAAGAAAAAGGTCTGTGTAAAAGATTTAAGCTTTCTATTTTGTCTTGCTATTGATAAGGCATTGAGTGCTGTGTTAAACTTACATGTAGGATTTTCCTGTAATTAATGAAAGCTTTAAGTTATCTTTTATATAGGAATAGTCATTTGAATAATGTGAGACACTGTTGTTTTGTGTAAGTAATATGCACAGAATCAAAATAAAATATGTCATAATACACAAGAATTGAAGCAGATATTATAGATAAGAAGAATAAAGTTAAAATCATTAATGTTAATACAATTTCAAAAATTGTTCTTATTGTAATTTTAGACTGCTAAACATGAAGTGAATGTTCCTGTGTTGAAAAATCTGGTAGAAATGATGTACACACCCTGTGTGGATCTTACAATGAAAAGAAAACATTCACAGGTATCTGTATGTATTTGCACATAAAATGCAGAAGAAAATAGGCTGGATTTAAGTATTAATAAGATGTGGGGAGGAGGTGTGGTGGAGGACTGGGGAGGTGGTTATGAGAAAAAAATAAGCACAAGAATGTGGCATGTATATAAGCTGTTATATCAGGCTGTTCAGTAATGTTTGGTAAATGAATAATTGTTACAGTCATGAAACTTGATTCTTGAAAGGTTTAGGAAAAAAAGAATGTAATACTGTTGGGCATTAGTAAAAACAAATGGCAGTTATTTTGTCTTACGGTTTGGTTTTCCAGTTGTTGGTTGTATATTAACGACAGGTACATGCTTGCAATAATTTTTTTTCCTGTAAAAGTTAGAAACTCTTGTTCATGTAATTTTAAGTCATTGAATCAGTTCAGTAGAATATAATTTTTCTTTCCGTTTAGTTTTTTAAACTGAAGTTTGTCCTCCTTAACTATGTGTAATTTTTCAGTCTGCCTTTCAGTCTATGTTTCCACTAGTCACCTGCCTGTTGTGTGTGAGTCAGAAAACCTTCTTCCTAAACAACTGGTATTACTTCCTGAACAACTGTCTGTCTCAACTGAAGACCAAAGATACCAAGTTGTCCAGAATAGCTCTAGAATCACTGTCCAGGCTTGTATGGTAAGCTTATAGTTCACGGATGACAGCAAAAAACTTCTAACTAATACATAATTGCTTCCTACCTTTGTCTTAGTTTGTTAATACATAATACAGAAAGAACTTCTTTGTTCTATCCCCTTGCATTGGTATGCTTTACAAGTTTTAACCAAAGTTGCTTAAAACATTGCATCAAATTAAATTGAAAGAATGTTGATTGAGATACACTTTCAATATGGTAGAATTTCTATAAACAATATTTTCAAAGGAAACTCATGTACTTGTCATTCATTGGCCTTTAGACAGAGCAGAATATTAATTACCAAGCTGTGAGCCTGCTGCAATGAATTAACTAATCTTTTACCCAATACATTGTTTCTTACTTAACTGATAGGCTGAATACTTTTTGACACTCCGTGATTGACGTCAATTTGGTCCTGAAAAATGGCTAAGAAGTAAAAGTTTAAGAGCATTTGAACAAATTTGATATGATTCACAATATTGGGCACAGTGATGAATCAGGTTGTAATCCTAATGAACTGATACTTACTTTTACTTCTTATTGTAGATTGTCACATGTATGTCTAATATTTATTTGATTTTTTCTTTCAAAATTGAAAGAGACTTTGATTATAATTCTTATTGGTATATTTGCAGGTGTTACATGGTTCGCATAAAGTGTGAGAGTAACCAGGTGACCACCAGTCGTCTCCAGAGTGTCATCAGCAGTTTGTTCCCCAAGGGACAGAAAGTGGTCACACCCAAAGATATGCCACTGAACATCTTTGTGAAAATCATACAGTTCATTGCCACGGTATGTGTGCATTGTAAGCTGTATATCTTACACTGTCTACTATGTAGTGAAATATCTTTATGACTTATTCAAGGACAAACTGCCAAAGTTGAAATAGCATTCAAAAAGATGTTAAATTTAAAATCTAAGTTTATTTTTAGATCAATGCATCTTTTCTGGTTTTCTTCTGTAATACTTTAAAATAAAACAATTCTTTTATGTTTTTATTTTTACAGGAGCGATTGGACTTTGCCATGAAAGAAATAATATTTGACTTGTTGAGTGTTGGAAAGAAATCCAACTTCCTAACTCCGGAGGTAAAAATATTTTACTTTTAAATAATACTTCATAGAATTATGTATTTTGCTTATAACACATATGTTTTTTTGTTCGTTTTGACACATTCTTTGTGATCAGATCATGTACATGTCATTTTAAAAGAAAAAGACTAAAAGGCAGTTTCAGTGGAATGTATGTCAGATAGTGTATAGCTTTTACTAATATTTGAAAAAAAAAGTTAACTTGAATGCATATTGAAGTAAAACTTGAAATTTTCTTTACAGAAACAAAGCAATTTTAGTGTTGTTGGCAATTTTTATCTCATTAGTATTTCTCCCACTTCAGAGAATGAGTATAGGTTTACGAGCATTTCTGGTCATAGCTGACAGTCTTCAACAGTGTGATGGTGACCCACCGATGCCCCAGTCAAATACTGTCTTCCCTTCAGGGACAACAGTACGAGTGAAGAAAACCTTCTTGAACAAGATGCTGACTGAAGATGCGGCAAAACACATTGGCTTGTCTCAATATGTCCCATACCTACTGAAGACTTTTGACTCTATGTTGAGAACATTAGATTTGAATGTAGGTCGACCATTGCTCCTAACCAAAGCTGAAAATGTGAACAAGGAACCTGAGGAGTTATTGACGTAAGTTTTCATTTTTTTTTTTAGCTTGACTATACAAAGCATGCATACTCACGGGAGCATTGCGACATCACAGCTAGGTTAAGGTTTTGCATGCAGCTTACTATCAGGCATATATTTTAGTAACCCACAATGCTTATTGAGTTGATACTTAACTTATGTCTTCAGGGGCATTAAACAATCAAGTTGGGTAACACTTGACCAAATTTAAAGCAAATTTTGGCCCTTCTTTGTCGTACAAATCTTGGTTAAAGTTTTGCATGCAACATACTAACATTCTTATTTCTCAGCAATCATGAATGGGATTTACTTGAAAGAAACCTCAAAAGAATGTTAAGGGACATCCTACCTCAAGTAAGATAACTCCTTGCAGAATTTATTGTAAACTTAGAAATTTTGGATAAGGTTTTGCATGTCAAAAATTTGATAATTTTGCATGTTATTTACTGTGAATTTTTTTTTTTTTAAAACAGCTATGATAGTTGTTGTAATACTTCACAAAGGTCTTCAGAGGCAGTAAAAAAAAGAAGCTTGATAACTCTTGACCAATGCAAATTATGACCCTTGTTCGACTTCAAATTTTTGATTAAGTTTTGTATGCAACCTACTTTCATGCTTATATCCTAGAAATTAGCCATGATTATACTGAAATCAGCTGGTCTATCTATGCTTAGACACAATCATTTCTGGACCATAAATTGTGTGATAACTTACACGTTAACTTCAATCCAATTAAGGATGATCCCTACTGATTCTGAAGTCATACCATCAAAAGTCAAGATCACAGTGCTGCAAAATAAAGAAACTTTACTTGCTTTCCTCATCTTCTCTCTGCAGAAAAAATTAGTCATGGACTTAATCAGATCAAGGATGATCCCTTTTGATTTGGGGTCAAAGGTCAAGGTCACAGTGGATCAAAATAAGGGAACGGTTTCTGGACCATAACTTGCTTTCCCTAACATCTTACTGAATGAAATTTACATATGGACTTCCAACCAATCAGTGATGATTCCTGTTGTTTTTAGGGTCAAAGGTCAAGGTCACAGTGGTAAGAGAAACAAAAGAAGGGTTTTAGACAAATATTTTCTGATGTTCAAGAAACACTCCTTTGACTCCTGCTGTATCAAGGATGACCTCTATAGATTTTTGTGTGAGGTCTATGGTCAAAGTTACAGTGCTTCAAAATGAAAATTCAGTTTCTGGCCATTAAATGGCTCTTCTAACCATCTTCCTGAATGAAAACTAACACATGGAGTGTAAGCTACTTTAAACTACCGGTAATAACCTGTGAATAGTCTAAGTGTGCTAAGGACAGCTCTTGTTCACTTTTCAGATGAAAGGGTATTTTGGTTTATCTCAGTTAATGACATTGTTTTAGACTTCAGAATTTAAACATGTAAATGAATTTGTATGACTCCCTTTATTATATGAAACTACTTCTAATATTTTGGTAAAGTATTTGAAAACAAAACAAACAAACAAAAAATCGGTAATTTGAAAGCTTGATGTACACATTTCATTGCCACTTATATTCTCTGTTTCTGTATGTTAACCAAAACCTTTTTTTTTATTCTAACGATTTACATGTATCGTGTTAAATATGTTCAGTGTGATAAGCTTTCTAAGCATTGAAATCAAATATTTTGATTATTAAAATTTTAGGTTTAATGCAACTCTCATAAAAAAGATGTTTTTTTTTCTCATTTTGTTTTTCCTTTGTAGGAAAGCGAATAAAACTCCTTTTTTATAAAATGTCATTTGATATTTCAGTGTTTACTAGCCACTTACGTAAACATTCCATTTCAGATATTTGAAGATATAAAAGGAGATCTTAAGTGTACTATTAAATCAAGGTTTCAGGCCAAGACTGAAAAATGAATTTCTCAAAGCAGTTGTCTTAAAAAATAATTAGAATGAAAACCATGCATATTTTTGATAGTTTTGCACATATCTATATATGTTGGTACAAAAGTGAACAAAAACCACTGGTCAACATGGAGCAGTTCTGCTTCTAGATTAACCGGTCAGAAAAGTTTCTTTTTATAATAGGTCCTTAACATAGTCCTTTGAAGGATAAATAGATACTGTATTACATCATACCTGCAAAATTTAAAAATGTTTTGTTTTCATTCAGGGATTCAGTTTTGCACAGCTTGAGTAAAATGCCCTTTGTCAGTAATAACAGTAGTGGCCGTATAAAAAAGGTGGTCTTTTTGTGTCACCTGCTACATAGTAGCTGCGACATATAGGGATCACTTCTCCGTCATCTGTCTGTCTGTTCGTCCGTCACAAAACTTGTCCTGGCTACTCCTCAAAAACTACAGGTGCAGTTTCATCCAAACTTTACAAGAAAGATCAGTACCAAGTCTAGTTGTGCATATCATGGGCATTTTCCAGTTCAATGATTTCTGTCAGAGTTATGGCCCTTTAATGAATTTTATTTTTAAAGTATGTCTGGACTACTTGTCTTATACTACTAAAGCAATTTGTATGAAATGTTACAGGATTGATCAGTACCTCAAGTACTTGCACATATTTAACCAGTTTTTCGGTTGAATGATTTTACAACTGCTTAATTGGCTATCATTAGGTGACACGTGATCACTGATCGCTCTTGTTATAAATTAAGAATATGTAGTTAAAAGTTTTCTCCCTTGGATGTAGCAGTCATGATTCCTGAATGCAGCTGGTTTAGTCATTAAGATGTCCACTTCTCAGTATCCATTTTCTGAACTCATTATACACTTGCATGACAAACAACATGCAGGCTAAATCTGTCTTCTGCCAAAAATACAAACCATTAAGTTAAACAATGTTTTAGTGAAGTCTGCCTCACTCAGCAAGAAACTTGTATAATTCCCTGGTTGATGTTAATATATTATCCTATTTTCATTATTTTTCTGTCTTTTGTTAACGAGATGGGAAAATTTAGTCGCATGAGCTATGACACTGCCCCCACTTGACCTTCTTCAGGAAGTTCTGCTTTATAAAGTATTTTCATTCATGACCTTTTAATACTGAAGGAAATCTGATAATACCTTAACATAAAGAAAGATATTTCCAAAGAAATTATCCTGTGGAAACTTGATAAAGCCAAAAAGTAAAAGTATTTGAACTTCCTGGTTTATCTTATTTAATAATGATAAAATTTAAGATGCAAAATGAAACTATGTCAAACAAAATATTCTGCGTACATGGACTAAACAGATAATGGTTACTGAAACTAGCTGGTGCCTGCATATGGCAGATTTAAAACCCATAAGAATTGGCACATGAGCTTTTAATACAGTTTAAATGGCATCTTTTTCATTATATCCAATTGTTGATGAAAAATAAACACTTTAATAAAAAAGGGAATTAAAAAAAGTCTGGTTACAAAAGGAGGTGCTACCTGTACACCATAGGTCAGTTGAAACACAGAAAAGATTCCCGGACTTTATAAGTCTTATTTCCTGTTTAGTGATGAAAGCTTTAATATTCAGGGAATAATCAGGGAAATTTCCAAAATAAATTGATGGAGTTTTGATGGAGGGAACAAAGAATTTTCATGTGAGCAGAGATTGTGATTTTATGTAAAATAGTTGTTTTAAATATGGAATACTATTACCTGTTATCTTACAGGGGTGACAGAAAACCCAAAATGGACCTGTTTCGGACCTGCATTGCTGCCATACCCAGGTTGATTCCTGATGGTCTGAGCAAGTCGGAACTGATCGAGTTGGTGACAAGGCTTACAGTGCACTTTGATGAGGAACTCAGAGGGTAGGTTCATTGCTATTAGAGAACTGACCTAAGCAACCATCTGAGTTTATCTGTTTCAGTGGCATCAATTAAAAAAATTTCTGGAAACTTAAAATTCTTTTCTTAAAACGTAAATTCAAAGTTTGATAGCTAAGCAGAATGTGCTGTCTTGAAATACTGTTTTATCAAAATCCAAGATATTCTTTCATGAGCCTTAGTTGAGAGATAGCTCCATATAAAAGTATTTTGAAATGCAGATTTAAGGCCTTCTTAGTTTAGAGTAGTAGCCTCCAGGTTAAATTGTGCATGTATTTCTCAGAAACGGAATAATTGTTCTTATTAGGTATTTTAAGAGTTAAGTTATTTCTTTGAATATGACAAGTGCCAGTTAAAGATATGATGACTAATGCAGTAACATCTTGCCAGTTTCAAGTGGATTACTTAAACTCTAATGCATTTCCTCTTGAAAAACACCTGACAAGTAGGACAATTGTATGCAGCAACAAAAAATGTGGCCTTAGTCTTAACTTACATAATGAAATGTCTTTCATGAATCTTGTACCAAATAAACCAAAGGAGGTAGATTTTATATTCCTTTTCTGTTACTTAATGTTTTTTGTTTTGTTTTTTAGCTCACCAGAGCAAATGCTCAGGCGTCAGTCGTCCGTCATCAACATTTTACTTTAAATGACATCTCCTCTTAAACCACAAAGCTATTTTTAACCAAACTTTACAGAAATGTTCCTTATATTGCCCTTTCCTAAAATTGCTCAAACCGTTCTGCTCCATTGTACATAAGGGCTGCAAAAGTTAAAAAAAAAGAAAAAAATTCAAACAACATTACCTCCTAAACGGCTGGGTGATTTTCCACCAAATTTTACAGAAATGTTCCATACATAGCCCTCTATTGAAATTGCTAAAACGGTTCCGCTCCATTGAACAAAATGGCTGCCAGAGCTAAAAATAGATTTTCATCAATATTTGGCTTCAAATGACATCTTCTCCAAAACCACTTGGCCATTTTAAACCAAATTTGACAGAAATGTTCCTTATATCGCCCTTTTCTAAAATTGCTCAAACCGTTCTGCTCCATTGCACATTAAGGCTGCAAAAGCTAAAAATAGAAACAAATTCAAAGAACATCTCCTCTTAAACGGTTGGGAGATTTTCCACCAAATTTCACAGAAATGTTCCTTACACAGCCCTCTATTAAAATTGCTAAAACGGTTCTGCTCCATTGAACAAATTTTTTGGCCTATAGAGCTAAAAATAGATTTTTGTCAATATTTTGCTTCAAATGACATCTCCTCCAAAACCACTAGGCCATTTTAAACCAAAATTTGACAGAAATGTTCCTAAAAAAGCCTTTTTCTAAAATTGCTCAAACCATTCTGCTCCATTGCACATTAGGGCTGCAAAAGCTAAAAGTAGAAAAGAAATCAAACAGCATCTCTTCCTCAATAGCAAGGTAATTTTCCATCAAATTTCATGGAAATGTTCCTTAACATACCCCTGTGTTAAAATTGCTTAAACAGTTCTGCTCCATTGAACAAAATGGCCACCGGAGCTAAAAATAGGTTTTCTTCTATATATAGCTTCAAATGACATCTCCTCACAAGTTGTTATCATGAAATTTCCTCTGCCCCATGGATTTTTTTTGTATAAAATATGAGATCTTTGAATATCTTCAGTAAAATGTAATGTTGCATCTGATGTTTGCTTAACAGTAGACCCTCAGGCAAAGTACTCAGGTGAGCGATCCAGGGACATAATGGGCCTCTTGTTTGAAACTGCAGATCAATCAAATTTGAAGTCACTCATATGAAATCACTTGTTCATACTTACATAATCAGAAATGGCTTCTGTTTTTGTCAGTTTTGTCATTGAATAGGTTTTTTTTCCCCTAAATATCCATGTCATTACAGCTGTTTAGTAGTAAAAAGGTTCAAAGTTGTTTAAAGACCTACACAGTTTTCTTCAGAAAATAAACATGACTTATCTAGATTTATATTAATGACACTTGCATACTTCTTAAGATATTGAGGGCACTTCAGTATTCCATTTTAAAAACAGTTCTTGTGTATGCTTAAACAGTCCACTCTCGAATCACGAATTAGGGCAGACTGAATAAATTACTTGGACCTAGCCAGAATTCGACATGTCTGGAGCTGGTATACCTGACAATGTTACGTGTCAGTTATATGTTTATCGTCCCGTACAAAGCAAGCTACACTCATGAAATGTGATTTAAGTGATTGAAAAGATTTCCATGAAGGTCAAATGTATAGCACTACCTGACATATATTCTACTAGTGTGTAGTTTATGGGAAATAAAACTGCTTTTCTTTTTTGACTTGAGTACACATTATATTCCCTTGACTTACTAAATTTTAAATCAGCTCATTTTCTCTTTAAGTAGGCTTAACTCATTCCTCCTATCTACTTGGGCATATTAAAACCAGACAATGTTTAATATTTTATTCAAAAGAATGATATTTTGTGCTGACAAAACCAATAAAAAAAAACAAAAACATGTGCATATGCATTAAATAGACTGACAGTGGGTAACAACAAAAACACACACAAAAAAAACTTTGTTTCATAATGTTGAATTATCCGACGCACATTTTTACATCATGCTTTGCACTAGAAGAGCTGATAAAATTTGGTTCTAACATTTTGAAAAAATTATGGGAAACTAGCTATCTGAGTTTATATATCATGGGTACCAGTTTCCCATTTGACCAATGCCCCCTGCAGAGGTTAGTTCTTTTATGTTGTGGGGGATTGTGTAAGATACAAAAAGCACCCCATTTTAGAGACACATCTGGTTTTTTTGCATGCTCAGTGTACAATAATGATGCATGGGACCTCGGTTTTACATCTCATCTGAAATACAATTAGCAATGTTAGTGGAGGAGTGGGGAAAGGATCTTGCAACTCTGGGTTACCAGTCCAGGACATTACAACTGGACCACAGATCAGCTGAAACACAAAACTTATCATTTTTATACCATTTTCATTTTTTATTAACTCAGATTCATTTAAATTAAAAAAAATTATCAGGCCGATAATTTACTTGATTAGTGACAATTAAAATCATTAAAGTGCAATTACAGTCAGGTAAGGTGATTTCTTTAAATCAACCCTTACCAATAGGTTCCTTTTAGTGACATTTAAGGTCCTAATATATTAAGTGCAATTTTTAAAGCAATCAGCAAAAAAGTTTTTTAAAATAACTTGGCACAAATGATCACCATTATGAGACAATGTACAGAGTGCAACAACCAGGTCGCTACCCCCAAGGTCAAGGTCACACTTAAAGGTCATAAACAAAAAACGTCTACATTTCGCATGTTTCATGTCTGCTCCATACATTTTAAACTGCTACGAATGTGAGGGCCAAAATGTAGCTGCCCATTTTCGGTAGAAATTATTATCCTATGTCATATTCGGAGGTCTAACCTGCTCTCTTCACACTTGTTGTCTATTCCAGTGTTCTACATCAGGGGATATAGCTGTCCTTCAGACTTCCTTGTTACTTATTTCATAGCAATTTATAACTAGTGATCTGAAATGTTATTAAATCTTTGGATATAAAGAAGATAGGAGCCTCTAATTAGTCTACATAATATGCTAAGACAAGTATTATACATAAGTATTATGGACCCTAAAAATGTAAGACTGGCCTTAAAAGTCCTTAAAAAACCCTTAAATTTCTAGCTTCAGTTTCTGTATGAACCATGTCATTGACGGGACCTGAAAAATTATTGGACAAAGCCAGAAATTTAATTTAAGTGACTTTGACATACCAAGTCTGGGCTGTATATGCTTATATATAACTATTAATGAAACTTCTTAAAAATGTGATTATAATAAACCTTAATGTCTTCTTTTCATTTTTTTAAAGTTTGTTTTACATTAGCACTTATGTCTGGATATTTTAAGCATGGTCCCTGTTTGACATTGGCCTAGCTTAAGTAAGTTTATTGATCTAGATGTATGTTAAAGTGATCTAAATGATTTCAGACTGGCATTTCAAGCTCTGCAGAATCTCATGCAGGAATCTGATGTGTGGAAGGAACATGTAGTCAGAGGTAACTTCAAAGCATTTGAAATACTATGCTTTGTAAATTGCCATTTCTTCTCTTCAGTGTCATTACAACTGTGCTTTTGTTTTGAAAAAGAAAAGAAAAAACTTGCAAAGAAAGCTATTTTACTGTTTGAGCTTAATCTACATTTGTATATAAAAAGGTTATATTTGAGTTTTAATACATGTAAGTGTAATAAAAATGAATGCATCTGGCAGTTCCTTTGAACAAGTGTTTTCGTAAAGTTAATGAGGAAATTGAATATTAATATGGAAGATAAGAAATCAAACAATTTAGGTCCTTATTCCTGAATTGTAAATGAAATTAAGTCCAGTGTGCCCTTGCCAAACACTGCCTGACTATATTTGTTTTACAGGGTTTGTACAGTTTATACAGAAGGAGATATGTGACACCAACACAGAGCAGTGTCAGCAGTTAGATAGTGCTTTACGACTTCTTATGCAGCTTGTCTCAAAATACAATACACAGAAGGTACAGTCATACAGTTGTTCATAAAACAAGATTTCTGTTAAAGCCATGAAGAGTTAGATATTTTTTCTTTTGTTAATGTGAATTAGAATGTGTTATTGGATAAAAAAAGATGTGAAAAAAAATTTGATAGCAAATGGGATGATGTGTTTTTTTCTGCTGAATTGACCATAATAGTACTAAGTAGTCAAGTGGTTGAAGCATTTGCATTGGAAACCAGTTTGGAACCTTAATTAGAGTGAGGATTGCTACCAACTTTGTTTATGTTTGAAAATTTTCAGTTATTTATTGAGGAGAGAGAAATAGCATTATTTTATACTTAAAGAAATGTCAGTAATTTTCATAACCAATCTGTGTATTAAAAATGTTTTAAAAGTTAAAAAAAAAAGAAAATGGCTGTCTCTTATTTAAGTCATGAACCTTTTTTGTTGTTCGAAAGTGGTCCATCAACTTCATTTTCTGTATTTAAACAAATAGTTTTGGGTATTAAAAAATGTTAAGTTGTAAAGAAAACCCACCTGTAATATTAAATACAAAAATAGATTATCAAAAACTTCCAGATATTAATACCTAGCAGATTAAGTATGTTGTTTTTGTTTCAGTATGTGGGGATATCTGGAAGCCTGTTGGCCCTACATGAGGTTGAAGGTTTGGCTCTTGTCATGTTGTGTAATCATCGTATTGTGACAAGAAAACTTGCAGCTCATCTCTTGAAAGAAGTAAAGCAGATTTTCTCTGCTGTACCAGCCCTGTCCTCAGATAATGTAAGATATTTCTACAGTATCTGACCTGTGTATCTGTATGCAAAACATTTATATTGAATAAAAAGTTCTCAATTCAAATCAAATTTCTAAAAACATAACACTTGATTGAAGTTCATTTTTTATATATAAATGTAAAAGATCTCTGAAGGAAGACTTTAAATCCAGAGTGTATTTATGTCTTCCATTAAGAAGGGGTAGACAATGATTTTGTGCCATCTTTAAGTCTGTTTGTCCAGACATCTCTGACACCATTAGTTTGATTTCAACTTCATACATATTTTCATTGCCAAGCTTACTTATAGTTGTGCATGTCACATCATACTCTGGTTCCCTGATTTTCAGCAGAATAATTTTTTTGCCTTTAATGCATGTAATACTGAATTGTACAGTGGCTTTCACCACCAGGTTGGATTCAGCCAAACTTCACACATATGTTATGCATATTTTTGGCATTTTCTGGATCATTGATTTGCAGCAGGGTTATTGCCTTTTATTCATTCACCTTTTTATTTCATCTATACCCTTGAGCGGATTTCAGCCAAACTTCACAGAAGCTATCATTGGCAAGCTTAGCTGTGCATTTCTTGGGCATTTGGTGGGTCATTGATTTTCAGCAGAGTTATTGCCCTTTATATATTCTTTTTTGTTGTTGTTAATTTCTGTAATCATTGTAATCATTGCCAAGCCTAGTTGTGCATACATTTTCTTGTTCATTGATTCTCAGCACTTTTCAGTTCATTGATTTCAAGAGGAATTATTGCTCATTTTACCATTTTTCAAAGTCTCCAGTGTTTTTCCCTATACTCCTCCATGGATTTCAGCCAAACTTCACTGAGGTGGTCATTGTAAAGCCTAGTTATGCATATCTTCAACAGTTAGTTGATATAAAGCACAGTTGTTGCCCTTTATGCATGCAGTTTTATTAATATCTGTCTTTTTTGTCTTATCCCATCCGGCATGTCAGCCAAACAACACAAAAGTTTTTAGTGTCAAGCACCCTTTGTAGTCAGATTTGTTAAGTATATATATTTGTATATGTAGGTTGTGTGCACCAGTTTGTTAGAGACTATGGATAGTGCCTGCCCAGCAGTCATAGAAAGGTTGCTACCATCTCTCGTACCTGCTGAAAGGGTAAGTAAGCTGTTGTGGTGCTTACTCTTAATTGCTTCTGTGGTGTGAACTCTTGTGTACAGTACCAGAAATCTGCCAGTCTCTAATAAACAGCTTCTCCCATTAGTTCTCCTTTCATGGAGGCATATTGCATTGTGTGACTTTATCTCTTGCTGTTTTATAAATTATAATAGTTAGCAACTGTAACACTTACACAAATTAGATGTATTTCTACCTTAGCCCTCTTTATCATTTAGTATCTAACACTGGGTCAGCATAGGGTCATTTTTTCCCCTAGTTTCAGATAGAGAACAAAATAACAATATATAATTTTCATGCCAAATTTTGATAGACTTGAAGAAAAATTTAAATTTCTACATGGTGATTAGAATCACCAACATTCACAACAATCAGTTGATAGATGGTTTATTTTTCAGACCTTTATTCTGAACTGTTCAAGCATGGATCTGCAGTGGCTACTGGAGAGGTCTGCCTCAGTTTGGAGTAGTTCCCGTGACAACAAAGATGAGCCTCATTCTGATTCCAATTTCTCCAAGGTTGACCCCTGGATGCAGTGCATTGCCATGTTTGTTTCCAAGGACTTTGCCATGACAACCTGCCCCCTGGCAATAGCTCATGCATGGCCTATAGTCTACACTAGGCTGAATGCCTTGTATAACCTGTTGGATCCAAAGTAAAATTTCAACCTTTATGAATTATTGATCTTGAAGCTCTGTTCATTTTGATTTGACAGTACTGATAGTTTTTGAAGCAGCAACTGGTTAATTAATTATCATGCTATAAATCAAAACTTCTATCCGTATTTATTTGATAAGTTTTCTTTACAAAGCTTTTACTGAGTTATCTGTATTAAATACAAGTAGAACTTTGTGAAGTTCAAACAATACTTTTTGAGTCTGTAAGAATAATTAGACTGACTTCAATGAAAAGCAATGAATACTTTAGAAGTAGTAAATACTTTTCTTGACACCTAATTCTGAATAAGTTTATTTAACGATAGTCATGAGTTTGAATCATGGACCTTGACATATGTGTTGACATACCAGTTCAGTAAGTTAGCATTGCAAAGTTCTCTTTATTGGTTCTTAATTTGTTATTTTATTTTTATCCAGCAACATGATCAATGAGAACCGTGCGTCCTCGTTCATTCGGTCGGGAAGTAAGAAAGCCCCGACAGAGAAGGACCACCACATGCAGTTATGGCAGAATTATGTTATCTTGGCTTGTAGTGTAGCACAGAACACACCTATCATAGAGATTGTACATAGAATTGGGCTTCCAGAACCTAGGTATGTAAAGGTTTGAATTATAATCTTGTCTGCCTGTTATCTTTGAGTAAAAGTTATTTTTCATTTGCAGTTTGTTTTAGGCAAATATTTTGTTTAATGAAAAAAGGCTTGACATTTGTTGCTTTACTCTTGGGCTTTGCTTATATTTGAATAAATAAAACATGATATTTTAGTATTCAGTTCGACAGACTTTGTTTTTAAAAGTGTAGAAATATTATAAATTCATTTGATTTATTTAGTTTTCTGTTATATCAGATAGTGGTTTGTTGATGCCTTCATACAAAATATGACAGTATTTGCTTACTGATAAAATTGTATACTTTTATTGCTATAGCACATTGGCAGATGAAAAACTGGACAAGAATTCCCATTTGAGCATCATGTTCAAACAGCTGGTTCCCCTCATCAAATGTGAAAGTGCTGATATGAGAGACACCATCGTCAATGGGCTGGGATACACTAACCCTGCTGTGTTCAAGTATGTCTGCATAATTTCACAGGATGGTCCATGATGACTTAAACAAATATTTTTTTTAGGGCTGTTCATTAAGTTCAAGATGAGCTTCAATCTAATTAAAGCTTTCTAGTTTAGTCCTGGATGAAGTGCATTGTGATTTGTTTCAAAGGATTTTGCCATGACATCATGTTCCTTGGACTGTAGTTTAACAAGGTTACCACGAACTAATACTCACTGAAGGCATAAGACAGTTTTAAGGGATAGATATATAGATAAACAAATTAACTATAACTGAAATGTGACGGTAAGAAATATCTCATCTTGAACATTTAACCATGAAATGGTCATGGATATGAGCCTCACAGCAGGCCTGACTATTATATTAGAATTATGGTAGTTTTAAGAGAGAATGCAGGGGTAATATTGGCCGTTTCCAAGAACATTGGTAAGGCTAATGTCTGTCTCATAAGTAGTAATAGAAATAATTTACAAGGTTTTTGCACAAAACATATATCTGGTTACTTAAAAGTCTTAATGCTATGTTTCTCAGGTTTGGTCATTGTAGGAAGCTTTGTTTATTTATCATTATAATTTCAGAGAGTTGATGGAAGAGTTAGTGTCCTTGTTGAAGGAAGCTATAGAGCGTAAAACAGAAAATATTAAAAGGAGACGAAAACGTGATGTCTTCCGTGTACAGCTGGCTCACGTATTTGAGCTAATGGCAGAGCATAAAACTTTTGCTCATAGGTAAATTGTACAAAGCTACATGTATGTATAGAAAATTTCTGTGGTTTTGGTTTGGAAAAGATGGTTTATTGTTGCATGAAATGTTATTGAAAATTTATTGGTAAATAGGAAGTCAGAATCTTTTCCTGTTATCTACTAAAAACAGTAAGTTTTTGTTGGCAACAAAATTAGTTACATGACAAACATTTTCATAAAAGGCACTTTTCAAGTCTCAGAAGTAAGGGTTAAAAAGGGAGCTGTTAATTTTCCATTTTTAAGGACTGAAGATTCTGCCAAGTCCTTTCCTTACAGTTAATTTTTGCACTTGTATTTTACTGAGTTTTCAGAAAGTAAAAATAAAAGTGTATCATTTTGTCAACATCTGTGTTAAAAGTTTGAAATTTACAAGACTTATAAAATGTTTAAGTGTGTGTTTTTCAGTGAATCCGCTGTGATAGATGACAATCACTGTTTGACAAAGCCTTTTGTGGAGTATATAGATGGTGCTCGGATCTACCTGGAGGGTGAGAGTGATCGAGACTTGCCAACATTACAGGATATACGGCTGCACTTTAGCAAGTTTGTGAAACACCTCATCTGTAACACACCAAGTAAGTGGATATTAGATTGTATACTGAAATGGGAAACCCAAGTTTTAACCTTTTTTGTGGAATTTTAAAGTTATAAACCACCTGTCAATGTGTGGAAAAAAGGAACATTCACCAATGATCACAGTTCAAGCCTAATGAAGGAAAAACGTTAAATGCAGAATTCAGGATTCATCGTTTCAGATTATATTTCAACAGAATTTGAAGTATCTTAACCTTGAATCAGTAGAGTTGAGTTAAGAGACACATTCAGTCAAATGATTATGCTTGTCTGAAAGCACTGAAATTAAAAAAGTTTAAATGTAAAAAAAAAAGGAAAAATTTCGATTACAAATGAATATTTGTTTGTTGCAGCTGAGTACAAACCATCTTTACTAACTCGGGAGCTGAGGTACAGCCTGTTTGATTTGTTTGCAAGCTGGAGTGGAAAGTTTAGTCACACGTCAAGTGCAATAGACAGAAGGTATGGTGTTCTTGTAGTAATAATAATAATAATAATAATAATAATAATAATAATAAAAAAGTCTTTATTTATAGAGGCAACACAGTTGGATAATTCCAATCTTCCCTGTGAGCCTCTCAAAAGTATATACAAATATTTACAAACATAACATTGTTCTTCATCAAAATTTTCAAACATAACATAAAGAGATAAAGCAGTTGAAACATACATATATTTACAACAGTAGTTAATGTAGTGACCGTTTCCAGTATGCTATGTACTTCCTTTTAAAAGCTGGAAGACTGTTTGCATTTCTCACATCAACAGACAGGCTATTCCAGATTGTTGCCCCTGAGTAATCCAATGATTTTCTGTAAAATTCTAATCTTGGTTTGGGAACTTTGAGCAAATTACAGTTTGTTGACCTTAGATTTCTGGTATGAGTGTCACTACAGTAAGTGAACTTATTTTGAAAATATTCTGGACACGCATTATTCAGAGACTTAAACATGAGAATAGCCTTTTTATATGTAACTCTTTCAGGAAATTTCATCCACCCTAGTTATTTAAATAACTCGTCCGAAGGTGTATCAAAATCTTGATTGAGGATGATTCTGGCTGCCCTTTTTTGAAACTTTATAATTGCGCTTAGTTGTTCAGCATTGCAATTTCCCCAGATAGAACAACAGTAGTCTAGGTGTGGAAGAATGTAAGCATTGTAGAACATTTTTCTAACTGGCAGTTCCAAGAATATTTTAATTCGCTGTAGCAGATATAAACTTGAATTGCATTTTTTTATAGTTTGTTCTACCTGTAATTTCCAGTTAAGATTTTAGTCCACAAAACATAGACCATGCCATTGTTTAGCCAAGCAACATGATTAACTTAAAGTAACAAAGTCTGGGTCTGAGTCAAGGTAATCTTGACCTAAGGGGGCCATAAAACCAAAACGAGATCTTATCCATTTAACAGTTCCCATGTTGTCAGGCAGACTGGATCCTATAATGAAGGTCGCATGTCTGTCAGACTGGATCTTATAATGAAGGACACATGTCATCTGGCAGACTGGATCCTGTAATGAAGGTCACATCACCACACAGACTGTATCCTATAATGAAGGTCACATGTCTTCTGGCTAACTGGATCTTATTATGAAGGTCACCTGTCACCAGACAGACTGGATCCTATAATGAAGGACACATGTCATCTGGCAGACTGGATCCTGTAATGAAGGTCACATCACCACACAGACTGTATCCTATAATGAAGGTCACATGTCATCTGGCAGACTGGATCCTGTAATGAAGGTCACATCACCACACAGACTGTATCCTATAATGAAGGTCACATGTCATCTGGCTAACTGGATCTATATGAAGGTCAGTCACGACAGACTGGATCCTAATAAGGTCATGTCATCTGGACTGGACCTAAATGAAGGTCACATATCATCTGGCAGACTGAACCCTATAATGAAGGTCACATGTCATCTGGCAGACTGAATCCTATAATGAAGGTCACATGTCAACTGTCAGACTGGACCCTATAATGATGATCATGTCATTTGGCAGACTGGATCCTATAATGAAGGTCACAAGTCACCAGTCAGATATCACCCTGTAACCAAAGTACATTTCATCTGTCAGATTTGGGCCCCAGTGGTAATGCACTTGACCTTTGTCTTTTGGATGAGACTATACACTGTGCATGGAAAAAAAACCTGAATTGCCTCTGGAGTGGGTTGCTTTCTGTATCTAGCACTGTCACTCAATACCTTAAATGACTAAAACTCTACTTCCAGTGTTGGTCATATTGGCAACCGGTACTGATGATAACTAACTGAAAAAGAGAGATCAGTAAAACTGAACATGTAACCAGGGTCACTTGTCTTCATCAGACTGGCCTGTTCTTGGTATTTTTTTGACTGTATGACTTCAGATCAGGATATTGTAGTTCAATCCCTGTCAAGCTTGTTCCTATATTATCTTAATTGTTAAAAGGGATATTAAACCAGAGGTCTCTTACTCATGCCATCAGACTGTGTTTTCAGAATTCATATATTAAATTGGTAATGCTGCAATCATGGCAATGGCATTGTTTTACTACTTAGGTGAGATAGAAAAACGTTTTAAAAAATGTTGGTGTTCAAAAACAGTAGGAGTACAACAGAAACTATTGAAACAAAAAGAAAGGAGAGTAAGGCAGTGCCAGATTTTTTCATTCACCACTGGGTGTTGGTTGTTAAGCCAAACAATTGCAATCACAGTGTGTGACTGTTATCATATTTCTTCTATCTAAACTGCTTAAGATACTATTTTTTTTCAACTCAAAAATGTGTGGTGTTGTAGGTTAACAAAAGATGATGGTTGTACAGAGCTGGAACTAGCAGCAGTGCGAGCCATGTCGGCAGTAGTGTGCTGCGGTCCTGTGTTCGATATTAATGGCTTGAATGATGATGGTTACATATACCACTGGCTAGACACCCTGCTCAGTTCCCATGATGATAGGGTAAGTGCATACTTTGAAATGCTTGATAAATTTCTAGTAAATATTGAATGATGTGGATGTCTTTTTTGTTGGTGATGGTATTCAAGGCTCTGATAGATGATGGCTCAGAGAATTTTTTCTTCCTTTTTATATCAGTATTCCATTAGATTAATATTCATAAGAAAAGGGAGAAAACTCTTGTTTTAATCAATTTTACTCTTTTGAACAAGCAAGATGCAATACTTAGATTTGTAGAACATGATACATTTTAATGCAATGAAGATACCTGTATCTATATGTATGAATTTAAAATCTAACTTGTTGTAAACCTCTAACTTGGTACTTAACCTGTTCTAGCAAGAGATGTTAAAAAATCATTACGCAGTTACGATATACATGTATCTCTCTGTACCTTTATGTAGAAAATAACTGAAAATAAATGTACTAACGTGCAATTTTAGGATAGAACTTTGCGATCCAAGGTAGGTAACAAGGGATTCTGTTTCTCAGAATCTAAGCAGAGTTCTTGTTCCTGTTATGAATTGATTCCTTGTTTTTTTTTAAGCTTTCATATACCATATTAGATGCTTCAAATATACTTTCTTTTTGAAATAAAATGTGTACAGACTTTGCTAGCTAACATTGGAATTTGAGCATAGAAATTGACCTGTTTTGTAATAGAATCATAATGAAATTAACATAAGTAGTAAATTTAAGAATGGATTACTCTTTTATGATTTTAGGTAACCTAGTATGCATTGCTTGAGGTTGCAAGGAATTGCTGAAATTATTATAAGAAAGCTATCATAGTTTGAAGATTTTAATGCATGGTTCTGCCATTCGTCTTAAGATCAGTTTCACATTTTGCTGCAAACTAGGTTGAAAGATCAAAGAATAGTGTTGGCTATCAGCAGACCTTCACATAAGGGTAGGAGATAAGAATTGTTTGTTAAACAAATACATAGCAATTTTTATGCCCCCACTTTGGGGGGGCATTTAGATTTGGCCTTGTCCGTCCGTCCCAAAAAGTTGTGTTGCCTGTAGCTCCAAAAGCACTGGAGCTAGAGTCAAGAAACTTTACAGGAATGTTAATCAGCATGTGAAGTTGTGCACCTGGGGTTGCCCGTATAGATTTATTTGGAACTGTTACAGTTATGGCCTCTGACTTGGTCAAAAATAGTAATTTTCAACTTGTGTCACCTGTACTTGCAAAAGCGCTGCACCTACAGTCAAGAAACTTTACAGGAATGTTGATCAGCATGTAAAGTTGTGCACCTGGGGTTTCCCGTATAGATTTATTCGCAATTGTTAGAGTTTTGGCCCCTTACATACTCAAAATTTGCAATTTTCAACTTGTGTCGCCTGTACCTGCAAAAGCGCTGCACCTACAATCAAGAAACTTTACAGGAATGTTGATCAGCATGTTAAGTTGTGCACCTGGGGTTTCCCGTATAGATTTATTCGCAATTGTTAGAGTTATAGCCCCTTACATACTCAAAATTTGCAATTTTCAACTTGCGTTGCCTGTAACTGCCAAAGCGCTGGAGCTAGAGTCACCCATTTCTGAGCAAGGTTGACATAGTGTGTCTGACTGAAACAAATGTCTATGAGAATCAAGTACAGTACCATCAGTGTGTTGGGTGGAGCTTGACATGTTTGCCTATGTCACGGGAAGACAACTGCCATGGTTTGTTCTACACACGAGATAAGTTGCCAGTTTCAACTTCCAGTGTTTCACATCAACCTCATATGGAACAAGTGTCAGTTACCATCTCATCAGAGCTTTGTTTAAGGTCATTCTTTCTTCTCTATAGATCTCCATCCTCCAACATAACAGACTTTATTAATGATCTAACACATATTGCAGACCAGACTTCTCCAGATGCACTGCTTGGAGATTTCAGCTTAGCTTTTAATTCTACAGATTATACAAGACTGTCACAGAAATTGAATAACTATTCCCAATGTGTGCAGCTCCCAACTCACAGAGGTGGTTTTACACTTGACTTTGTATACATACAGATTGATATTCTACAACCCAGATTATCCTGCCTGTCAACCTACTTCTCAGACCCTACAGTTTGATACCTAAAAAACTTTCCTTCTTCTTAGTGAGTTTAACCCTGTTCCAATGGTCAAATTGCAGACTCAGTTTGATTGAGCATGTTCATGGACAAAAATGGAAAATGCAAGTTACCGTCTACCGATTCAACATTTAAGTATGAAAATGGTGAAATTTTGTTCCAAAAATTGCTTAAAATTGTTTACTATTTAGATGACAATGGACATTTTATAAACAGCCTGACTTACAGAACATATAACTTAGGAACTTAGTACAAATTAGACATGAAAACACCTGTTTACCATCTGCAAACTCCAAGAATGTCCAACTATGCATACAGAATTGTGAAGGATAATATTAATCCATTCGTCACAGTGTTGGAGACAGTATTTTGAGTCTTCACACCACAACAGGTTTCTAACAGTTATGATTTTGTTAAACCAATCTTAGTAATGATTCAGCATGTATGACTATCTCGTGGCCATATTGCTAGCTATAGGAGTAGCTAGGTTGAGTGGGGGCATCTGTGTCCTATGGACACATTTCTAGTTCTTCTTGTCCTATGGACACATTTCTAGTTCTTCTTAAGTTCAGTGTTCTTAGACAGAGGGAAATTTCATATATCTAGATTAAATGACTTTGGACAAATGTAGATATAGCATTTAATTAGAAAGAACTTGAAATTCTTCCTGGTTTACAGCAGAATGAAGAAACTTTTGATGGCAGACATACAAAGCTAGTATATATTGACCATGTTTTCTGTATTCTGTCCACTATCAGATGAAGGAGGAGGTAAGGAAGACAATATTGAAGAGAGATTTGTTTCATACCCCACCCACAAATGTTTCAATGCCTGTAAAAATTTTATGTGCATTTCATTGGCTCAGTAAAGTAACGAGCCTTTAAAAATAGTACTGCAGTTTTGATCGTACAGTGGGAAAGTGGGACCAAACGTATTGGTTATTAAGAGTAATAAGAAAAACTACATTGCTATTATTTCCCCATGATAATGTAACCAAATTGAACAGATGCCCTTTATTTTTGTGTGATTGCATGCAAACTTACTCATTTCAAAACTTTACACACGTTTTCATGGCATAGGGTAAGGTCTCTTGAATATAATGTTCTCAACTGGTGATCAAAGTTGAATAGCCTTTGAATAGCTCTTTTTTTCAAAATTTAAATCCAACAAGCTGTATCAAAGCCTTACCTAAAGTTTTTAAAAAAAAATGAAAAAGCATCATAAAAGGAAAAAAGTACCAGCAATAACTTTTTATGGATAAAGTCTCTCTTCTTTATTGATAATTTTCTGCAATATTCAAACAGGAGCTTTTTGAACTGTCCTTGGTCCTTTTTGTGGCCCCTTTTTTGTGCAGCTTTTTGTCTACTGTCTGCAGAGCACCTTACTATTGGCAACACATCTGTTTAGCGGTGTGCTATATTTACCCTGTGTTATATTTGGTCTACTGTGATAGCATGGAAAACTTTTATGGACAATGTGTCACTAAATTGTTGACGCTTTTAAGACGTGTTATTTTGTCATTGCTGTGGTGAAGTTTGTTTTCCATGCTAGAGTTCACCTCTTCTGTCCATAAAGTTTTATTACTTATTTATCTTTGATTCTGCCAGTCCTGTAAGTTTTTAGATTCAAACTGTATTGTACTTTGTTCAGTGTTAAATATTCCGAAAAATGAAAAGAGAAGATTTAATTTAATGTTAATCATTATAAAATACAGTCCTTTAAAAACCTGATTAAATAAGACTCAATAATTTCATAAGAGAAGTTGTTAGATAAATAACTTCTATTGCTTTAGTTACATTACCTATAGGTAGAACGAACCTGATGACTTTTTATCTTTGAACATATCAGAAAATGTTTCAGATGCTTTGTGAAAATATTTACTGGTGAAAATGTAATTTACTAAAGAGTTTCAATCATAACATATTCTCAGGGCTTTGAGCAACAAGTGACAAAGTTTTTTACAGAGTAGGTAACAAGTACTGGTCATTCCCAGGAGCAATAGTTAGGAACTGTCTGCCTAATATAATTTTTCATTTAGAGCATGTTAAACTAAGTTTGACATAACTGAGCATGTGACATGCACTAAGGGGAGTATATTAAACTTCTGATGAAAATATACTGCTCAGTAAGGGCCCGAAAAGTGTGAAAAATTTGCATTTAGGAAGAAACTAACCGACATTTAGTTATTTTCAAATATAACTGTGTAGCATATTTGAAGAATGCCTGTTTTCTCTTTCTGTAGTTCTGTTGTGTAATGTTCAAATATTTGTAGGTAAAGCTTCACTGTATATGTAACAACGACGGAGATCCAAAAATAAGGATGCTTCATGAAGAAAAAAATGCTTGGAAAATCTTGTGTGACTACAGTGATGCCTGTGTTAGTCATTCACGCTATAGCCCTTACCCTTAACCACTGGTTACCGGCATTCTGTTCCGTATTTCTTCACTAGTTACTATCTTATGTTATGTAACAAGGTGACCACACCTTTTTCTGGGTTTAATTTATTTGTTTGTATGAAACATATGACCACTATATCTTTTTGAGTTAAAAAATATGTTTTGTTTCAATGGTTGTAATCAGTCATAATTTTGTCATACCTTGTCTCTTTTTGTAGGCATTTTTGTATTGTGTTTGGCAGTTTTTGACATCCTGCATTTTGTTTTCACTTGGTCTTGCTGAATACTTCATGTGCAGCAGTTTTCTTTAACAGGGCTATGTATTAACGCCTCAATTTCAGCAGTGAAATCTCTGTACATTTTTAAGTAAATTTTGGGACATATGGCTGTATTTGCGAGTCTACATCTTTTACCATTGATTTGGCTTTGTTTTTGGTTAATTATTAATGCTTCCGGTTTCCTGTAGAATCATGTTTATCTTGGTAGCTCAGGTTGATGAATGGCAGCAATCATAAGAAAAAATAATACAGAAGTTTGTGACCTTTCTAGCAAAATAGTTTTCATGTTTTCAGTATAATGTTAGCTTTAAAAGAATACATGAATAGAACTACTATACTGGTATATACAGGAAGCATAATACTTCTTATTATAAGTGAACTCTGTGCATGAAATATAAAAAGGAAGTCTCTTTTCAGAAATTTGTTAAAGTTTAGATATAAACATATTATTAATTTGTTTTTGCTGTCACCTGCTCTTTAACAAATATCTTTATGCCTCGTTATTGTTTTTTTTTTTTTTTCCTGTGAAGCATTTTTTTGCATACATGCACAATCACAGTATATAGTTCACTCACACATTTAGTTCAGTTGTAAGTTTACAACCATTTGAATGTGTTTTAAGCTCCTTTAAAATCAAAGTGATAATATTAAATATTTTCTTTGAAATTTCTTTGATGAACATTCAGTATTTTGTACTACAAATGTACAGAAAATGAAACAATGTAGTAATTTTTATGAAGTCTTAAGTCCTCTTCACAAATTGATTTACATGTGATAAATGACTTTTGCCTAACTTATGTGTTCATATAATTATACTTGGTAATTTTTCCATTTCTAGCTTGAATGTAATGATAGTTCATCAATAGAATGTGTATATGTATTTATAAAAATAATAGTGATTCAAATGATATTCTAGAGTTGTCTGAATTCCATATGGCAATTTGAAATGTAACATCTAAGTTTCACAAAATTTTGAATCGAAGAATTTTGATTTTAGATATTGTACATGAGTTTCATTTTTTTGGAATATGACAGCAGCTTGCAAGTTTTAAATTTTGTTGGAGGTATGAACTTAAACTTACTGTTAATGTTGTCTGATTTTTTTTTTTTAAAAAACATCAAGAAGTTTTGATATGGACTACTCACATAGTATATTGACAAGTTTATAAAGGTGAATTCTATTACAGTTTGAAGTAACAGTTGAACTGTATGAATTGAAAAATAAAAGTCCATTTTGCTTTGATTTTGCTGAATAGATATACGAGTTGGCCAAGGAAACAGTTGTGCTGTTGCTGGACTTTAACTCAGACAATCAGGGTCTTCTTGACTGGGTGATTGACAGATGTTACACTGGAACCAATGAGGTCTCTGATGGATGCTTCAATGCCCTGGCTGCAGTCTTCCAAGCAAGGTAATATTGAAATGTACAGTCTTGTGACTTAATGGGTTGATTTGTTCTATATTTAGATTAAGTATAAAAATATTACAACAGAATTGTTGCAAATTAAAAATTTTCAGGCATTGGAAGAATTGAGAAGGGAAATGGACTAGTCATAATTTGTTTGAATGAACATCACTGTAAAATTTTGGTGGCCTAGTGTACATATTTGCACCAGTCCAAAGGTTGTCTATCAACATTTCTGTTGCAGTGTCTTATACAAATGTCAATAACCAACTTTTCTCATATACATTGTACTAGAGTAAAGTTAACATACAACATTGCAGAGAGTACCCATGTGACCATGTTTCTATGCTGAATCTTGCCATTCTCAATGTTGGCAATCCACGAATGCCAACACATGAGACTGCTGTACAGTTGCTCCACCTGCTGGACCGTAGGTTCTTCCAGGAGGAGTCAGTCCTCCGTGACAACAGTGAACAGCACCAGCCCCTAAATGATGTGTACTTGTCAGTGTCCTACTGCAGGTCACAGATGTATCTGTCAGACCAACTGGCCAGACTTCACCCAGATCTTACCATGCCGATTTTTTCAGGTTTGTCAAATCACATGAAGAAGCAGCCCATGTCTGTTTGCCTTTTAAAAGTCTTTTGTATTGTTTATATAATTTAAGAACCTTTACCTTTACAGACCAACAATCTGTCTTTACCTTTAAGTTCATAGTAACCAGTTTTTCCTTATCAAAATTTAATAATCACTTGCTTTTGCCCAACAATTTTGAAGAGTATTTTTTGCAAACTGAGATGACCAGAAAAATAATTAAACAAATATATTCATGTTTTCCTTGCAGAAATAACTCACAGATTTCAGACAGCAAAGCCAGCTGTTCGTCAGACTTTATTGAAGTACTTGTTGCCATGGTTACACAATATGGAACTTGTTGACCCTTCATTACCAGAGAGTAATCCATTGAGTACATTCTTGGTTCGACTTCATGACAACTATACTGAAACATTCAAACCACCACTGAAAGGAGAGGGCTGGGGATCACAAGAGGCAACAAAGATGGTCCTGAACAACCTTTTATACATAACTGTCAAAGTGAGTAAAGTCTTGCAGTCTTTCAGTTTAACAGTTATCAACAATGTTAGTGGGTTAGTGAGCATAAATTGAAAGAACTTTTATGATTTTCTTACTGGATGGACAGAGCTTTTCATTTTATTTGCAGATTTACAGGGTTTTGATGGACAGTTTTTAACTGTATTCTGTAATATACTGTACTTGGTGATGTTGCACACTCATTACCTACAAAATAGTTTTTGCCACCATTATGGCATTATTATACCTCAATTTTATCACCTATGTTAAATTTCCATAGGCCGACCAGTAAGTATTCTTACTGTTACTAGCAAGAGACAGAGAAATAAACTGTCAGTTACTGTCACCTCTGTTGCTAAATTTAGATTTACAGATTTCCAGATTCTGGAATCTCAGTGTCTGTTTCTATTATTATAACTGAAGTAACTGTCTAGCACAGACTTACTTTCAGTGTTGTAATCATCCGCTTGCATCAAATGACAAAGTTTTGTGATGTAAAATAAGGAAAACAAATGTTTTAAGTCACTTAGTAAGCGCGATCTTATAGACCTCTTAAAGTTGTTAAACCATATTTTTCAGATTTTCTGAAAAATTTTTTTATTCAGTATAATAAAATAAATATCATACGGCTTTGAGTGGGACAGTAAATATTGTCAATCTTTGGAGAAATACTGTCACCCTTGCCTTTGCCTTGGGTGACAGTATTCTCCTCAGGTTGGCAATATGTACTGTCCAACTTAAAGCCATTTGATATTTATATCCTACCATCCAAAGTATTGAATTTATCATCATCAAAATGCAGTCACCACAATGCACACATTTAAACTACTTTTGTACCAAAATTAATGGTGTCATTTGTGTTACAGTATGGTGATGACCACCCTCAGGAACTGGAAGCATTGTGGGCTGCCCTTGTTCTGTGTTGGCCAAACAATATACGTGTTGTCATGCACTATCTAGTTATACTGATCAACATGGCTGCTTCAGAGTTACTGTCACATGTAAGTTTTAAAGATCTCACTTGATTAAATATCTGTTCGAAAGAAGAGATTTCCTTATGATAAAGAAATGTTTGCATGGAATACCCCTTTGTTGAATATAATACACCTTTTAACACTGTAGTATTTGTACATAAACACACATATTTTGTATAAGCTAAGTGATGATAGCTACTTCATAGTGTTTGAATTGCTGCTAATTGTTTTTCTATAGGCAAAAAGGGTGATCAGCTATATTGGGCGAGCTAGACCTGAAAGACTTGTTGATGAACTCATGGCTGAATTACAGACAGTAGAAACATTGAATCTGAACATTGAAAGGACCCAGACTCCACCATTCTTTCGTCTGTCTGTCATCAGAAGACCGACCATTGTACCTAACACAACAGATGATGAGAAACTAGAAAGTCATGTGAACAGTTTAGCTTTGGAGAAAGGGACATTACACACAAAACGGCACAGTGCAAACCCAGAAGATATTCTTTCTGAAACGTAATTAATTCCAGTAATTTGCAGTGCATTTGTAGTTAAGCTTCAGTGAGATTTGGTTTAGAAAAAACTTGCTTAATTTTGTTGATAGAAGACTGATTATATTTTTCTTTAGTAAGTAATATATGATTGATCATTTCCCATAATGTTGTAATATTAATCATGTAAGCAATTTGCTGCTGATAGCATGTATTGTTAAAGTTTCAGCCTTATTTTTTTGACTAAGGTATGAAGAAAATAATGCTCTTTTTTAACAGCTAAGCAGAGTAGTTTGCATTTCAAATTTTGATGTTAATACTTGTATGAAGGAATAAGAAACGTAATGAACACATATGGTAGCAACACTATAAGCTATTCTGTTTTTAAAGTACACCAAGGACAGAGTCTGGCCATGAGAGTGACTCCAGTCTTGAGTCAGAGGACGAGATGTCGCTTCCATCTCCTATGCGTTCAGAACAACGAAGAAATGAAGCCAATGCTCCATATCCCCTGCCTATGCCTGCGTATGGTGGATATTTTGCTCCACTGTCAGAATACCTGCCTGATAGCTTACATCCCTCTACCGGATTCCATAGGTAACTGCTGTAACAGTGTTGTTTCTTTCTAGCTATCATAATTTCTATATAGCTGGATAAACAAGTTATCTTTGTAAATACATGCAGAAGTATTTAACATTTGTTTGAATACATCAAACTTTGTAGTCTATTTCTTATACCATGTAATTTACAAATGTGTCATGTTTAAAGCTAATATATTTAATTTTACAGGAGCAACATTGCTATCATGTTTATGTCTGATCTTGTGTTAGATGGGCTAGAGATAGACTGGTCTGCACATCTTCCACTCATGTTACATGTGATATTTCTTGGTAAGATACTTAATGAATGTTACAGTTGTTATAACATCATGATGGCTTATGTGTTACTATGTTGACTATAAATTGTACTTGCTAAATGTCACACATAGGTTTCAAGAATTAGTTGAGAATAACCATTCATCCACAGAACTCACAGAATTTGGTTTAGCAATGCAAAAATGTAAATGTAACTTCAAATAATTATACATGTATATCAGCTGTTTACAATAAATTTGTTGAATTTTTTTTTAGAAATTTAGAAACTATAGGTTTGACAATGTCTTACCAAAGAAATCTGTTAACTTCTCAGTACTAATTTGTGGAAAGAAATGTTACAGAGGTTTCCGATCAGATCTTTTTCTGAGTTCTAGTAGAAAGAAAGGTCAGTTATTCTACTTGCTAAATTGAAGTATCACCAGTACCTGTATTATAGATACCTCTTCATGTTGTTTCAGTTTTTTTTATATCATGTTGTTTCAGGTTTGGACCACAACAAAGAACTGGTGTATGAACACTGTAAGAAGTTACTGTTGAATCTAATGTTACTGGCAGCCAATCAGGACTTTCCTGAGGTTGCTAGGCTGTTGCTTAGTTACCAGACCAACCTTGATGACACACTGCAACTCATTAGTGAGAATAAAGACTCCTCAGCCACTGAACAAAGTAAGTTCACAGTTAACTTACATGAAAATGGATTAGTCTGTCTACTGTTTTTGAGTGGAACATGTCTTGGTTGAAAGTTGTACATGGTTCATTTCTTGATGTACCCTCAATTAATCTTTATGAAATAATTTGGTTTTCACATACATTAATGTGATAGTTTTCTTATAATCCAGATAATACCAGTTCTGAGGAGCATCATGAACAGCGACCTATATTTCGAGTGGACAGTTCAACCACCCTGATGCCTGGTACACCAGGTACCCCACCCACTCCTGAACAACCCTCGACAGAGTCAGTCACAGAATCTACAGATCCAGATACCCTGAACTCAGTGCTGGATATAGTTAAAGTGGTGCTGGAAGTAATGAGCAAAAGGTAATATTCTGTTTTGTTTGCTGTCTTCTTGGAGAAAGTAAACATTTAAGTTTCTGTGAATAAATTATGATCCAGTTAATGATGTTATTCATAATAACTTGACATTATTTTGATAAATACTAAAATGTTTGCCTTGGTTAGCAGAAATGCCAAAACCAATGTTGAATGTATTTTTAGGCTTGAGTTAGTTTTTATTTTGTTACAGTCTAACTTGTCATGGTAGAATTGTCTAGTTTGTAGCCTTCACTGATATAAAAGATTTTCCGTATTGGAAAAAGTTTGTAAATATCTTGTTCATGTAGATACATGTTTGTACAGTGAGGATTCATTTTATAAAATACTTTTTTACTTTGTAGGAGAGGTCGGCCATTATGGTGCTATGAGGACATCACTCCAAAAACATTGATCACTCACAGTGCAGAACAGCTGGAAAATTTTCTACGATTCATTGTTAAATTCTTCAAATATCTTTCCCCACTAGCCCTGGTTGAGCAACGCTGGTCACAGGTTGCTATGCAGTTGGCATTGTCATGTTCATCAAGACATTATGCAGGAAGGTCATTCCAGGTATTTACAAAGACAACAAAAAAAACATAGTTTGCTATATGGTTAATATTGTAATGTTTAAATTGTGTCTGTTGCATGTACTTTACAGAGTACTTGTATTGGTTCACACACTGCCATAAATGCTTGAACTTGACTAGAGATCATTCATACAAATCACAGATTTTAGTGATCATGTAATTTTCCTACCATATTTTTACAGGAATGAAAACATGAAGTTAGGATGGAGCATTATGCTTTGAGTATCTGTCTGACATAATTATGAAGTCAGTCCCATTATGTCTGGTCGTCCCTTCATCTGTTGTCATTCCAATAAGTTTCACAGACATTGGATTTAGAAAATGTTTTGTAAGCATTCAGCTGTTTGTATTGGTTGTGACATTGAGCTATGCTGTTTCAGGTGCTTAGGGCATTACACATCAGACCTTCATCACAGATGCTTGCAGACATACTGTCTCGACTGGTAGAGACTGTAGCTGAACAAGGGGAGGATATGCAGGTAGGTACATGTATAACACAGTTTCTGTCTTTAGAGGTATTTAAAGTGTCTGAGATTGCTGAAACTTTTCCCACTGTTTAGGATTGACCATGAGAATTGGTTCTACTAAAAATGTACTTCTTGCTTATTATATAAGAAGCTTTCCATTTCTGAAATTTTTAGGAAAAAAGTTTTACTTTCTTAAAGTTTGAAATTACTACTTAAAGTTAAAGTAAATGGTTAATGTACTTGATGAAATTTTAATCTAATCTTTCAGGGATATGTGACAGAAATCATCCTAACACTGGAGGCTGTAGTTGACAATGTTGACCTAGAAATCCGACCAATAGATTTTATGCGTGACATTTTCATGTCGACCCCCAATCTTGCACAGAGTCAAATTGGGCCGGAGTCAAGAAGGGGTGTACTAATGGCTCCTAAACAACAACCCTACCAGCAGCAACATATGAGAAGTGTGAGTTATGCAGTGCAAGGGGTGGCCAGCAAAGTGTCAAACAGTAAGTATTTGTCTTTTGTGGCAAATGATAACAAGCTGAGCTAAGTAGACATAAAGTAGACACTACAAAGTCATATCTTTGGTATGTTACAATTGAAAATATATCAGTCAGTTATACAAAACTTGGAGAAAAACATTGTCACAAACTGTATTGCAGATTTGACTTTTTGTATTTGTATACAAGTTTATCTTGTCATCATTTTAATTTCATATCTGTCATGGCTTACAAATGGTTACTTCAACAGAAACTTTATTTAGAAAAAGAACATTTTAATGTAAGTTCTGAATGGAACATTTCTCATCACTTGCTTGATGGAGTGTTTGGAACAGTTTCAGATGCTAGAAACAGGAGTGGTACAGATTTGGAAATGAGGCTGAAATCAAATGTGCCGAGATCTCGAAGTGAGAAAACCCTGAAGAATGCTGAACAAGGTGTGGAGGATAAACTCACTATCATGACACAGATGTTCTGGATTGCTATCTCCCTGTTAGAATCTGACTATGAGTATGAGTTCATGCTGGCAACCAAGCTGTTGGATAAGGTGAGTGTCAAGTTGATTGGTTTGCTTCATTTACATGTACATTGAGTGTTTTTGTAATTTACTGATGTTTTATGAAATTTTAGTCTTTAACATGTTTAACTTGCTTAAATAGAAAACTTGCTGCCTTTGGAACTGATGAAGGTTGTGAAGAATTTACATATCAAATTATTCACGGATCTCTATTTTCTGCTATACTGTTTCCTATTTAATGTATAACTTAACATTGAAAAAAATGATTTAACAATGAATAACAGTTGTTGTATGAAAATACATGAATTGATTCAGATTATTTAGGAAGGAACTTGTGAAAGTGAGAGAGAAGTCAAATGATATTTTCCTGTTTTACCTAAGGATTTCCTTGTCAAGTTCTTGCAGTCTATAAATAAGTGTCAAAGTATGAAACTGTGAATATATTTCATATTGAACCTCATGTTCATACATGTATGGTTTATATACTGTGTGTGTTATGTTTATCACGTTTTCAGATCCTGCAACACTTACAGCCAGACAGACCAGAATGTCGGGAGAAACTGGAGAAGATTCAACAACAGATCAAGTGGACCAACTTTCCTGGTGTTCAGACCCTACTCTTGAAGGTATGCACACAAATTCATGTTAACACTGGTGTTCAGACCCTGCTCTTGAAGGTATGCACACAAATTCATGTTAACACTGGTGTTCAGACCCTTCTCTTGAAGGTATGCACACAAATTCATGTTAACACTGGTGTTCAGACCCTGCTCTTGAAGGTATGCACATAAATTCATGTTAACACTGGTGTTCAGACCCTGCACAACAGATCAAGTGGACCAACTTTCCTGGTGTTTAGACCCTGCTCTTGAAGGTATGCACACAAATTCATGTTAACACTGGTGTTCAGACCCTGCTCTTGAAGGTATGCACACAAATTCATGTTAACACTGGTGTTCAGACCCTGCTCTTGAAGGTATGCACACAAATTCATGTTAACACTGGTGTTCAGACCCTTCTCTTGAAGGTATGCACACAAATTCATGTTAACACTGGTGTTCAGACCCTTCTCTTGAAGGTATGCACACAAATTAATGTTAACACTGGTGTTCAGACCCTTCTCTTGAAGGTATGCACACAAATTCATGTTAACAGTGAATGGTTGATATAGATCCACTGTTTGGTACAGTGTTTGTATTGAGATACAGAAGTTTTAGATGCAGTGAACCAAAACTTAAATGCAAGACAAAATCTGTGGCTACTTTGCTGAACAATGCATGTTTACACTAATCCTGTTCGCATTATGCAAGGGTATGTTACAAGAGGTTTATATTGTTGCTTTCATAGGAGAAGTAATTCCAGATATGTAGGCTTTTTATCCCTTAAAAATATGTTTATTTCTTTCCAGGATATTTTGCAATGTTAAGTTATGATTGTCAGTTTGTTGTTATGATCCATTTACAGGGTTGTACATCCCATGTGACAGCAGACTGTACTTGGCAACTTCTTCCTAGATTAACAGTGTGTATTAATTCTTCAGTCATAGATCCCACAGGCAGTCATGGTGAGTTACCAGCTTGTTTAATTGTAATAATTACTGCTAGCCACCTGTTTGAATAGTTTGTGTTTGAAATTCAGTTATTACACTCTGAAGGACTCTTCTGCAAAGCAACCACTGCTTTCAATATAGAAAAACCTTCTCTCTACCGATAAGAAATTGTCTTGATAAATCAGCCTCCTTAAAATAGCAGATGTTAATGTTTACTAACAGATGGTATTGAAGTGGGATGTGTGTGAGGTAGGACTGATATTAAGTAGTTGAATGCAGTCATACAGTAAAGGACAGTTCTTCTGGATTGAAGTGAACATTTACAAAGACTGAACATCAAACTAAAACATTTAGTATGGTTTGCAGTAGGTATTGGTATTAATAGGTTCAAGTTCTTTTTGAACTGGTAGTATTTGTTTGTTTTCCTAAGGATTCCCGATGAATGTGATAGCACTGTTGCCATACCTGGTACACCATTATGAGAATCCTTCCCAGCTGTGTAGAGATGCAGCTGACCATATTTCACAGGTAAATAACTTATTTCTTCTTTTTTTTCTTGCTAAATGCAAGCTCTCCACTTTTTATGCTCCCCGAAGGGCGAGCATATAGTTTCCGCTTTGTCCGTCCGTCCGTCCGTTCGTCCGTCATAATTTTGTCCGGAGCATAACACAAAAAATATGAGAGATATCAAGACCAAACATCATAGGTAGTTAGATCTCATTAAGGAGCAGTGCAGTGCACAAGAACCATAACTCTTGCTTTATTAATTTTTGAGTTATTGCCCTTTGAAATTTCTCATACTTATTTTTATGTCCGGGGCATATCTCACCAAGTATAAGAGATATTAACATGAAACTTTATTGGTAGATAGATTTCTTGTTTACTTCTGAGACCAAATTTTGATCACATTTGATATGCATACATTTTGATATTACATAATTCACAAAATTTCAGACCTGATGAAGAAATGTTGATCACATTTAAGAACATTAAGAACATTAATTGAGGCAGAAACTGGTTTTGATAGTCTTAGATTGGATTGTTACAAAAAAAATTAAATTGATTACCATATAAGATAGATGAGCTTTTTATTAAAAATCAAGAAACATTTCTATACATGTAGGGACATGTGATTGCAAATGTGTAAATAGCTGACATGAAAGGATTTTATTTCAGTATCTTAAGATACTCTCTTGTTTTTCTTTATAATGCTTGAAAATGGCTTTAAATTTATCCAGTTAATTTAGTATCTCCTGTAGAAAAGTTTTATATTTCAATCTGTTTTCCAGATTTGTGCTCAGAAATCCGACAGATTGAACAATCTGGGTACAGTTATGTCCCTTTATAGTCGAGGCACATTTGGAAAAGACAGTTTCCAGTGGACAAAATGTGTAGTCAAATACCTACACGATGTGTATGCTCAAGCCAGTGTCTCTATGATCTCTTTCTTGGTCGAGGTAAGCCAGACTGCTTTATTTTAGGCTGCACAACTTATTTAAAAAGCTTTTGATGTACACTGATGAAAATTTGGATCCTGATTAATGTAAACTTTTTTCTTTAACTTAGTTTTTTACCTACAAAGTCAAAGTAAGTCTTTTGCTGTCAGTTAAATTAAGATATTAGATTTATGTCTTTATGAACTTGCTCCAGATAAGAAATATTTTCAGCTTGCAATCCTATGACTTCATTCTGTTTTGATGATTACAATTTTCAGTCACTGTCATAAATTCATTTATGTTAGAGCTAGTTATGAGACTGAGTGAAGGCAGAAAGATTTTAATTATTTCTTTAGATTTTTTTTTACTAAGTATAAAGGTGATAGTTGTGAAGTATGTGGTTTTTACTTGTAGGTACTGGAGAAAGGTCCCCACAACTATCAGCTAGCAGTATTACAGATCTTACATTGTATGGTGCACTATGTTGACTTGAATACTCAACCGTCAGTTGTTCTAAACCAAGAATTGTTCCACACTGTCTCAAAACATGTACAGGTAAGTTCTGTCCATTATTTAAGCTGTTGAGAACAGTTGCAGATTGTGATTTCTCCTCCAGCTTACTGTGAACATTTTTTGTCTCTCTTAACAGTTATACCTTGAGTGGATTGCCTTTTTTATTCATTATGGATATTAACTGGAGTGGTTCAGAGCACAAATTTTTAACAAGATTTCTTCAGTAGTTCTTACTTGTCATTAGATAAGTGAAACAGATGCAATTGTTAGTATTTTCTCCCCATTATTTAAGCATTTGCTAGTAACCCCCACCCCCCCCCCCCCACCTTCCACTTTTTCAAAAATTATTAGTATGAAACTGAAACAGATGCATTTGTTTGAAGGTCAGTAGTTGAGGTCTTCTGCTAGTCAAAACATAATAGGAAAAAGTTACCGTTTTCAAGGATAGAGTATAGCACATTTAGTATAGAACTTCCCACCTATAATCTTTAGGTAAATTACCTGGCCACACAACTGCATTTCTCTTCAAGGACAAAAAAAAATAAGAAAAGGAAGATTAAACCTGATAATATTGTTTATCTAAGGGACCACATTGGAAAGAAGCCATAAAAATACTGAAGCTCACAGTGGCAAGATCTTCCACACTGACTGCGGCCGCCTCCAGTACATCAGAACAGACTTACGCTCTTCATAGATCACTTGCTGAAATTGACGTACTCCATAAAAAGGAGTTGCCAGGTAATAAAATATAACTTTGTGAGAGAATGAAGAGTAAAAAAATTGTTTTAAAGTTGGTAAGTTTGCTGATAATGGAGAGAAAGTTTTAGCAGCATAAGTTTACTGTAAACATATACATAATTTTAGTAACAATATTTAGAATTTCTTTAATGTAAAGTTTGACAGATGTTGGTTTTCTGTACTTTTCTATCATAGTTCTAATTAATCCCTCTATTTTCAAGTGGTTTGTTTAACTTTTACACTTTGTAACCTTATTGTCTTTGAAACTCAAAACATTTATCTTCAATCAACTGAAAATTTGCATAGAAGACAAATTGACACAACAGAAACAAATGCATTGTTTTAAATGTCATTATTTCCATAAGCTGTTTATATGATTGATTTAGTAAAGAAATTACATCTTTGAACCTCGATGTCTAAATGTCAAATTGAAATATGTAATTACAGGTAGAACCTTAGACTTCAGTGTTGATCTTTCAAACACAGCTATTATTGGCCGTAAGTTTTTGAACCAAGAACTGCATACAAGTAACACCGCTCGTACTGATGCAACAACACCAAGTAACCAGTCATCTCTCAGCAGGAAGGGATCTAATAATGAGGCTGACACCTGCTGGAAGAAACCCCAAAACTCACAGGTACAAATGGAGATTATTCTTACAAAATATTAAATAGACTTGAGAGTTGGGGTTTGTTATGACATAAAATGTTCCATGGAAATTCCCTATTAAATTTGTGAATTTTCATTTAAAACATGTATTATTCTCAGATATTAAAAAGTCAAATTGTCATAATAGATGACTTATTCTGGTAAAGTGGTATGTAATGGTTGAGAACACGTTTAATTCTATTTGTATAAATTCTACCTTTGGCAGTTGTGTCAGGGAATGGATAATCTTATGTGCTGGTTTTGAAGCTAGATTTCTTTGGTAGAGATAAAATGGAGCCCCATGTAAAAATGGACTTTCTTTGATGGATTGCAACTTTCTGTTAGAAACTGAAGTTTGTAACATGGACTGTACAGTGAAGAAGAGTGTACAAGAAAATAACAATTTTCTAGCAGTTGGTATTAATTGAAGTCTCAGGTAACAAAACTGATACCTATGACTAGCTTTCTTAATGAAGTCTTTAGATATGGGCATGTATCTTCTGTTTGTTTGTTTTTTTACAGGCCAGAACACGAGAACGTCTTACAGAGCTTTTGGCTTGCTATGGTCAGAAGAGATTACCAAAGAGTCCATCTGTAAGTATTAAAAACAAATCTTGTTTTATGATCAGTGTAGATTTTATCATAGTTTATTTTTTTTTTGCTTGTAAAGTTGGTTGGAAAAATGCACATGTGATGAATTTGTTTTGTGTTTAATAGGCTTTGAGTATTGTATAGTTATTGAGATATCCAGGCCTTGCTCAGTCAGGAGGGTCATCTGTCCATGGATGAAATTTTCATAAAAGAAATATGGAATGCATTCTTCTGCCTGTATGTGATTTCCTTGCATGAAATGTGTAATTAGACATCCAAAAATAGCGACATACACTGGTAGGTTAATTGAAGAAGAATTGAAATGAAAAGAAACTGAGTGAATTGCTTACAGCAAATTAAACACTCTGATGTATGATACACGTAGGCTGTTTGCATGGACCCTAGAAAACCATATATTAATAAAGATGAAAATTTAATTTTCTTATTTCAAAATGTTTGTTGTTGGTGAATGAGGTATTTTGTATATTATTCATAACCATTTTTTTTTTTTGAATGTATGGTTGTTCTTCACAGGCTGTTTTATACTTCCAGTTGTTTACATAAAATACATACAACCATATAATCACACCACTACAACCACTAACATATTTTCAGGATTTTATTATTCATATTGTACATATGTTCAACAATCATCCCATGTATATATATATTTACATTCTTTGCAAATAAAGGAACTGTCCCTCATGAAGGTAAGGTACCAAATTAAACTGTTATTTTGCTGGACTCTATGTATATCTCTGTGCATGAAGTAATATGTTCTCTTCAATTATTTGAAAATATTTGGAAGTAATTTATCAAAGGTATAGCTAACATATATATTATACAAAAAAACTGAATATATCATAAGTTGAAAAATGATTGAATTACATGTATAAAAGTGGATGAATAGCTGAATTAATTCATAACTATACTCATTAAACATGGTTTGTACAGAAACTGAAACAAGAAATTCAAGGACATACAAGATAAGTCTTAAGTTTTTAGGGTCCATAATACTTATCCATAATACTCGTCTTAGCATATTATGTAGACAAAGCAGAGGTCCCTGTCTTGTTTTAATCTGTATATTCAATAAAATTTTCAGAACACTGATTTTAAACTGCCATGAAATAATTAACTAAAAATAGAAACTTCAGTCAATTGTTCTAAATTAAACTTTTAAAACTCTGTAACAACTACCCAATGAAATGACTGCATCAAGTTTCCGCCTTCTTACGTTTAAAGATCTATTTGTCATATTTATATTTTAAGCTTCAGCTGCAAAAATTGTATAATTTAAGGGCCATTGATAAGGACCTTTTAGAGACTTAGTTCAATTTAGGGTCTTTTAAAGGCCAATGCCCAAATTTAGGGACTTTTTCAGGCCTGTATGAACCATGTAAAACAGTGTAAAATTTAGTGAGAGAGTCAACAAAATTTACAGCTCGCTAAAAATTGTCAAAAGAAATGATAATTATTTCTTTATTATTAATAGACAGTTTTTCTGTTGTAAATAAAGTTGATAATTTACAAGGATTCTTTAAAGACAGATAGTTTACCATTGCTTGGCTTTTTATGTCCATGAAACTGAAAGTTCAGTTTCCAGTATTGGCAATAGTTTTCCTTTTTATTAGACATCCCAAAACTTCTCCTTGCAGTTAAAAAGTCACAGATTTATCCATAGTAAAACAGCTTCACTGCCGCAGTTACTGTACCCAAAAAAAGTCACAGATTTATCAATAGTAAAACAGCTTCACTGCTGCAGTTATTGTACCCAAAAAAGTCTCAGATTTATCCATAGTAAAACAGCTTCACTGCCGCAGTTATTGTACCCAAAAAAAGTCACAGATTTATCCATAGTAAAACAGCTTCATGCCGCAGTTATTGTACCCAAAAAAAGTCACAGATTTATCCATAGTAACAGCTTCACTGCCGCAGTTATTGTACCCAAAACCTCTCAAAATATAAAGGATATTAAGAGAAAATGATAGAATTTGCAGCTCTCCACACAGTCTGTTGCTAAAAGACTGTAATGAATACTTTTTAAAGTTACATATGAACTGACATGAAGCTGGCTATGTTTGCTTACTTAAAAGAAACATTTTTTTTTACTTACTTTCAGCTTGGTTAATGCTTATATATAGAGAGTTGTGTTTCCCTTAAATATACAGGGTTATCAGTGTCATTTGTTGATAATGCAGATAATCTATAGAGAATTATTGAAAAAAAAACTTCATTAAACCAGTAGTTGTCTCCCCTCTCAGTTTTTTTACCTTATTACAAAAAAATTTCATAAAACCTAAAATGTAGGCAGAACAATACACAAAGCTTTATTAATAATCTTAGTTCTCAAACAACATATCAGGTAATAATGTTATTTCTTGTAGCCAATTTTATATGAAGGTGGGGCATAATTATAGGGTGTTTGCAGAAGTTTCAGTTTGTTTTAAAAAAAAAAACTAGAATGATGGGATTGTCGAGAGTTAAAGTTATGTCAGAGTCCTGGAGTATTTTATTTACAGCACTGCCCCATGTATCTTCCTGGTTTCCTTGAATGTTGGGGTGTGGTTTAAATTGAAATGGGCAATGATATTTTGTACATATAATATATATATACTTGTTTTATATAACTGTGATCAAGATATATTACTCTAGAAAATAAAAAATCAGGTCTGAAATTTTGGTGTATATGTCGTTGAAATGAAGGCAAAAACTTTGGTTAAACTCAAACACACTGTAACTTAATTCACTTAGAATTCTTCTAGATAATTTTGTAGATGTTTTTCATCACTTCACTTTACTGTTAAGTTTTTTTTCCTGTGTACTATAGTTATCTTGCTTAAATTTATATCAAATCTATTTCCTATTTTATAATTGTTAAATTTCTAAAGTCCACTGTAGAACACTGTAGTTTAATGCCTAATTATTATAACTTCTTTCATCATTGCTCTGATACATTTTTTTTGTAATTTGTAAGACCTTTTATTTCTTGAACATAAAACATGTTTATATATTTAAAGTACAGTAGATCATTTTTAAGAGGAGGATTTGACACATTTTCCTGTTGGAATCACAGTCATCAATTGCAGTGAAAATCTATTGTTTGTTGTGTTGTGATTGTTTTGTGAGCTTTTAGAGTAATAAAGTAAAGTTTATAAAATGTTCTGTAGATATTCATATTTCGTTATTTCTTACCCTAATTCCCTGTTTAATTGCAGGTTATATTTAGCCAATCAAGTGACACATTGGATCACCAACAGAGCATTGCATCCAGTGGCGAAGACTCCATTCCTGATATTGCACAATCTTGTAAGATTGTTTTCCAAATTTGTAGTTTGGCCTTTGGAAATAATTTTTCATTCATGTAGATAATGTTTAATTAAAAATAGTAGTCATTTTACCCTCTCTTTTTTATGTGTAGTCTGTATTCTGAGTTCATGTTATTATTTTTTTGTTTTTTGTATTTTGACAATGATTTTATTATATAATAAATGTCTAATATTTTTCTAGCTTCAGTGTAAGAATTGCTCAGAGCCAAAACACAGAAATTTAAGATATGTTACGAAAAAATATATTGGATTTACTTTGTTATTAAATCAGTCTTTGATAGTATAGTTGATTTGATTGTCTAAAGAATCTTACACAACTTTTTTAGCTGATGGTATATATAGTGTGGACAGCAATGGTTTGGACATGGTGAAGATGACAATCAAAAACTTTGATTTCCTTGGTGAATATGAAGCGGAGTATGATGTAAGTAACCCTATATATTTTACATGTACTGTAAATTACTTTAATTTTGCAAGTCGTTTTTTCTTGATTACTTAATTTTTACCACATTGATATGTGAGAACAGAAAGCTTTGCAAATTTAAAGCAATTTACAGTACAGCATACATGATATGTTGATATATTCTGTGTGTTTGGGAAATACTTTACTGTAGCATTTATGTGGCATACATATTTTGTGAGTTTCAGAAATACTTACTGACCTTTTTGTGTGACTGATGTATTCTGTGTGTTTTGGAAATATGTACTGTACCATTTGTATGGACTATGTTTTTATGCTTGGGTTTGTGCATGTATATTGCATTATAGATGTAGCATCATACAGATTCAACATTTAAAAGTATTTACATTTTTACTTGGCTTTTAAGAATGTATGTTCATTTACAATGACATTATAATTGTCTCCTCCTGTGTCTGAATTAGCCTTTAAACAACATTTTGAGAGTATTTGAATAGGTTGAAAGATGGTTAATAATCTTGGCATTATGTAATAACCATTTTCTCAACAGGAGAATGTCGGGGAAAAAAGTTATAAGATATAAAATAAGTGCACATATTTTCATGCATCTAAATGAAATGTGTAGTACAGGACTGTACAGTAAGCTGCCTTGACAATTTCTTGATTGATAATGTTGGTGTTTGGTTCACATGCATATTCTACTTTAATCTATGAAATATCATTTTTACAAAATACATTTTACCTTTATATTTAATGTTACTTTTAGAGCTGTCATTTGTGCTTTAGAATAATGTATTACAATAATAGATAACCTTCTTCTTGCTGTCTGGACTGGATCATTTTCATACTTTCTTTGCTATAAGTAGAATTATCATTTCTATTTCTGGTACTTGAACAAGACTATGAAACTGTTGAATTGCAGAAATAAATTGTTTGAGACCTGGAAATGAGGATTCCCATAACTTACATTGGTCACTTTTGATATGTGATAAAAAGATGTTCATATACATGTAAGCTTTTGTATGATTGTTGAAATGATCATGTTAAGATATTTATGTTGTTGGTTATTGGATTTTTCCAGTATAATGCTCACACGCATGTAAGTTTTATATATATTCTCCAAAAAGAGCTTGTATATTATATTCAGTTGCAAACGTATATATAATACCTACCTAGGCTATGGAAATACATGTAAATATATGCACATGTTACCATATTGAAAAAGTAAAATCATTCACAATGCACATAGAAGTGTTCACAGTTGTATAATGTTATGACACTAGTCTTGATTATTTAATATCTGATCAGACCTAATATATAACAACAGAAATATAACATTCATTCCTTAATGTTTTAGCCCATCAACAATGCCATCATGGCTAGCACGTCTAGCTACAAATCTGGATATATATTTCGATCCCAAGTTTGGCCAGTCTTTATTTGTTGAAAGGGACATTACACCTGAGTTAACTCATTCAGTCACCTTAATGTTTTAAACATTGAGCTAAATAACTTACTGTACTGTGACTGGTAATGTAACAGTTTTAGTGTGACAGAAATTCAAATGCAGTAGATTAATGAAATGCCTTTATTTTATACATTTTATATTCACTTAACTACTTGTAATTCACAGTAGCTTTTTCATTTTGTATTTAATATAAGGTACAAAGTATAATGTTGGTAACACTATGAATATTTTTTCTTTGTTCACAGATTATAAAAAGAGTACAGTGTATTCCATTCACATGTTATAATGTTGCTGTTTACACAAATTAAAAGTGGTCCATCAGTACATAATACAAGCCAGTGGGTTGACCTTGCTTTTTGTTGGAAATGGGAAAGATATTATATCCATGGCTTCACAAACATTACTTTCTAGAATTTTTTTATAATGCAGTTATGTTGGGAAATTGGTATATGCAATGTACTTACAGGAGATATGGTAGTAATTAATTCATATTAAATGGTTTTAGAAATGTGATCATTTATAAACATGTAAGCTGAGGCAAATGTCCTTCTGGTAATATTATGTTAACATTACTTGTCCTTCGTTTGTCTAAGGCTGATTTGATGCTGATGCTAAGGCTGATAAAGTATTTTATGAAATGTTCTGATAAGTCCATATAGGGAACTTCAGCATGTCATTTGATGCATGTTTGATTGCAGTTTACAGTTGCATGTTCTGCTTGGCTTCTGTTACATTTCATGCTATTTCTTCCTAAGTATTTTGATTACTGGCATTTTCTTACAGGACAATGATTATTTCACATCGTTTGATCAAAGCAGACGACACTCATTCAATGATTCGCCTGATCCAGACCATCCTCGACACCGATCATCACAGTTTGGCAGCACACCAGACTTAAACCTTCTTGGCAAACTGTCCCTAACAGAGATCCCAGGTCATGGTGTGTCAACAGAAAGTATTAACATAGATAGAGAGACCTTGTCTGGGAGAGAAGTAAGGAGTTAATTTAAAAATGGAAGACTTTTTTGGGATATTTTCTTTAAAAAGTCATTGCAACTCATCTGCTTGTAAAGAAGACAGTATCACATTGCTCTGTGTAATTATTAGTCTGTATGTACAATGTGTTTATTAGAATTTGTTCGTTTCAAATACATGAAATTCACATTTTCTTTGTTACTTACCTGTTTTAATTTTTAGAAGGGGACTATTTTAACAGGATTTTTGCTTGTCAAATCTAAGATAAAGTTGTTTGATGAAGGTTACAGTAATTTTGCAAACATTTATATTCAGTCTGTATCCTCTACCCCTGATGAGCCCCATCACAGGAGTATAACCCCATGTGCTAGCAGTGTGATAGTCATACAGAATCCTGGACTGCTTGAGGAACAAGAAAATAGTCCTTTAACAGAATCAGTGTAAGTATATTATGTCACTTGTTCTAAGAGCTATCGTATAAAAGAATTATTTTAGAGACAAGTTCATTCTTCACAAAGCAGGTCCAGTATATGAATAGTAAGAATCTGTTCTTGATTACATATCTTGTTTTGTTTCCTGTAACTGTATCAGATAATTCTTTAAATTCTGTTGGTCATCAATTTATGAAATAAAAATGATTGTGAAGATGACCAAAGTAGAAATCTGTTTGTAGGTGTAATTAGTTTTAGTAATTGAACATGTGTTTATTTCAGTCACAGTGTAGACAGTATTTGTAGTGATGATGGTGACCTTGGTGACCTTAGTGCTAGCGCCACATCAACAACATTCCCAAACTACCTTATCAGTTACATGTACCTGATGACCCAAGGTGATGAGGTCGACTGAGATGTGGAAACAACATGTGTCAAAGGTCATTTCATGAGTCATCAGTAACCAATACTGTCAACACATCCCAGATCTTCCCTAGGCTCTACAGGGTAAGAGATGAGATTGTTTCTGTTCGGTAATTGAAACAAAATTTATGTGTCTTGAAATGTCAGGAATATATAAGATTTTTTTTTTTCCATGCTAGACTGTATGTAAAGGAAATGTGTAGATAACTTACTCTTTTCCATAGAAAAAAAATATCTGGTGCTTTAAATGGTCTGAAAATCTAGAAGGAATGTAATTTTTTTATATTATGAAAAAGAAAGCAATTTGAGAATACAAGGTTTAAAACAGATAAGATATTGTAAATAGTGATTCAAGTTAATTTTAAACTGAATGCATAGTACCTAAATTACAGAATAAATATAACGTCTCTGTTCCTAGATCTGTTTAGGAATGATAATGTGTATTTACATTTTTATAGGAGTTAAGAAGACGATTAGCAACACTTACGAAGGATGCGTATTACTACATTTCCAAAACAGAGGGACTAAAGAATATTGGTGCTCAGTTATATATCCTTTGTTACCTGTGTATAACTGTTCATGTTTGTCTTAAAATGCAGAATTGATGAGGTATATTGCTGTTTTGTTTAAACACAAAATGCCGAAGCAAGGGCAATAGGTGGGTTAATTTTAAGTGAGGTCATAGGTTATATTTTGAAAGTTCAGTTAGACCTGAACTAGCTAATGGGTATATAAGATAAACAATTAGCTTACATTGAAAACATTCTTGTTAGTAATTGTTTAGAAATCAGTTTCTAAAAAAATCTGTAGATGCCTGTAGGCAAAACACATTAGAATTGAAAGAATACGAAATATGGGGTGTGTTGTGAGATTACAAACAATGTGGTCAAATTCTACATTTTCTGGGATTTTTGAATTTCACTTTAAGATAAAAGGCTGTTTCGAAGCTACTTTTTGTATACTCTTAATTGCATTGGGACTACCAGAACTTGTACTAAAAGTGTAATAAACAATGAATATATAACATTTCTAGTAATCTTTTTCACATGAGGGACGTCGTAGCACGCAATATGTGATGTTAGGTCGTTGTGTGCTGCATATCCATGTTTCAGTAACCTTCGAAAACTTTACTCATATATTTCAAAAACAGCATTTTATGGTAATTCAGAGAAGGCAGAAAACTGTGTGTTTGCAGAAATCAATAGTTTATGACATTAAACTTTGACGTAGTTTGTTAGATGACGTCAAATTGACCAGCTTGTTGATTTTGTTACATCACATATTTGTTTTAGGTAGTATTTTCACATTTCATTCAGAATTGATAAAGCACATTTAAGACCAGTATGACCTTGACCTAGTTTACTGCAGACACTGGATACAATGTTCACACATCTGGATTGCCCGTTCTTCTTTATAGAGACAGATGTGGTATGTACTGTTTTAGTTTTTAAGAACTGGTAATTTGAGATTCAGTTACAGTTGAAACATAATTCTTTGAATTCATGATTGATCTGATTTTTCCCCCCTGCAGTTTTATTTGAATTGCTCTTTTGTTTTTACTGAAAAGTACAGATTGGATTAAAGAATGTTTTCATACATCATAGTAATTGCTCAATTACATTGCAGTTGCTTCTGAGAGCAGTGGAAGACTCATGTTGAATAGCCAGAAATAAATTACATTAGTTTTAAGCAACAGGCTGGCTAAACCTTTATCCTTAAGTTATTTTCAAAGTGCTTCAGTTAACAGCCACTATCATCATTTTTCACTCTTGTAAAATATTAATAACACACGAAAGACATGAAACTTAGTTACGGATGTACTTTATCAGTGTATTGTATGTCTCTGATCAGAAGAGATGATTCTAAAGATGTTTGACACATTTTGTCTTAGAACTTATCATTGTATGTTTACAGTTGGTTGGTAGTAGGGTGGTGGACAGACATAAATACTGTCTGCTTGAGATGCAGGAGTGTTTTGAGACTTACTGTATGAGAAAAGACCAAGCTGAACAGGTTTGTAGTGTACTTTTAGTGCAACTTCCAATTTAACCGGTTTGTAGTGTACTTTTAGGGCAACTTCTAATTTAACAAAAGTGGAATTTCATGTTAACCTTGTCTCCAAACCTTGATAAAGTTAAGAATTTTATTTGAATTGTTAAACAATACCTTGAATCCTGTAAATTCTAGGTAGTTGGGTGAATTTTAGTAAATGATTTCTTTTCTTTCCTTCTGCTGAAAGGTTTGTTCAGTGCTGTAAAATATAAGGTATAAAGATAAAACAAGATTTGGTGGAGAGCCTACCAACTACTTCTGTTGTATATGTACCATTTGAAATGCATGTTTTCAACTGTTACAGAGTTTAGAAGGTATTAAAGTGTCCATCAAACAGCAATCACTGGGAGATGGAGGCAGCTTTCCAGTGCAAGTGTAGTGATGAAGAGGTAAGATCTCTTGAGTTGCAATCTCTGAAATATTTTTACAGAAGTTATCCATATACCAGTGTTAAGATTGCATTTCATTCTAGGGTTTTCTGTAAAAATCAGAACCATTTCCCTTCTTTTTGAGCAGTATGTCTGCCAAGTAGCCTTTAATCTTTACAACATTTTTGTTAAGTGCTAAACAATACTTACAGCTGACATGTTGTGGAGACAAGAGTCCTCATTCTTACTTTGGAAATTTCCATGCCAAATATACACTGTTAGGCAAAAAATGTGTTGTTGAATTTTACAGAAATTGGACCTATGTCAGAAGCTATATAAGTTAATATTCCAGCTAGTGATGTTGTTTGAAAGTTACATCAAACTGTTAGAGTGCTTTAGGATGGTACAAACAGCTACACAGGTGAGTTACAAATTAACATTATTAAAGCAATAAAGCTTTAACTCTGGCTTTTACATGGGTAAGGTTCCCCATTAATTTCTGTATAATTTATATTAATTTCAGAGCTGTACCTAGTAAAGTGTAATGTATGATGTTTGCTTATTTCTGGGCAAGGTCTGACATAACAGTGGTTACAGATCTGTTTTTTCCCTTGTTCTCGACAAGTGAATACTTTATTATGATTTCTTTGCTGTAGGTGAATGATATATCTGAGCAAGTGGAGAGTATTAAAGGGGAGATAACTGTGGCTGTATCTGAGCTAGAGAATGGTCAGGTGTCACCATTGAATGTGGACTCACCAAAGCCAATAAGTAAACAGGAGGCTTTCTCAAGTTTGACAGAGTATATCAAAAGTCAACAGTATCAAAAGGCAGTCCAGCTAGTGAGGTCATTCAGGTAGGGTATAAAAACTTGTATTTTCCCCATGTGTATTTCTTGTACAGTCTAAGCATGATAGACCTAACTGCCTTTTTCATAGAATGGTGGCATAGTTCCTAGATATAATACTAAAGGACTGACAGATGTTATCACAGAATCTCGTCCTTGTTCCTAGGTATAAGTAGCTGGACCAACAGATGTTTTCATAGTATAGCATAGTTTCACTCCAGCATGTTTTTTTCAGTCACTTTTCAACTGTATTAATAACAGTAGTCATTTAAAATTTTGTAGCGCTGTATTTTGGAAAAGCATTTTTCAGACATACATGTACTTCTCTACTTCTCATTGACAATGATCTGCTTTCTTAGTCAAGGTCAAGGTCAGCTAGCTGTTCACTATCTTGTTCAGATTTCATTGACGTCAGTAGTGAAGCTGATTATTCAGAATACATTTGTGTACTCCATATATTGTATTACTTCTGATGTATATAGGAAACTGATTCACTTAGTAAGTAAACCAATTATGATGAAATACATATACATATTTTTCAGGACTATGTGGCCTGGAGACATGTTTGGACAAACTCAGGATGATGACCTGGTTACATTGCTCAATGTGTTCTGTATTGAAATGGCAGAGAAGAAAACTGGTATGTTATTGTCTTTTTATTCATTCATGACAGCTTTTATGACCAAGTGGTTATGGTCTAATAAAGTCACAGTAACACCAGTCACTATACATCCAAGACAAGAGTTTCCCACCAGTGATAGTATTTTACAATATCGGTAGTTTGATCAGCCTGCCTGTCTGATTTTAAAATAGATGAACTCGAGCGTTTTTTTGGGTCCTGTAGATTATGCTATACTTACATGTATCTCTGTCTTTTACAGTGTTAGACTATGGTCCGATTTCTGCTGCTCAGTGTAGTATGATACTTGGGATTTAATAGTTACATGGATTAGTTTCTCAATATATGCTTCAGAAAACACAAACTCATGTTTTGCTTGATTTTCAATAGAAAACATGGGCAGTTTATGAATTAGACAAACAAATGCAAGCCTTATAAAGTAAAGCCATTGTGCTACACGAAACAACAGTCTTACAAGTTTATAACTAATGAAAACATGAAATTAAAAGAAATGTCGCAAACTACTCATCTCTAAAAATTTAATTATACATGTACATTGTGGTCATTTTATTTTACAGGAGTGTTTGTTTGACAAAGCTAGAGTTTGACATTGGTTTGTTGTACAGTCAGTTACTGGACATAAATCAACAAATCCGAAACTGGACCATACCTTCACCACAACCATCTTGCTCAGAAAGTGTTGACCTGCTAGACTCCAGCACACTGTAAAAGTACCTAGTATTAGGCAGTCAACTTGCTAAATTTGATATACAAAGTTCAAGCCCGAGAAATCTAATTAGTTCAGAATTGTAGAAAGACTAAACTGGATGTTAGAAACTTCAAACTAGCTGTGTGTTTATTTGGTAGCACTGAAAGAGTAAGATATTGAAAAATGAAAAGAGGAATATGGTTGTTTCATAGTGCAAAATTATTGCAGTTATATATAGATACAGGAGTTTCACCCTGAATTATTTGACAGGCTGTGTGTCTGTTTGGTGTTTATTTGAACACAGTATTAAATTCAATTATGTTGACACTTACGATTGGCATTGAGTATAAGATGTACTGCACGTCATAAACTGTACAGTTAATGTTGTAAAGCTTCTATCACAGTTTGTCATGCACTAGTTTTGAGTGTGTTAATCACAGTACAAAGTCAGGGTATCAATTTATAGTTTTTTTTTTCTGTCCGAACTGACTCTAGTTGAGAACTTCCCCTATTGTAAGAGTTATAATCACTGTTAGATGTCTTGAAATATTGCTGTCACTGAAGTGCCAAAGTTATTTAATGTTTCTGTCTGTAGATGTAGAATAGGTTTGTGAAACATTGTTTTCATATTAAATGCTCTGAAATGGTGTTTTTGAGTGATCCAGATTTCATCCATTTGTTCTAGATTGATATAAATTAATTACACTTACTTTACTATGGTTTTACAATGGTTCTAAATAAAATAATTGTTACCGGTAAGTCTTATTTTTAAAACAGTTGTTCTAAATAGATTACTCATATTCATTACTTACATGTTATGCAGTTGTTCTAGATAGATATAGATTACTTAATTTGTTATGGTGTCCTCTGTGTTAAAGATACTCACCTGCCACTAAACACAGGAGCTTGAACTACTCTGTATAGTGTTTTTATATACAGAAAAAGAAGCTAGATTAACAGTTTCGACTCTTGAATGACTTAAAATACAATTTCAAGCTCCTGTGCACTAAATAAAGAAAATGGGTTATCAAAATATTTGAAATGTCAGTATTTTCTTCTTGTATTTCCTTCAAATGAGTTCTTTATAATATAAAGTTTGTTATCTTCATTAAAATAAAACTTGCAATGCCGAAGGTTAGCCATGATGAATTGCTTATACCATGAATTACATAAGGCTGTATTGCAAAAAATTCTGGTTTGGCTAGTTGCATTACTAGTCCTCTTGTTGTATGAAATAATGGAAGCCTTTGGTTGAATTTCCTTGTAACTGAAGCAGCAGCTGTGCCTGTACATATGTATGTATTTTGGTTGTTTTGTATTTGTATTGGAAGTTTTTACTTTTCCAAAAAAGTATCAGATTTGATAAGATACATGTATGTTACATCAAAAAAGTATTATATTTGATAATTTATACTTACACTGATATATTTGAATGTGTAAATAACTAACTTAAATATTATGGCAATACTATTGTAATTGATTTTTCCCTGTAGTCAGGGGTCTTATGTCCCTAGAATAAAGAACATCTTGTGAAATTCTTTGTGTAAAAAACACTGTAGATTGTAAAGTTACACGTAAATGTTTTCTGTAGTAGATTATGTAAAATTGTACATTACTTGGTGGTTTATGCCCCTTTTGAACCTGTAAATTTTAAACTTGAACTGAGAAAATATAGAGGTGTTTCCTTTTATAAAATATTCCTTAAATTGAATGTTCTGTATAATCATGCTGATATAGTGGGGGGCAGCTACATTTATATAGTGCCACTTAGTATGAATATTTAAAAAGAAGTTCACACCAATTTGAGCAATATGTTCAAATTCAGTATTATTGAATTTGTATTTAGTGCAAGATGTTATCTCCATGCCCCCAGCCCTCCTGGTCAGTATATACTTTTCTGCTTTTATCTCGTCTAGTCATTTATATCATTTTTTTTGTATCCACTGTCTCTCCCGACAAGAATTATGACTTTCTAAACATCTTATTCATGTATAAGATTATTTCCACAATGACTCTATTTCAGCAAAATTGAATATGCAAGCTTAGTCTGTAAGTTTGCAGGTAAATATAGCAATCTTTATAACAAAAACTTTTATATGTTAATGTTCTTATGATGAGCAAAAAATATGTAGTATTTTCTATTACCTGTACATTTTCTATTTTTCAATTGTAATATATTCTTATTTATAGAAATAAAAGATAACCAGCACTGAACTATATTTATTTGGTTAGTGTAGTTTTGAAACTACCATATCCTTCAATATTTTAGTTATCACCTTGGCATTTGACTGAATGATATTGGACAGTGAGCCATCATTTGAAATGTTTACCCACTGTATTTTATTCTGTAATCATATACAAGTATTTGAAAACATTATGATACAAATGGATGAACCTTCAATTAATAAATCTAATGGTTTTGGAAGTCAAAATGAAATAGTTAATGTGATTATCAACATTTATTCTAGCATGAAACAGTATACTAGTAATCAAATTCTGAAATCCTTTACAGTAAAATATCACTAAAATTAAATAACAAAATTAGGTGCTCAAATATTAAACTTCGAACTGATCAGCAAAACATGTTACATGTACATAGTAATGTAACATCATTCACAGGATTACATATACCTGTGTAACATCCAAAACATACTTGTATCCAAAAAATAAAAAAAATGAAGTCAACAATTATATGCTAAATTTTTAATCAAAATAAATAAAATGGAGCAAAGAATGGAGTATCATTATTAAAGCATAAATCACAGTAACACAGTATAATGACAAACAACTAGAGCACATACATGTATGTTGAAATGCTAATTAACACCTGACTTGTAAAAGACAGGAAGAACAAACAGGAAGTAGTTACAGTAACATAAGGTGAGCCATTGCTGCAAAATTTCTGAAATGGAGTTGTCTCTCTTAGATTGTACTATTTATCATTTGTAGGGGGGATATTACACTTGTGAGAAATAGTGAACAGTCCAAACCTTGGTCAGATAGTAAGTAATGTTTGGGTGATTAAGGTTTGGTCTAATTGCGCAAAGGCAACAACTACAGATATTTGATAATAGCTGATTGTTTAGGTAATGACTATTTAAATTAACTTTAAATTTGAACCTTAGCTATACAATTATGAGCAAAAAATATGTATTAAAAGTCATAATAATAGGAAATATGAATGGGCAGTAACTCTGTCATTCATGCAACATGGACAGTAAATGAACTTGGCCTGCAAGTTCAATATAGAACAAATTCTTTTTTCAATGAGTTTTACTTTCAAAACAGACGACTAATACAATAAACTATGAAACTGGTTAAGTAATATCTTTGATTAGTTGACTAAAAAAATTGTTTAGATGATTGCCTGAATATTAAACAATTGCAAGACATTACATGGAAAAAAAACAAAAAACTTTTTACAAGAAAGAAAAGGGCAAAATTAAGTGTATATACATGCAGGTATAATAAAACTCATTAACTGCCTAATATGCATAAAATGATATGAATACAATTTCATCACAACTGTGTATGGATAAACTAACATCAATGGGAGGGAGGACTACTTGGTAAAAACAGCGTAAGATTATGTCCCTTTGAAAAGGGAAATCGCACCGATTCAAGCAACATAACTAGGTATCTATTAAACGTTTTTAAGCAAAAGAAATAAATTAAACTGCCTGTTGTACAATTGAGCAAAGAAGACAAAACAGAGATTTATACTGAACCTGAGAGTTATGTATGAATCTGAAATAGTTCATCAACTGCAATGTTTTGTACAGATCACAGAATTAGCTCACTGACCTTCATCTATAAATAATCTACAGGAACAGAGGTAGATTTACACAGACAAATGATCGAGCTGGTCATATTGTAGGCAAACAACTTTACCAGCTGTCATAGATGATTTCAATGCTATGTTTTTACTTCAATGAAATCAACTGAAGAGTTCATTACCTTTTCACTACAACTGTAAGCCAAGTATAACATTCTTGACAAATTAGAGATGTGTTATTCTTAGGGTACTACAGAAACATATTTGAAGTTATGATTTGTTAGGTCCCTAATACAGTTTTGATTACACTTCCCCTTATTGCTAAAATTAGCCCAAAATAAATATCACAAAAGACCTATGTCATGCTACTTCCACTGAAATAATGTCACAAAACCTTGTGTTGAGTGCTTAGTTATCCGAGAAAATGATTTTAAAAATGTTCAAAACGTGTCAACTACATAAACCATCAAATATGCAATGGCATATGAAGTTCCTGCTATATTTAGATCCAATGGAGGATCATGGTTGACACCAGGTGGTGCCCAGTCTCCCAGACCATAACCAGACGCAACTGGCCGGTTGAGAAGACGCCTTGATAAATGGTATGGCGACATCCTCTCTAACTGTGACAGAACCATAATCACTTGTCTGTAAAAGAATTTAATTAAAATATATGAAAAATACAAAGAAGTCAAAAAGTCAGAATTTTTTACCATTTCATTTGCACTGTTACTAAATTTGTTGTTGCTGTATAAAAAATGCACATATTGATCTAGCTATCACAACAGCTGACAATATTTTTAACAAAACTGCTCTTAACGTCTAGTTAACTGGATTTCAATAGAAAAATGCAAACAAGTGCTATCTGCTTCTTTATTTCAACAGCACTTGTGACTTACTGCATTCACCCTTCATTTGAGCTAATAGTTACAGTATAACTTGCTCCTAACGACAGTTGGTTTTAACGACATTCACAGCATACTGACATATATATATATGTCCGGTCCCGTTTTTATTCATATTCAATATTCATAACTTGGCATATCTGACAACTTGACATAACCAAATAGTCCCAATGAGTGTTGGTACAGACAAGTTTTACTGTATATATTTAAGAATGTCAGTTTCAAATAAGCTAAAGCTATGTCTTTCTTACTAAATGATGAGTTTTGGGGTTTTCTGACATGCTGCCCTACCTTTACAATCAAGTGCACACTACCAATGGCTGCTGATCATGCATTCAATTATTACGGGTAAACATTAAATAGTTCAGCATCTACACTGAAAACCTTCTTGGGTATTACCTGTGTAACGGAGGTATACTGTCCACTGTAACAAGTGACCCTCTTAGTAGAGACAAGGTTAGAAGAATCACTGCAATCACATTTTACATGTACACTGTATGATTGTAACCTGTTCTCGATGACAAATAACCCTCCACACCAACCATGCATCAGAGTATAACAGGACACACCCTCTCGGATCTACAAAGAGGAAATAAAACACTTCAACATAATGCAATTAAGATTTTTTAGCTTGTCTGTTTTCGAAGAAAAAAGTCAAGCTATTGTGATCACTGAGTTGTTGTTGTAGTGCAAAAACTTTAATGTAGCTGATTATTGACCGAGTTCACATATTTGGTGTGTAGCATTGTCTCGTAGACCTCTACCAAGTTGGTTCAAATCATGAACCCCAGGGTCAATATTAGCTCCACCTAGGGTCACCTGATTTTACATTAAAAACTTTACAAATCTTCCTCTCTAAAACTGCTTGATACAGAGCTTTGAAATTTGATGTGAGGCATCCTCTAGCAGACCTTTACCAAGATTGTTCATATTATGTCCCTGAGATCAAAATTAGCCCAACCCCAGGGATCACTGGTTTTGCATAGACTTATGCAGAAAAAAAACTTATGGGAAAGCACAAAGCCTAAAACTAAACTATTTACTTGATGGGCGAGTACTTCCCACTCCCAGCAAGGGACACCCCCTCCCAACCCAAACTTTTTTGTTTGCAACAAATAAAATAGATGAACATTGGTGCTGCTCCAAGTTAATAATACTGAGAAAATAAATACAACTTTAATATCATTTCATTTACATAGAATGTATTGACAGACTAACATGAATCAAATTATAATGATGTACTCTACTTGCTAATACCTTTTTATGTTTGACAGATCGCACAAACAGTATTTACAAACTTTTATTTTATATATATTACATTTTATTATAAAAACTTTATTTAATTCCTCTTTGGACACCACTCAAAATCAATCAGTCACAAGAAAGAGCCAGTAGATGTTCTTAAACAGGTGTTCTTACTCTTAGTTTGGTAACCTAAAAATGCAGCTTTAGATGTCTTGTCAACATGTAATTGCTATTATATGGTTTGCTCTTAAACCAAGGGTCGGTCATACTGTCTTAAAGACTGAGCTGTCAAGCAAACATCGTAATATGAATCCTTTTTATTCTTACCAAATGTGTTTATTTTGCAGTAAAAAATTACCAGTCTTTGAAAAAAGTTTTACCCAACGTAAACTACTCAATTTCAGAAGAAAATACCAGACCACTGCCCTCATAAACCACATGACTAACCTCTTCTCTGTTACCCTTGGCAACAGCCAATTGTATCACAGCATCTGCAAAGGCATGACCATATTTATCGGACTGTTGTTTCTATCTCATCTACCATCACAGCTTTAGAACTATGAAGTGACAACACAAAGTCCTTGTCTTTACCTGCATCACCAACTGTCAGCGAAAAAAACGAAACTGTGTATGAATAGTGGATTGCTTCTTTTTCTTTTAAAGAAATTCTGGAGTTCTTTGAACCAGAGGAAAAGTGAAGGAATACAGAAATCACCAAATGTTACAGTCTTTTAAGATAAAATGTGATTCAGATATAAATTTCCCTTGTTTCTTAAATTAAGGCCAAAGCTATTACCTGTTACTTAAACTTAATAAAGTAATAATAAACAAGCCCTAAGTTCGAATGAACACCATGCCCCTGTGGGGGCACTGACCCCTAACCCTGCAACCTCTAAGTGGGTCTGGCAAGTAGAGCTCATCAAGGAGGTGCACGCACCTGTGAAGTTTGGAGGCTGTAGGTGGAAGGACTTCTATGTTATGGTCAAGGTTAAAGTTTTGTGTCAAACAAACAAACAAACAGACAGACAGACCAAAAACAATATGCTCCCTCTGGAGGCATAAAAATAATCTGACACTGATTAATTCCAGGAAATTGTAGCACCAATATTTGTATTTGTTAAACCCTAACCATGCTCTGTTGGATACTGGGGTGAACACTTATAACTAAACTAGAACTGTGTCCATAGGACACGGATGCCCCCACTATGCATAAGTGCTCATAAACAAGAGCATGTATATTCTGTACGTAAGATTTCGGTGGGGAACAATTTTTTTCTGTAGTTGCAAATCAATTGAGGTGTTTTGTATATTATTAATGCTGTCCTTTTATCTCAAAATTAGATATTTTATACTGAAACAAGGGCTGTCGGATGGACAGCATGCTTGACTATTCTTAGTGCTTGAAGGTATAATAAAAGCCTGAAATTAAAGATTTTTCAAAGTCTTAAAAGGGGAATAACTAATAAAAATGCTTAACAGAGTTATGGGCCTTGATGGAATGACACAGTCTACGGCCAAGTTTGAACCAAATATCTGCAGTAGAAAGGGAAGAAACAGAGAAAATGAGAAGCTTGCCCTAAAACTTTAACCCGATAGCCACGCCGCAAGTACAACAGACCTCCTTATTCTTTGAATAGTCGACATAAAAATGTTGTAAATATTTATGTACTATGAGGAATCACATTAGCGAAGACGAAGAAAGAGACACACAAGTAATTACATGTTGCTGATATTGAAGTAAGCAGGTAAAATTTAAAAAATGTTACACATGAAAGTTAACTACAGATTAAAGTATAGAAACCCCAGGTGTGTCAATTCCCGTAAAAAACATTACCCTTCCTTTACTATCATCTACACATTAAGTTTGTTCATCCCTGAAAGTTTAAGCAAAATCTGCCATCCGGTTTATGAGGAGTTGCGTTCACAAATTTATTTCACTTTATGGTATATAGTGAAAAAATCAACAAAGCGCCATAATTCCGTTAAATTTGGTCGCAGCAAAAATTCCTTCCTTAACTATCATCAACACATTAAGGTTGTTCATTCCTGAAAGTTTAAGCAAAATCTGCCATCCGGTTTATGATGAGTTGCGTTCACAAATTTATTTGGCTATATGGTATATAGTGAAAAAATCAACAAAGGGCCATAATTCCGTTAAATTTGGTCGCAGCAAAAATTCCTTCCTTAACTATCATCAACACATTAAGGTTGTTCATTCCTGAAAGTTTAAGCAAAATCTGCCATCCGGTTTATGATGAGTTGCTTTTACAAATTTATTTCACTTTATGGTATATAGTGAAAAAATCAACAAAGGGCCATAATTGTTAAATTTGGTTGCAGCAAAAATTTCTTCCTTTACTATCATCTACACATTAAGGATGTTCATCCCTGAAAGTTTAAGCAAAATCTGCCATCCGGTTTATGATGAGTTGCGTTCACAAATTTATTTCACTTTATGGTATATAGTGAAAAAATCAACAAAGGGCCATAATTGTTAAATTTGGTTGCAGCAAAAATTTCTTCCTTTACTATCATCTACACATTAAGGATGTTCATCCCTGAAAGTTTAAGCACAATCTGCGTGAACAAGGCACTAACATATTGATAAGTAATAATAAGGAGCATAAACTTAATTAAGGTAACTATACCATTAGTCCAATGATTAAATGCCAGAGTAACAACAACATATTCTCCAGGTTCTAACATTACATTACATCCAACAAAGCTCTTCAGTTGTCTTTTGCTACAAGTTATCAACCTTCCAAAAGCTTCAGCATTTGTTGTAGATTCTCTGTATACTAATACACACAAGTCAAGAACATTGGCTGAATCTTCAGCTCCTCTGAAAATACACAGATTGAAAAATGATTTTACACTAAATATAACACATTTATATCCTGTAGTGCTAGATGATTGCTACTCCTATTCTAAATTGGAGGGTATGCAGAACTGCTGCTGAGAAAAGAAAATGCAACCCAGAAAAATCCACTTGCCCAAGAACCCAAGATCACAAAACAAACACTTTACCATGTTGCTATAAAAGCTAGCATATAGCTAATGTCATAGAAGTACCATATTCTACCCTGGCTCCTTTTTTATCCTACAAATCAAAGATTTTCATACAATTTCAAACACCTACCGTACACCTTCCTGAAAGACACCTATTTCGACTTCTGTTGTATAGAACACTGTAACTTTTACAACCTTTGGTGAATTTTTGCCATTATGAGGTAGTTTTCCACGTATCCTCGTCTCTCGCCAGTCTGGCCTCACTTTACATACATCTACACTGTCAAAGTACCTGTAAATAATTGAACAATGCTCTACAAAATTTTACTGACAGTTAAAGAAGTTAAGACTAAAGGAACTGAAAATTTCTCATCAGAGTGATGCTTTCAAGTTAGGTAAAATAAGGTAAACCAAACCATATAATTGCTATACAGCTAAAACAAACATGGTAAATCTTCAAACATAGACAGGAAACAGTTCAACCTAAAACTGAAATCAATACACAGTTGAAATACAAATTCCTCAAATTGGAAACAGTTGTAGCAATTTTTATACAGTCACATCCCTGCTTTTTTTGTTGTATCATATTTTTCCATTTCAAGTGAAAAATGCTGAAAGGACTGAAGAACCTTTCCACAGTACGCTATAACTTCCATCTATAATCGAGGGCCCAGAGCAAAAATATTTTATTTTCTCTTTATTTTATAAATACTTAAAATAAGTGATGTAACAATAATCAAGTTAAATCAAATAATCATTAGCAGCCATGTTATGTTGGTGACAAATTTTCAATTCCGAGAACAGATGTCACCAAGTGGCAAGGGAAGTTACTCTCCACAGAGGTACATTTAGCATTTTAAATACATAAATAACTGGATAAATACTACTTAATTTGTCTTATTATGCATCCAAGTAGTATTTGATGTGATAATACGGACCCATTAGGGTGAATGTGAACAAGACTTCTGCAAGTGTTCCCAGTTTCTCTATGTTTATAACATTTTAATTAGTTTCCAATAGTAAACTGAAACACTCTTTCCAGTTTGATTCAATAATCGATTTTATTGCAGTCTGACTTTACAACACTAAATACAACATATATGCACAGAACCCACTTACTGCATTTTGCTTGACAGGTTTTACTGATAAAGAATATGTTATAAAGTTTTTATCATGACATCTCTATACTGGAACCCATTCCAATATACACAAACAAAATGTCAAGTGACTCACTTACTTCACCAGGTCTGGTAATGATATCCAGAACACACCCACACCACTTCCATGTGGCATCAACTCCTGTTTATTATGTGGGGAGATTTTATTCCACATGTCACTGTCATCACTCCAGTCCCCTTTCCAAGAGTAGCGTCCCCATGGATTGCGTAACCTTAACAACCTGAAATAAACAACATAAATATCTTATATACCAGTGAAAGCCTGAAATTGCACACAGAAGTTAATTTATCAAAATAAAAAAATAAAAAAACATAACTATTATTATAAATAGGTTAATAGATGCATACTTTCTTACATTTATGCTATGGACAGAAAAATGAGTAACACATGAATATACAAAGGTGTTGGTTACATAAACTGGTAGGAACATTGTTATTCCTTTACACACTTGAAATTTTAATACCTGAGGTTATCTTACAGTTGTGATCACCAAAACAGGTAAGAATGATTGTCAACTTGGTCAAAATATGTAAATTAAATAACCTGTTTTTTGAATGATAGGTTATGATGTCATAAAGAAATATACTTGGAGGAGGAAATAGATAGGTACCAAGCTGAGATAACAATTTACTGAATAAGCAACTAGGCCAGCCTAAAATGGTCTTCTCAGTACAGGTTTCTGATTGCTAAAGTATTTTGGTTTAAATAAACAAGAAAAGAAACTGAGACTGTAGACATCTAGTTTAGACAGATTTGGAGAACAAGTACCTGTATATGAATAAATACTGAAATTAGTTAGGATAAAAGTTACTGGAAAGTCTTGATATAATCAGAAAAATTGTACAGTAAATTTTATATTAAATAATAACCAAGCTGTAACATTCTAAAAAAAAGAAAAAAAAATCTTTAAAACACTGTCACATGGCACGTGTTTATAATCTGTAGAAAAAAGCTATTAATGTACACAAACACAAACAAGATGTACATTTCATATAAAGGTTAATAAAAATAACATTAAGTTAGGTAAGGTTAGTAAGAAGGGATTGCCAAAGACCAACATTTGATCCATTCCATTTCACTTACTTAAAATGTAGAATATTATTGTAGATGTACGGAATATGTAATGAATGATGGGTAAAAGGTGACAAAACACTTTTATCAATGAACAATGAACCATTAACAGAATTTTACTGGCCTCATTTCAGTCAACTTCACAATCAGTTCACTGTACACTTCCCAAATAACCTTTAAATAAATGCTTTCTTTTGATCAACATTAGAAATGGATGTGTCTGCAGCAGGCAGACAATTAGCATTTCTAAAGCAGTGTTGAAAACTTGTCTTTAATACAAATAAAATTCTTAAAAAGACCTCTAATGAAATACCGTGGACTTTATTTATAAGTGCTGTAATCCCTGTAATATGGGGGCTTGAGTTTGTTACTACACAATCATGTTGCTTCTCAGCTATAAATAGAATATTACGGAGTTTCCAGGGACAGAGCTGTACCATTTTATCTTGAAGATAAACATGTTGGTATTTTTAAGACCTGGAAGAAATATGTCTATGTAACAGTAACACTTTCAACACAACTGGACATACATTTGGATAATGACTGGAGGATGCTTAATTATGAATGGTTTACTACAGAATCTGTAGTACTGTTTTGATCCTATCTGCACTTACAAATGTTTAACTTTGAAAAGTATTCCTGGACAATTTCATTTTTATACTTGTTTAAATAACAAAGTATGAATATGAGTAATATGAAATGAAATCGTTTTTCTGTTTGATAATATGAAGGAAACTTGAACAGAGCATGGAACTGTGAAACTTGAAATTGTTGTATTTTACACAAAGTTCTCACAACAGCAGATTACTACAGCTTGTATACTATTCCCTGTACTTGTCTGTAGAATTATGTGCTTACAAAACTGTGCAAACAATGTGGAAAACTTGGTATGAAAAGTAACAACAGTTAACTTCAATAATGTGGCTGAACTGAACTTGAAGTTCACCTATACTGTATTTGTTCTAAGACACCAGTCTTATGATTTTGTCTGTAAATAAGAAACAGCATGTGCTATAACCACAGACATTCTACAACTTTCTTATCAAAAGTACTATATGTTTCTTCTTAGTCTAATAAAAAGAGCTGTCATTATAATCAACAAATGCCTAGGAAATTCAGGGCTAAAAAAAATTAAGACTTTTACCACTATACTAAATGTATGTATGCTTCTTATTCTTTCTATAAAAATAACTGCCATTGTATCTAACAAATGCCTAGGAATTTGGGCTTAGTTATATAATCTATCAAGAAATAAAGAATTCTTTTACATTTTGAAAAAAAAAAAATCTTGCTTTTCAATATTAAGTCCAAAACCATTTAAAATCTGAAATCCCTGAACTGCACTAAAAAAATCTTTTCAGCACAAAATGATATTCTAGTGTATCACTACTTACTTATGACCTTGAATTTCTCGTACATCAAGTATTGAGTAAGCATGTCGTGAACGCAATCCAAGTTCTTCATATGATACATCATCTGCTTTCATGTTGCCTCCTCCACATGACGCACCCATCAAAAACCTGAAATAGATAACACTACTGACAATTCCAGTACTTAATACTTAAATTCTAAAGTTTACCTTCATAAAGGTCATGCTAAAGGTCAAGGTGTCACACCAATGAAATATAGTTTATGATGTTACTGCATACGTAATAAGGTGTAGTGTAAAAAACATTACTTATTATGAAAGAAGTGGTCGAAAGGTAAAAAAAAACACTCTGGTTTTGCATGCACCGACAAAGGACCGACATCACAAAGAAGAGTAGTCATAAACATTGATATTTTCTTGAAGGACAAGCGAAGCAAACTTATAATGGAATGTGTTTTTACATTGGGTAATAATATTGTATGCCTTTATACAAATTTATGTTCTAATTAGCTAACTATTACAAAGTTTTCTAACACTGCAGACACTACAGATAAAAATCATCCCTACAGTGCATGAATTTGTTTAGATATATTCAATTACCTGTATAAGATTACCTGAAAGGGTGCATTCCTTATAATAGAAAGAAATGACAGAAATCTGGGACAGAGTTTGTCTTAGAACAAGGTGACATATTGTATAAGAAAAATAATGATGGCTTGAAAATGAGACATAATTAACTTACGCAATGAAAATCCTAAACATTAATAAAGCATTGTAAAAGCAGTTATATAACAATAAATGCTAGAAATCAGGGACAGGACATCGTCAATATCAACAGTATGTCTGAGAACAAGGTGACATATTGTATTAGAAACTATTTTGAAATTTGGCCGTGGGCTTCTGAGGAGAATATTTTCAAAGTTTTCCATACAGTCATAAAGTGAAAACTTGCCCAAACACATAGCTTAAAGAAATTTGATAAAAAAAACCAGCTGAGAAATATTTCTATGAAATTATTTTGAAATTGGTCCAGCTGTTTGTGAGAAAAAGGTTTTCAAAGTTTCCCATATAGTCATATATGGTGAAAACTTGCCCAACAAGTGCCTGCCAAGTTTTTTTTTATAAACCAACATGGCTTGAAGGAATTTGATAAAAGGCCACCAACACAGGAAATTTCTGTGAAACTATTTTGAAATATGGCCAGGGGTTACTTAGGAGAAGATTTTCAAAGTTTTCCAAGTAGCTCAATAATAAAAACTTGCCCAACCACTGTCTGCCAATTATAATACTAATAATAAAAAAAAAGAAAGAAAAAAAAAATCATTTAATTTACTAAAAGGAATTTGATAAAAAGCCAGCTGAGAAACATTTCTGTGAAATTATCATGTAATTTGGCCAGCACTGTTCGAATCCCGTCAGAGGCGAGATTCTCTCACCATCTTCACATTCCTCCACGCTGCGCGAATACTGGTATGGAACCCAGGAAGCAGTCATCGAGCGTAATGAATCTAAGTTATAAGAACTTGTATCGCAATCGATGTAAAATAAATGAGTCTAAACTAAACTAACTAAACCTCAAACACAGGTTTTACTGTAACAGTCCCAATTATATAATTGCCTTTATTTCAGAACTGAATGTCTTACATTCTGAGGCATGTGCTATTATTTATAGGATATCATCTGCATATCAAGCCAGTACAATATTTGTTTTCACTGATTCAATGAACTAGACTGCATCTTTCTGGTAACTAGAACAGGGTGTGCTATAGCACTTACTGCTCAAAACAGCAAGTGGAATGTAATAGTTTCATAAACAAAATAAAAGAAAAAAAAGCAATGCTGCCTGCTATATACCAAAGCTTAAGGCTATCTGGTTTAAGAAAAAAAGATTTTAAATTCTTTATATATATCTTTCTGGCTATTCCTGTGATGATAGACAAAAGTCAATTGCAAGAGCTCACCATGAGCCCCTTGTAAGGGTGTCCTATAAACATACCTGCACAGTCAGCACATTTTGTAGGTTTAAAATACAAATTATTTAGTAATACATGCTTCTGTAACCTGAATTTCATAAGTGGGAAGTTTTAGTTGATCTAACCATGCGCAGACCAGGTATGTTTGGAGAGTACATAATACTACGATATTTGTGCCAGTGACTGGCACTTTTTTATTCAGTAACATGTACATTATGCAGTGAAACATAACCACAGTATAACTAAAGAATTCGGCTATTATACCATACTGCACCCTTACTGACATTTCATATCTTACCTTTACCACTACGGTAACAAAATGATATATTACAATTTTTCTTACAGGATGATACTGTATGCTTATGGCCTTTGCAAAAGAGAATAAGTCACATAGCTATAAATAGCTTATATAATTTACCTGGACTCTCTACAACTGAGAAGCCTTGCCCATATAAGGTCAACATCTACCTTGGAACGATCATTCTTGTTATCTGAAACAGTTACAAGACAGTTTCAACAGACATTAACAGATAATTCTGTATTCTAATTAGGATGGTGGCATGCTTACATAAGCCATTTAAAATGCATCCAGATTTCGTGTGTTTGGATATTTCAGTGTCTTTTTCATCTGCAAACTTGTAATTACCTGCTTGGATTGCAGGCATCTGAATATACCAGTGCAATGAAATAAATAGTATGTAAGTGAGTACCCACCGTGAAAAAAAATTAAAATAAGTAAGTACACACACTAAAAAAATAAAAGTAAGTAATCAAGGACCCACACTGAAAAAAATGAAATTAACTATAAAACCACTTTCTAAAATTTCAATGCAAGTCCCAGTGATTATTACGCCATCTGGCAGGCAGCATATTCTATCTTAAGGTAGACTTAATTACGTCTCATTAATCTCTGGTAACGGTTTTGATAAATATCTAAAATAAAAAACTGAAATGTTTAGACTGATCACATGAAATACTTACAACAAGACTGAACAAGTTGGTCACATACCTTGCAAGGCTATACTTTCACATGGTTCCCCAGTCAGTGTTGAGAGACCTTCAATACATTTGCCAGCTATCAGAGACTCATAACATCCATGTAATTTTGCCATGGCTTTCTCTATCAATGGAACCCACAACTGTTTTCTTTTTGCCTTCAAAAGATGTGATGACATTGAAAATGGCCATGATTTTAATACACTTATGTAGGTCTGACAGTTACAATAAACAAAATATCTGAATATATACATATATAACATATTGATACTAAACCCTTGTTTTGAAATTCGATTTGCTTTGATTTACTCAATACAGTACTAAAAAAGGATCACGTTATAAATTCAATGGTGAAAATATCCGATAAAGGTGATCTCTGTGTAAAATACAATATTTCAGTCTTGGCAATTTTCACTTGAAACATCCCTGTTTACTATCAAGCTTTTTTTTACATCTATTCAGCAATTAGATATATATCATTCATCTGTATAAGAATAAATGCAGCAAGCACTGCCTTGAACAACAACTGTTTCTTTTTTCTATCAACTTCTGTACTGAAGACAGCTAGCTAAAGACTAAATTTGTTTAGTGCAGTCTTTGGCAAACCATTTTTTTTTTAGGTATTCCTCAACTGAAAGCTTAATACAAGCACCTCTATGCGAAATATGATACATAAGAAAGAATAAAATATATTTCTAATCACATTAAGAGCTGATATAACAAATAGCCAGTTTCTACTTACCTGAGAGAATATTAGACGTCCATTTCCATTACAAGGTAGGACATCATCAATAAGAACTATCTGCCATATTCCATCCTTACACAACTTAACCTGATAAACACCTTCATCACAATGGTCTTTAGTTGGCATAATTTTCTTTATCAATTCTGGTTGCTCAGCCAAAACAGCCTAGAGCACTTAGGAACCTAAAAAAAGCAAAGTCACCTTTATTTAAACTCCAATGGAGTTTTTTCTGAGTACCCGTATATACCAGATTATGACACATTTTTCCTCCTCAAATTTTGAATTCACTTAACTATATAAAGAAGCATGAGTAAGATTTGCCATAAAATAAAAAAAAATGTTAATCTATTAACTGCTCAATTTTGCATGTTAACCAAGCATTTTATCTCTGTGCACTTTCCAGCAGAAGATTTCCCTCTTTTAAACACTAAAAGAACTCACCAACAATTTCCTAGTTCTCCCTGAGATATATCATCTGGCATGGGTGTTCTGTACACCACCCAGGGTAGTTTATTCTCTGACTTATGGGACTGTATCTCATCACTACGTAACCACTGTACAACGTGTCTAGCCAGGGGACTGCTGTGGTCATGGTACAATGACTTCTCAGTAGGTGGAAAGGAATCGTCTACAAACTTTTCTTTGTTCTGGAATACAAGTTAATTTAAGCTAAAATACTACAAACCAATTTCAACCAATGGTTGATCAATAATAAATAAAATTCCTTTCATTATTCAACAGTTGTAACAATTAGCAAATGAAAATGGAAAGGTTTACAATAAAGACTTGAAAAAATTTGGACCAGCATAAAATTTTAATGCTGACCATCTCATATATAAACCGACTATTCAGATAAATAACCTACTGCTATTTGGGTCTTACCTATTCAAGTCCCACAAAATTTACAAGCTTCTGAATTCCACTTGAATCCTAACTTACAGAAATAATAAATCTTTACCTGCTTACAGAAAAGCCTAATATGCTGCCAAAGTTCCAGTGCTTCATGGTCTTCTATATCCCTAAGCTCCATGAATGACGAAGATTGCTGTCGCTGCAATGTGTGTTTCAGTCGTATAGTCCCTCTGAAAGACTCTATCCTCTCATCTGTACCAGACGTAAGGTCACACCCACACATTTTACACGGCCCTGATGTCGCTGAGTTCAGGTATGTACAAACTGAGCAATGTATTCCCGACATCTGGTTTGACTTCTTTGCCATTGGTTGCTTAATGCTGCTTTTCTTTACTATTTTTTTATTCTTAACCTCTTCATTTCCTGAGTCTACTTCTAAGATTTCCTCCTTACTTTCTTTCTCTGACTCCTTCTCTGCAGTTTCTCCAGAATTACCTTTTTTTCCTTGCTCATTTTCAAGTGATTTCTTGTTTTCCTCAGCTTTTTTTCCAGCAGCCTCTCTTTCAGTATCTGCAGAGGCAGATGGTTTCTTGGTAGCACACACAGAGCAGATGGCATTTGACCCTTGATTGATAAGTGTACAAGTTGAACAAGCCCAGTCCCCCTCTACTGTTCTTTTATTTCTACTAGTGTTGCACATTTTACAAGCTTGCTCTGAATTTGAATTCTCATAAGTACACTTGGAGCATTTCCAGAACAGACTCTCCCTAACCTGCTTTTCTTTCTTATCTGCAGAAGGTTTTTGAGAGCTAGAGCTGGTCGCTGTAACTGCTGGTTTTGTAACTTTATTATCAGGGACCTTTGCACCTGGTTTCTTTGCTGGAGCTCTATTTGGAACAGCAGGCTTACTGCCATTTGAATGATGAGGAGCTTTTGTGTTAGGTCCTGGTCTGTCAGGTACTTTTGGAGCTCCTTTAGAATTCAGTTTTACACCTCCATTTAGTGGTTGGTTCTTTTTATATTTCAATGGTCTGACACCTTTTCCACATCTTGTGCACCTTTCATTAAATGAAGGATTGCATGAAAAAGTGCACTTTTCACATTTCCATTCTTCAGCTTCTACATCAATTGTCTTCTTTCCATTTGCACCTTTTGTATCATTTGCTCTTGCTCCTCCACTGCCTGTTTTACGGGCATTGCCTTTTGCATTCACTGTATTACGTACATCGGTTTTGGACTTATTTGGTGACACAGGAGATGTAGATGGTGGGTATCTGGAATAATCAATGTCTGTTGGAATGGATTCTGGACTAGGAATGTTTGATATCTTTGGTGTCTCACACATCGAACATTTTCTTGCTGTTTTAGTGTTCATGTATGTGCACCTTTTACAAGCCCACTCTAAATCCTCTTCTGTTGATCTGCCCGAAGCATCAGATTGAGTTTTTGTATCACCTTTTGTATTAGTTTCCTTTTCTTTTCCATTACTTTTTCCATCAACTTTATCTATTCCAGTTTTATCAGGTTCATTTGGTTTTATTCTTTTATCTGTGTTTTCATTCTTAAGGTAAACAACGTTTTCTGTTTTTTCAGTGTGACAACACAAACAGCTATCAAAATAATTGTCATTGTGAAAGTTACACGTTGAATTTGGACAAACCCATTTAAACTCTTCAATGTCGTTAGTACTTTCAGCACCTTTAAGTTTCTCATTTGCTTTCACAACCTTAGGAAGTTCTGATATACTCTGGGAGCCTGTTTTTATTACTCTTTTCAGCTGATCTTTGCTATCAACCTTTCCTTTCAAATTATTAATTCCTACAACAGCTTTTTCTTGAGCAGCATTATTTTTAGGTCCATCTTTTTTCTTTCTTACTCCATTACCATCTTCTTTTGTAGGTTCGGGTCCATCTCTTTTCTTTGTTACTCCATTATCACCTACTTTTGCAGGTGTTTTCTTATTATTAAGGACATCTTTCTTTTCTCCTTTGCTTGCAATAGTTTTCCCATTACTTTCTGATTGTCCATTGCTAGATGTGACAACTTTTTCTACTCCATCAACTACATCCAAAGCCATAGCATGGTCTGAACCATTTAGTGAACCCTTAAACACTTTCGGTGGAATTTCAGGCGAACTTTTTCCTGGTTCAAAATCGTTTAACACTTTCGGCATAGTATAATATGAGCTTTGGTCTCTGGTTTTGAACACTTTAGGTAAATGATCTGGGATCTCTGGGGCTTTGGCTTGACACATTTCACATTTACTCAGTGCATAGGAATTAATAAATGTACAAACTTGGCAGACCCAATTAACTGTCTCTTCATCCATCCTAACTCTTCTTTATTCTTCAATTTTCTATGAGAACTGAATAAAAAGAATATCACTGAAGGTAATTCATACCCCTTCTATGTCAAAATTAATGCACACAATCCTGCCAAAAAATACCAAGAAAGAGAGCATGTGTAACAAATTTATATTGAAATCATCAATTAAAATCAATACAATAAATTTTATTGCAAACATTCGAAAGTTCATTTAGCTTTACCTTGAAATTCAACATTAACAACAAAATTATCTGCAAATATGTACATGTACAACACTGTCATGTGATTAAATGTATCAGACATTTCAAAATACAATCAATAATCTATAATGACTTTCAAAAATCCTCCAAAATATTAAATTTTAGATTCAAAATTATGATAAATATTGTAGCTACCTTTATAAGAATACAGCTTTTAAACAAAATCTAATTTACTTCCTTCTTTGAATGGGTTCCATCTACCAGACATGATTGACAGGAGACCTGAAATTATAAAGTAAGCAAATAGATAACAGTCTGTTAACAGTGAGCTGTGCTACATGTTTTGTTGAAATAAAGATCATGTAAAATCTAACTTTCAAAACTGAAATGCATAGCAGTTTGTTTTTCTTTTTCTTTTCAGAAGTACTTCCTTGTAGTGTGAACATGCTGAAGGTCACTTAATACAATTCAATTGTAAACAATGTCGGTAATGGTCATATAAACACGCAATTTCAAGTAAAATGCATTATGATTATTCAAGCAAGTTCTATTTTAAAATAAGTTTCCATGAGGCAGTGTCTTAAGGATTGGGCCAGAAATATTGTCTAACGAGTTAACACAGTTCCTTTTTAACTTTACCACACTGTCTACCTTTTGACTCCACCTGACCCAGTTTCAAGCCTGACCAACACTTAAACCAAGTTTCTGGAAAACTGGACGAACAAGGTTTTTGTAAATTTTAAGTTTAAGATCTAGGTTTAACCCCGTGTTGTCAAGTATTGAAGGCATCTCTGATTTCAGGCAGAAAAAAATATTAATTTTTCTCTCCTAAGTTTAATGAAGACTATGTCAAATCTGTATTTACTAGGTTCCAATCTAGACCGTTTATAATGATGAACAGGGAATGATATCAAAAGCCCCCTCCCCACCACCCCACTCACACTTTGTGCTCAGATTAGCTTAACATTATGGTTGCATAAAAACATGCATCCTTGACAAAAAGTCTATGCCTTCTACAGTTACAGGTTTTGAAGGTAGTAATTGCAGTGGTTATACTGCTACAAGTATTTTGAACAATAAGCTAACAGGGATAAATTTTGTTTTTGTCCTGTAAACAATGTAGACTAGGTATTTCAGATATGAAGGACAGCAGCTGAATAAAATTAGCAGTTGTTGGCTGTATAATCCCTTTCATCCTGAAGTCTAGAATCAGTCAAATTCTCGCTGCTTTCAATGTAACCAGTAGCAGCAAGTTGGTTATCAATCAATATCTTTTGCTTTCACATGGTAGACAGCCTGTAGTGTCAACTTGTAAAATATGTCTGCCGTTGGAGTTTAATACTGATACCCAGTGATCAGTTTACATGGATGTTTTCACACACATTTTCAAAATGATTTTCAGAAAGTCACATGAAGCATCTGACCTCATCATTGTGAAGATTACCTGACTTAAATATTTACAGCATTCCACAATCCTTCAAAATTTTTTAAAACCTAATTGTGACCTAGTACCAAGGTGCCAGTCAAAAGTTCCAAGTACAGTAGGTAACTATATGGCATGAATACAAGTCTTAACATAGAGTTGTTGTTGTTGTACAGTGTTTGAGTGGATTAGCAAATTACTGTAGATGATATATGCCCCAACAAGATTTTTTTGGTTACATGTAAATATGTAACCAAAAATATGTAACAATATGTATAACTGTATGATAATAATTATGTATAACCACATAATATGTATATCTGTATAATAATATCTCCCAGTGAGAGATTTTTAGATAATATATAATTCTTTACATGAGTCAATGAAATACATATACAGTATACATCAAGTGTTACTTCTAGGATATGAATCTATATAAAACTGCCACTGAGCTCTAACATAATTAAGAGACATGGTTGGCATGTTATTGTGATATTTTGTAAGAATTCTTCATCATTTACTAGAACAAGCTGAAGAGAATTATAAACCATTTAAACATTATTATATTACAAAACTTATATCACTTACATCTTAAATTTGTCATGCGAATCAATATGTCCACATGTATCCTATCAAGAAATGTGTTGTTACTTGTAACTTAAGCATTTTTATGCACCGATTTTATCCGATTTAAGTGCACTACAAAACATAACACAGAGTTTAGTAGCAACCCAGTTACTATGCCAGAAATTTCATTGAATGAATAAAGGTTTTCTATGCTGTGTACATGTTATCTCTCATAAACATTTCATTCATAAAAATGTCAATTATAGTTATGTTTATGTTAATAACTTGTATGTAAAATAGGGCTGGTATCACTAAATATAAAATAGACCATGGTCCTAAAGTTCACTAACAAATGTAAATTGTAAAACAAATGTCATCTGATTTTTACAGGAAATACCACACTGACATACTTTTTGCACTGATGTCTCATTTTTAAAACTTGACAAAAATCTAGATGAAATGCCAAAGGTAAAGTCTATGATATTCAAAAGTTTCATAAAAAAAGTAATGACTATTCACTGACAAACACTGTTTGATTTTTTCATATATTACCTCTTCTATTCGTCCGAAATGGCATTCCCCTAAGTCATCAACATCTGACATTATAATTTGTAATATTATTATGTTATTATTCTAGGATATCCATATTAACTGGCTTATCGTGAACAAAATACTGTTTTGAAAATTCATGACTTTATATGTAAATCCAACCCACTTATCCCTAAAAGAGCTCCAATTTTATCTAAACAAAAATAAATCATAAAAAAATTTTGGTTTTAAAGCTTGGAACACCACCTACAGTAATAAGCAAATACAGATTTTAACCCTTAACCTGCTGGAACCGAAAGTGATTAGCCTTTGCCACCAGTATAGAGCCAGGCCAGCCTGCACATCCGTGCAGTCTGACCAGGCTCTATACTGTTGGTAGCTCCATTTTTGTATTTTGATATTGAAATCCCTTAAACTTTGAATGGACTGTTCCAAATTCAAAGCTGGGCAAATCCATTACAAAATTTCAGCATGTTCAGGGTTAATAGGGACAAGTTATGTTTGTTATTGTATATTTCAGGAGTTCTAATACTTGCTCTATAAGGCCTTTAAGTCAATATAAGCTTCCCTGTCTTATCTACTAAGTTCATCTATATCACAATTTTAAAAACATTATTCTATAACTTCAATGATAATAATCATCCTTTTCTATAATTTATAATTATTTTCACTGACAAATAAAAAATTATGTTTTTGGGCATCTTTTCTTTGTTTGACAGTAATGCCTATATACATTCAGAACTGATAAAAACTCCTGACAGCATTCTAGCTGCTGTTACATAAACATGCTTATCCTACAAAATTTTTACCTAAAAATAATTCAAGGCTTCCGGGAAATTGATTTAGTGTGATTGCAGTACTAATACAGAACTACAACAGTGCGACTGCAGTACTATAACAGCACTATGACAGTGTGATTGCAGTACTAATACAGCAGTATGACAGTGTGATTGCAGTAGTAATACAGCACTACATCTATGTGATTGCAATACTATTACAGCACTATAACAGTGTGATTGCAGTACTAATACAACACTACAACTATGTGATTGCAATACTATTACAGCACTATAACAGTGTGATTGCAGTTCTAACACAGCACTACAACTATGTGATTGCAATACTATTACAGCACTATAACAGTGTGATTGCAGTACTAATACAGCACTACAACTATGTGATTGCAATACTATTACAGCACTATAACAGTGTGATTGCAGTACTAACAAACCGTACAAGGTGATTGCAATAATACAACAGTACAACACCAATATATTAAAAGTACTATCACAGTACCTGATTGCAACTAGATGATAGAATTCAAAGGCAATAATTATCTTTTATTCCTGTTTGCAACCTGACCTTATTGTAATAAAAAGGTGGTGACAGTTACTATAATAGCAATAAATGACAGCTAGTGATCTGATAATATTTTAATATAAAGCGTGAACTATTATATATACATGTATACTGTAATCTTTTTAGTTAAAGGTAGAAACTCCAAACTTAGTGCTGGGGTTTTTTCCCAGTCATTTCAATTTAAAAAAAATTCAAGTAGAAATATATGAAAAGCAAAGCAAATATATACTTAAATGTTAAATCCCATCATTCACTAGAAATATTTTTTCTATCCATAAAATAACCTTTCCTGTTAAACTATAATAAAGCCACACTGTATCTCACAGTCACACTGGGTATTATTCAGAGTAGATATATGCAATAAAGCACATTTTTGTGCTCTGAGTAACTCATGTCCTTTTAAATGATCTCTCTGTTTCATTTTGTTTCGTTACACATACTACCTGTAAACTTCTTCTTCAACAAGTAAGACTACTCTTAACTTGTTTAATACAGTAACTTCTAACATACCTAGGTTTAGCATGGCTGTTTTATACAGTAACTTCTAACATACCTAGGTTAAGCATGGCTGTTTAATATAGTAACTTCTAACATACCTCAGGTTAAGCATGGCTGTTTAATATAGTAACTTCTAACATACCCAGGTTAAGCATGGCTATACTATACAGAAATTTTACTTACATATCAATTAAAAGAAAATGATCAAAGTATTAATAAACTTGAAAATGTTCTTGAATTTTAAAATACTAAAAAGTTGGACCAATTTTATACCTTTTACACTGGATTTTGTAAAACATATTGAGCAGAAGTTATCAACTTTTCTTAGAATAACAATCTCAGTGAAATTTCAACATGGTAAACTTGAAATATTAGTTGAACAGTTTCATTTTATTAGACCAATCAAATTACACTACCTGAGAGGTACTCAAAAAATAACATTATTTCCTGACAGGAAATCTGTCACTGAAATCCATTCATACAAATATAGGTCACTTTTATTGGTCAACTATTTTCTGACAGATCAGTTAGTAAATGTGAAAGAAAAAGTTCAATCACTGAATGTCCCTAGACAAATGAATGAATAATTGTGTACCTAAATACCTTGGGGTGAAGCGAAGCCAGATATAAATAACCACAAAATACTGATATTGTTAAAATGCCATGTCCCAGTTTGTTCTTAAAATAGAATACAGATCAATTTCTCTTTTCTGAAAAAGACATTATACTTTAATGAAAAATGTTCTAATATCTAGTATAACAACTATGACCTGCAACCTTTAAATAGGTCTTAATAGGTCAAGAGTCAAATAATTTTATTGTATACGCAAGTAAGTTAAATACTACACAAAAATGTCGTAGCTAAAATATTAGAAACAATAGCAATCAGTATTAATGAATTATTGCAATGGAAAACACCTATAAGAATGTTGTTGTTTTTTTTAAACTTAACAGAAGCAGTGACTATTGCAAAATACGCATGTTCGATGGTTCAAGGGCTATAACTCTAAGAATACAAGAAGAGATCTGACTGGTTTAAGACTTGGTCAGGATAGTTAAAGTATGCCCATGAATATTATATGTAAATTTCGGGTGAAGATTAGATAATATCTCATTGACTTAAAGATGGAAAGCTATTTTTAAGCAATTTCAGATAATTCAAGGGTGATATGTCATCAGAAATGCCTGCAGGAATTTGACTGGTTTTCAAACCTGGCTGACATAGTATCCCTAAAAGCATATCAGCTAGTTTAATGAAGACTCTTTGACCCAGAAGCCTGAGAAGGGATTTCGCTGTTATTTAACTTGGTTGATATATGATATCCACAAACCTTATCAGCAAGTTCGGAGAACTGTCTGACTTAGAGGACAAGGCTAATTTTGCCTAATTTGGATCATTCAAGGGATACAACTCTTAAAAGCCTAATGGAATTGGGCTGGTTTTTAATTTTGCTGATATATTATGTCAACAAACATTATCAGCAAGTCTCCAACCGCAGTATAATTATGCTGTTGTCCCTGATAACAATCACTGAGTGAAGTTTGATGAAAATCAAATGAGAATTGTAGGAGTTGTGCACAGAAGATTGGAATGACAGATGGAAGAAATAAGGGACAGACTACTTATGACACTCTTCAGGGGCATAAAAACATTTGAGCAAATAAAACAATAGCTTGAAACCCACAAGCTTGACAGCAGGATAGGGCAGTGGAAGGCCAAGCAGATAACAAAAGAAGGACAGAGAAAAGAAAACAAGGCAAAGCAAGAGTGAAAAGTGCAAATAAAGGGAAAGCACAGAGCATATAATAGCAAAACAGAAGAGAAGATAGTATAGAACAGAAAAGAGCAAGATGTCAAACTTGAGACAAGCATAAAGCGATTAGGTTGACAGAAGGAGGTATGCAGAACAGTTTAGGACAGAGTAGAGGAAAGGAAAATACAACAGACCAGAGAAGTAAAGGACAGTGCACATTATAGCAGGATTGAATACAGAAGAGTGCAACAAGGTAGGGAAAGGCATGACAATGGTTAAGAAGAGCCGACAAGAGCATAGAAATAAGAAGAGTTACAACAGAACAGCATCAAAAAGTTGATAAGATTGGTACAGAGTAGAGGACAGAATAGAGACATGGCAAGGACAAAAAAAGACAGATAAGACAGGATACAAATCAGGTAACAAAAAATTATAAAGAACAAGATCTTAATTAAGAAGAAAAGGGCAGGAAGGACAGAGTAAAGAAGAACAGGACAAGACAAAACATAACACAGAAAACTAGGACAGGACAGTAAAGGCCTTAAACAGCAGACAATGCAGAGATATATCTCTTTTATCCTATCTAAAATAAACAAAGCTATTTTTAAAATAATCAATCGACGCTTAGGCAAATTTTTGTTCCTGATTAACTTTCAACCAATTATGTTGCCAAGTTTACATGAAGACACTTGTTGAGATAAGTGCATGACTATCATAAGTACCAACTTTACTGTTCAGAAGTAGGATGGTGTTAATCAAATCACTTTTTGATATTTTCTATCTTATAAAAATAGAACAAGATCTGTCTGTGAAGACAGCACACTTGACGATGTTAGTATAGTATTGTATAGTTAAGAAAGGCATAACTATCAAAAACTCAATTTAATTCAAGATCTATACATATATAGACAAGAATCTTCTCCAGGGTAGATGAAATATCATACAATATTTAATATTTTATTGCTGCTATTGATACGAAAACAGCAGAAGCTAATTTATGACTATAAAGATTATAGAGTAATAAAATTAAAATTTGTGCTGACGATATACTGGTCAGTTGGCAATCAGTTGGTATTTGAAGTCTAAAGTAAATCCCTATATAAATAAAGACGTTGTAGTAAATTATTATTATTTTTATACTCTAAAAAGTTTTCAAAGGGTAGATAATTCTGAAAATATAAGTGCAAGAGTTATGAACCTTACCACATATGAAGTGGGTGATGATAAGGAATATATATCTGAAGTTTGAAGTAAATCCCTCTAGAAGAGTAAAGAATTACATTTTTTAAGGAAAATTCTAAGTTTTAAGGGGAGATAATTCTGGAAATATGGGTGCTAGAGTTACGAACCTTACCACATAAGATGTGGATGGTGATATGGAACTTATTTTTGAAGTCTGAAGTAAATCCCTCAAGAATTAAAGAAGTTACAGTAAAATATTACAATTTAAAAAAAACCTTATAGGTTTAAAGGGGAGCTAATTCTGGAAATATTGATGCTAAAGTTATGAACCTTATCACGTATAATGTGAGTGATGATAAAGAACATATATTTGAAGTTTGAAGTAAATCCCTAAAGTAATAAATAAGTTGTAGTAAAATAAAAATAATATATTTTACTGTACGAAAGCTTTAATTGGATGCGGACGCAGATGCTGGAGTGAGTAGGACAGCTCTCCATATACTTCGTAAAGCCGAGCTAAAAGGGGTCTGATCCCTAAAACCTCTCACAAAGTACTACAAATGTAGTATACATGTATGTCTAATACTGTACTTCACATTAATATTTTTGTACTAAACACCTAAACAACTCTGAATCCAAATTATAAAGGATATTTTTACAGTACACTGTGCTTGGAATACATTAAATTTAGTTAAAAGTTCTATTTTGTTTAATTCCTATGCTCTCACTATTTCGCCTCCAAAGGTGAACCGCAATTATAGGTTGACATAAATAGTTGTTCACCTTCTACGTCTCACTTTGATCTGTGTCTGCTTACGGGTATGCTGTATGGCACATACTTTTGCTTGTCTGTCCAATATTTTACAGAGTTTACAACAAAAATGATGACGTTAAGATGAAATATGATAACTTTAATCATACCAGTCCCTTTCATCTAAGAAAAACACAAGTATAAACTGAAATAATTGTATCATAACTGATTATCCACCATTTTATTTAAATTTTGGCAACTGGAATTCCCTGGTGATGCAATGATGTGATTGTTGCAATGAAAATAACCCAAAGTGTTCCATTCACGAGACTTCCACTCGGTTATATGCAGTTTAAAATTAGGCTTAAAGGTTGAACAACTAAAAAATATCAGATCTATAAAAGTGTTTAAACACTTTAATCATAACAAATTAGGCGTTCAGATGAGCTATAATTTAAACACAGTTTGCAGCATTGTAAGTCCCAAGAAGCACCTGCATCACATGAGCCTCTTGACAGTATGAAACTGTTAATATTCTCACAAAGAGAAAAATTAAGTCAACTGAAGAGCCAACATGACATGTAATGAATAAAAGCTCACAATGGTTTACACATCATGACCCTAAAACACTCCATCACAATAGCTGACTGGCTGTACAGGATTCTCCAATCAGCTATAAGTTACAGAATGTATCATAAGGCCACGACTTTTAATAGATTGGTTTACAAAACTCGCCGACCCTAATTTCTTGGAAAGTGGAAAAAAATAAAATCAGAAAATTGTCCTTTTTTTATACATTTCATTTCCGACCACTCAGAAAAGGGACGAAACAATAAAAAAAAACAGTCACTTTGAGTACGAATGCAAATAAAAGTGAGTAAATACAAATGCCATTCAACGATATAAAACACAAATAACCATTTAATTATTCAAATAAATAATACCAGAAGAACAATGTTGTAAACAATGATCACTTCTGAGGTCATTCAATGCCACTTTCAGAAAATGGGGTTACTATAAAAAAGATATCGGGAAAATCTATTAATAAATACAAGTCAAGTCTTGAAATATTCATGCGTCGCATGAAATTACTGCATTTATCGGGGGTTTCTGATGCTGGAAAGTAACATTATAAAGAACCAATGCTAATTGTTTTTTTCATTTATTTTATAGTAAACAATGTAAATACAGCTTTATACATTCATTACAAGTGTACTATGAAATTATGCCGTGCGAGAATTTAACGATGTTTGTGACCCATGTGGAAACAACGAGAGTGCAATATTGTTTTGATAATCTTAGATCAAAGTTTTACTGATCTTTGTGTATTTCTCAGCATGAAACACAATTATTTCCTGTGGTATAAAGATAATAAAACTTAATTGGCCTGTGTGAACAAAAGGGTATCAATTCCTATTCATCATTCATTATGTATTTTATGACCTGTAATGATCTGTGTTGTTTTAGCAATTGTCACATCGCTAATTCACACAGGGGGTCATACGGAACTGTCTATCATTTAACTAAAAAAATTACAATCCAATCAGAATATACAAATTGTGTGCTTCCTCCTCGATCGTGGATGATGCAAACCTACAAAATCTGCAGAGTTTCTCCTTGAAAAACGCTCAGAATCTCCGTGATTTAAGTTTACACACAAACGCTGCGTTTTTAAGAGTTTTAGAGCATTCCCGCGGTGATTTTCAGCAAATATTGAGTTTTGACAAATCATTTTCTATTTAAAGGTGTGAAAACATAATCATTATAAAGTACACTTGCTATGTACGTTTATTGCAGGCTTCGTTTCTGAATTTTTCAAAACGCTTAATATTTAGCAAAACCGATCAATAATTTTTGGCCAGCGCCAAGATCAATGTCGCAGCAGAGTTTATGGTTTCTTAAAAATAAGAGTTTAACACGTGTTGATTGTAAAACCAGTCAATTCATTTTCTGAAAATATGATCAGCTGTTTCGTGAAGAAATGTCATTCTCTGCGTACTAAACAAACAGGAGCGTTCGTACACAACTGCATCAGAATTAGCGCACATTTATTAGAATTTTGACTGTTTAAACTAGAACTATCGCTGAATGCGATTCATACCCCCACCAATGTCCTTGACAGAAGACGACATGGAAAGGTGGTTAAGGGAATCACTTTAGTGGCACAAATACATATACATAAAAAGAAATTATCTCTGGTGAAAAAAACAAATTGACTGTACAGGTAATAGTATAAATATATATTGTCAAATCATGTTCGAAACAGTTACAAAAAACCTTTCATTTTCATGAATATCTGTTCTAGTTTCAGAAACATTTAAGTATTAATGGTTATATCAGAACATTTTCTAAGCCTAAAAGGGGCATAACTTGTGTCATAATTCATCGGAATTGTAGAATTTTCGTCATCTGAGCTTGCTTGTAACCATTCATATAAATTTTAAGTTTCAAGTAAATATCTGTTCTGGTTTAAGAAATATTATAGTAAATAAATTTAAAGACATAACTTTGTCAAAATACAATACAAAGTTATCCCCCCCCCACTTTTTTTAGTTATAAAACTTGACCTGCATATCTTACTTGTGACACCTCGTATATATTTGAAGTTTCAAATGATTATCTGTTCTAGTTTTAGAAATATTCAAGTACATGTTAAAATTTAAGAATATTTTCTAAGTCAATTTTTGACCTTCAAGTGTGACCTTGACCTTAAGCCGGCAAAAGGGTAACATGGGTTCTGCACATCCGCTTGTTGAGGTGAACATTTGAGCCAAGATTAAAGAAAATCTTTCAATTAGTGTAGGACTTACAGAGCTGACACGACATAATGTCTAATATTTGATTGTTTGATATTTGACCTTCAATTGTGACCTTGACCTTGAGCTGACACATGGGCAACATGGGTTCTGCACATCCCCTTGTTGAGGTGAACATTTGAGCCAAGATTAAAGAAAATCTTTCAATTAGTATAGGACTTACAGAGCGGACACGACATAATGTCTAATATTTGATTGTTTGATATTTGACCTTCGATTGTGATCTTGACCTTGAGCTGACACATGGGCAACATGGATTCTGCACATCCTCTTGTTGAGGTGAACATTTCAGCCAAGTTTGAAGAAAATCCTTCAGTTGGTATAGGATTTATAGAGCGGACACGATAATGGAGCGAATCCATTATAGCCCCCCCCACATTTTGTGGTGGAGGTATAATTAGATGTACATGTATTAACTTTTTGCAGTTTGATTGTCATTTGTAATTTATTTGCGAGTGGTTAGCGCAAGCGGGGCACCCATTAAAGACTTGAAAAGATATAAATTGCAGCAATTTAAGATTATTAACAAGCAGTCAGGAAGGTGTGTAAATCTATTCATGATCGGCTGTGTTTCTTCTCTACAAATACCCTCATTTCACGTATTCAGTATTAATGATCGAGTCGTACAAAACCAAACTTTCTGTTCAGTCAACAAAGCCAACATTGTCTAAATAAAAAATATCCACAAATATGTCCCTTATTCAGAAAACATCTTTAAAAAAATATAGGTTTTCACGGAAAAAGCATGGTACATTTCCCGCTCGAAAGAGCACGTGGTGTCTGAAGCTTGTGATAAGACGTAATGTGAATACCATTTATGGAAAATTACTATCGCATAATGTTAAAGGTCATATCTTATATTTAGGAACCAATTAACGATTGAGACACAATATAGTATGCGTGTACAGATCATAGGTTGTGAGACCAACACATGATATCATGTATTTTTAAGCCAGATGTAAAAACATGTAACGAATCAAAATATATGGCATCCTGAAACATGAAGATAAAAAGTGTAAGTAGATATGAAATTTCACTAGAAGATTAACAATTCAGTCAACTGAATGCATAAAAAAATCGTGGAGATTCGCGGAGGATTGATTTCACAGTAAATTCTGTCAGTTTTCAGACAAAAATCATCTCTGCGACGCCTCCGCGATTTAGGAAGTTTCTCAGAGTTTCTCCGCGATTTTCCTCCTTATGTCCGTGGAGTTAAAGAGAAAATTGTCCATATCGCGGGAGCAGTACTGTACACTCCTCCCCTCTTGCATTCAGATATTTCGTTGGTGAAAAAGATACTATATTTTTGTTATACATTTGATGAGTAAGTTTTATCTGTTTTAAAAGAATAAGGGTATAATTTTCTAGTTAATGTCTTAATATCTGAAGAAATTAACACATGTTGTTTCAACTGAAAATGTTTTTTTTTTTTTTTTTTTTTTCCGACCGCCCAACAGACCATTTCTGAAAAATTTTGTAAACCAATAAAAAAAGTCATGGCCTAAAAAGGTATTGTGGATGGAGGAAGTTTATCTGGCAAGGCTTAGGAATTTATCTGGTTAGCAGAAGATGAACCCAATTAATTTCGCAGCCAAGCCAGATAAACTTTTTCCATCCTAACACCAAGCTATTATTCTATTCTTCCTTTTGCTTTTTACTGACAAAAAAAACAAAACAAAAGAAAATGAGCTTCATCAGTAAAAATTTTATTAAAAGTAATGTGGCTGATCACATGATACAACAAGGTCAAGTGACCTACTGCCATAGACAAATTAAAATATACAGCACCTTGTTATCGATTTGAAGTTGTTAGAAGTGACAGAATAATTTCATAAAATCATAATTCCAACCACAATTCTATGAACTGCACAGTATATAACAATGTTAAGAATTGAATAAAGATGCTAAAGTTTTCATACCTTTCCAGCTAGTCTTAGCCCTGGGCACAAGACTTTTACACTTAAATCACTGTCTTTACAGGTTCAACTTAGAAAACGTTGTAAAGTTCTCAAGGTCTTTGTTCTTGAATGGACTGACTTTAAAAGATCATTCTCTTAATAGCATTATCTGTTTTTAAAGGAATACTTTTTAAATGGCACAACCCCCATTTACATTAACAGAGATATTTACTGAAAAATGATTGGTTAAAAGACTGATGTAGTGAACTCTGGGGATCTCTGTAAAAACGTACAATGCTCAAGAGAGTCAAACGTTATTTATGGTGCATTACAAATATTAAAGGGAATTGAATTATGATAAAGGAAGGAGGAAATCTTTTTTCTTTCTCAAGTAAATCTATCTAGGAATTATACTGTATTACGTGATCACACATAACAACACTAAATAAATATATCCTCCATCCCCGATTATTAGCGGGAAGAAAACCCTCAGCTCGGCCATCCACCTTCAACATCCTTGACAGCTGTGAGATTCTTTCTTATACAGTAAAAACAGGAAGTCTTTAAACTATTGTTTTTTCATTTCAACCATGTATTATATCTTAACATTATCATAATGAAATAATCATACCTTTGATAGAGTAGCTGATCAGATCACTTTATCATGTCTTGACCTTGAAAAAAATCAAACCTGCATGTACAAAATGCATGTCATACTACTGGGCAATAGAGCACATGTATATTTAGTGTGAACTGAAAACTCTGATAAAATATTCTCAGCAATTTTTGATCCAGCCTCCTGAACAAACAGATGAACAGAAATTTATTTATCCCCCCGCCAAAGGCGCAGGGGATATTGGGAATGCCCTTCGTCCGCCCGTGCATCCGTGCGTCCGTCCGAAACAATTTTGTCCGGAGCATAACTCCAAAACTACTTGAGGGATTTTATTCAAACTTCATACACTGACAGAGCACATTGGTAGGTAGTGCAGTGTGAAAGTGCAATAACTCTACCTTGCCTTTTTATAGAGTTATTCCGCTTTATCAAATTTACTTGATAAATTTTGTCCGGAGCATAACTCCAAAACTGCCAGAGGGATTTTATTCAAACTTCATACACTGACAGAGCACATTGGTAGGTAGTGCAGTGTGAAAGTCCAATAACTCTACCTTGCCTATTTTTAGAGTAACTCCCCTTTATCAGAATTACTTGATAAATTTTGTCCGGAGCATAACTCCAAAACTACTTGAGGGATTTTATTCAAACTTCATACACTGACAGAGCACATTGGTAGGGAGTGCAGTGTGCAAGTGCAATAACTCTACCTTGCCTATTTTTTAGGGTTATTCCCCTTTATCAGAATTACTTGATAAATTTTGTCCGGAGCATAACTCTAAAACTACTTGAGGGATTTTATTCAAACTTCATAAACTGATAGAGCACATTGGTAGGTAGTGCAGTGTGCAAGAACAATAACTCTAGCTTGCCTATTTTTAGAGTTATTCCCCTTTATCAGAATTACTTGATAAATTTTGTCCGGAGCATAACTCCAAAACTACTTGAGGGATTTTATTCAAATTTCATACACTCACAGAGCACATTGGTAGGTAGTGCAGTGTGCAAGTCCAATAACTCTACCTTGCCTATTTTTTAGAGTTATTCCCCTTTATGAGATTTACTTGTTTACATTTTAAAAATCCCAGCATATACATGTATATCTAATTCTTGAATTCTTGAACTTATTATCCCCCCGCCAAAGGCAAAGGGGATATTAGAAATGGTCTCTGTCCGTCCATGTGTCTGTCCGTTCCAGTTTTGTCCGGAGCATAACTCCAAGAGTACTTGAGTGATTTTCTTCAAACTTCATATACTGAAAGAGCACATTTGGAGGAGGTGCAGTGTGAAAGAATAATAACTCTACCTTGCCTACTTTTAGAATTATTCCCCTTTATCAGATTTAATTGAAAAACTTAGTCCGAAGCATAACTCCAAAAGTGCTTGAGCGATTTTCTTCAAACTTAATACACTGTCATAGCACATTGGTAGGAAGTGCAGTTTGCAAGAACAGTATTTCTACCTTGCCTATTTTTTGTGGGATTTTCTTCAAACATTATTACATTGAGTGTTTGAAAGTACAACCTTCAGGCTGCTTCTTCCCGGCGGGGGGATTAACCATGTGTAACATGGCTCTTGTTTCATTTACTTTATCATTTAACAAAGACTGTTATCTACAATAAGATTTAAAGATGAAAAAAATATCTGAAGAAGTAAAGGCGCACTGTAGTAATTTGAAAATAAGTAAAAAACGTTTTTATACCAGCCTGCGATAATTGGTAAAATGCAGTTACATGCAGCTATCCTGTATTATAAGACAGAGAGAAAATTATTTTATCTACTTTGTCATTTAAAACAGCTCATTCACAGTTGAACAGTATAAATAAAAAGAAGTTTTATGCGGTAAAAATAAAAAGAAGTTTTTTCTACTCTCCCTCATTACTGTTGGTGAAGTCTTTGTTTTCTAATAATAAAAACTCAGCTCGGATAGGTCACATTGCACTGGAAAACCCAATTTTCATGAATGCCCACTTGGGGAATTCTGGATAAATATAAAATACTGTATCCCAGAAGCAGGTGCTTAATATTGCTATTACCACCTGACACATTCCCTAACATGGCCAGCATCTTCACCAGTCTTGGCACAGGCATTAATGTCCTGTACCACTATATAACCAATACAAAGTACAAAAGTTCACAAGAATGAATCTGAGGTTCACTTTACTTCAGACAGATTTTCTCTAATTTAAGCTAACAGATGCAATGTCACTCTTATTGTCACTGAATCTTTTTTTTAAATAAAGCAATAAATAACTCCATATAAAGTTATACCATCGTGTTTATGGTATAGCACTATGAAAGGAAAATTATCAATGAATAATGTAATTATCTGACTTATTTTTTGTCAGTAAGTTAGTTTTTAAGCATTATGGTCATAAATAATTTACAAGAAATTTATTATACAAGAAAACTTTCCTTTTTTTGTCATCTGGAGGCCAGTCCCTTTAAAATTATAATCTTTGTCAATGACTATTAGATAAAATGATGAAAAAAATATCTGAAGAAATGAAGGCAAAGTAATTATTCAAAGAAAAGTAAAAACACAATTTTTTTACTCTGTCTGCATTAATTGGTAAACTGCAGTTACTATCCTGAACTTCACTTTTTCAGCAACACAGGTAATCCTGATCTTAACAACAACAGATATGGAAATCCACAATAATACAGACAGTTTCTAACACAATGTAGCAGTTGGAATTCCTATAATAAAACTTGTAATGTCTTAAATGTTAACACTCTGGATGTCCAGTCATATATCTATTATATCTATATATCTTAAACATAAAATCTAACTAGATGTTTTTTGTGAAAAACGCATGTCTCCCCCCTGCACCCGATGGAAGGAAGGCCAAGGAAGAGATTTCACCTTTCTGAAACAGAAGCCTTTGTCATTTATTATGGTATGAAGGGCATTATATATATATATATATTAACATATGTATGGTTATATAGTTTCACACCTTATTCTGGGCACAGTTGATGTCACCTGACATCACAGTGGAACTGTTTGTATCATCGGCAGTGTGGAAGACAGCAGATGTTATATTGTGGTAACTGTAATGTATTGGAGTAACACCAGCTTCAATGCAGTCCATGTTTTTAACATATATATGGTCGAGAAGTGTCCTTCCAACAGTGACCTTGACCTTTGACCTACTGACCCCAAAATCAATAGGGTTCTTTTACTTAATAAGGGCAGTCACCCTATGAAGTCTGAAGGTTCTGGGTGAAATTGAACTCCAGTTATTGTGCGGAAACGGTTTACACTCTTCGGGCCCGTGACCTTGACCTTTGACCTACTGACTTCAAAATCAATAGAGTTCTTCTACTCAATAAGGGCAATCATCCTATGAAGTATGAAGACTGTGGTGAAATAGAACTCCAGTTATTGAGCGGAAACGGTTTACACTCTTAGGGCCCCTGTGACCTTGACCATTGACCTACTGACCCCAAAGTCAATAGGGTTCTTCCACTCAATACGGGCAATCACCCTATGAAGTTTGAAGGCTCTAGGTGAAATTGAACTCCAGTTATTGTGCAGAAACAGTTTTCACTCTTTGGGCCCCTATGACCTTGACCTTTGACCTACTGACCCCAAAATCAATAGACTTCTTCTACTCAATAAGGGCAATCACCCTATGAAGTTTGAAATCTCTGGGTCAATTGGTACTCCAGTTATTGAGCGGATATGAAGTGTGACAGACGGACGGACAGACGAACAAGGCAAAAACAATATGTCTCCCCCAGAGTGGGGGAGACATACATACTTATATAGGAATCTCTTCATTCTCAAGTAAACACTCAAATATTTTTCTTTGATTGGTCTGCGTATGCCAGCTTGCTGCAGATTGCTTCTCACTTAGATAGGTAAAAGGTTACAATTTAACATATTGGATAAGTAATCAACTTTCAAAACACAAAAAGGCTTAAGAAGACAAACAAACTTTAATTTGAACAGAAGGTGCTAATGTAAATCCATATCAGCTAAAACAACACGGGCAAAACCTGTCTGGCTTGTATACCAGAGAAATAATTAAGTAAAATAATTATAATTTTATGAGCAAAGTACAGATTTGAAAAATAAGAATGTAAAATTCATAACCCTGATTAAATACAAATCTTTTGATACCAAATTTGGCTATAAAGGATAAAATTAAGCAGTTTCCTTTTTTAGTGTTCTATTTATAATTAAAATTAAAGAAATTTATTAATTTGCATAATTATGTTTTATGTAATATTTTTGAAAAAAATAAGCATCATAATACTTACATTTAATTTTCTTTTTTTTAGTGGGGTAGTGGGTGGGGGCGGGAGGGGTCTTGGAGTTACTGACATTTGAATTTTCAAATTTCCGGAGCCCTGCCATAAAGTATAGCTATGAATAAACTACTATAAAAAAAATAGAAGTGGCTCAGTGGTCTAGGTCAGCTCCTAATTGTAATGATCTGAAAGCATAGGTTCAAATCCTGTTAAAATCAATCATCCCACATTTACCGGAATCAACATTGTTTACCGGAATCAACCGGAATCGACATACCATTACAGGAATCGACCTTTATTTCATATATAAGTAATAATTTTGAAAGATATGCAATTTATTAGAAAATAATATAACTATTTCATTTTACAAAAGGAATATGAAGTATCTTTGAGTGTTATTCTTTTATACGAGACCGAAAACCGGTGATTTGCAGAAAATTTTCATACAAGCAGATACACCGGACTCTATCTGTATTCCATAGAAAACTTGTATTTTAGTAAGATATATGGTATATCATTACTATACATCAGAAATAATTTACTTACAAAAGGAATTTGAAGTATCTTCGAGCAGAAAGTTTTTATGAGAGTCTGAAAACCAGCAAATTTTCCCAAGAATCGACATGATTGTAGTTGCTACTTTAATTGTAAATGAGTGAGGTATTTCATATTATTGACTTATATCGGGTATCAATAATGTATTTACAAATAATTATAATGAAGTCTGTTTAAGTGATATAGTTTTATACGAGACTGAAAATTGGGGAATGGCACTGGATTTTTGGATACAGACCTACACCGGAATCAACATACCAACATAAATAAAAATTTTGTAACAAAAATGACATATATCATTAATACGACATATAAATGATTTATTTACAAAAGGAATTTGAAGTATCTGCATGTTATGCCATATTATTTTATGTTACTTCAATGTTAAAAAACAGTCACACTAAACAACTGAAAACACCTGATGACATCTTGTGTATTACAATTACACAACTGGTACGTGTGCCTAATGAATTACAAATGTATTAGTGCCGGGATATTTCCTTTCTTCAGCCAATGTGTAAAGCGTAAATTGCTGCCTTTAAATGTACAAAGATGCTATTTAATTTGGTGTATATACTGATTTCTACAATATCAAGCAACAACCAGGGACAATTATTCATTGGCATTTCAAACACTGTCTCTTGAGATAGAGGTGTCATAAAATATTGAGTATAATGTAGAAATTATCAGCATTTAAATCATACACCCCATGCCGTTTTCCCAGTTATTTTAAAGTGTTAACTTCATTTCATTTCAGTTCAGCATACATGTAAAATACACTAAGTTTTCTATGAAACACCTCGACTCCAGTGTTTCTCCGTAGGCGAATATTTTCCACAAATCACCAGTTTTCAGTCTTTTATAAAAAAAACTAACCACTCAAAGATACTTTGAAGTCCTTATGTAAATTCATAATTTGTGATGTGTATTTATGAATAATACCATATATCTCACTAAAATACAAATTTTCTATGAAATATGTCAATTGCAGTGTACCTTTTGTGAAAATTCCCGTAAATCGTCAGGTTTAAGTTTTGTATAAAACATACCACTAGAAGATACTTCAAATTCCTTTTGTAAATTCATTATTTGTGATTTATCTTAATGAATAATACTATATATTACTTACTAAAATAAAGGTTTTCTATGCAATACAGGGCGATTGTGGACTTTGTGGTATAACTCTAAATGCGAAAATCTTCTGCAAAGCTCAAGTTTTCTTCCTCGCGTTTAAACATACCACTCAAAGATACTTCAAACTATTTTTGTAAATAGATTATTTATGATGTACAATAATGATTTATACTGTATATTGTACTAAAATACCAGCTTTCTGTAAAATACAGGTCTATTCTGGTGCATCTCCATATACATAAAATTGTCTGCAAACCATTGTTTTCGGTCTCGTTTAAAAAAAAACAACATACAACTCGAAGATACATGTACTTCAAATTCCTTTTGTAAATGAATTAGTTATATTATGTTCTAAACAAGACACGTCGCTGTAAATGGACATATGCACCTGAAGCCATGCTCTCCATGTCATCTTGGATGTCATCAGTTTGAACTCCCACCGCTCCAGAGTGTGGTGGCAATCACATGCTGTTTTCAAACAGTTTATAACGACGTGTTTGTTTCTACATAGCAAGAAAGCCCTGTCCAGTACCATACCATACTGTACTCTACATATGGGGCTTAACAAAACGAAAAGCGACTTTTTACAAGTCAAACCTCAAAAAACGGGTGACCTGAACCACACCATTTTTTTAGGCCTTACCTTTTACATCTGATCACTGTATCATTTATTTTTAACTTGTATCATTTTTTGTGAGCATAGGAAGCAGATCTGTTTTATTTACCCACTGTTAAATTTGTAATACCATTATACAGGTATTGACTTTTTAGCTGGTGAATATGATGTGATATGTACCTAAAAAATTAATACTGACCAAGGCAATATCACATCATATTTACCAGCTACATGTAAAAAGTTCATATTTGTATTGTTATATAATCTATAAATAGCTTTAATATGGCACATTTTTTCTTATATCGCTGTCACACGAAAGCACTGGAAACGTCATAATTCACAACATCTTGTCAGGTGGCACATTCAACAGAATTTGCCGAAACAGCCTTCGTCATTTCCCAAAAGTGAGTTGTTTCGCCGGAAATGTCCGAATTATAAACAGATGTGGGGAATTTCCAGGAAATCTATTTTTGAAAAAAAAACAAAAAAAACGGTCAATATGCTCTGATACATTTACGCTTGCACCAATCAGAGAAAGGCATTTCAAAGCTATTTATAGGTTATATAATAAAAATAATTATACTGATAGTAATTATCATAAATGACAATGGACAATAAAAGAATTTGGCTTATGTATGAAATATAGGGCGATTCCGGTAGATTCCGGTAAAAATAGTTGATTCCGGTAAAACGTGGGACCGTGTATATGTTGTTTGTCAGTTGAGGTAAATGCTCTGATCATTATTATATATGATAGCTAATAAATTCTTTTAGAACAAAATATTATTATTCATCATATCAATACTGATAGCAAAAATAAGTTAAAACTCTAATAGCATATTTTTTCAAGAAATATTTCATGAGAACATCAAAAGTAGGCATTCTTGAATAACTAAATTGTTGACTGGAACAACCATCAATGTATTTTTATGAAAATTTTCCTTTCCAGTTAAGTGGAACCTTAACCTTTAAGCTACAAATCTAGGACTGTCTCAATTTTCGACACATGTTACCAATAATTATTTCAAAATCCATCCATGAATAACAAAATTATGCACACAACACGACCATCTATTCACAACCATATCACAATTTTTGACATATAAGAGTGACCTTGACCTTTGAGGTTGAAGCCTGATTCTTGCGTGCAACATGTCACTATCATGTCCAAGACATTTATGCCAAGTCATTTTAAAATCCATCCACGGATGTCAGAATTGTTGACCAGACATGACCATCAATGCACTTTTACGAATTATTCATATCATGACTTTGGACGTACAAGTGTGACCTTGTCCTCTGAGCTGGACACTTGATTCTTGTGCATGACACATTGCCGTCATGTCCAACATATTTATGCAAGGTAATTATAAAATACATCCAAGAATGACAGAATTGTTGACCAGACACGACCATCAATGCAGTTTTATAAAAATTTTCTTTCAAGTCCAAGTGTGACCTTGACCTTTGACCTACAAACCTGGGTCTAAGTTTAAGCTATACATATTTTCCACCTGGTGTAAATGGAACAACTTGTTTCCAGAAGAACACATGGTGTGCGTATTTTACCACCCTGACCTCCAAGTCTAGGCCGACACTGCTGGAAACAGTACGCTGTTAGGTTACCACTTAGTCCTGAAAAATCAGTCGGTGACTCAGTCATTAGTTCAACTAATTGTATGCAAGTCGATATATTGTGTAATTTTTTGTATGGGTCATATCGCCTCCGTTATAGCCATAACAAAAATATCTCAGAATTTGCTGAAGATGTTACTTGAATTATTTTGACTACTCAGTCGCTAACCTGGGGATTTGAACACGGGTCACTAGCTTCGTAGCCCAACGCACAAACCACTTGGTCTTGCATTATAGTGAAGTTTAGCAATAATTGGAACGTTCTCAGACAGGCACCAAACTTGGTATATGGGTGCCTTATGGCTTGACATGTAGATCTATATGATTCTTATGAAGTACAATTTCTATACCCCAGGTGTCAGTAAACTTGTCTCATATATTAGTAAAAACTGGGAATAAACTATCCTTGTTATATTGTACCTTTGAAATACAGAAAAAAATAATAGCTGTATTAACTTCCTTATATTCTGCAAACGAAATCCGTGTTAACCTTTCTTTCGATATATAATCTTCTCCCAAGAGGTAACCTTCGACCTTAGAGAAAGTCATTAATTTATAAAATGTATTTTCATTGGTTCAAAAAAGTACCTGTTGGCTTATTAACCAATGATAGGAGACCTAACATACAATTTTGTCTCAACTTGACGTACTTCCGGGTGTGAGCCATTTTTTGAGAAAACAGTATTTTTTTTACAAACAAATCTACTTTTTGTTCAAAAACCATTTCTTACACTTTTTAAAAGTGACAGTTGTATTTAAACTGTCCAAATAATGTGTCTGAAGAGTTGATGTATCGCAAAAAAGAAATGAGTCACGTTGTTTACTCGGGTTGGATGATCAAATCTCCTCCGGAGAAAAAGCTCACAGGGCCATGGAAAATATTTAGAGCCGTAAGTCAGCTTGAATCTGTTACTTTGAACTTCGGGATCTGTAAAAGTAGTTAGATTATGCTCCCATTATGATACATATGCATTAGTCCAAATAATTGTACTCCAAAAGGTGTATATTGCGCTATTTTATGTCAGGTCAATATCCCCTTCAGAGTACAAACCAGAAAAGACCAAAACTGTGGTGGAAAAGTTTTCTTCTTTGCGTATGTAATGCCCAACGAAATCCGTTGGGCACGATTTATAGCTATAAAATAGGGTTTTACCGGCATAATTTGTACATGTACAGAAAGCTTGTCATTTTCTGCATCAGATGAGATATCTATGAAGAAAATCCATCCACGCAATCGTTCACACTGGCAGTTAAACTTTCAGACTGATTTAACACGCTAAAATCTACTTAGATTCTACCATATCGGATATCGACACCTGATGTAAACATGGCGCTACTATATGATAACCTGTACTGCGTGTAAACGTATAACGGTGTTTTACGCATTGTAGACAACATTGTTGGATTTTTGTCAATTTATGTAACATTAATTCAGAATAATTCAGATTGTTTCCGCCATAAGTAGGACTGTCTTTTGGGTCAAAAATATTTAAAAAAATGAAATATGCGAACTCGTAAATACCTTGATATATCTTTAATACAACAGATCAATTCGTAAGTTATAATATTACCCAGGAACAAAAATATAACGTTAGCGTCAGTTTCGAAAAAAAATCTCTTTTCGCTTTCTATACCTTCACCGCCATTCCTCGAATGCGCCCGAGTTTAGTCGGAAGATGCTAATTTGCATACATAAGTTATTTTTAGAAACAGATCTCGGATGATATTGAATGTTGTGGGTAGAGTACATCTTGTCAACTCTGATAAACCGGGCAGGCATATAAATAGAAAGTCGATCATGATGTGTATAACGAGTAGATGGAACTTATTCAAGTATTTTCTTTTGCATTTTTGCCTCTTTCTCTCGGAATTTGTAAGAAACGGGCGACCATGTTTCCCAGTTTGTTTTGGTTGATCCGCTATTGTTGTTTATATCGCTCATTCAAATTTGATCAGGTGATATTAACAACTTGTTTTACGGAAATGGACACAGTGTGTTCGGCATTTCCAAAGTGAATTAATGGTTGGCGGGTCATTAAATAATTTGATAATTTCATCCTATTGTATCGCAAACATACCTTGCCATCTGCGAAAAATAATCATACATATTGAGAGTTGATGTTTTTAAACGAACTGTTCTTATAAGATTTATTTTTTATTACGATTTTGGGCAGTATTATAACTTTAATGTTTATTTGAATATGCATTTTTCCTGTGCTGCAAACTATTGATATTAAACAATAACATAGAAAGCAAGTACAAATATTACAAATCCATCGGCTGTTGCGCGGAATATCTTGTCTGAGCTCATGTTGTTTTTAATCAAGTTCTTTTTACCATCGTTTTTTTTTAAAACAAGAAACGATCTCTAGGTTGGATTTTTCCAGTACATATACAGGCAGCTGCACAGTGTGTGCAACAGTTACATAATGAACAAGTACAAATATTAAAAGTTTTGTCACAGTTGGCCGTTTCTCGAGGTAACTTGTCTGAGCTTATGCTTTTGTCAAACGTAACAATACACGCTTCCATTACATTTTCCGCGTACACCCTCCCTTACTGTCCAAATTTGTTTTGAAAGAAGATATTATTTTCATTGGTTAATGTGTTAGGAAGCTCCGCCCGCATGGTGATGTAAACCTGAGAGACGGGGATGAAACGGTAATGGGTTTAACAGAGATCTTTCACAAAATATAATGTTATACTGTGTCTTTTGATGGCAAATATGTTTTAAAACAATAAGTCAACAATGTAAGTTATAGATTTCCTGGAAACAACTGATAAAACCGGATTTCTGAAAATCTTAACTCTCGCCAATTTCCACCACAGTTTTGACCTTTTCTGGTTGAGACGCTAAAGGCGGACAACGCAAAATATCATACTAATAAATGGGTCCGCTTTTGAAGGCGAGTTATTGAGACTACATATGCATTATCCCATAAACAATGTTGAGTAACTAGATGATATTGAAACGATGGGATTATTACAAGTTTGATAATAGTTACGTCCATAGGATCAGGTACATGTATAAATGGTATCCACAACTCTATACCTAGCCCATATAATGGTACAAATATGCTGTCATGGTATAAGTTGATATTTATTCATTTTATCAACGATTACATAGTAGTTAAGCGGTGTTAAGCAAGATGGTATTTGACCTTGAATTTGATCAATTAAATTCCCATTTTCATGTCATTGATTGTTCATTGTTTTAAAATTTACCCATTTTAGAAAGCTGAAAGATTGTTATTTTTAAATATGTATTTTATTATTGAATGCAAGAACTATTGGGAAATTTATGACAAGTTAAAACACAGAGCAAATATTTTTTTGTCTTACGACTGTGGGATAAAATCACCCTTGTTCAGAAGTACATAGCATCAAAAATACTATGTTGAAACACAAATATTATATTGCAAACCATTCAAGAACATGTGTTCAATAAATTTTCAGCTTCCATTTTTATCTTAAGGATGTTTTAAGGCACTTGATGCTTCAAGTAAATAGTTGATTCAGTTTTAAGATCAGCCATTTTCCCTCAAATTCCACAACACTAAAAAAATACAGTATTTGCCACGAGGAACTCACATTTTCTGCTTTAAGCATGGACGTGGAAAAAGTTATATCCACTGCGATATCGAGGAAAAAGACGGACGTCCTCGATGTCTCAACATAGCGAAATATCTCTGCGATATTTGATGACCAGCGCAAATTAATTAAGGTCATAACTCATCTTGATTAGCTGAATATTTAATGAAAAGACCATAATGAAACTGTGCATTTTATGTCTACCATGCATTATATGTCTTTTGGTAAAATTAAAACACAATTTCATTTGCTGTGTAGGTTTATTGTGTACTTTCGTTCTTGAAATTTTGTAAACACTTGTTATTATATAGCAAAATCGATCAATAATTTTTGCCAAGCGCCTAGACAATACAGATGTGGCAGCAGGGTTTATATTTTCTCTAAACAGGAAAGCATTTTTAACCCTTCTCTATTGGAAACCAGTCAATTTTTTTTCTGAAAATACAGTCAGCTGTTTCAAGAAGCAACTGGTTTGAATTGTCATTCTTGCGTTAACAAGTAGGAGCATTCATAAACAGATGCATCAGAATGAGAGTTTTATACATTTATATGATATTTTCAAAGCGTTAAATTGGCCGAAATGCATGCACCGTATATACTCGCTTATAAGACGCACTTTAGGAATCATATTATAAGGTTGTCGAAGGGAGAGAGTCTTACAAGCGCGTCCTTCAAGAGAAAAAAAATCCCCACAAGAATCTGGCTGCTACGGTCAAGATTTTGGTAACCGTAATGTGCTGCAAACTTTTCAGTAACTTACCGGGGCTAAACAAAAAATAACAAGGGAAAAAATTACTATTCCTGTAGAAATTGATCAAAGACTTTTAATTAGTATAAAAGGTATTGCTAGATGTTCTTGTTTTGGTCTAACAAAGCTTTTTTCTCCTTTTTAGACAGCGTTAGCGTTACTTTCTTTTCAACATCAGCCATTAAGCTTGGAGTGCGAAAGCACATCCCGGGCAATACCGCACCGTATTAAATTATGCTGAATCGGCGTATACTACTTGTTCTTTTTTAAACATTATTTTATGTTTTTAAATAAAAGAATGTTTGGCAATAAGTTAATATTTAATTCTTTTTTTCACTTAAAACATCACTTTAAAAACCGTAAATCACAATTATTGCTTCAAGTCACGCTAACAATAATGATTAATTCTCACATTTAAAAAATTGTGAAATTTAGTAAAGGGGTCTCACTAATGAACAGACTGTTATTTCAATGATTCGCAGGAGTTGATAGCTGAGACCCTTTTATTGTTAATTGTTTGGCATTGTATATTAATTATATGCAAATTAGATGCCAAATTTCAGCAGTTTCTTATCCAAAAACGTAATTGTTGTATAAACACAACCAGCTTGTGATGCCTAATTGTGTCTTATATTGATTGGTTTGAATTTGCTGATTGACAAGTTCAGTATGCATGACTACCTGCTCAAACCGCAACATGATTGGATATTATATCGATATGGGCATGTTTTATTGCTGATACTGCCGTTGGCGTTAGTGAGAAAATGGTTCGTGACTGGCAATCTAAAGTTAATTGATGAATGCGATAGCGCCGTTGGTAAACAAAATGACATGGTTGAAGTTAAAGTGAAAGACTCAGTAAATGATATGAGAAGTAGTTGACTGACCATTACATGTGCTACAATACGATTCAGGGCATTGCAGTTTGCCAAATTTTAACTGTGGTGTATTGTCATTGTTATAATTGGTTATATGGCAATGTGATGATTTGTTATTGCTACGGCTTTTATGATCATATCTATAGGTAATTAATTATTAAAAAATAATTAGCATGCAGTACCAGATGTATACAGTTTCTGTTAATAAATGGATGTCACTGTATTTGTAGGAAGTTTTTCTTGGGGTTTAAGAAATGAAATTAATTCAGGCCTTCTCAAAAATTAAATGAAATATGTTAAAATTAATTTTGTTTAAATATTTTTAAAATGCCAAAAACAAATACAGCAGTTTGGTTTCCAAGTGAAAGTTCAATTCATGAACCCTGTGACCCTGTGAAAGTTCAATTCATGAACCCTGTGACCATGGACGATGTGAAAATTATAAGAGGGTCAGTGCAAAAAGTACAGATTTTCATCAAAGTTAGGGGTGCGTCTTATAAGCGGGAGCGTCTTAAAAGTGAGTATATACGGTAATAAGGAACTGTGAGAGCCTCAATATAAAAAATTACCTGTGATAAGGTTCACAGAACCATTAAGCGGACATCCACCGTGATATTTGGTGGCAATGTCCGCAGCGGGATCCTCGAAATGTGGCGGATTTGGTCGGGTTTTACGGAATAGGTAGTCTGTGACAACCTCGAGGAAAACAAGAGTTGCTCCTGGCGTGTACTGTAAATTCAATGGATTTCTGGGTTGCCAACTACCGTATTCGCCCCACCTAGCTCCCATGCCCCTATAAGTGCTCTTAATGTGTCTTTTGAGCTGCATATGAATAGGGGCCCCTTTTTTGAGGTAAGATATTCATAAATAGACATGTTTTTGCATCGTTGTTTCTTTTCCATTTTGTAACCGTACATACAGACTTTACTACCATCTGCAAAATAACCTTCCAGATTTTATTTTACAAACTTACCTTGCACAAACTAGACAGTAGGCTTTATATTTGTACCCGTTTAAGTGCCCCCCACCCTTTTCTTGAATTGTCTAAGCGCCCTGGGTGCTAGGTGGGGTGAATACGGTATTCTAAAATTAGAACTGTTCTTCTTTCTTTTTACAACAGTGTTAGCCAAAAAACATCCAAATGAATACACTGGTACCCCATTTACTGTATATGCATTATGATGCAGTCTTGGAGGAAATTCTATTTAATATTGTCTTCATACTGAGCTGATTTTATTTTCCGTTTATTTTGTTTTAATTGTTTCTTAAATAATTTGAACTATTATTCTTATACACTAACATAAGTTCAAGTGTATTAAAGCATTCAGAAACTTTGGACTAAATATTAAGTGGCAAAATCAATTATTAAATGAAAACAAAACCAAAAAGGAAAGTAAACTATAAAAAAGAAAATTTGCTTTTTTTCATGCCCAGAAATGTGTGAAGTCCAGTGAAAATCAGAATTTCACCGAACCTCCTGTCCAGTAATATATATGCCGAGGAAAGACTGACAAGCAACACACTTTTTTATAATCTGATCAAGTATTAAATGTAAGGTATACATCCTTGAATGTATAGATAACAAAGAAATATTATAAGATACAGTCTAATATAAAAAAAATAAGATAATGCAATCCATTTTTCTTTGAAACATTCTCACTTCGCCCTAACTTAGGTTGAGGGAGAAGTCACTTATCCCTAAAATTTGATCCCAGGATGAGCCCTGCTGAGATAACAATAGCTATTTCCACCTGATAAAGAGAAGTGTATATTGTTTTTCAGAAGTTGGTCCGTCGGCCATTCTAATATTCAGTAGACTACTTTGTTTCCAGTCAAGAACTTGAGAGACTTTAGATTTGGTAAATAGGATTGGCATGATGAGAAGATAAACCCTTTTGTTTTTGGGCCCTTATAGTCAAAAGTCAAGATCACTGGGGCCCAAACTTAGAAAATGGTTTCAGATTTTTAAAAAAATAATAATAATTAAAGAAAAAAAACCACTTAATTTACACTATCAAGTTTAAAAATGCAGATGATGTTTTAATTGAATCTGGCAGAAGGCAAACAAAAATTTCATCAGCTGGCCACAGACCTGAAATTCCGAAGACCGACTGCTTGGGCAAGTCTCAAAAAACTCACAGCGGGTAGCAAAGATCTCACACAATCTTTTTTTGCAGCATATCTCTAATATCTGAAGAAATATTTAACAATGATGAAAATAAATTGCATCATGCAATAAAGTATCATTTTTTATACAAGTTGAAATATCATTTATCAAAATCAGACCTGAAATAAAAAAAGTTTTACGCAAAGAAAGAAAGCCCCTGTGTGGTAAGGAATGTTTGATATTTAGCAGTATATCTTAATTCTTCATTACCTAAAATCAGAGTTTCTGCAGAATTTTCAAAATAGTCATAATGTTTTCCTTTTCATGAAATGATCAGTTACATTGTAGTTGTACATGCAATTGTGTTTATTAATGATTTCAGTTAATGGTTTTAACTGATAATTAAGCATTTTAGGAAGGTTTTGACTTGCTACATGAGAAAACAGTGTGTTCATTTGGCTCATTCAGGAGTCCCTAGTCTGTGGTATTTGAGGTCTTTGGTTTCACAGTATAGCTGGACAATTGAAATCTGATTTCATAATCTGGAAATATCTGTCACTGCTTCAGTTTTTCGCATTTTTTGTATGAAAGCAAGAATGATTCAGTATTTGTAAGTTACTATGTACATGTAAGATTAACTGCTGCCAAATTATTAGCAAAGGAAAGATTGGGTCTGGAGCAAGTCTTTGTTTCATCATAGGACACTATCATAACTATTAAAGACTCACTGGAAAGTAATTGTTTAATGAAAAACAGACAAGATTTTTCTTTTAAACCATAAAGTGGCATAATTATGAACAAGAAGTATGACTACCAGTCCAAAATCAGCTTTTTTAGCTCACCTGAGCACATAGTGCTCATGTGAACTTTAAGGATCCATGGCTGGCTGTCAACCGTCCTCCAAAGTTGTTTCAAGGACATCTCCTCTGAAATCACTTAGCCAAATTTGATGAAACTTGCCTTGAATGTTCTTTGCATGAAACTCAATCAAAGTTGTTTAAACAATTCACATCCATTGCAAATCTGGGTCACAGTAGCTAAAAATAGATTTTAAAGGTGAAAATTCTTCTTTTCCGAAACTTCAAGGCCTAGTTGTTAGATATTTGGTGTGTACCATTGTCTAGTGGACTTCTACCAAGTCTGTTAAATGTTGACCTCAGGGTCAAAATTAGCCCTTCCTGGGGTCATTTGATTTTCATATAGCCTTATGTATGAAAAAACTTCAAAAAATTCTTGTCTGAAACCACAAGTTCTAGAGTTAAGATATTTGGTGTGTACCAGTGCATGCTGTCTACCAAATTTGTTCAAATCTTGGCCCCAGGGTCATTATTGGGTCAATCAAGGGGTCACATGATTTTACATAGACTTTCTTATAGATGACTTCAAAAATTTTATTGTCTTTAACTGCTAGCGATGGAGGTTCAGCAAGAGGTAATCTACTAAGATTGTTTAGTTTTTGCCTCTTGAGCCATTAATTGCCCTAGTGCTCTGATTGAGCAAGTGTGAGGTGGGGAGGGTGTCACTTGATTTTACATAAGCTTATAATTATAGGGTAAAAAATTCTTGTCTTTAACCACTATTTGTAAGGCTTAGATATTTTGCAGGTTCAGCTCACTGGCTCTTGATTGGTAGTGTTTGAAATATAGTGGTCTGATACCTATGAATGCTGTAGGTATAAATAAACCTTGTTATGTATTGAGTTATTTAGGGTTTGGGTGCAATACCACTAAATGGATTTGAAACATTGTTGATCAAGTACCAGTGGTTCAGCTAGAGGTCCTTTACCAAGATTGTTCAAACAAATCCCCTAGGGTCAGTAACAGCCTTGCTCTGGGGTTCATTTTATTATCTTCCGCCAAAAAGGCAGCCTGGGATTCGTTTCTATCCCTCTAGTTGTAGCAAAGTCACAGCCCTTGATTAAGTGAAAATGGCTACTAAAAACTTTGTGTCACTGAGCCAGAACTATTGCTCTCAGGGTCACAAAAATTGAAATTAAGCAAGTATTAGGTTGCACCTGGAGATACCTTAACAACCAATGCCCCACAAATTGCCTTGAGAACTGGTCCAGTTGAGGGAATTAGGGCCATCAAGGTCCTCTTACTTTGAGAACCTTTGAAGCATCTTATCAGATTAGGGCCTATGCTTTTACCTGTGGGTTAAAATTGGTAAACACTGGGTATACTGAGTCACTTAGTTTTGTTTCTCAGGTTAAATGTTCAGGTTTAATCATTTAAGTTGTCTCCCTAATGAATGAAAAACCATGGCAAGAATGATAAAAAAGATAACTATAAAGGCATTACAGGTTAATGTGTTACAGATGAGTTTGTCTTTTTTATCGGGGAGGAAAATCCAAGAGGTTGTTGAAGTCTTATATAGATGTGGAAGATAAATAGCAAGGCAAGGTAGAGAAAAAAGAGGAGGAAGTAAATATATGGCAGGTTTGAAGACATGTAGACTTATTTCGGAATAATAAATCTTGTTTTTATTTCTTCTTCAAATTGTCGTTGAAAAAAAAGCTCAAAGCATTATTCAGTGAATAAGTTTTTTTTGCTAAAATGTATAAAACAATCAAGCACTTTTAATTATATTTATTTTTTTGACAGTTATCTGGGGACATTACAAATATATCAGTAAGTGTTTATTATATATATTTTTGGATGTCCAAAATAATATTCTTACCATAGTTGTTTTCTTGTTGTTGGTTTTTTTTTAACAATTAAAAGCCCTTAGATGTATTGACTGACTGGGTGGGTAAATATTACATAAAGATGATGGCCACAAAATTTAACTATTCTTTTCTTTTATATTTTAGTATTGTTTTTGCATTTAGAATGGGCTGTTTTGAGAGTGTAGTTTTATTTGTATATAAAGTAGAAGTGGTCGCAAATTTAAAAATACAGAATTTATTTTGGATATCCTTGTCTTGGAATGGATCAATTCATTAATTGCATTTTGGGTGTTGTTTTTAATTTTTTACTGTCTGTTATAACTAAAATGTTTCCCAGAGTGCACGAAACTGTCACCTTATCCAAACTTCTGTGACGCTGCAGGTGAAAAGGGATATGTGTTATAAAAATGAGGCATGTGTTTTGAAAATTTCTTACCAACAAAAAAAAATATTTATATATAATACTACTATTTTTTAAAAAAAGATATCTGTGCAGCAGGTTGAGGGCATCCTGTGCCAGAAACTGAATTACTTATTTCATTAAGACAGTTTATAAATCAACGACAGGAATATGTTGACAAAATCATTCATGTCAGGATAATACACTGCCATATGTAAAAATGAGCACAATGTAATGATTGGAAATATTGCATTGAATGCGCTCCATTATACTTACCCCACACAAGTGTACATTTTAACTGTCTTAAAAATTTTAAAAAGCATCCTTTCCTTGTCTCTCAGTTTTACAAAAATGATTAGTGTATGAAGTGTTCCCTTTTCACCTATTGTAAGTTTTGCAGACTGACATACATGTAAATTTATCATTTTGTTTGTTTTGGTGTTCATTTAATAAAACTTTAGTTTGTAAATAGTTGCAAACATAAAGCATGCTTTTGTTAACATTAACTCTTTTTTTTTTTATCTGAGTTCAGTTAGATACTGTATGAATGTCGTTCCGATGCGCTGGTTTTCCAAGGTTCATTGACAATTATTTCAGTTAAGCTTGCTTGTCATTCCTCTGAATGTAAAGCTTTGAATATAATGATTGGCTCCTAAATGTACCCATACACCAAACCAGACCCCAATCTGTAGTTGTGTGAGAGAAAGTAGTGGTTCATTGTAGTTAGGGTGGTGGTAGACCTGTCTAGCTATTGACCCACCGTTCAGCATACATAACATCCTCCAGATGTTACTATATGTTTAAACTCATTTAGATTACATGAACCCTTTAACTTTTTAGTAACTTTGTAAAATTGTTAAAAATATTTAAACATTGTTTTGACAAGAAGTGCTGCTAACTGTGATCAGGTCACCATTTCAAAGGTCACAATTTTTCATTACTACGAATTTCCTAAGGTGACCCCGTGAGAATTGCACCACGCATTTTAAGTTTATGTTTACTTTTTTTTTCTTTTTCTAACAGATGGCATAATGTGTACATAATGAGGTTATTAGAACAAAGGTCAAGGTCACTGTATATCAGATTACATTAACTGAATGAAAAAGGTTTTTCTAGATAAATCTCAGTTTTGTTAATTCTAACATGATAATTGTTCCTGGTTTCAGGTTGGCTTTTCCTTAATAATGAAGCTTTGGGTGATTATAAGTTGATTACTGAGATACATTCTGATAGAAAAAAATATATGTCTTTAATATCTCACACAAATAATACAAGTTGTGTTTCTGGTTATGTGGTTTTAATATGATTCTTAAGTTCATTTTTTACTCTTTGTATATTTCTGGTTTGGCATGCAAATGTAACCCATGGAGTCTATACATGTATTTATATGATCTGTTGCTTTGTTATGGACTGTGAGAGAGCTCAGTAATATTTGAGATAAAAGACTTCTTTGCCTTATGGTTAAAAGGTCACAGTACTGACTGGTAACCCACTTAACTCTCCAGCTTTATAGGTTACAGGTTTAAGCTGCACAATCATTTGATCTGTGCATGTGAGAAAGGGTAAGACAGAAGGGATTCAGGGGATAGATTTGGATTATCAAGGTTTTACTGTATTCTTAGTTTATAAATGTGACAATTGAAAAATGAAAAGGTTGAATAAATAGGTAAACTATGTTCATGACATTAAGGTGAAGGTCTAGAGTTGATTTTACCCTGCTTCCTTACTGATGTTCCAAAATATAAACTGAGATGTCCTCAATTCATGAGAAGGCATAAAGAATACAAGTTTTACGTCAAACTATTTCATAAGATCTGTATTTATGATTAACGGAAAGGCCTTTGAAGGGTAATAATGTTTGCTTTTTAATATCATAAATTTGCTACTTTTTTGTATAACAATGCTATTGCTTGCACATTTGGTTTTTAAAATTTCAAAGGTGTCTTTTACCATCCCCCCCCCCCCCCCCCAACTCAAATCCCTCTTCAGAAAAGGGACTAAAGGTTTTGCAATAATCAAGTAAAAAATAACATTCTTGAACATTTATAATATATAAAACACGTTCCTGAGACAGATGCTGAACTAAAGGTGCATAGAAACACCCACCTACTGTAGGTCACCAAAAAAATGTGATATTCCACCCACCACCTGAATAAAACATTTGCTACAGCCATTACAGCTGTGAAGTATGAACAAAGAAAGATGCAAAATGAGAAAAACAGTTGGTGATAACTCCTCTTCACTTGATTATTAACTAATGTTTGATAGTATAATTACTGCTTGTGATATTTATATATAGGTGCCACCATCTTTATATTTGAGCCAGTTTAGGGGAAAACAAACCACTTTTTGCTTTGAAATTAGTACAGTACAGCTCCCGCCATAATGTACAAATTTTGTGCTTCCTCCATCGATCGTGGTTGACACTTTTAAGGTTACAAACAATCATCACATTTTAAATTGTATAACAGCATTCCATCGGAGATTCTCCACAAGTTTTGACACAATATTTTCCATTTAAAAGGTGAAAAAAAAATCATTAAAGAAATTAGACACTTGAAACACTTTCATCAAGGACATAGTGTTTTGCTAAGGCATTAATTTTGTTTGTATTTTGAAAGTTTAGATTAGATCTCTTACCTTTTTTGCAGTTTGATTATTATTTGTAAATTTTTGTAAAAATTCTGCATTTTCTTAATATGTAGTTCAATTTCCATAGTAATAATTCACCAAGATTTTTTATGCTCCCCGAAGGGCCAACATATAGTTGCCGCTTTGTCTGTCACGTCCGTCAGTTCGTCCTTCCCTCATAATTTTGTCCAGAGCATAACACAAAAACTATGAGAGAAATCAAGACCAAACTTTATAGGTAGTTAGATCTCATTGATGAGCAGTGCAGTGCACAAGAACCATAACTCTTGCTTTATTAATTTTTGAGTAATTGCCTTTTGAAATTTCTCATACTTATTTTTTGTCCGGGGCATATCTCACAAAGTATAAGAGTTATCAACTTGAAACTTTATAAGTAGATAGATCTCATTGATGAGCAGTGCATTGCACAAGAACCATAACTCTTGCTTTATTAATTTTTTAGTTATTGCCCTTTGAAATTTCTCATACTTATTTTTTGTCCAGGGCATATCTCACAAAGTATAAGAGTTATCAACTTGAAACTTTATAAGTAGATAGATCTCATTGATGGGCAGTGCAGTGCACAAGAACCATAACTCTTGCTTTATAAATTTTTGAGTTATTGCCTTTTGAAATTTCTCATACTTATTTTTTATCCGGTGCATATCTCACAAAGTATAAGAGATATTAACATGAAACTTCATTGGTAGATAGATCTCTATGAGGAGAAGTGCAGCGTGCAAGAACTGTAACTCTATTTTACATAATTTAGGAGTTATTGTCCTTTGTTATTTTTCAAACTTTAAAAAAAAACATATTAAACAATAGCTCTTTTGGAATTGGCATTTATTCGGGGAGCATCCATCGGTTCCACCGATTTCTTGTTTTACTTGCTTTGGTAAGAATATAAGGCCATTATTTTTATATTTTTCGGTTTACTGACCCGCCGACCCTGTATTTTGGAAAATGAAAAAAAAAAAAAAAATTTCAGGAAAAAAAAAATGCTGAACGCCAATTTTACGAAAAATGTACCGTATGAACGGCTCATTTTCCTTGGTTTCTTCACAGTAAAGACTGAATACATTATTAAAATATTCATATATACAGTATTCAGGAATAAATAGAAATAAGAAGACTTTCCGATGTTTTTTTGTTTTTTTTCAAGATTTTTTTTTTTTTCCCTCCTCCTACCCTACCTTTTTTTGAAAAAAATCAGTAAACCAAAATATAAAAAAAAATGGCCCAATAGTTTAAGTTTCTACAATTTTAAAAATCTTTGAAAATGTTTCAGTCTATGTGCCAGAATTTACAGGTTCATCTGTATTTATTATGGTGGCTCTAAGGATGTCAGGAGGTTTCTTTTGGCACAGCAGGACTCATAAATATAGAGATAACAGTTTTCTTTTATGATTACACTAAATATTCTGTGATAGGCTGATAAAAAAAATTAGTACAGTAGTATATAAGACTAGATGTTGCAAAGAGCATGTCACAAATGATAGGAATTTCGAGAATGTATCTTGTGTAATGATACTATGACTTCATTTTATGACTTTATTTTACGATAATAGTTTAAGTAGACTGATGAACTATTTTAAGAGTGGTTTTTAATATCCGATAAGTAGTTGGGGTTTTTTTGTTACGACTTGAATGATGTAGTTAGTTGAAAGTTTTTGGGGTTTTTTTTGTGAAGTAAAATTTCAGGTGCATTTTTCCAGGAAAATATAGTAAATTAAGGTAAGTGATAATAATAACATTATTCTGCATAGTTGTTTATTTAAACTGAAAGGATAAAGTAAACAAATTTTTGTGTTTACCTTCGAACTTAAAAGTTGAAAATGAAATCTATTTTGAAAGTAACGCTATTTCTTTAGATTGTGTTTATATTGTGTGTGTTTGACTTACAAATAAAGTTTACTTAATGAATGTTCATTGTTTTGCATATTGACAAAAGGCTATTTCTGTGGTTAGGTCGTGACAACAAAACTTTGTGACTAATGACTATAAATGGATGATTAAGGATGCAAGTTTATAGTAGTAATTATTATTATTTCGTGTGATAGTTAAAGATTCTTGTCTACTGAAGGCCAACAGTCAAGATGATAGCGACTGATGAAACTGATATGAGGAAAAGTGTGACGTGAAACGTGAATTAAATAGGATATTTCTTCCTATATTGAAGTCAGAGGAAAAAAATAGGAGGATTTGGTTGGTGTGAATTACAATGCATGTTTTAATTTATTTAGAAGTTACATATCATGTTGAAATATGACTCATAGGGGCTAAATTTACTCTTTTTCAATGGGTTTAGTGTTGATTGTTGATACAGAGTTTTTGTTGTGAGTTGAGAAATAGATATTAAGATGTATATAGTGTGAAAGAATAATTAATAATATTGCTTATTGTTTCCTGATGTTATCAGTCATGATAATTTACAATCTCAAAGAAATAAATCATTGTTGTGAAAAAAAAATAAATGCAGAGTGAATATTACTAAGACGGAACATTAAATCTTACACATACAACAACAAACTTAGTTTTTGACATTTTTTTGATTACATGGAAAAGGGAAGTGTTGAAAAACAAAAACAGACCTGTCTTCCTGGTAACGTGGTTATAAAATTGCTGCCTTCAGATCACTGAACCTCTCACTGATTGGTGGTCACTGGTTTGGGCCCAGCCTCTGACTACTGCCATTTATATATATGAGAATTTAAAACTGGCAGTTCCTAATTTCAGTGAATTGGAGACTAAATACTGATAATTCCTGACAATGGTGGTATAAAATTGACCTGCTTAATATAAATTTGACTTTAAGAGGGTATTTAACCCAATTAAACCAATTTAAAGATTCCAAAATATAGTATTTTGACTCAATTAGAATACACCTTTCAGCTTTGGGTTCATTTAATGCTGGTTAAAAAGTAATGCTTTTAGTTGCCTGGTGGGATTTTAGGGATGTTTTAGTTTAGTACAGAATGGATTAAAGTATACAGAAGATATTGTTAATTTTTTCGGAATGAAAAAAGAATACTTGCATACAAGTAAATGGGAAGTACTTAAGGGCTGTGAAATCAAAAGAATTCTTACATTGCTTAAGACAAAGACATAAAACCTTATTGCACTGAACTATCACACTGGACCAGATTATCATGTGAGATTAGTTTAGACTGAATTTAATACCATGTGAGGCCCCTTTTGAATAAAAAAAAATGTACGAGTTTTGAATTTTATATTGCATTATCAGTTTTGAATAGAATAATGTTACTGTCAACAAGGTTTGAATGAAACAACTGTTCTTTTAAACAGACATCACTAGCTTACATTGAACAAGATGGAGACTTTAACAGAATTCAATGTAATTATTTTGTATAAGTAATTACATTGCAAATAAAATGGATAGAGTACTTATAATGCTAAAAATAATGTTCTTTTTTGGTATGTAAAACCAACATTTCAGAGTTTATTTTGATAAAAAAAGATACTAAAAAAAATACAAGGGTTTTTCCCCCTCTTCACAGACTTTCATAGAAATCCATGGCATATTGTAAATAATAATTAACTCCAGTATTATACATTATCTGAGGGAAATTCCTTCAGTAAAGAAAGATATACGTTTGATTTACTGTACAGTCTTATCAATGGTGTGTGCTTGTTTTAACAGATAATGTCAACATTAATTAGGAGGAAAGATTCTGTAAATTCAAGCTCTGAAAACATAATTATTTTCCAGCTCTCTATTGATGAATTACAGTTATAGTCTTTCAAAGAGTAATGTGTAGTCTGGAATGTTTTGGCATGTTTGTCAGATACTGGTATACTCCTGCTGAAAGAATGTCATTGTTTTTGTCTCACTAAAATAAGATTCAGGGTATATTAGCTTTTTAGTTTACAACAGCAACATTTGATGGCAAATATTCACAACAGTCTATAATACTAGTTTCTAATTGCTTGCCCTTTCTGTCCATCTGTCTCTGCAAACCTCAAATCAGTCAAGTTCTTGCATATACAAGGTAAAGGGCATGGTACAGTAGAAGCTAACCATGTCTAAACCTACAAAAATGTGGTAAGAAGCCAGTGTGCTATATAAGAAAAATAGGGGCTCAGGATTAAATCTTCTTCTCTTATCAGACCATTAATTTGGGTTTTGAGTCATTTTTCTGTGACTTTTTCTTGGATGGTCTCTTAATACAGGTGTGACTGTACCATCAAAATTCTCATTTCAGATATTTATAAACTGTGTTGGTAGGGTGGGTATATTCTGTTAATTGTTACTTATTTATTGTTTCTCCAGGAAACAAGCTGGGCTTATCAGATGAAAAGGTCACAAAGTTTGGTAATAGAGCTGAGGCAGTCAGTAGATTTATTGTTTAGATAGAAAATAATGGAATACAAGTTACATCAAAGAAAAATATTAGAAAGAAAGAAAAGAATTATTTCAAAGGGTGAATTTGAAGAAGTATTCTTGTAAGTGTTAAAAAATAAATAACCTAATAGCCCTTTTTACATTCACCCCACAATTGATAAATGCAGTGATATTTTCTGTCAAAGAAAGAAACATTAACTTTATTGGAAAGAAATTTTCCGGTGATTGAATCTGGCCAAAGTTTTTTCACCACAGTTTAGCAGCTAAATCTTCAAAAAGCTAGTGTTCATAGCATGATAAGTTTAATTATATCTTAATTATCTCAAGAAATTCACCTGTCAAGCAGTGCCCTTAGGTTTTTTGGTTGATACAAATTTCTTTCCATTTTGTTTCTTTGGTGTTATTTTAAAGTTAAATATATCCCACACATTTGATATGTTTCCAGCAAAAAAAGTTGTTGTTTAGACGACAAGTAAACTAATAGGTAATTAATCAGTACAATTAAATACAGTATTCTTGATTTTGATTGGCCTAGCAAGTGAAATGCTGTAGCATGCCCAAGTGTAGATATGTACTTATAAACACTTTTTTTCAATACATTTTCCTTGTATGAACTTGGGTTTATTGTGAGAACAGCAAGAAAGTGACTTAATTGACTGAATGGTGACTTGAATATTTTATACTGTATTCACCCTAGTAAAATGCACACTTCTGTATGCCACCAATGACTTCAAGACCAGTGGTACGTATTATACACTGATCTGGGCATTTTGTGGAATTTCTTCTGGGAGAACTGCATGATTTCAACATCAGAACTGCAATAGCTTCCATTAATGTTGTTGTTGGAACAGACTAATAATCATACCAACTAGACATGTGAATACCCAGTAAACAAACTGACACATCGCTTATTACCAATTAATGATGAGAAGTTTGGTTACAGGTTGCAGAGTTAAGCAGCTTGTTTTAAGTGCCATCCTTTTTTTCGGATTGTAAATAGATACTGCATGACATTAAACTTTTTCTATATGTAGGTGGTTCTGCAAGCTACTTTCTTTTTCAGTTGTTTTAACTTCTGTCATATTACCAGGTTTATCGAAGCAAAGTTGACCTGTCAAAATCTGGGTTTTGTATTATACATGAGTGTGCATTATACATGGGTGAATATGCTAATTAGTAAAAGGTGAACACACGTCTTGCAGAAACTAAATTCACATTCTTATACTCTGTAGCAATATAATTACATGAACTGAAAAGTAATTTTTCAAGTTAGTCAGAGAAAAATTTTAAAAAAATAAATTGCTTCAGATTTGTGAGTCCTGGACTTTCTTTCATATTTTTAATAGAGAATAGAGATGAAAAGGAATTATGGTACTTATAATGCTGACATTCTTAGTAGGAAAAAAGAAGCCATCCAGTGAAAAGAGATTAGATCTGTTGTTAGTTTTAAGAAACAGGGTTTCAACTGAACATGTAATTCATCTCAAAGAATCAAGGATTCAGCTTAAAGGATTTTGACTGGAAGTTGAGCAAAAGTCAGCCTAGGATACCTCTTTCCATAGTCAAGTAGATATAAGTCACTGACTTCAAATCACTTAACCCCACATAGATTTATGGTCTTTATGCTTCAAGCTCCGCCACTGATCATTACCATTTATGTGAGAAAATTGGCAGTTTCTTCTAAAAAATGGGAGTCTAGTAATGGTCCTTCACAGGAACAATGATTGTTAGGTAAATTATCATATATATATTTATATATATATGACTTGGACTGTTTGAGGGCATTAAACGGAATTTAACCAGTTAAACAGATCAAAGAGGGATTCTTTCTTTTTATTGCAAGCAAATTCAGCCAACCAGCAGCTGCTTACGAAAGCCAGCAGCAGTTACAAGTAACTTCAAGTAGATAAAGATGATGAGGTGATATCACTGAATTGCAGAGAAACAAGGAAATGAATCCATAACCAATTAATCGATAGTTTATTGTGGCTTTGTCAAGAGCAGGGTGATTTATACTCATCTTCAGAAATACTATACCGTACTTCATTTTCAAGTGTCACTAGCACTAAGGAAGAAAAATATGTCTCAGTGAGAGCCAAAGTAGTTTAAGTAAAACGTATGCTTTTGAATGATTTTGAATTATGTGAGAAGATTTCTTGAAAAACAGGATCTGTATTGAAAAACTTGAAAATGTTATCATATTCTGTAGAATTATAAAGGAATGTTTTACTATTTGTTTGTAGTAAATAAGCACGTTTTCAGACTTTTATTTGTAGCAGTTCTGTCACTGGAAGTAGCTTATGTTTCAACTGCACTATGGTTATGCATGGACCTTTTTTTTAACAAGTAAACTTTGTTTCTGATCGTAGCTAACTTGCTGTATTGCACAAGTGCACAAGTTTTTGTACTTTAACAAAACAAGGATTTTACATTAGATCAGGAAGTTGCAGAAGGTTGTATTACATAATAAACATAAAGGTTATTTATGAATCAGACTGTAACAGCTTGTTGCATAATTTTTACTAAGTAACCTGTACAAAGAATACTGAGTGACATTTTTATTTTTACAGTGCACAACATTTATGTTGTTTGATTTATTTAATAAAACAGAACTTCCTCATTTCAGAAATGGAAGCGTCGCTACTTCGTCTTATCGAAACCAGCTCAGAGCCTCCCTGGCACCTACCATCTCAACTATTACAGCGATGAAAACTGCAAACGTGTACGAGGTACAATAGACCTAGAACAGTGTGCTGAAATTATTGAATCTCTAGACTCAGACCAGTTTCAGTATCTGTTAGCAATAAAGACTACTTTTAAAGGGAAGGATCGAACTTACTTTCTTGCCACTGAAACTGAGGAACAGATGACAACGTGGGTTCGAAACCTGTGCAGTGTATGTGGTATGAAACCAGATGAGACGGGTAAGAGCAAGAGCACTTAGCTGTAATAAGTTTTGACATTTAAAGAAATTAATGTTATTACCTTAAAATATTTCTATGCTTCCTGAAGGGAGAGTGTATAGTCACCACCTTGTTCGTCAGTCCATCCATCACACTTGTCCGGAGTATTACTTGAAAAGTATTGAAGGAATTTGATTGAAACTTAATACATTGATAGAGACCAGTGTGTCCAAGAACCATAATTCTACCTTGCATATTTTTTTAATTATCTCCCTTAAGTTAAAAATGCTTTTCCGGAATATAACTCCTAAACTGTCAGTGATATCTCATTGAAACTTCACACAGTTAAAGAGACTAGTCAGAGGAAGTGCAGTGTCAAAGAACCATAACTCTAATTTACTTAGTTTTGGAATTATCTCCCTTTTAATACTTAATAATGCTTGTCCAGATATTAATTTGAAAAGTATTGCAGGAATTTGATTAAAACTACACACAGTCATAGATACTAGTGTCAGAGTGAAAGTGCACTGTTCAATAACCATATGTCTACCTTGCTTAATTTTTGAATTATTTCTCTTAATGATACTTAAAATGTCACACTCTTGTCCGGAGTATTACTTGAAAAGTATTGAAGGAATTTGATTGAAACTTAATACATTGATAGAGACCAGTGAGAGGAAGTGCATTGTCCAAGAACCATAATTCTACCTTGCAAATTTTTTAAATTATTTCCCTTAAGTTAATAATGCTTGTCCAGAATATAACTCCGGAACTGTCCATGATATCTGATTGAAACTTCTCACAGTTATAGAGACTAGTGAGCTAAAGTGCACTGTGCAGTAACCGTATGTCAACCTTGCTTAAATTTTAAATTGTCTCCCTTAATGATACTAAAAATGTTTAAAAATGCTTGTCCAGAGTACAACTTTTAAACTATCAATGATATTTCATTGAAGCTCTACACAGTTATAGAGACTAGTGGGTGAAGTGTAGTGTCAAAGAACCATAACCCTACTTTACTTAGTTTATGAAATATCTCCCTTTATGGTACTTAATTATGCTTGTCCGGAGAATAACTTGAAAACTATTTAAGGAATTTTACTAAAACACAGTGATAGAGAACAGTGAGAGAAAATGCAGTATTTATGAACCTTAATTCCACCTTGCATTATTTTTGAATTATCTCCCTTAATGATAATTACAAAAGTTAAATAATGCTTGTCTGGAGTATAACTTCTAAAGTATCAATGATATCTCATTATGTCTTCACACAGTTATAGAGACTAGTGAGAGAAAGTGCACTGTTAAAAAAACCATCACTCTACATTACTTTGTTTTTTAATTATCTCCCTTTATAATACTTGATGTTTTTTACATGGGTGAATGTTTTCAGGATTATTCTTGATTTTCAGAATTTTCAGACTTTCTTAAGCTCTCTTTTTTATATAAACTATACAAAATAATGCTTAATTTAGGATTTTCAGGATATTTTTAAATTTCCATCTTTCACCCATGATTTTTAGGAAAATAACTTGAAAAGTATTGAAGGAAATTTAATAGAACTTCACACAGTTATAAAGACCAATGAGAGGAAGTGCATTGTTAAAGAAACATCACTTTACTTCAGTTAGTTTTTAGCTTATCTGAGCACAAAGTGCTCAGGGTGAGCTTTTCTGATCAGTCTTTGTCCGTCGTCAGTCAGTCCGTCCGTCCGTCAACTTTTCATTCAAATGACATCTCCTCTGAAACCAGAGAGCCAAATTAAATGAAACTTGCCTGGGATGTTCCTTGCATGAAGCTCTACCAAGATTGTTCAAATGGTTCTGGTCCATTGCATGTCTGGTTCACTGGAGCTAAAATTAGATTTTAAAAGTTGGATCTTTAAAAATCTTCTTCTCCGAAACCACAAGGCCTGGAGCTTAGATATTTGGTATGAAGCATCATCTAGTGGACCTCTACCAAGACCCCATCCCAGGGGTCAGTTGATTTTACATTGATTAATATAGGGAAAACTTAAAAATTCTTCTTGTCAGAAACCACAAGGCCTAGAGTTTAGATATTTGGTGTGCAGCATTGTCCAGTGGACCTTTACCAAGTTTGTTCAAATCATGGCTCCTGGGTCAAAAATGGCCCAGCCCCGGGGGTCACATATTTTACATAGAGTTATATAGGAAAAACTTTAAAAAATCTTCTTATCTGAAACTGCAAGGCCTAGAGTTGTTATTTGGTATGCAGCATTGTCCAGTGGACCTCTACCAAGTTTGTTCAAATCATGGCTCCTTGGTCAAAAAAGGCCCCGCCCCAGGGGTCACATATTTTACATAGAGTTATATAGGAAAAACTTAAAAAAAATCTTCTTATCAGAAACCGCAAGGGCTAAAGTTTAGATATTTGGTGTGCAGCATTGTCCGGTGGACCTCTACTTAGTTTCTTCAAATCATAGCCACTGGGTCAAAATAGGCCTTACCCCGGGGGTCAATTGATTTTACATAGGCTTATATAGGAAATCTTTAAAAATCTTCTTCTCAGAAACCACAATGCCTACAGCTTAGATATTTTGTATGTAGCATTGTCTAGTGGACCTCTATCAAGTTTGTTCAAATTATGTCCCCTGGGTCAAAATTGGCCACGCCGCAGGGTTCTCTTGATTTACATATAGTTATATAGGAAAAACATCAAAAATCATTTTTATCCAAAACTAATAGGACTAGACCTTAGATATTTGGTGTGGAGTATTGTGTTGAGAACCTTTACCAGTATTGTTTATATGTTGGCCCCGGGGTCAAAATTGGCCCGGCCCTGGGGGCTCTTAATATGTAAAAAAGGCAAAAGTAGCCCCACTCCAGGGGTCACTTGATTTTTGCATATACTTATATATAGGGAAAAAATTTCTTAAGCCTAGAAATAAACTTCATCTTACATCGGATGGGTAAGTACTTCCCACTGCTCCTCCGAGCTGCCCTCTGCTTGGGGACCCCACCCCTGAGCCCCGGCATTACCCCCCCCCCCCCCCCCCCCCCCCCACCTCCAATAATTGTTTTTCATTATAACTATCTCTTTTTTTAGCTCACCTGTCACGTAGTTATCTGGGGTAAAAAACTAGGTCACAGAGCCCAAATAGAACGCCCCTGCCCCCTCCCCCGCAATAAGAAATTTTTTTTTCTCCTATATTGGAAAGGAACATCTTAAGCTTTGAAATAAACTTTTTTTATAAACCAGTTTTTTTCCATAATATTTTTTTAAATACGTAGGTACTTGACTCCCAAATGCATGGGGACCCCTCTCTTACCTCCTCACCACGTTACATCCCCCCCACCCCCAACACACATACACCAAATTTTTTTTTTTATCTTGAATGACTAGGTACTTGCCCTCCCCCACATAAATATTTTTTTTCACTTGGGCCTCTTGTTTGACTTGGCTTATAATTTATTCTCCAGCACTGAGAATAGTGGAGCGTGCTGTCTGCGGACAGGTCTTCTATATTAAAATCTTGTCCAAGCTACATCTCCAAAACTGCTTGGGGGATTTTATTGAAACCAGAATGTTTGTCACCAAGCCTTGTAATATATAAAACATCAGTAGAGGTTGGGAATAAAACAATATTGTTTGTATTCAAGACCAAACTCACAGCTTCCTATTTCAGTGAATAATTATGTCTTCAACCTTCATATAAGAATCTGAAGCAGAAAAACATTACTTTACCATTTACCTTCAGTTCGTGCTCTATTTTTTTGTTTGATCTCTTTTCCACAGGCATATTCAATTATATATTTACACCATTTTCAGTTCAAAGCATTTCGGGGGCATATGTCAATTTCCAGTGACAGCTCTTGTTTTTATACTAAAATCCTCAAATATGTTTCATCATGATTATCCTTACTATAACTTAAAAAGTATTTAATTTCACCTGTCATTGATAGTACTTCCTTACTTTTCTGCCATTCTAAACAAAAAATACTTAAGGAAGCATTATTTGGTTTTACCAATTTCTTGTTAAAGGCAGTAAGTAGGCAGATTTTTTTTTTAAAGCACTGACTTGGAAAATGATTTGTTATTTTATATCCTTAAAGGCTTCTTAATAAATGCATCCATTGCCAAAGCTATATGATTATGTAATTTAATAACGATATGTCTGTCTGTGGTGATAAAAAGAGAAAAATACTTGATGTTCTAAAAAACATATTTGTAGATTTTCATTGAAATACTTAAAATGGTACCTGTTGCCCTTAATAATTTTGGCCTGATTTTCAAAAGGGCTTGATCTGGTTACAAGCTTTGTGTATTTTTCAGTGGAACCTGACAGCCCACAGCCCCCTGTGAGAGAGGTTCTTCCACACAGACCTGCTCAGACACTTCAGCCGCAGGCATCCCTGCCTGCTTCTGCTGTTGGAATAATGACTAAACCACCAAATAATATGAACCTTAGTTCATCACTTGGGTCAAGGTCATCCCCTGCAGGAAAGACAAGAGGTGCTGAATCAGCAGATCAAAAACCCAAACCTACTATGACTAACCGTGATTCTGAATATATTCCTTTGGACACGTGTACTTCAGGTCCTTCAATAAAACGAACAAATCGTCAGATTAGTGTAGATAGTGTTCCCGAAGGCTTTGCTCCACCTCCACCAATAATTCCAGTGAAAGGTGGAGTAGATTCTGACAATGATGTTTTTCATCAGAATACAACATATGATGTTCCTCCATCTAGTTCTGAACCTCATGAGGTTTATGATGTTCCACCATCATCTTCATTTCTGGAAGACGATTTATATAAAGTTCCCCCACCTCGGCCTCCAGCACATGATCCACAAGAAGCATACGATATTCCACCATCATCAAAATATAGTCCAAGTACTCCACGTTCTTCCAGTAGTGAAAGCCAGAAAGCAGACTCAGCATATTCCTCACAAATAATGTACGATATTCCCCCTGTACGAACAGATGGTGCCGTTGCGGATGATGTTTATGACATACCACCTAGTCATCCACCGAATGTTTTCAAAGATGATGTTCCACCATCAAGGCCTCCAAAACCAGGACATTTACAGACTTCTGTTAGTGCACAGGATCAGTATATGAACCTTCCAACAAATAGTAAAGCATTCTCTGATAAGGCCAAACAGTTTGATATAAATTCTGTTGTTAATCCAACTACTGCAGGAATGGCCAAAATAGATCTCAATGAAATGTATGATTTCCCAAAGTCTAGGTTTCAAGACAATCAAGCTAATTATAATAATTTAGAACCAAGTGATAAACTTCTAACTCAGACACCTCCACCTCCCAGCATGTGTGTGCCGATTGAACATCGTTACATTAATGCAGCCGAAGGTGCTGTGGAACAAGATGTGTATTTGCCAATGGACCCTGTGTTGGGGGTGGTTGATCCCTCCCCTAAGCCAAGAGAATCAAGTAGTACTGACAATGATGTAGAATATACAGATATGACTGGACATAGTTCCTTTGATGATTCTTTTGAAGGGAGACAGGTTTACGATCATCCGCCACCATCAAGACCAGCAATCCCTCCTCCTAGACCAATGAAACCAGCAGCAAGTAAGTCAGAAGAATGGGTTTTTATTTATTGTTAGCTTCAGACGTCATTCTAACATACATTTTATAAGCTTATAAATGCTTATTGTGGAACACCAGAGAAATTCTGCCTTGAAATATGGATGTCTATATTCCAAATCTGTATTCCGTGAAATAATTAGAAATTTATCTGTTCATGTTTTAACACTATCATTCCTGTATAATTATCTCTGTGTTCAATAGATAATTTGCAAAGTCTTGATTGCATATGTCACACCAAGTGACAGTTATATATATCTGGTAATAAGTCAGAAAGATCTTTAGAAAAATATATAAGTAATCCCATTAGAGCATATTAATATTGTGATTATGATCTTTTACATGTACTTGCAACATTATAACTGTATACGGCATGTGTCCTATCTGTTCATTGTTTAATGCACAAGATTGTAACCATACAAAGTCATGTTTCTTTAGATCTTCTGGCACATTAAAAAAATTTCAAAATATATATTATCAAAGAAATACTAAGTGTGTTAATCTGATGCTCCGTATAATCTGATAATCAGATGCCCCATATGTTCAGCATAATCTGATGCTCCATATGTTAAGCATAATCTGAGGCCCTGTATGTTAAGAATAATTTTTGTACTTTACTGGTTTTATTCAAGTTCTGCCTTTTACATGATCAGTGAATACATAAGAAAAAAAGACCTGGACCCGCGGATAAACAAACCGCCATTATATCTCAGTTTGGATTCTTTTTGGTGATGATAGTATTGTGTTGAAAACAGTGATAGTAAGATTTTATCATGGTTGCAATGAACACAGTAACTTTTCATGTATTACATTGATAATGATCAGCTTTCATTTTATATTTGAATTGCACTGTAGTCACTTTTCACAGTAAATGTATTAAAACTAAACATATTTATCTTTCAGTTATTGATTTAAATTCTATTGAAATTTTATACAGAAATTCAAGTGCCCTTGTAGGAGATGAACTGATATTTTTCTCTCTCACTTTGCTGTTTACAGGTACAGAAAAACAAGACACTTACTCAATATTTAGTACAGCGAGAACTAGAAGCTTTAAAAAGAAGAATGGTTCTCCATTGGTGCAGAGGAAGTAAGTCAACTTTTTATGTGTTTTGGAAATGTTGTCCTTCATGTTCTGTTTAAGTAAAATCTTTCATGGTTTTATAAGAATATTCTAATGACAATATACAAAGAATATTTTGACCCTAATATATCCTACATGTTATATCACGCTGAACACAAGCACGACTGCTGATGTCTCTGGGATTGTCACTGGTAAATAGTGCAATTGCTTGCGCCACGTATACGTACATGTTAGAATGGACAAAGATTTTAATTTTTATGCCCCCACAAAGTGGGGTGCATATAGCATTGCACTTGTCCGTCCGTACGTCCCGAAATCTTGTGAACGCAACTCCTCTTAAACCGGATGGCAGATTTTGCTTAAACTTCCAGGGATGAACAACCTTAATGTGTAGATGGTAGTAAAGGAAGGAATTTTCGCTGCGACCAAATTTAACAGAATTATGGCCCTTTGTTGATTTTTTCACTAGAAATTTTGTGAACGCAACTCCTCTTAAACCGGATGGCAGATTTTGCTCAATCTTCCAGGGATGAACAACCTTAATGTGTAGATGGTAGTAAAGGAAGGAATTTTTGCTGCGACCAAATTTAACAGAATTATGGCCCTTTGTTGATTTTTTCACTATATACCATATAGAAATTTTGTGAACGCAACTCCTCTTAAACCGGATGCCAGACTTTGCTTAAACTTCCAGGAATGAACAGCTTTAATGTGTAGATGGTAGTAAAGGAAGGAATTTTTGCTGTGACCATATTTAACAGAATTATGGTCCTTTGTTGATTTTTTCACTATATACCATATAAATAATTGAACATATAAATTTTACATTTGTAATTTAATTTAACATGTACATAAGGTTACCTGTAGATCATTTTAGGTATATCTACAGAAAAAATCTTACATACAGGATATACATGCTCTTGTTTATGAGCACTTATGCATAGTGGGGGCATCCGTGTCCTATGGACACAGTTCTAGTTTGTGATCTACTGTGATATATATCATGCTCTCTCATTCATATGGGTAAGTATTTAATCATTTTTCAGCATCTGAACTCGACCTCATGATATATTTGACGATATGTATCTTAAAGCGACTGACATACAGATGGGCTGCTGATGAAAAAAAAGAAAATGTTTATACGTCTAGAAATTCTAGCTGTCGTTGTGAAGAACATATCTAAACTGAGTATTTGACCGATATTTTGTTACGGAAACACAATATAAAGATTTACACACTTTTATCAGTAAGAAATTAACCCTTTAAGTCACGTGGTAGATACTTTGGTTATACCATTAATTTTTACAAAACATGTTAAATTGCCTCTGTGGCTCAGTGGTGTAGATCAGCACTCTATATTTAACTGACAGAAAGGTCATGGGTTCGAGTCTTGGTGGAAACAAAATTAAAAAAAAAAATTTCATGGTGTGTAGAAGCATAATTTTATGTTTTTTTCCAAAGTATATTAACTTCTCTTCAATATTAAAGAAAAAAAAAAATTTCAGCTAAATTCTGTGAGTCAGTCACTTTAAACTTAAGATATATTTCCTAAGTAAAACACTTTATATTCAGTTTGATTATTAAGACATAACTTTCCAAAACTTGAAGAAAAACGCTTACCCCTTTGACTTGATACTTTTATGTGGAAACAAGGGTGCCATTGTCACAAAATAGGCCCGTCTATGTGTGACCCTTACCTTGGCCACAGAGACCTGAATTTTGCATGCGACACCACCTTACAATGGTCAACAATTGTGCCAAATTATATTAAAATCTCTCAATACATGTAGAAGTTTTGCACCAGACAAGCGCTTTCCACTGACCTCTAGGTGTGACTTTAACCTAGAGACCTGATTCATGCACACAACACTACATTTCATGATGGTGGACTTTTGTATCAAGTAATACTAAAATACCTCCATGTATGTAGAAGATATGCTACGACAAAATCTGGACATTTCATCATCTCTAGTGACCTTGACCTTGCATATATGGACCAGGATTATGCTTGTAATGCTCAGTCTCATGATGGCAAACATTTGTGATAGAATCCTTCAATTCATGATGACTAAATGGTCCATACTCACATTTGCATATTTATATCTGACTTTTGACCTCTGTGTGTGACCTTGAGCTTGGCCACAGGGACCTGAATTTTGCATGTGACACTCTGCCTCACAATTATGAACATTTATGCCAAGTTTATTAAAATCCCTCCAATATATGTAGAAGTTTTGCTCCGGACAGGCATTTTTCTCTGACTTCTAAGTATGACCTTAACCTTTGACTTAGAGATCTGGTTCATGCACGTGACACTAACCCCGATGATGGTGAACATTTGTACCAAGTATCATTGAAATCCTACATGCACGTTGAAGATATATGCTCCGGATAAACCTTGACACTGCCCACCATGGGCATCCTGTTTTTCTTTTCCTTTTTTTTTCTTTTTTTTTTATTGGGTTTTAATGCCAGTTTAACAACTAAGGTCATATCCCGGCGGTCAGTCCACCTTACCAGTGTTCCAGGGTATCCAACCAGTTTACTAACCAATTTCTCCGCAAGTGACTGACTACTTCCTCACTTGCTTCAGTGGTGAAGGACAAACGACCAACAGATCAATTATCATGGAGAAATTTTGCCGGCCCTGATAGGAATTGAACTGGAATTGTCAAGATTGACAATCCAATGCTCTACCAACTGAGCTAGCTGGGCCAATGTCCAGTTTTTCAAACAGGCTTATAAAAAATTAATGCTAGACATATTTTAAACAATACAGAGTTATTTGCCCTTATAATTAGGAGCTACACATGTATTGGTCTCTGTGTAGTAGATACAAAAGTTTTGAACTGACACCATGAACCGAAATGGTAAAAGAATACTTTTAATTTTTCAGGAGTCCATCCAGTAAACCAAAGTCCAGCTTGACCAATTCATCAATTCCACTTCCACAGAGAGTTGACAGACACCCAGACTTCTCAACCAGTGATGAAGATGATGAGGATATGGGATCACCGGTAAGTTTAACATTAGACCTTGCTATCAGATTACAGCTCATCCTCATGGTAAGTATGTCGACTGTAATTCAGGAAACTTAATTTCGATCCCATGTCAGGTCGGTTCAGATGCAACTTGAGTCGTTGAAAGGGACATTTAAGCAAAGTTTTTCTGTTGAAACGGTAAGGCAAATTTTATTTGGGCTTTTCAGACTTGGCCCTGGTTTGATGAGGACTGTAGATGAGATTTTTATTAGAGTAAACATACTTTCAAGGCAACTGCATTTAGCAGAAATTGGAACTCTCTTCAGATCAGGGTAATTTACATTTTTGCCAGTATAAGATTATCTGTAGAAATGTTTGTAGTGCAAACAAGTAGAGAGATTGTCTGCTCATTCTGAATGAAAATGGTAGTATATGTATAAATATGGTATTGTTTCCTTTGTCTTATTATTCAGAATTGAGATCTTAAAATTCAGGTTCCTTCATAACTCTGAGTGCTTGATAAACATTAAAGAGTAGGATAACTTAGATACCTACTAAGTACCACTAAGTACTTCTTTCTGTGATTTCGAGTCATGAGCAGGGAAAGTGTGGAGAATAATGACAAAGTGTGGTAAAGTTGTCTGAATGAAGGAAAGGGATAGTAAACTCATCAGCTTATAAATAAAATAAGGTTTTATCACAATAATGATAACATTTGTAATAAATTTCTTTTAAATGTTTATAGGATGTTTGGGGTACAACACCTCCAGCCCCTGCTAACAAGGACACAGAACTGAAATATGTAGATCTGGATCATGATGATAATGCTGATCAAGAACCGTTACGATCTCCTCATGGTGCACCGGGTGGATTAACTCCCACAGAATATCATGAAATAGACTTTGTAAAAACAGATGCTCTTAGAAATGTGAAAGAAACAGTTTCGGTTGAAAGAAATAAAGAGATAAAGGGCCATCCATGAAATATGATCTGACGTTCCGATCTATTATGCTTTAAACAACAGTCCTTAAACAGATTGGTGATTTAGTACTGGCAATTAAACAGAACACCTGTTCAGTTAAGGATTCCTAGTTGTCTGTTGTAAAATCTGTTTACTTACACAGACTTATGTATCGATTGTTGGAAGAAAAGTGTATACAGTATAACAAATTGAAAGCTGTTACTGTTAAACGTTAAAGGTTTTACTTATCAGGAGGGGTGGGTTACTAAAATTAATGTATTCTGTAAGTTACAAATTAACCACTAGGGCACATAATACTATGAATTTTTATTGTATACTGCTAAAAAATGAAGCAGTCCATCATAAAATACAGTGAATTCATGCTGTAGGTGATGTAATAATTTCTACTGTATTAATGAAATAAAGTGTTGTTATTTAACTTGAATATCCTGGTACTGCTTTAATTGTTTTATATTAAAGTTTGTTCTTTTGAACTTTTTAATTTCTTTGCAATATTTTAATAGATATATTTACACATGAGGCACCAGTATGATACAGTTTTTAATTATTTTTTGGGATACGAAGATTTTTAATTATAACCTTGTTGTCAGACTTACATTTACAAAGGCCTAGTAAGACAGACAAGAAAAAAGTTTTGTTCATTTTTTTACTGTTTTACGTATTTGTTTAGCCATTTCAGACAGGAAATTTGTTATTACATATAAGGCAAAATTTGTAGTTATTATATGGTGAAAAAAAGGTATTTTTACCAGGCAAAGTATGTGATAAGGCAAAGATTGTTTATTTTTAAGGCAAAGATTGTTTTTGTTATAAGGCAAAGTTGGTATTGGTTGTATGGTAGGCAAAGGTGGTTTTTGTAATGAGGCAAAGTTGGTACCATTTATGAGGCAAAGTTGGTACCATTTGTGAGGCAAAGTTGGTACCTGTTAATGTAGCAGAGAGAGTATTATACTAGCAAAGATAGTATTTCAGTGCTCAGACAGATAGACAGACCAGAACTTTGATGTGTTTAGAAAGACAAAGTTAGACATTAATACATGTATTTGTTATAATAAGACAAAGAATTAATTTAAATTTGCATCCTCATAACATCATGCATATAAATAGATGGTGTATAATAGACAAGCATTGTGGTGATATGTATATATTCTATTGTACATATCTGTTGTAAAAACTCCTTTACAGCTTAGTTGTAAGAAAGTGCATGTTTTATAGGTACCTTGCATTTTTTTATTGCTGTCATTGATGATACAAAGTTACAGATATCACTTACTCAGATCTTAGATTAATAGAATATTTGATAAATTATTGAAATGATAACATATAAAGGCTGATCAAAAAAAAAAATACAGTTATGGCCATTTACTGTTATGCCATGGTAAAGAATTTTTTGTATGATGAGTTTGAAAGGAAGTTTGAATTTTGCCGTTTCATCTTCTGTACTGATATCTGTCTATTTTAGAAGTGAACACACAAAGTTCTGAATAGGATTCTTCTATCATTCTATCTATGGACTAATTGTTGCTGGCAAAGTCTTTTTCTGAAAGAAATAGCAGTTTTATCCATGAAGTGTTACATGTTTGTAAAAGTTGTAATTCAAATTGGTTTTATCAAGCGATGAGCTAGTAAATTGTTATTGTGTTTGTACAGTTATAATGCAACATTATTTGGTAAAGTGATCTACTGGCACATTAATATGGCTTTGAAACATTTAAGTTTTACTAGGTGATCTACAATGTCTCTGTTCTGATTAGGTTACTGCACCTGCTTTGCAGTGGTACAAACTTGAAAAATTTAAGTTATATTCTGTTCTTGTTTGGCACCGTATTGTACTAGCTTAGTTCTACCATAGCAATATATTGTGCTGGCACAATTCTTTTCTAGCAGTGCATCATGTGTGACACCCTATTCAGCAGTGTATTGTGCTGGCACAGCCCTATTCTGGCAATATATTGTGCTGGCACAGCTCTTTTCTGGCAGTGCATTATGTGGGACAGCCCTATTCAGCAGTGTATTTTGCTGGCACAGCTCTCTTCTGGCTGTGCATTGTGCTGGTACAGCACTGTTCTGGCATTGTATTGTGCTAGTACAGTTCTACCATAGCAGTGAATAGTACTAGTACAATTCTTTTCTGGCAGTGTAATGTGCTGGCAAGCTCTATTCTGGCAGTGAATTATGCTGGAACAGCACTATTCTTGCAGCGTATTGTGCTATACAGTTCTTCCATAGCAATGAATAGTGCTGGCACAGCTCTGTTCTGCAGTGTATTGTGCTGGCACAGCTCTGTTCTGGCAGTGTATTGTGTTAGTACAATTCTTACATAGCAGTGAATTGTGCTAGCACAGTTCTACCATAGCAGTAAAGTGTGCTAGCAGTGTTCTATTCTGGCACTGTATACTGATAACTCTACCAGTGTGTTGTGCTTGCTGATCTCTTCCATAGCAGTGCATTATGCGGGCAGTTTTACCAGAGCAGTATTTTGTGCTAGCACAGTTGTACCATAGCATTGTATTGTGCTGATAGATCTCTACCGTAGCAGTGTATTATGCTTGAAAAGCTCTATCACAGCATCATATTAATTATGCTAGCATAGTTATTCCATACCTGTTTATTATGCTAGCACAGTTCTACCATAGCAGTATATTATGCAGGCACATTTCTACCATAGCAGAATGTTGTGCTGCCACAGCTTCTCCATAGCAGTGTATCATGCTAGCATGGTTCTATCATAGTAGTATGTTGTGCTGGCACAGCTCTATCATAGCAGTGTATTATGCTAGCATAGTTCTACCATAGCAGTTTATTGTGCCAAAACAGTTCTGCCATAGCAGTGTATTGTGTTGGCACAGCTCTACCATAATAGTGTATTTTGCTGGCACAGATCTACCAGAGCAGTGTATTGTGCTGGCACAGATCTACCAGAGCAGTGTATTGTGCTGCCACAGTTCTGCCATAGCAGTGTATTGTGCTGCCACAGTTCTGCCATAGCAGTGTATTGTGCTGCCACAGTTTTGCCATAGCAGTGTATTGTGTTGGCACAGCTCTACCATAGCAGTTGATTGTGCTGGCACAGTTCTGCCATAGCAGTGTATTGTGCTGGCACAACTCAACCATTTAGCAGTGCATTGTGCTGGCACAGTTCTGCCATAGCAGCGTATTGTGCTGGCACAGTTCTACCATAGCAGTGTATTGTGTTGGCACAGTTCTACCATAGCAGTGTATTGTGTTGGCACAGTTCTACCATAGCGGTGTATTGTGTTGGCACAGTTCTACCATAGCAGTGTATTGTGTTGGCACAGTTCTACCATAGCAGTGCATTGTGTTGGCACAGCTCTACCATAGCAGTGTATTGTGTTGGCACGACTCTTCCATAGCAGTGCATTGAGCTTGCACAGCTCTATCATAGTAGTGTAACTTTTTATATGAAACCATTTTGTTTTGAACTTCACCATTAATCTGTATGCTTGCTAGACTTTATTTATATAATTTTGATGTCTGTATAACAATACTCTTACTCTTTTATATTGTAATTTAAACATAATATACAGTTAAACAAATTTGCTCAAAATTTTAGTACATTTACTTGAAAAATTTATTATGTTAATAGAGTTGATTTATAGATATATATTTATTTCTATCTTTTTTGTCAGTAACATATAAGGCAAAGTTTGCTTTATATCCTTAAAAGCTGTTTGCAAAAACACCATTATACCATGTATGCAAATAATCTTGGGTATGGTTTTGTAGGGAAAAGCTCATACTTCACAAGGATAAGTGAGTGATATATTCAGTAATGTGTTATATAGTTAGATCAGAGGTATTTTGATACTGTACTTGTATGCAGACTTAAAATATAAAGATACGTGTTGTCCTAAATTTTTTTAATAGAATGAGATTCAGTGTTAAGTTAGTGCAAAATTAAAGCATAATAGGTCATAAGGGTATTTAATTACAGTAACCCATAGAAGGAAGTGATGTAAAAATTATTGTGTTCTTGGTGGTTCTGTGTTATTTTGATCTTCATAGAATCATGGCTTTTTGACTCCCTAGGTCAAATTTAGAACTTTACGACATCTTTTTCAATAGATTTTGTTACACATGCAGTGGTCATGTGATATTTAATCACAAGTTTTTATGTAAGAGTAGTAACTGTAGGAATGTAATCTGCATAAGATGATAGTTGATGAATTTTATGTATGATATTAATGAAGTTTTTAAAAAAACAGCAAAGTTGTAATTGTAAAGCATTTGTAAGTTGATACGGACATTCTTTCTTTGAGCCATGACTTTAATGTTCTCATACAGGGTGTATTCATATTACAAGTTGTTCTACAGTAGGTCAGTTCACATTGTTGATTTCGCTATGCCATGAAATCTGTACTAGTTATAGTGATTAAACAGAAAATTCACGACATTTTTTTCAAGGCACTTTTTAAAATTTCACAAATTGATAATAGTATGAGTCCCCAACAATTGATATGATTATTGTACCAACATTGTTCTTCACATGTCATTTCTGTTTATTTAAACAATTTCAAAGCAGTCAAATTGTTTAAATAAATACAGAACCAGTAAAATAATTTGGTCCAGTTTTCACATAAGTTAAACACGTTTCCATTTGCTAACAAAGGCTAGTGCATTTCTTGAGTATTTGATACTTAAAAGAATGTAAATTGTGTTCATGTTTTGTGATGTTCTCTGATATAGTTTCATGGTTAAAATTCCACTGGTTTGTAACAAAACTATGTCTCTAAAGTTTATATAATGTTGTGGACTAAAATCACATTTAAATTTTGAGATATTGTTGACTAAACTAAAGGAAAATATTTCCTATTAGGATAAACTACTTATAAACAGTACCAAAAATTTCCTTGACACTTAACACTTTCTTGACATATATTTGAATCAAAATGAGATGAGGGTTGTATTCTTTTCTCAAAGTAGATAAAATGAAGAAAGTTGAAGAGGTACAGTGTGTGAAAATTATGTCATTTATGGTATTAGTGGCACATTTAATGGCAGTTTGTATTCAGTGGTATGATTTCTACCAATGAAATGTTTTTAACCTGATTTTAATGTGCTTTTTTTATAAATTTTAATTAGGTTAGATTTATTTTACCTTGCCAAACTAGTTTAAATTGATTTTTAAAGCCATTTTTATATTTGTATAAAATTTTTAACAAAATGATTTTTTAGATACCAATTAATAATATATATTTTTTTACATTTAGTTGTAAATAAAAACTGTGCTTTATTACCAGTAACTTTTAGTTGAAGTAAAGGTCAGTATCTTATAATGAATACTAGATGCCATTAATTAAGAAATTGTAAATCCTCTGATGTGAGTTAGAGTGTTTTAAGTGTTTAGGTGGAAATGCAGTTTTACACCATGTTGCACTTGAATGACTTAGCAAGTTCCAAGCATGGTAAATTCCTGTAGATTTTATTATTCAATATTTTAAATTCAGTACAATTCATTGTTCTGCCAGAAAGACTGTTTTCTGTTGAGTCCAAGATAAAACTGTTATTTGGAACTAAAATAATCAGTCCACACACTTCATTTTTGTTTCTTTGCCAAATTACTAGTGGTCAGGTTCATGAGGTCATGAAGCCTTATTTGATGTAACTCATTCCAAAATAATCCCTCCAAGTTTTCATTAAATCTGTTTAATCATTTGATCAAGGTAGATTTTCTAAGGTTTGAACGAAATTTCATGGAAGCATTCATTACCAAGAGACTAAAATATTTTTTAGTGTTTTAGAATGATTGAATCAGTGGTAAACTCTTGACCAATAAATGCTCCTGTCTACTGGAAGGTAGCAAACTATGATATGCTGTCTGTTTGATACAATGTAACAGAGTTTTATAGATTACTCAAGAATTTGTTTTAATAGCCAAAAGAGTTTTTATAGTATAGTTTGATTTACTATTTTGTTATTAAATGTGCCAAGCATTTTAGTGTTTTTGCTGTATGTAAAAATGTGAAGCAATAAGTGTGAAGCTTTTGCTGTCTTTTGACATAAAACACCATTGACTACACATCACTGGACATAGCTTTCACATTCAGTGAGTCTACAACATTTACAGAACCTTATTTTCAAAATATAAATGGAACAGATTTTTTTTTTAAGTATGAAACAAATTACAATTATTTCTTTCATTCAGTCACATATTATTATTAAATGTTTATAATGAAGATCACTGATCTTGCTGTGTGTGCTAAGAAACAAGAAAGAACATATTGTTTCAGAAAAAAAATAGTTTGTTATTCTGCTAGGTCAGTTTGGTAGGTGTTGTTCTCTTGGTAGGTGCTGTTCTTGTAAGAATGAAATTGATTGAAGAATTTGAAGGCTATGTCCTGATATTGTGTATATACTGAAATCTGTGTAAATATAAATCAAATCTGTACAGAAACTCATACCAGTATAATTGTTATAAATTTGTTACAGCAACAGTTGTGTATAAACAGCTTAATTCAGTTATTCATCATTTAAAAATAAAAGTTATATAAATTTATTAATTGTTTATTATATTTTATAGGACATTCTTGCCTTTGCCATTTGCCATCTGTCTCTTTGTGTATTTGGATTACGATAGTAAAGAATATTCAGAGATAAAATTCATCGTGTAATGTACAACACCTTCTGTAAGGAGACATAGTATCTACTAATTTCCTGACTGCCATTGCCAGTACCTGATCAGATAAATGGTCGTTCTCCTTTACAATGAGGGTTTACTAGACAAAAAAATGCCACCTTCAACTCAAAGAAATGATTCATCAAATCGTCATTTGACTTTGACCTAGCAACTTTAACCTACAAATGCCTAGCGTCTACAAAATGAGACATAGGCAAACAGTGCAGACCTAGATAGACGCTGCAATATGTGACATCTGATCAAGGTCTATACTGTTTGCATAAAGGCCTTTCTTCCCTAAATAGAATGAAATGGAAATTTATATCAGAAACCCTTTTATTTGAAAATGAAATCATCCAATTATCAAGGATGGCATAATCCATTGGGCATGAATGGGTTAAGATGTGCACAATGCAAGTTCTTTAATACTGACTTGAATACATGACCCAACAAGAATCATGAAAATCAATTTCATATTCTACTTGACATACTGAAAGGGAGGGATTACTCACTCGAGATATCAATACCTCTGTATCCCCAAAGTTGTCTGGTTATTTGGACAAGCTCTAACTTTCTGGCATGCATCTTTTTTGTCAAAACCAAACTTTAAGCCATTTATGGTCCATCTGTTATTTCGTTACCAGAAATTTTGTAAAATACATTAGTACAAGGGATTTTAAGACCACTGATTTTACTTTGTTTATTTCATCATCATTTGTCACTGGCCTTTGACCCTTTCTTACAATGAAAATGGTGGTCAGCATCTGGTCATTACGAAGCTCTAGGTACATAAAAGCACTGTTATGGATAGAAATATTTTAATGACAACACGCACAGACAGAGAGAGAGAGTTTAATGTCTGTTTTTGTGTGAAGTATTTTTTCCCCCGATAATTTACACGAATCTTCAATATAGGGCCTAACGTATAAACCAGTGAAATTAGGAGAAGTATAATTTTAAAAGCTTTATAAACAGTGAATAAATGAACTTCGTTTTAAAGCTCTCACCTTTCTAAATGTGGCAAACATAATTCCGTAAGCAGAATTTTAAGACGTAATTGCAAGTATACTTGAATTACTGATGATGATTTTATTAATATTTCACAAGCCCTCCAAGTCTCTCCTATGTCAATTCAGGGACTGTATAATTAAAAGTAAGTCCCAGGTCAATTTTAAGAAGTTTTTAGTGTTTTATGACCTTCCATTATTCAAAGGATTGGTTATCTCCCCTTCAATACTCTTCCAAATTTGATACGTAGGTAATATTTAAACAATCTCATTTTTACCTCTTCCAGTTTATTTAAGTCATATATAAAACGTATTTGTCTTAAACATGCACTGCGTTTCTGATCTTGTAAGAGATCTTACTGCTGTTCTAAATCGACAAAGTCTGAAAGGTTAATAAATAAGACTGTCATGGTAACCGTCTCACCAGAAGTTCGGACATAGATATAAGCTTCGTATAATTATTTCAGGTTGTAATTATGTGAAGATAATTAGGGTTATCTTTTTTATTCAAGTTAAAAATAGGATGAGTACTGTCAGTTTTCAGTCATAGTCTCACTGGTCAGACTTGATGCGATTGTTGACAATTTGAGGTATATAAGATCTTTGCACATGATGAGTCTAACTAGTCCAACTAATTGTAGTAGGCGAGTTAAGATATTATACAAAATTTAATTTAGTTCGATTGTGTAGGAAGCTTTTAGCACACTCTCGAAACCATTCCTGGAACTAGCCAGTACTAAGCAATGAGTGTAAAGTTTCTTGCTCAAGGAAACAACGGCTTGCCCCTGACTGGGTTTGAACCCATGCGGCTAGCAATCCTTTGACTACTAGTCTGACATGTTAACCACTCGGGTAAGCCGCCACCTTGAGTCAAGATATTGTGTAATCTTTTGTATGGGTAAATATCTCGCCTCTGGTATGATAAATAAACTCAGATAGAGAGAATTCCCTTTCCTGTTTGATCCTCATGATTTCAAGCTATATAGATTATTCTCTTAATCAAAACTGTCTAAGATTTGTGTTTGTTGGATTATTTCAACTTGTGTCAAATTGTAAATTATATCAGACAAGATTGTAATGAATCAGCATAAAAAAACCATTGTTAAATTCCCTCGAGGGATTAATCAGAATACTGTATATACCCGCCTTTAAGGCTCATAAAGCCAATCGAAAGCCTAAGTTAACTTGATTTATCTTTATTTCAAAGAGCAGTAATGAAAGTACAGAAGTTCTTCGTTTGCCCTGACAACAGAATGTTGAGATATTTCATGCCCCTACAAGTGTGTGCATTAAAATAGACCATTGTTTCTTGTTGTGCTGATCTGTCCTACAGTCAAAGTCATTGACTTCCTATTAATAATAAGGCCTATCCAGATTTATTAATTTACTCTCTCATATTTAAAACTTTTTTCAAACTTCTTAATTGAAGTGATAATACTGTGGAAAGTTGCATCATTTTGTTTCAGTATTTCCAGACCCCCTTAACCAATCTTACCATACACACATTTTAAGTTTAATATATTTAATCTTGCTGGTGAGTTTACTATTCCAAATAGCATTTTTAAATTTTCAGTGACATTCCAAGAAAACTTTATTGCATTATTCGGTACAAACAAGATAATAGTAATATTGTACCTGGAAGATTTGTTTCAAATATATTTTTGAGGCATGTTGAAAATTTGGGGTGTAAATTGCCTCTAATGTTATTTTTCAGTTATTGGAAGAATAATGGAAGATCAAGATGAAGACACTGAAACTTCTGAAGTCAATATTCTAGAAATGCTTGAACTTCAGCTGTCTGAGTTTGAAATGTTGCAGAGCATGTTTCCAAGAGAAGGGGAGATAACCCTTGATGATGCAACTGCTCTGATAAAGATTCAGGCATATGTAAAAGGGCAGATCAAATATGAATACCTACATTCAAGATTAGGGTTTACCATTAAGATAACTCCAGAGGATAGGAAGGTCAGTCTTACTATTTTTGAATTTTCTGTCTGAAAGTTCACTTTATAAATGTCTCTTCTGAAGTGTTTCTCAGTGAGCTTCTATCACAGTTTGTGACTGTTCTTAGTGTTTATAATTATGCAGTTATGAGAATCTTTAAGTCCAGATTTGTAAGTTTTCCTTTTAGTTTGCTAAACACCAAGCATACGTGCTCTGAATAAGCAAAAAGTGAATTTGATTTTAAGTGACTAATATGTCAAACTCTATCGTTATTACAAAGTGATATGCTAAGCAAATGTGAAAGGAATTGATTGATGTTAGGCTTAAATTTTGCATTAACTACATTCTACTCAAACCTATTTATAGGCATACTTTGACTTAATTTCTCGAAGACCTTTCCTAAGAACAACTTGTTTTGTATGTAAGTCTTGAAAAATATATTCATTTAAACTGTCATCATTTTGTTTCCAGGTTACAGTTGAGCTTGTTTGTCAACTACCCCATGAATACCCTAGTGTACCTCCAGTAGTGTTTACACGTGCACCAAACATGAGCCGTACAGATCATCGTAGACTTAATGAAGATCTTCATAACTTTATTCTCGGTATAGAACGTGGAGAAATCTGTCTGTATTCTGTTATTGAATGGCTCCAAGAAAATTTAGAAAATTACACCAGTGGTTCTGAACCTTCTGAAATTTCACAAAAAGCCAAAGTTGAAGAAGATACAATATTTACTCGGTTATGGATTTATAGTCATCATATTTATAGTAAATTTAAACGACGTGATATAATAGACTGGGCCGAGGAGTTAAAACTGACTGGTTTCAGTTTGCCAGGAAAACCTGGAGTAATATGTGTTGAGGGTTATAGTAGACAAGTAGATGAATATTGGTATCGTTTAAGACGTTTGAACTGGAAACGACTTGCTGTTAAAGAAAAGGAAGAAATTGATATAGGTGATGATGATTTGTCTAAATATAGAAAGTTTGAGAACTTTGAAGAGAAAGTTTTTGATGTTCGAGGTGGTAAAGGGCGTGAATACCATATGGACCTAGGAATGTTATATGAATTTTTGGAAAAGCATGATTCAGGGCATATTTTTCAGATGTACTTTGGTGTTGAAGGTAAAAAATAGTGCTTTCATGCTAAGTTTTCTGCAATTGTTTGGTTCACATTTCAGCTACAGTTATGCTAAAAGGTATCTTTTTATTGATCTGTAGCATGTATAGCTGTTTAACATATCTGACCAAATGTATTCAAAAGTAAGTTAAAGACTTTTTACTGTTTTGATAATGTTACCTTGAAGCAGAATGCACCTTCAGAACTTTAATGAACACTTAATGAATGATGGTGTTGGCTCCATCACATTTTCGAGGGCTCATTCACATTGCCGATGGCGCCATCACATTGTCGATGGCTCGATCACATTTGAAAAAATGTGAGTATTTTGTTTTTAACCGAACTCTGTGAAATATTCTTAGTGTTGAGCCAAAGAGGAGGTTGGAACAATGTTACATGACGATTATATGGGCCAACACCTACTTCACGGTAAAGAAATCACTCAAGATGTGTCTCCTCGTAAAAGAAAACAAACGAGTTTATATTTGGTAAAAGTTCTAGCAACGTCATTATGGGGTATTTCTTATCGAAATTGCATCTAAAATGATGAGAAAAATGTTCTTCGTGGCATGACATTCTTCGATTTTTGAAAAACAAGCATGCTCTTTAATAACGTATAATTTTATAAAATGTGCTTACCTTTTTCAGCCTTGTTTTGGTCGAGGGCTCTACAACGGAAGTGTCGAGGGCTCTCATTTAAACAGATCACCAAAATGTGAAAGAGCCACCGTTTAGTAGGGGTGTTGTAGAGTGTTGGAAATCCAGGGAGATATTTTTTTTTTTTTTTTATGTTTCGAAAATGTTAGTAACTTTGTAAAAGTCTAACACTTATTCAAAATCTTCATTTAACTACTTAACATTTTTCTTAGTCTTAAACTAACAAACACACTTTGAATATTATCGAAACATACCGTATCAGGGTTTTTAGGCTTATTTTATAGCCGATATTGGGTCATATTCATAATTGAAAAAAGTATTTTTTTTCCCAAAAATCAGACAAAAAATTCCCAATTGAAACTTCAAAAGACAAAAAAATAAAATTAATATTTAAAATCTACGAAAACAAGAGATATTTCACTGTAATAGACTTGTAATGATTTGAAGTTTACTACATAGAAAGTAATTGTTAGTGTTCATTTAAAACTTGCAAAACTGTAGTCATGCGTTTTTCCCAATTTTTAGCAAAACATGGCTGAAATTCCCAATCCCAAGGATATGGGTCATGTTCCCAAAATACTGAGAAAAAACACTGCACAACACACATCTCACTAACATTCTTTTTACTCTTGTTCTCTTGTCCTATATTCTGCAAACAGTCTGATCATTAGAGACACGATAAAATGCCTTCTGTATCATTCTGTAGTTGTATCTTTTCATTTTTTTTCTCTCTCCCAAGCTAGCAAGTGCACTTGGTTTAGCTTAGCCCTGTCTTTCCTCCAAGTTAGCTAGAGCACTTGGTTTACCTTAGCCCTGGTTTTTCCTCCAAGCTTGCTAGAGCACTTGGTTTAGCTTAGCCCTGTTTCTTCCTCGAAGCTAGCTAGAGCGTTAGTTTAGCTTATTCCTGTTTTCTCCTCCAAGCTAGCAAGAGCACTTGGTTTAACTTAATCCTATTTTCTCCTCCAAGCTAGCAAGAGCACTTGGTTTACCTTAGCCGTTTTCTCCTCTAAGCTAGCAGGAGCACTTGATTTAGCTTAGCCCTGTTTTCTCCCCACATGCTAGCAAGAACACTTGGTTAATCTTAGCCCTGTTTCCTCCTCCAAGCTAGCAAGAACACTTGGTTTAGCTTAGCCCTGTTTTCTCCCCACAAGCTAGCAAGAGCACTTGGTTTAGCTTAGCCCTGTTGTCCTCCAAGCTAGGAAGAAGACTTGGTTTAGCTTAGCCTTGTTTTCTCCTCCAAACTAGCAAGAACACTTGGTTTAGCTTAGACCTGTTGTCCTCCAAGCTAGCAGGAGCACTTGGTTTTACTTAGCCTTCTTTTTTAACAAGACTAAGAGAGCCTCTTTTAGTCTTAGCACTGTCCAGATTCCATCACATCAGTAGAGAAGTATTGGAGCTAATCTTTCTAAGAATATATTCATGTACCTATCTTGTTATATTAATATGTGTACTTTATTGACCAGTATGATGAACTGGTAAAATCCATCTACTAGTACCACACACTTTCTCCTAAGTGAACAAAAGTAATTGTTCAGAGAATTTTTAACATCCTTCCTGCTTCTTGTTTGATGTGTTCCTGCAAAGTTATGCAAATTTGCACTTTTTCGAAACCATAGTCATTTAAGTGTTCAATTCCAGAATAAATTTGTGAATTTTAAATTTTATTACAGTATTACCACTATGGTAATTTACATTTCTCCATTAGGCTGTATTTGAAGATTAAGCCTCATGTCTTCATAACCTTGATAATGCATCCGTTCTTCAGATATCACAGTGCCTTCTTCTTTCGTTAGATATAGGGGCAGTGAAGATGTAGAAGAGTTACATTAGCCCAAATGGCTTGCTGTTCCATCACTGGGGACACTACATAATAATGAACATAATTTATTATACACAGAAAGAGTAGGAGAAATATGTGCATTGTACGAGTCTGTTACATGTGCCAAGAAGTAAGGTCGAGATTTGACCATAACATTTTTGTTTCAAAATTGATAAAAATTGATCCTAAAGTAACAGGTATGTGAAAATAGAGCCATTTCAACTCGTTATGATTTCGAACTTGTTCATATAGTAATTTTTTTATCAAAGGAAGTCTGCATTATTGTAATAATGCAATTAATTCATGTAGTATATATTGTAAATAATTTGCAGGAATAATAATATAAGTATTTATAAGGAGTTTAAAAATACATTACAGGGTGTGTACACCTGTTTATATAAATATGACTGTGTTCAGATTTTTAGTTCACTGCCGCTCAGGTAGCCTTATTAATTTTGCGTTGACAGTTTGACCCATTTTATAGACCTTTTTTTTCTTTTTGAAAAACCGTTCCTGTCAAAAATTTCCTCGATGTCTCTTCGACAAGTCTGATTAGTTGGACTACTGCTCAGATTCAAATGCTTATATGATGTAAAAAGTCATATATTGATGTGGATAATAAATCAAGAAGCCAATTTTGATTTCTCTCTTAACAAATCCCACTGCTAAAATCACTGAGGACCGCCATCTCAAGACATGTGAATCAAATCAACTGACGAGGTTTTCTTTAGATCTATCAACAGATAATGTCGCACAGATGTACAGTTGTGAACTACATTGTTCTGGTTTATGATCTATGCTCAGAAAAACTGTCGACAGACTAATGCATAGCATCGGACGTTCAATATTAATCAAATATTTATTTCTAATGCTTCTCTTCTGCAAAGGCCATTCACAAGAAACCAAAAATGACGTACTAGTACTTGCCAGTATTATATAAAATTGACACTTATTTAAGACCTGATGCCTTGGCTTAGTACGAGAGACCGGGGTTTGATTGATAGATAATTATTTGTTTGGGAGGTTGAATGTAACATTTTCAAAGCCAAAAAACGATGCACTTAAGGTATTATTCCCTGTCTATATCTATTATGCTAAAATAGCATTTACCATTACTTGTAATAAAAACAGATTTATACAATCCTTCGAGGTGAGAAGCTAGATTAAAAACCTGTAACATCCTAACATGATGAAGTAGTTAGATTATTTTTCTTACGGAGGTAAGGCATTGTTTTTAGCACACCTAAGCACAAGGTGTTAAGTGTGAGGTTTTCTGATCGCCTTTCGTTCGCCGTCAAAAGTTTAACCTGTGAACACACTAGAGGCCACATATATACCTTCTTAAAACTTGTTCAGAATGTTCGTCCTGTTAGTCTCTCAGTCATGTCGAAAGAACCCAGGCCAAATGCCCTGAAAAGTAAAACCGTACGAGAGGCCACATTTTTAACCCAGTCCTCGTTACCATGCTCAGAATATTTGTACCGATGATCTCATAATAGCCCGAAAGTGTTTCAAATTGGATTAAAAGCTAGGCCTTCAGGTCAGAAGTCACAATTTGGCCCCATCAGCATGAATCATGTTCAGAATTTCTTTTTGTTTTGATGTTTTTTCTGACGAGTTCAAAACTTTGTAGTGTTAAAAAGTAGATCACTAGCTCTAATCAAAGGAATATTTTGTGTACTGTAGTTTCCATTTTTGACCCAATCATTATTAAACTTACTCAGATTGTTTGACCTGGTAATCTCAAAAGTTCCCAGATGCTCATGCAGACAGCTTTAGCCATATGTGATCAATACTTGGCCAAATAGGTTCAAAACTAGGTCACCAACCTAAATAAAAAGAAAATCCTGTGAACACTGAAGAGACCACATTTTTATCAAGTTTTATCAGACGAAATAATGTTTGCTTTGATGATCTCTCAAAAATGATTGAGAGTTATATAAAGTCAAAACCTTGGTAACGAGCTCAGGTCATTGGAAATCCTGTTTGTAAAAAGGCCCGTTTGTAAAAAAATGGGCTCATTTTTAAAGACTCTAAACCATTTTTTTGCAGTTCTTTACACCTCGTAACAGATACACAGTCAACCTTTCAATTTGCAATGGTCATGCAATATTGCGTAACAACTGATAACGAGTTCACTCGTGAAATATTTATTTTCATACCACTCGATGAAAATAAATCCTTCATTTATAGAAAAAACTTGAATATCCTCTATATATTACACAATGTACCGTATATTCGGTGGCAAAGTTCTCAAGACTGATTGGGATGTATAGTTTTCAAGCGTCTAGTAACCTTGACGTATTTGATAAAGTTGTTAAATGAGCGTCTGCTGACCATGATCAGTTGCCTGATGATATTGTGCAAACTCCAATCGTACCAACTCGGCCTTTTCAGACAACTTCGTATAGAGACTTATTGAAGTCGCCCGAGGTGTTCCGAATGGTGCAAACTCCACACAACGGTTACTTCACTTCCATACTTTCAGTACAGTAATCACTGCCATGTCACAGTCATGTCACGTGATGATGGTCGAAAGTAAATAAACAATTTTTTTTTTTTTTTTTTTTTTTTAAGTTACATATTTTTTTTTTTTAATTTCATTACACCAAGGCATGTTTAATCGATGCAATTCCGATTGTAACTAAATAGAGAAAAAATATAAATTCTTAAAAAAAGTTCATACATGTCTGCAGAGATCTTTCCAAAGAATGAAGGGGAGATCACTGCCAGGAGATTGGATATTGTGATGACGTTGTTATTTGTTATGCCATTAAATTTATTGATAAATTATTTGTTTCAGACGACTTTATAAATATAAAATAAAAAAAGTTGAAAATTGTCATATGTTTTTTGCATTTGTTGAACATTTCAAAGAATACCAGTATATTTCTTTTAAATTCTCACACAAATTCCAATATATTTTTGTGCCTTAAATGCACCAAAATGAGCCATTTACTCCACCTTTTTAGAAAATTTTCTTGGTGGAGACCCCAACCCCCTTCCGTACCTTCCCTCAAGCCCCCCAGTCAGAAATTTGGGGATCCGGCCCTGGATTGCCGCTCTATGCTTACGCCGTGATGCTGGCTAATGGACCAAGTGATGGTGGATCGAATTCAGTTTTAGTGCATGTTTAGTATTACATATAAAGAAACTTCTTAATATTACTGAAATATTGCATTACTATATCGTTATCCCTAAAACAACATAACTTCCTCATTTCATCAGACATGTCGATGAAGTAAATCGTCCAAAAAAAAAAAAAAAAAAGAAAAGAAACAACAAAGAAAAACTGCTTTAAAACGAATAGTCTTGATTTTAGTCATTTTTGTATGTTCAGATCGGAAGTAATAACTTTGTTCATATTATCCGCCAATTTCTTATTTTCATTAACAATTATTTACAAAAACAGTTATAATATAATTTCCTTTATTACTCATATGACTAATTGACATATCACACGGTGCAGTTTTAAGCTAAATACGGCAAAGGTGAGAAAAACACATTAGAAATAAGACTATGTTTGGCAGAGTAGTGTAACCGGCAAACTGAATACAGATTTATACACATGCTTTCTCATAAAGAAAATGCCAATTTTTTAATGAACGGTACCAAAGGCAACACAAATAAAAATAATTATATATCTATATAATGTATGATATTATAAATATATCAAAAAATACATTTATACACGTTATTATATTGTTATGAATAACCATAAATTTTCAAACAGAAAGATCAAAATGCATCTTTACATCATTTAACCAATCAGTAAAATAACTTGTTACATTCACTCTCAAATCAACTGAATTAAAAAAAAAATCAGTAAATGTTTCTGAAAAGTTAACAACAGAATTCAATACATTTTTCTAGAAAATTTTTAAAAAAAGAAGAAAAAACATACTTTTGTAAGTCACTTGAGTGCTGTACGAGTTTGAAGAATTTACTGATATGAAAATTAACTACAATCTTCATAAAGTTCGTATTAAGTCATTATCAACAGTCATGCCGTTGACGGAATTAACGCTTTCAATTAACAGTTCATAAATAAGGTCTTCATCATGAAGCAATTTGTCAACACAACCGGACTTCTTCGATGAGCGCAGCATTAACGGTATGTCGTTTGTAGAGTTAATGTCTGTCTTCAATGAATTCATAAATAGGGTCGTTATCATCATCAGCATAGCTTTGCATATCGGTCAAGCTATCGCTGTTGGTCCCTTTTCTGGGCGGTATCATGGGAGGGGGGAAGTTCGGCTCGGGCACTTCCGGTGCTTGTTCTCCCGGGACATCATTGTTCGTCTTTGATGCATGTGTTACCATTACTGGCTGATAAATAGGGAATAACCGTTTCTTGTCATTGGGATCTATACAAATGAAAAGACTCGAGTTTGTCACAAACTGGTGTAACCTTTTGTCACACTGGCATTTGAACTCTTGGATTGCATTTTCGTTTCCAACATCTGTTATGGTTAAGTCCAGCTCACCTATCGTCTTAGCCGCTTTTTTCGTTTCAGTATACAGCTGGCAAAACTGCTTCTTGTCGCAAAGACGCTGCAGATTTTCTTTCAGAACTTCTGCGTTCGCTTTCGTTGACTTACTTGTATCAGACACCGTTGTCATGTTATGCTTGTTTTCATTATTTATTTCTTCCATTTTAGCAAAAATCTTTTCTGCTTTTGCTGCAAAAACTTTCTTCACGTTTTCCATGTATGACTCAACATTCTTTTTCGCTGCTGAAAGTTGATTTTCACTCTTTACTGAATTTTTTGCTGCAAGGTCAATATTCTCTTCACAAAGTTTAGCTATCACGCAAAGTGAGGCGAAGGTCTTCTCGAGCTCTTGGCTTTCCACAAAACCTTTGGCGGCATCCGGTATGTAGAGGAACTCACATGTTCTATGTGTGGTTGCAGCGCAAGAATTGCAGAAGAATTCGTCGTGATTGTTACAGTAGAATACCGCAATCTCTACAGGGTGCTTGTTACAAAGTTCGACGCACTCGTCAGGTCCAGGCGCAACTGATCTCTCGGCAGGTTTGGGCATAGCATCTTTCTCAAGCAAAACATGGTGACGAGTCTTTTTTGGCTTTCGATGGTAGTCGAAGCAATTTCTACAGAGGTATTCATTACAGTTTGTACAATATCCATATACTAAAAAGTCTTCACCAGTTTCCGAACATACCTCGCAAAAGAAGGCATCAGAATCCCCTTTTGACATCTCAAAAAATTCACAAACTGTGCCTCAACTTTATTTTGCAGTTGATTTTAGATCACAAGACATGTCACAAACATAACTAGTAAATCGAAAGCAACAGAGACAAGCTTCTAACTAATCTCACGCGCACATACTAATCTGTGACAAGTGCCCCGAGGCCAAGACATATATACATTTTTGAATTTTAATGCTAAGTAGTAGTCGGGTGGGTGGTAGGGAGAGGAGTGAAACAAGAGCGTTTCATATTCCCCCAAAGAAAGGAACTCGCTCTTGTAGAAAATTATCGCCATGTAGGCCAGTCAAGTAACTAGAATCTTAATCGTGATAGACAAAGTCTTGGATTTTTCATTTATCTCAGGCTGTGGTATGGGCCTCATCGTTTGCACTATTATCTAATGTGAAGTAGTTTGGATAGGTGCAGTCTAGTTTAATTTATCTCTGAATAAACGTAGGATGGTGGATAAAGGCTGAGATGTATTGACCGTTCAAACATTCGTATCAATTACGGTATTTTGAAAATTCGTTTCAGGCTGTGGTTGTTCATTGTCATTGAAGTAGTGAGTCACTTGCGGAGAAATTGGTTAGTGCACTGGTTGGATACCCAGGAACACTGGTTAGGTGGACTGACCACCGGGATATGACCTCAGCTGTTAACACTGGTGTTAAACCCCAATAAACCAAACCAAATCATTGTCATTGACAGATAACACCACCGCGTATAAAACAACCAAGTAAAGTGTGTTTTTCGGGTAAGTATATGAAACATCAATACAAAATAAGGATTACATTGTTAAAAGTTTCCATAATAAATTCTACAAAGTCAGTTCAGAAACTACTTTTCATTTGTTAAATTGCACAAACATAATATTTTCAATGCAATTTATTAAAATGCAATTTCCACACATAGTTATTTCCCTTATCGTAACAGTAGATCCAGGTTCACTTGCAAAGATAGAATATACAAAAGATACAGGATTACCAATATGTACAACTTTTCTTCTAACGGGCCATGGTATTTATAGCAGGCATTAGACATTTGTTTGGTTTGTGATAATATTAGATCTGTTTGCGTTTTTGACTGCCCAGGTGACCGTAGCTTATTTGCATATAGTTGGCGTTTCATCACGTTTAGTGAAACCGATGGTGTTTACTACAGAGTTGTACTTGGCTATTTCACCGTGTCCAATCGTTACAATTGGAAGGAGGATTTGTAACCTATCCGCAGTCGTGTATTTCAGGGATTTAGGAAGGGGTGATGTAAATATTTTCCTCATTATTTCTTCATTTTTTCTGTCTGGTTTTTGTTTAATGGCCTAAGATGACCTTCAATCAATGTAGATTCTTGCTCCAAAACTTTTTTGTCTCAGAACTTTGCCATTTTCAAGATCATTCAGGAAAACCTAGCGTTAGAAAGAAAAACGCTTGATTTTAGCGCGATGTTTTGAAGATTTCTTGACATAAACGTATCAAACAACTTTATATTTTGTTTGGTTTACAAGAATTTCATAGTAAAAATTGATTTTAATTTAAACTTTATCCCTGCGTTTCCAATTAAATACTGATATAATCGTTTTTGCTAACGAAACACCTGTAACGTAGGCGCAGTTATTTTTGTGACGCACGCGGAGCAAGGATTCAGTAACTTTCAAGTATTTTTTCTCACCGTATTTGACCAAATAACAAATAACTAGATATATTTATAAAGCGTTAAGAAATATTCATATATCTGAGATTAATAGAAAGAATTTGCCAGTATGCAATGTATTTACTTTTAAAGCTATCTAGAGAGGGTTTCAGCTTAATGAGACTTGAATGAGTTCCACTTTTTATTTCCAGAATATTCAAAACTTTTCCTAAAAATACTGTTCTTAGCTTTGGGACATGCAAGTTCAGTTTTGAGCCTATTGATCTGATATCCATAGTGTGTATATTATACTTGTGGTAAATATTGGGGACAGAAATGTTAAATATACAGTCAATCCTACCATAACGTCACCTCCCACGAACGGCATCCTATTTATAACTATATTTTATATAGTTTGATGAAGATTTTTAATAAAATTAATTGTCAAGAAATCTTCAAAACATCGTGCTAAAATCAAGCGTTTTTCTTTCTAACGCTAGGTTTTCCTGAATGATCTTGAAAATGGCAAAGTTCTGAGACAAAAAAGTTTTGGAGCAAGAATCTACATTGATTGAAGGTCATCTTAGACCATTAAACAAAAACCAGACAGAAAAAATGAAGAAATAATGAGGGAAATATTTACATCACCCCTTCCTAAATCCCTGAAATACACGACTGCGGATGCGTTACAAATCCTCCTTCCAATTGTAACGATTGGACACGGTGTATTTGAATAGAGGAAATATGGTGTTTACTACAGAGTTGTACTTGGCTATTTGAATAAAGGAAATGGTGTTTACTACAGAGTTGTACTTGGCTATTTGAATACAGGAAATGTTCATTAGATGCATAGTAATAATGAAATAATTACATGATCACATGAAATAATGATGATCACATGTAATAATGTTATTTTAGTGTGGGGTCTGGGGACAAATGACTGCACACAATAAAGTTTAACTACAATATTTATTGCTACTCAACTCTACGAGCGGTTAGCATCAACTGCCTGGCGCGCTCTCACAACTGATGCATGTTATATGATACGCATGCGTGGTTTGCTATTTCCTGTTAATACACTACATTTAGTATCTTTGTAATGAGGGACATTGCTGATAACAAATTATCTTCCTTACTCAGATAACATCAAAGGTTAACCAAATTGCACATTAGTCCTTTCAGTTGGAATCCTCTAACTTTATCCTTGTTTCTCTTTGTGATAGTCTTGGCTTTTAGTTGTGAAAATTGTCACTTATATATTATATAAAAAGTTAGGATTATCAAAAAACAAACAAAATGTTGTTAACAAAACTTATTGCTAAACTAAATGTGTACTCTGACTACCATTGTCGCAAATAATTAGACTTAATGATCACCATACCAAAAAAGAAAATAACGATGAAAGCAGAGGAATCCAAATGGAAGGACCAATGTAATAACAGAGAGTATTCAGGGTAGATAATCAGCTAAAGTCCCCCATCGAAACTAGGCCTTTTACGAAAGTAACAGCTGTGTGTAGTTTGGTATTAAATAAAAACTATAAAACATGCGTGGTACGTGTGATACGCCTAAAAGATTAGGGTGGCGATTTTGTGTGTGTGTGTGTGTTTTTTTCTATTATTTAATTATTATTATTTGTTTCTTTATTTATTTGTCAATGTTTTTTAAGATTCATGTTAAAAAAAGTTTAGCAGAACTCCCCTCATTCTGTCATTGGATTGCATCGACCATTAAATGTCACAGCACTCCATATAGATAAGAAGCTGATAGTTGAAAAATGAACGTGTTATTTCATACAGTAATACAGCGATGAACCCAGTCGAGAATTTCACATTTTTCTTACCCTTGCCCATAACGTCAATAATTTGGAGTCCCTAGTCTACTTAATATCGGAGAAACAATACTTCATTTTAAAAAAATACCTAATCACAACCACGTGACATTTAAAAATAATTTGATTCGACCAACTCGCTTTTTGTGACCATTATAATTTTAGCTTAAATTTATTATTGGTTATGCTTTAAAAAAGTAAATTGTAAAAATGTTTAGGATCGGGGATAAAATTAGGTTAGGTCGGTTCACTGGAACTACACATATTTTTTTTATTTGGCCTAGAGCCATACTTATCATGGATAATGTAATATCTAGATTTGATGTACAAATCCTACATTGCGAAATGACCAGATGAGATCACAACACGACATATTATCAGCTGTTATTCATTTTTTTACAAATTAAAATCAAATAAACATGATAATATAACCAACGAAGAGGAAGCTAGTTTTATTTGAATTTTCTTCCTTTTCTAACGTTACCAATCAATGTTTCAAGTGCAGTGTCAATCAGCACAACATTTGCCTCTGCCATTAACAAAAGCATCGATAAAGTATGGCAAAGACAAAGTGTACACGAAAGTGAGAAACGAAGACATCGTGAATAACATTCTCGTCTCAAGACAAATATATGAATGGTGCTTTTTTTCTGAAAAAAATTTAGACAAGTTTTACATTTGCATTCGTAATTTTTAAGAGCTATAGCTACTTAGCCAGCGACTAAGTATTGATACCAAATGTTATTTTTAATGATTACGACACTTGATTTATGTTGGCAGTCCAAGGTTAAATTTATAACCCATGTGAAATTGTCTTGAGATAAGCATTTTATATCTTACATGTGCGTGATATAAATGCAAATTGTGGACTATACTCTGGAGAGTGATTTGAATAATTATGCTGTAATCCGTTTAAATTAACCAAAATGGCTGATGCTTACCTGGTAAAGTATCAAATTTTACGAATTTGAAAAAATCGGAAGAATTAGGTGGCTGTTGTGAAATCTGTTCCGTGAGCGGTGAGTTCAAAGACATTCATGGTTACTGTGAAAATTGTGAAGAATTTTTGTGCCAAGACTGTTTTATTTACCACGTTAAACCCAAATCATTTAGAAACCACAAATTGGTTCACAAGAGCAAAATGTCTAGTGACTCTTTGAGGAAAGAAAAACAAGTCGAAGTGGCTGAAGAAAATACTGAAGTCTGCGACGAGCATCTTAAAGAACGGCTAAACTTCTATTGTCATTTTCATGGAAAGTTTTGCTGTGGAACTTGTGTGGTTCTCGGGCAGAGGACATGTGAAGCCGTAGAGTATCTTCCGTCAGATATCGGAGACTATCCGAATAGTGATGGGTATAAAGCTGTTGAAATTGAACTTGAAAGGTTATTGATTGATGTTGGCAACTGCAAAGCTCAGTCGTCTGAAAAAGCAGAAGCAAATGAACGACAAACAGAAAGAGTACTATAAGAAATTGACAATTTCCGTGAAATGTTGATTAGTGAAATAGACAAGCGTGAGGAGGAGATAACTACCCGTGTGGGTGAGGCAAATCGACGTAATGTTGAATGCATTACAAACCTTTTAGACACGTGCGTTCATATTGAGTCAGAAATGTGCAATCTGAAGCAAAAGATGAGTTCTTTGAAAACAGAAAAGCAGTACTGTCAGTTGTATATTCTGATGAAGAATGCTACGGAGACTATAAACAAGTTTAAAACAAACCTGCTACACGCCGAAAATGAACTTGATTACGAGGATTACGACTTTATGCCAAATACTTCTCTCGCTGAAATGCTAAGAGAACCAAATAATTTCGGGAAGCTTGGCAAAAAAGACTTAGGTCCCTCAATAATTGACGGACGAACCTCGACACCAAGCAGTGGAGGTTCTGCGGAAAATGGGAACTTAAAAGAAGACAGAAGACATACAGATTGCCAAAAGAAATGTGTCTCATCCTCAGCAGCAGAAAGTAGTTGTGACCTAAACAAAAATGATGTGTTCAGATTTAAAAAAATACAACCAGATGGTGACATTAACATTAAAACCTTATCTTGTGAAAAGAAACCCTGGGTTACGGGCATCACAAATACACCTGATAACGATCGTTTCATAATCGCCGTGTACAACAGTCAGCAGATTGCACTCGTTGATTTAAAACAAAACAAGATAAACGCAGCGATAAAGCTTCATTCTTGTCCTTGGGATGTTACGTCTATTAAAAGGGGAGAAATTATCGCCACACTACCTTTCAATAGCAAACTAGTTTTTCTAAAGATATCTTCTATAAAAGGCCAGCCTTCTGGGACAGTGTATATGAAAATAACAAAACAAGTTTTTGTCAACGGAGACTGCCATGGAATAACAAACAACGGCGAATACATTTTCGTTAGCCACCAGAAGCCCGCAAAACTGGAAATCTTGCAAACTGACGGATCACTTTTAAAAGTTGTGGAATTCGACAAAGAGGGCAACCGACTTCTCAAAGAACCGCAATACATTGCCTGTAATGCTAATTTGAAGCTCTTGTACGTAACTGATTGGGATTGTAACACGACGACTTGCATGCCGACTTATGGTGTGGTCAAGAACACGCTGAGGGATGAAACACTTAAAGCACCTACAGGGATTGCAATAGCTAAAGGTGGAAATGTATTTGTGGCTGACTACCATAGCAACAATGTGCTACAATTCTCACCAACGTTCAGAGGTGTGCAGCTTTGTCTCGATCAAAAGGAGAAAGTAGTATTGCCACAAACGCTTGCCTTTTCTGGAAATGGCAATAAGTGTCTGATTAGTTTTCGAAATAGCGAAGTCCTGAAGATATTCAAGGTGAAATAATTGGCAAAGAATGAACAACAATTTTCCCCTCAGGAAACACTATTCATCTCAGCTTTAGCTATTGCAATACATATTATATAAAATAGTGTTTATCACATCGATTAGTAGCAATTTGAAGTCGACCTGACTGTTAAGATTCGTTGAAGTGACATAACGAAACAATGATTAATCTCACCCAAATTTATTCATACTAAAAACATAAATTCGTTAGATAAAAAGTATTATTTAGTGTAGAGCTTTTTAAGTTTAGGAAGTAAGGATAATTGAAGAATACGAGCTACCTGAAACTACCGGTGGATGTTCTAACAGTGTACATGCACTTCTTTGTAATTTCATTTTTTGATTGTATGAAATAGCTGGCTTTGCAGCGGTTATTTTTGTTAAACTCGTATTTTGATTTAAACAATTTTACATGCATAATACTTTCAATAGTTATATATTTGTTGTTGTTGTCATGTTGCTGATATTTTTCACTATTTTTATGCATTTTCAGTATTTCGTGATTTAGTATTAAATTGCATATTTCACTTCAACCTTGATGTGCTATATTTTCATTTAAATCAAACTGAGAAAAACTTCACATAAGCAATCGGCTGACATTATAAATATGTTACAGTGGATTATAAGCACTAATAATAAGTCTTGGAAATGTTTCAAATACTTTTCGGGCATTGTTGTAAATAGTGCCTTTCATTACACTGTCTTTATGAACTTAAACGATTTTCAATCTTTGTTGTTTCTTTTTTCGATCTGACATTATTTATTATTTACTTATGTAGCCGGGAGAAATCCATTTTCGTTTTACAGTTTCGTTTTAAGTTTGTAATCACATATGAGTTCAAGAAATATCATTTCTACACTTTTCCGTATATTTAGTCATTTTGTTACAAACATAATATAACAATATATGCACTTTTATTTTTCTTTTATCCGTATTTGGCGTCTTATAGTTACTGTGGCATGATATGGAATATATATGTTTACGCTGTTGCGTTTTCATAAAATGTCTCACAGTTTAATAAAATTATTCTAAGAATGGCTGTGCACATAAGCTTTTGTATATATTATGTTATAGGTATTTAGATAAATGTATGCAGATGAGACTCTAATCAATCAATCAATCAATCAATCAATCAATCAATCAATCATTCATTCATTCATTCATTCATTCATTCATTTAAGCAAGCAATCAATCAATCAATCAGTGATTGACGATCAGTCAGTCAGTCAGTCAGTCAGTCAACCAACCAACCAACCAACCAACCAAACAATCAAATTAAATAATTTTTTAATGCATTAATGCATCTTCTTGTGTAATATAACAACATATTGGTGATTGAATAAGTTAATTTAAATAATTGTTGTTTGTAAATGACTGTTATTAACCTATACATTTAAGTTGAGTTCGATCAAATAAAATATGATATATAAATGTATCAGTATATTTCTTTTGTTTTAATTTGTTTGAGACATGCTGTCTTTTAATGGCCATTACGATGATTATTACATGTATTTTTCCCACTTATAGCATTGCCGATATGAATCGATCAATTTTTAGACCAAACGGGTTCTAGTAAAATAACTGAGAACGCATAAGCCTATATACTTTATTTTGAATAGGTAGTTTAGACATGTTGAAAATAAGATTCGTAGAACGCTTTCCGTACAACGGAACATTGGACTCACCATCTTTACGTGATGGTTGTGCTGGATGAGTAGATACGCGTGTTGATTTTGGGCTCACTGGGTCAAAAGTCAAGCTCACAGGGGTCTGATTTTACAAGACAGTTCAGACTTAATACGTTTGTTGAGTAAAATAAGTAGACGAACCATTGTTATACCAGGCTCACTGGGTCAAAGTGCAAACTGAAGGTGCTGTTTTTCAACAATATAATGCAGAAAAAACTGAGGTCAGGATCTTCAAACATATAACGATGGTCAGGAAAATGAGATGACTTTGATTTTGTCTCACAGGGTCAAAGGTCATTTCCACAGGAAATTGAACTTCAAAATTAGTTTCTAATCAATAACTGAAGAACATATTACTCAAAGATCCTAAAATTTACATGATGGTTGGGCATGCGTAAATTTAGTCAAAAGAGCTCACAAATGTGAATGGTATAGGCAAAGAGATAAGGCGGGCATGCATGTTTTCATATACATCTGTGGTATTCATATGTTTGATGACACAAGAATTATGTAATTTAATGAATGTTAAATATCGATTAGCTAGAAATAAAAAAAATAAAACTTCACCGTTACTCTTCGTTTGAGTCGAAGTTCAAGGGACTTCGAACCATTCGTAAATGTTAGCACTGGTTTCACTTTAAGGGCATCATGTTTTACAAAAAAAAGATTATCGGAATTCTTGTCTGGGGCCACAAAGAACAGCGCTCTGAGATTTTGCATGACAATTGTCCTGTGACATAGGCTGACCCATTCAAACTGTAGAAATATTCTTATCAGAAACCATAATGCTGAGACTTTTGATGTGTAGCATCACCTTGTGATCCTCTAATAAGATTGGCCATATTATGCATTTCCCTATGGTCGCTGCTTTTACATAGACATTTCTCTGAAACCATCGGGCCTGGAGTCTAAATATTTGGTGCGAATCATTATCGAATGGACTTTTCCAAGACTGCCCAAAAATAATTTAAGGGTCAAAATTTGCCCGCTCTAGTTATCACTTGTTTTTCCGTAGCGTTACACTGGAAAAAATATTGTCAAAAATCACAAGGCCTTAAGCTTAGGTATATAGAATTTGGCATTATATTGAACTCATCTGTGTTCATCCAGAAAATGTTTTCAAATTTTGGCCAAAGGATCATAGCTGACCCCTGCCCGTTAGTCACTAATTTAACACATACTTATATAGGATTTTAAATCTTTCCAAAACTTTAAAGCAAAGAGCTTAGATATTTGGTTTGTGGCATTGTTTAGAGATTTTGTACCAAAGTTGTTCAAATCTCGCCCTTTTGGTTATTAGCTTTATATATATTATGAAGCATAAAATCCGATGAATAATTTTAAACCTCTATGTCCATATATTCAACTTTGTCCTTCACCTTCATGTGACCTAATCCTACACATCGAACAACAAGCCTTCTGGCCTGTATCAAAGTTATAAGGTTGAAATTACAACTATATCTTTAATTTTTCAGATTTCAGTTTTGAACTTGGCCAATCTTGACTGCTTGTGAAGCTACAGTTATGAAATTTTAACCATAGGTGGCGGTTTTGCAAATAGATTTTATCTCCGATATTGGGTTACCTTCACCTTGACCCTCTTCCAAGTTTTTTTAGCTACAGTTATATACTTTAAACTAAAAATATAATTTCCTTTGCGAATTTCAACTTTTTATTTTGCCAACCGTTACCTTGAACTGTTACTATCCTAAATGAAAATTCGCACATGTGTATAGCTTTGCATATAAATTTCAACATTGACTGTGAAAGACCATGACGTTCCGGCTTACTAGTGTTGAAGGAAAATCAAAGAAATTTAAAATTGGACCTGCCCTTGCGATCATTAGTCATTAATCTATATTAACACAATTCAAAATCTGGTCAGGTGACAGAGGCCAGGGTCCAAGTAACACCTGAATATGCTATTAGTTTAATGTTTTTCATTGACCTTGCTTTTTAGAGTTGTTGTATAAAGGTGAGTTATGCAGGGCTATTATGGTTCTTTGATAAAAAAGTAACCAGTATACGAGATAAGAGTGGATGTCGTTGAGAGCAGACATTTAATATTTGACTTTGTAACACCTACTAGGTCACAACGGGCAAAAAACCTGTCACAGTCAAAGGCAAATTGGATACTACAGGGACAAAATGCCTGACTTAACCATTTTCTATTTAATGTAGAAATGGAACAGTTCATATATTTTAAGTCGCCGGTGCTGTATACATGTATATTTCTTGCTCCAATGTGTATTGTTTACTAAAATGAAAAGAAAAATCAAAAGACAAAGAAGCTGTGGTACGTTTACTTGCAACAAGTAGATGACATTTGTTCAACACAAAAATACAGAAGATATACAGAAGACATATGAACTGCGAAACAAAACGTTCGAAATATCGAAATACTAAGACGACAAAGTGGTCAATAGGTTATGGTCAATTGTTTTTTTAATTCTAAAAGACTTGATTTCAATAATCGATTTACAAAACGAAATGACAAACAATTAAGTGTTCCGTACTTGTTTGACACTCATTTTATTCTGTTGAAATTACAAATACAATCATCTACGGTACTGAGCTATGCATTCTAGAGTTTTGCACGATAAGGGTTAAAACTAAATCCTTTAAACCTAGAACAGATATAATTTTGTCATACCTGGTAAAGCAGATTTGATTACTCTATTACAATCTCGTGTCAATATCAACAGTAGATTTTGAGATATACGAATGGTTGTTGCATTGCTTAGATCGATCAAATGGCAACATTAACTCTACTGAATAGATTGTTGTAGAAACCTTTCTTATTTTCGAAAGTAAAACTCAGTAAAAATCAGTTTATAATGAGCTACACAAAAATAACTTTAATCACCAATCAAAGGACATGTAAGTACAAGTTCGTGAACAAAGACGAAAAAAATGGTAACGTAATATTCCTATCAAAGAAGACGACAAAGTTAAAATGACTATAATACAAGCATGACAGTCACACATCCGTTTGCAGTGTAGAATATAACAATGGTTTATATAGTATGGAAGTCACACATCCGTTTACAGTGTAGAATATAACAATTGTTCATATTGTAAGGAAGTCACACAGCTGTTTACAGTGTAAAATATAACAATGGTTTATATAGTATGGAAGTCACACATCCGTTTTCAGTGTAGAATATAACAATTGTTTACAGAGAATGGAAGTCACACATCCGTTTACAGTGTTTAATATTACAACTGTTCATATTGTAAGGAAGTCACACATCCGTTTACAGTGTAGAATATAACAAATGTATATATGATATGGAAGTCACACATCTGTTTACAGTGGAGAATATAACAATTGTTTATATAGTATGGAAGTCACACATCCGTTTACAGTGTAGAATATAACCATTGTTTATATAGTATGGAAGTCACACATCCGTTTACAGTGTAGGATATGACAATCGTTTATATCGTATGAAAGTCATACAGCCGTTTACAGAGTAGAATATGACAATCGTTTATATAGTATGGAAGTCACACAGCCGTTTACAGTGTAGAATATGACAATCGTTTATATAGTATCAAAGTCACACATCCGTTTACAGTGTAGACTATTACAATTGTATATATTCTATGGAATTCACACAGCGGTATACTGTGTAGAATATAACAATTGTATATATTGTATGGAAGTCACACAGCGGTATACAGTGTAGAATATGACAATTGTATATATTGTATGGAAGTCACACAGCGGTATACAGTGTAGAATATTATAATTGTATATATTGTATGGAAGTCACATAGCTGTTCACAATGTAGAATATAACATTAAATTTATAGTATAGAAGTCACACAGCCGTTTACAGTGTAGAAAAATAACAGTTATTCTTATAGTCTATGAAGTCAATCTAGTTGAAGTTTCCCTTGCATTTGCAGCAGAACTTTCAATGAAAACACTGTCACATATTTGCATACATCGTATTGCTGTCAATGTGGTACAGAAGCACATCATAACAAAACTTGAACTGCTCCTGAAAAGAGTATTGTAGTATTTTGTTACTTTAAATAAGTCAATAATATTAATCGTTAGTCGTTTTAATCGTTTTAATTCATACATTGCGACAGCTCATAAAATCAACTATTTAAGATCACCATTATCACATTGTCTCACAATGTGAGTTTTTTTTAAACCGTTGACAAAATCTTTATTCAACGCTCTATATAGTTCAAAGATGATTAAAATCATCAAATAAATGTCTGTTTTACGTAATTACGATTTATTGGTATTTATAGCTAGTATCTAATATATAACTATATATAACTTATGTCTTTTGTTATAAATTACAGAACTAGGGTTTCATCAACTATCCTGTTCTAATTTTCGACTAAGCATTAAATAACATAAAAATCATATCATATTCGCTGTAATGTAGTCATTTATGAAACACTTACAAAATTTGGAATGATCTGTTCACGCCTGACCCTCAACTGTCTGATAACTTGAGGGATGGACACCTCGTTGTCAAATCTAGCACGGTCCAGGATGTTTACAAGTACAATAAATAAGCCACTCCTATCTGATCCATTCCTGCACACATACAGTATAACCCATGTGTTATTTTAGCTCCGTATGATATGCGCAATGTATCGTCAAATGATATAGACAGCTATTCATTCATCGGTACGCCAATTTTTAGTCATTGTATTTATATTAATTCCAAATTACTAATGCTTTTGCTGAAAACATGTTTTGAATCTGTAACCACAGTCTAGTTTTAACAGAGCAGAGATTGTTTCTGTTCTGTATTTCAAGCTTACTAGAAGGCAAACAAAATCAAAACATATTTTAATAGATTATTAATTGTTAAGGCCAAACGCAATTGTGTTTTTCTTTAACTAAAACTTTTGACGGATGATTTAAGATATTTTCAAACATATCTATAACTTACAGACATTGAACAATCACGGGTTTGTTTTCAGCAACCCTTTTGCAGTATTCTACTTCCTGGATGAATTGCATCATGACATGGGGATCACTTGGAACAATACGACTGGATGGCCAGGCCTTAAATGCTAGATGAGTTATTTCCCAGTTCTAAAATATATATTAAAGAAGATGATAACACTTGAAATTTGCTGTCATTGATCATGTGATCATTTCTTTTATTCAGACTGCAGGCGCGTAGCTGCCTATACGCGAGTACGCAGCTGAATCCACATTATTTTGACAAAAAAAAAAATTTTGAAATAAACGAAAGTAAAGCTATATATCTCCATTTTTATGCTAAAATAAATGGATTTTCGTTGGTCAAGAAAGCTCTCCGGAGGCCCCAAAACGCACCAAATTGCACCATTTATTTCAAAATTTTCAGGGGGGGCATGCCCCCTCACCCCCCTAGATTATTTTGAATCCACATTCTTTATAGGCTAGCTACGCGCCTGGACTGGTCTAAAAGTTCATCAGGAATATGACCTCTTATATTAAAAAAGAACTGTAAAAAGAAAACAGAAGTCGTTACATTAGAAGTGTTAATGATTTTTTATTCGACACAATAAATATGTTTAACACAAATAAAAACTTGAAATAGATAAAGAAACATGTAATAATAAATCATCACAATATTAAAAAAAAACGACAGATAAAATTGTATAAAAACCTCTGACTCATATGACAGATTGAAAGTCCTCTTTTTGTAGTGGGTTTTGTCCTCTTCTGAATTTTTCGTAAGCGTGAATGGTCCCAATTTTATCGATCCATTTTCTGGTATGTAGGTGTCCACCTGAAAGGAAAAGTGCATGAAGTTAAATTCTATTACCTTTAACTTTTTTAATTAATTGTAAGTTAACTTTTTCCTTACGATATCAAATAGCTAATTATATGGTTAGAGGACCCAGGATAATATATTGCTTAGTTTTGATAATTTCCATGGTGTCTTCGACTACTTAAAAATCGAAGTGAAGATAGAATCTTGTACGCATTATAAGGAAGGACATTCCTTCATATTTTGTTTTCTTTTCTAACAAGAAAAGCAGATTATTTTTAGGGTAGGGACAAAACACAAATGCACAACGAATCTTACCTCGTCTTTTGCATTTTTTTCACTTTTGTATATTTAACTGTATTGACTTATTACGTATATTAACTGTACTGACATATATATATATATATATATATATATATATATATATATATATATATATATATATATATATATATATATATATATATATATAAACAGCTGATAAAAAGAGAGAATATATAGAGAATAATGAATCAAAATGTTTTTTTTATACTTCTTGATTCACGTTTTCGTCAAAACTGACGATGACCTTGACCTCTTGTTCATACGCTAGTCGACAGAAATCAATTGCCGTTGTCTTCAAGGGTGTTTGTGTAAGGATATATCCTTTTATTTCACAGTAACTCTAAAATTAAGTAAAAAGATTTTATTAAGGAAAGACAGCTAAGTAATTTGAAACAATAAGTGATGTATATATAAGTAATATGTACATGTAATCGATAAGTTATATTAGCATTTAAACATTGATACTGTTTAAATAAAATGTATGTCATGAATAAAAATGTATGTTAAAAGTATTAATTAATTAGATCACAGAAAAAATGTATGTTAAAAGTATTAATTAATTAGATCACAGAAAAAAAGAAGCCTTTGCCAAGGATTTCATGGCTGACCAATGCAATTGGCTGAGAAAATCTATTATGAAAAACCCTCTTGTTCATAGGTTTTCAATAACCAGGGCCTTGTTCTAATTCAATATTTTTATTTGCTCATCACAACAAAATATTTTCGTAAAATTTCTTACCGGCATGTAAACAGCATTGATATAGTTCGTGCACTTTGGTATATTTGTTATCAGGAAAGGCCGAAATTCGTTCACTAAAACAAAGTACAGAAAACAATATATCAAAATTACAATAACAAACATTTTTCTTCTAAACTGGAAACGAAACAAACATATAAAATATTTCAATGCTAGGATGTAAAAGAGAGTTTAAGAGTATAAAAAATTTAACAATGGAGGTATCAAGTTTGCTCCTCATTCCATTGTCGACAACCATATAATTTTGAAATTTCAAAATATAATTGTATATCATCACTAATAGTATTTATTTTTTTTATTTTGTTTTAACTACCGAACATCATTATATTCAGCCTATTTATGGAATATGTAGTAACAATCGCACTGTGACCAAAGGCAACCATCATTTTAACTTGTTTAATACTTATAAATACACGTCTGTTTTTGATTAAAAAAAACATACGAGGAATTATGTCACTGTATCTGTTCTTATTCTTGTTTTCAGGTAACTTTGCTGCTAAAATCTTATCTTCATTGTTGTCGTCTGCTAGTAGGTACGGAATATCTTCATTTAATTTCTGAAAAAAAAGGGTTGTCAAAAGTTCAGTTGAATCAATAAAAGAAGAATGACTTGTTCAGGTCAGAAAAAGTCTTTTAATAATTTGCAATCATGTTGTAATCCAGTATCTGTGTATGTTTAATTTAAATCATTTTGAAGACTTAAGTTACAGGAACGGTGCAGATATAAAAATGTAATTTCAGTAAAAAAGCTTTGACTTGTTTCCCAAACCTGATACTGTAGGAAAAGTTTTGTTTTCCTGTGACTTTGATCCGTTTCATTGAGACTGTTCGCCATTTTATAGAACGTGTCTAGAGACACGGGTTCTGGTGTCAAAATGAACGTTTCTGTCACTAGTCCGTGCAGGAACATATACTGGCCCTATTTTTAAAATAATCGAAAAATTCCTTTTAATAATTATTTGAAAACAAACTGTTCAAATGTTCTTAAAATGTTCAATGAGGATCCAACAATTTGTTCACTAATTTCAAAACAGTTATTCTCTGAATTTTTATACTGTTTCTTGATTTTTGGCTTATAATGATTCAGACTATTTTATTGATGGATGGATTAGCTAGAATTATTTATTGCACTGTCCTTTAAAGAACATTTAATAACCTCAAAAACCTAAACTTGTGTTTGAAGTATACACTTGCATGCTTTGCGTTTACGACTGAAATATGACTGAACGAAAGAAAAAATATATATGTTTACGTCCAAAACGGTGTGCTAAACCTTACAAGACACTAAGAATGAAATGAATATTGGAAATGAAATACCTTTGTCTGAACCATGTTCACCCTTTGGTCGCGAAGATCAACGACACACTGATAAATGTCACAATAACCCACTGCTTTCACCTGGTCATATAATATGTCAGTGGCTATAAAGGTACCAGTCCGACCCACACCAGCACTGAAATATATTCAATTAAGTAAATGTCTGTCCACGTTATTTTAACGTACGTTTTTATATGGTATAACAGTAAGAAATCTATTAAAACCATAACGTATTAACCAATTTTTCACTTGCTACGCTTATAAAATTGAATAGTGAGTATTTCAATGAAATAAATTGTGAAGTAATAATGTCATAATATCTTTATGATAAAAATGTTTGTACTACTGGAACACTGCCTCATCTTGTCTTTTATTTCGTCACTCAGTTAGTATATATGTATAGAAGTTGGACTTGTTACATACATGCAATGAAAGAAATTCATAGTATAAGTATTATCCCTGTTTTTACTTTAGGTCGATGTCGAAGATTTAAACTTTAAACGGGAGAAAAATTCTCACTTTGGGTAAAACAGCATGGAGAAATAGGTCAAGTTTTGAGAAAAAATTAACTTTAAAAAGCTATTTCCTAAAATTCTTAAATGCTATTGGTGGACGTATTGTAACGTAACTACCTGCAATGTACAAGCCAAGGGTGTGACTTGTTTTCGTCATTTGTTCTAACTTTTCTCCAGAAATGTAACAGACTGGACGCGCTACGCGGTACACTTTTGTCAGGCCATGCTGTGTAGTGAAACTGACGAACGTCTCTTGGTGGCTTTCCCTATTGTAAGAGAAAAGAGACAAAGACAATGTTTATGCATTTAAGCCGCAGTGTATTATACAATGCTCTTAGTAATTGTTTATGCAAAATATATCACTTGCAAGTTAAACAACACTGGATGGTTTATTTTATATCTGAGTTCTTGATAACGATTTTCTGTATGACATCCATGGCACTTGTTTAAATTTTCTTTACCCTTTACTTAATTTAAATATATTTTAGCAAGATTCTTTTAAAATAGGGCTTTTAATAGAAGGATTATACCTCGCAGGAAACTTTAAATTCCCTGATGGTGAATTCTGAAAATATCATTTCAGAGTCCGTGCAAACAGTGTAATCACCATATCTTATGCTCGTCCCAATGGATGGCCAATACTGTAGACATTTTTTCTGCAATACGAAAACAACAGTTATAAAAGAGGTATGCCAACATGGACTATTTCATAAGAAAATTATTGTCTGTTATGGCAAGTAAAAACTATTTTATTGAAAGAGGTATTTAATCATTGTCTTTGTAATTCATTAATTAGTTATTGTATTAATATTTAGAAAAGAGAACATATACCTGAATTTTTCATATGTTTTTAAAAATCTTGCTACAAGTACCTTTCTTTCTTCAACAAGGTTGGTAAGCATCGCTACTGTATTGACACCTTTTTCCCAAATCATTCTCCAGAAGTCGTCTAATGTAGATTCAATAGGACCTGAAAGATGCAATTAAACACGTTTAGCTGAGACAAAAATGTCTTGAATATAAATAAATTATATTATGATCATGCATGGGGTTAACACTGTGTCAAAACGTCCGAGCTTAAGCAAAAGTTCCCAAAAGCGGTACATCTGAAATTCCCATATTCTCTAACATATGATATCATCTATTTTACTAAAACTCATAATCAGGTGAATAGTATTAATATAAAAAAAATCAGAAAGTCATAAAATGATATTATTTTAACATATTGTTTCGTTCGTTTTTAGTTTTGATATAAGTTAAGAAGTTGTTTAAAGTTTTTTCCCATAGATTCTACAGTGTTTAATTTAAGGTGTTTTGAGTTTAAGATTACAGTTTTATTGTATGAGAAGTGGAAAATGTGTTAGTACACGGAAACATTTGAAATATTTATTTTATATTTGAAAAACTAAGAATAACAATTTCTCATTCAAAAGTCAAAAAGGTATGCATGGTTGACAAAACATTACCTTGGGCAGCAATGTAAGCCTGTTCCTTGACATAACCCTGTAAATATAAATAGTAGAGAATTAAAGTAAAGATTTAAAGTATTTAGTTTATACCAAATTCATTTTAGTTTGATTGTGTAGGAAGCTTTTAGCTTATAGACACACTCTCGAACCCGTTCCTGGAACTAACCAGTACTAAGCAATGAGTGTAAAGATTCTTGCTCAAGGAAACAACGGCTTGACCCTGACAGGGTTTGAACCCGTGCGGCTAGCAATCCTTTGACTACTAGTACTTTAAAGTATTTGTGAAAACTAGACAAAAAGTGACTTTATCATTCAAAATGAGTTATGCTACAAGATAGGTGCTATCAGGACTAGGACTGTCTAAATTAATTATGTTTGTCTCAGTGAGAATATTTGAAAAAATACAGATTGTGAGAGACTTCATGTCTATTGCAATCTGGCACCTGTCTTAGTCTATCACGAATGGATTTAGATATGACAAAGTAGATTATCTATGAAATAATAAAAACGTAAATATTCCTGACAACTTGAGTAGTAGAACAAGGTGGGATTAAACAAACCTAGACAGACAACTGACGGATTTTTTCTAATCACTCATATTTATTATGGCTTTAAGACTTTCTACAGAATCGTTGCCGATAATATCATAATATGAACGAAATTTAAAAATTTGTAAACGAAATTTACTTTTGTAAAAAATGCTTAAGAAATAAAGCTTCTTAGCAGCTAGAATCTTACCTTTATAAAACATGCATTAATATAATCCGAATCTTCTTCCCCATGAAATGTTTCCAAAACAACACGCGAATGGTCGTCTGAAAAGATTTACATTTAATTTGTATAAATGTATTGTGACACAAGCATTTTGCACTTATAAATGTTTAGATGACTGAAGAGGTGTATATCACATTCTAATAATTTGCAATCATGTTGTATAATGTAGCTGAATGGAGATACAGCTTGTTTATTAATACACCGTCAGCCCTTTGTACTTGATGAGAAATTAATTCAGATTTCAAAACAATCTTATTTAACCTTTGAATGACTATTTCCGTTTTTGTAACTATTGAGTAATCTCGGTAACTCACAGGCATACATGTCCCTGTATCTGTTCTTGCCTCGGTTGCTAGGTTTAGTACCGACAGCACATGAATACTGCATCCCGAATGGTAAGTTCTGTAAAAATTGCTAAACTGAAGTTTAACCTATTTAAAATGACTCCTCCCTGGAATATGCGAACTATTTAGATGAAAGGTGAGAAGCTTGATACAAAAATATAAATTGTCTTAGAATAATTTAGAATTCGCAATTTATTGTTACATTGATCGCGATTATTTTGTATTTGATTTACCAGAAAGCCGAGTGATAGACAGTCAAGATGATTTCATTTTGCCTTCAGCTACTATCAACTGTACTTTTTAAACAACACCTTTTTAGTTACTGGTGTTTTGAATATCTTCAACATTAAGAAGATTTGTTTGAATACCTCACCTGGAATTCTTTGACGATTTGGTCAACATTTTTTTTGACATAATCTGCTAATGCTGAGATAGGAATTGCAGACCTTGACTGTTTGCTTACATCTGCATACACAGCATTTGTATAAACAGTTGATTCTCTCGACCTCTGATCTGTAGATCTGTTGGCTGTTGTATAAAAGCCATTAATTTGTTGAAAGAATTATAGTTTTTTTTAAATTTTTTCCTTGAAAACTATTGTGATGCTTTTTGTTTATAGTTGGAGCACTAAATTTTTACATAAGTAACATACAGATTAGAGATCTTTTATATTTTCTATACAGGTACCCTCAGGGGGCTAAATAATCCATCCTCCTATTTTGAAATGCAAAATGTGTAAAGAAGCTTATTCACAAATTGAATTTAACTTTTGGACACTGTGTGTAAATTATTCATAATGATTACTTGCAAGAATATCGTTAAAGTCTCTAATAGTAAGTGTACTGGCCTATAATCACAGAAATGAATAAGGGGTAAAATTTTATCAAAGCTTGATAAACTATTTGAATTCATCAACAAATCCACATCTGAAGCCTTCGGCATCAAATGCTTGATTGTGCCAGTTGGCAAGAATGAAGATGACCAAGGCAAAATGCAAGGCAAGGTATGGAGCATTTTGACGTTTAAACAATGAGCACCACCAAACCTGCTGAACGTAATTTTAAACATATCCACAATTGAAAATTAAACAACTTTAAATAGGTCAGTTACCATGTGGACTTGCTGTTGCATTTGCATTTACGTATTCAGTGCGGTCCATGGGTAGCTCTACATTGTTCCTCTGTTGCTCTTTCCTATAATATATTAGCATACCAACAGCAAAGTTATCACAACTATGTGAAATATGGTGATGATGATCTTTTTAAAAATTAAGATTGTTATATGTCCAAAAAGTTTTAAATGTCTCCACTATTTATACAACCTAGGATCGTGACATAAATATCACTTATTAAACTATTTCGACTGATTGTAATTCTTTCTTACTTAAAGCTTATCTTAGACATTTTTAATGTACTCATTAACTCTTATAAAAGACTTGCTTTTAAACAATCCGCAAAGACATCCATAGTAAATGAAGGATATTTTTCTTCAACAAAAACGCAGTGCATTTTTATATCATCGCACGAATATAATCATTACCTTTGTCTAATTTTTAGTATGTAAATTATTGCAATGGTAACAGCAGCTGTTATGATGAGAACGACTGCAATGGTCACTGCTTTTGCTGCTGTAGAACCCATTAAATCGATCGATTGTTGCAAAGCTGAAAATTCAATGTGAGAATTTCTTAAAGCCGTCGATACAGATATCTAACCGTTTTCAGTTCTTAATATTTGCAACATTGTAATGCAACAACATGAGCATGCAGGTAATACAAAACACTGCATTTGATATTTTCTTCTTGTTTCAAATGCAAAGATACTAACCGAGCCCTTTAAAAATGACTGACAATGTTTCTCTTTTATAATTTCATAATTATAGTTTTGTTTCGTTCTTGGGAAGAAAACAAAGAATTAGAACATAGGGTTACAGATACAAACACTATGCTTTTCACGGAAGCTAGATGTTCCGAATTTCAGGTTTATAAAAAAAGTTTATTAAAGAAGTCCCAACATTGGTCATTTGAGCCTCAGATTGATGCATTAACTGATAACAGATAAGAAAGTATCCACTTTTCTAACTTAAACATTTTTCACGACTCAAAAATATACTTTTGTCAAAATTTGTATCATTAATATAGTGACTTGATACTTAAAACTGAAGTACTAGTATTAGCATTCCACGTTTACTGGCATTTTTATGTTTGTAATTGATTTTTTTTCATTGATCTGCATACATCTTCCCATTTCAGAACATACAAACTCTGATAATAAGCACAGGTAATTGTATTAAATGTATATAACTATTTATAATATTACCAGTATGTAATATGTACAAGGGCTTGTCCCGGAAATCCGTATAATATCATCTTTTTTTTGTTATAAAAAGTTTTTATTAATTTGTCTTACATAATTATGATAAATTTGAATTGTTTGTGAACCAATGGCAAGAAAAAAAGCAAGAGGGCCATGAAAGCCCTGGGTCGCTCACCTGAGTAATTTGGATGTGGGTCGGCTGTTGAGCATAGATCAGAAGCAAAGATCTTATATTTTTACAAAAAGAACTCTTGGACAGGCCACTTTTGACTTCAGGTACACAGTTTGAACAATATACAATACTACATAAAAAATATCTCAACTCTTTGGCATACAGTTTCAGACAAAAAGGTTCTCAAAGTTTTTCCTACATAAGCCTATGTAAAACAAGTGGTCTTAGGTTAGGTCATTCATTCTGGATGATGCTTCACGAAAAATATCTAAGAAATTATGCTTATAGTTTCTTGTTAGAAAATTTTCAAAGAACTTATATTTTTACACAAATAGGACCCCTAGAGTGGAACCAATTTTGACTAAAGGGATATAATTTTGAAAAACTTGGTTGAGGTCGACAAGACAGTGCAACATATAAAACATCCGAGCTCTTCGAAAAAAAGGATTTCAGACAATATTTTTAAGTCTTCCCTATAAAAGCCTTTGTAAAATCAAGTGACCTCGGGGCGGGGCCATAAATGACCCAAGTCATTAATTTGAACAATCTTAGTTGGGACTTCTAGATGATGCTTCTTAAAAAATAATCTAAGGTCTAAAGCTTACAGTTTTCAAAAGAAGATTTTCAAAACTTAGACATTTTACATAAAAAGGACCGCTTTGGAGGGGCAAATTTTGAACCAAGGAACATAATTTGAACAAAATTAGAAGAGGTCCAGTAGAAAATGCAACCTACAAAATATATAAGCTCTTGGGCATATTGGGTACAGACAAGAAGACTTTTTAAAAGTGTTTCCTATATAAACCTATGTAAAACAAAGTGACCCCAGAGCAGGGCCATTTATGGACTCAGGAACAAAATTTGAATAACAGTGGTAAAGGACCTCTGAAAGATGACCCATGCAAAATATCTAAGGTCTATAGCTTACGTTTTCTCCCAAGAAGATTTTCAAAAAATAAACATTTTACCCAAACAGGACCACCAAAGCGGGGCCAATTTTGATCCATTGGACATAATTTGAACAAGCTTGGTAAAGGTCTACTGTACAATGCAACAGACAAAATATCTAAGCTTTAGGGCATACGTTTTCTCCCAGAAGTTTTTCTTAGTTTTTCCTAAATAAGCCTAAGTAAAATAAAGTGATCCCGGGCAAGACCATTAATGACCCTAGGGGCATTATTTGAACACACTTTGCACAGAACCTCTCGATGACGCTCCATGCAATTTTGATATTACATATTTTACAAAAAATAGGACCCCAGGGTCGGGATTAGGTTTGACCCCAGGGATATGATTAAAACAAACTTGGTAGAGGTCCACTAGACAATGCAACATATAAAATATATCTAAGCTCCAGGGCATATAGTTTTTGACAAAAAGATGTTTTAAATAGTCCTTGTATTAACCTATGTAAAATTAAGTGACCCAAGGCAGGGTTATTAATGATCCTAGAGGCACAATTTTAACAATCATAGTAGAGGACATTAAGATGATGCTCGATTAAAAATATCTAAACTTTATATCTTACGGTTTGCTACAAGAACATTTTAAAAGATTTAATATTTTACACAAATAGGACCCCCAGGGTGAGGACAATTTTGAACCCAGAGACATAATTTGAATAAATTTGGTAGAAGTCTACTAGATAAAAGAATATACAAAATATCAAATTTCTAGGGCATATGGTTTATGTAAAGAAGATTTAAAAAAATAATATTGTCTTTACAAGCTTATGTAAAATCAAGTGACCCCCGAGAGGGTCTTTAATGATCCCAGGGGCATTATTTGAACAAACTAGCTGCAGGACCTGTAAATGTTGCTGGATTCAAAATATCTAAAGGTTTATAGCTTACGATTTCTCAGAGGAGACTCCCGGGCAGGGCCAATCATGTCCCCACAATCTTGGTAGGGGACCTCTGGCGGATGCTCCATTCAAAAAATCTTTGGCTGTACGTCTTGTGGTTTCAGACAAAAACATTTTCAAAGTATTCCCTATGAACGCCTGTATGAAATAAACTGACCAGTGGGGCAGGACTATTTAAGACCTTAGGGGCATAATTTGAGAAATCTAGATGAACCTTTATGCAAAGGATAAGCTCTATGTCTTGTGGTTTCAGACAAGCAGATTTTCATGACTTTTTCCGTTTTATTGCCATAGCATTTAGAGTTCTTGATGTAATTTAATTTTTTAAACAACTTTGTTAGAACTTCATGCATTAAACATCGTGCTCAGGTGAGCTTAAATGTATTGTGTACATAGTGTTATAATGAACACAAATTTAGCGACACAAATTCCATCTTTATATTCCAGGGCTTAAGTGTTAACTGTTTGAATACATAAATATTCAATTGAACTCTAATTTAAGTTGTCGTACTTGAATGAACAATATCCGAAAAAAGTCACGTTTCATCAAAGACGACACGTCACTTCCTACTAGTTTTGCATTCGTTTAGCATCTGGGTAATGCCAAAACATCATAAAGTCTATAACATCGGTGTCAAAATGGATTTCTTCCGACAACGTTGTGGTGGTAACTGCATTAAAACTTTGTGATGGACTAGGGGTTCCGAGTTTGACCCTGCCATTCCCATATTTTAGCTTCTGATTGTGTTTTAGATGAAAAATTAAAACAAGGTGCCATGTTTCGATGATATACACTAAGTATGTAACTGGGAAAGTACTTCTGTTAAAAACTAAAGAAAGTAATAAAAATATATGTACGTATTTCTTTTTCTTTTTAATAATGATAAAAAATGTCAAAGCTTTCAATCTAAATGAGTATACATTACATTTTTAGACAGAATTCAAAGCATTTTTCATGTTGAAAATGAAATGTCTAGGGATTTCAAGAAAATTACATTCAACTTACGTTTCGTGCATTTCTCTCCATGGTAACCAGGTTTGCAACTGTTTTCACAAAAAGAGGGATGGTCAGGTTGTATAACATAGGATATGCTATGAAGGAGCTAGACTTCGAACTCCATTTCCACTAACAAAGTTTATTGTCTTTCGGATGAGACATTAAATCAAGTCCAAATGAACAGGTGCAATACACGGAACACGTGAAAGAACAAGGAATTTCACTAAAACGAGATACTTAAATTACTAACCTATTTTGGGGGCATCTGTTATGAGGAAGACCGGGAGCAATAATACATTAATTCACAAAGATTGATAACAGTGTTGTCTGAATTCTTAATGAAGAAATATGCGTTATTATTAATAAACAATTACCGTTTTTGATGACAGTGTCTCACTTTTGGAATTATAACAGTTTTTTTGTTCGGATAAACAGTTCAATTTCCCTTTATGGTTTTATCTCGAAGTAATTCAATTCCACAGCGGTAGAACATAGTTTATTTGTTTGTTACGAATAGAATAGTCTTTGAAATATTTTGAACAAACAGTTAAGCAGATAAGAAAAAAGTAACCCAGCTGCATTTACTGTACTTATCTGAACTAAAGGAAGTAATAAGAAATATTGTATATCCATTACTTCGAACTTTTTCTAATAAAAGTGTGTCAGTTCATTCAAACTGAAAAAGTACATATAATTTTGTTAGACAGAATTCATAGCATTTTTTCACGTTGAAAATGAAATGTCTAAGGATTTCAAGAAAACTACATTCAACTAACGTTTCGTGCATTTCTGTCCATGGTAACCAGGTTTGCAACCGTTTTCACAATGCCCATTTTCATGGTTGCAATGTGTGTTGTCCTTGCAATTGTCGGAGCAGGTTTCTGAACAGTTGTGACCATACGTCCCGTTGCTGCACACTGAAGTTAGTAATACATTGACATTGAGCTAAAGGAAGTAATAAGAAATATTTGGCTGCGCCACTCGTGAAAATATAAACATATGGTGTTCACTCGATGAAATAAATTCCCATCTTCCACTAGAAAACAAACAAATTTTCTTTTTATTTTATGCCAACACGTCAAAAATGGGTATTTTATGACATTTTTAATCAGGGCCTTCAATAAATTCCCCACGGTGAGCCCCAAATCAGTTAATGCGTACTTTGGTCAAGCCGTTACTCCGCACACAAAAAAGTGCAGACAATCTCCAATACATATGGTAACTTTACTTCTGCTGAAATAAACTGAATACACTGTCATCAAATAACATTTATTTTTCTCTACACAGTTTATCAATATTTATTGAATTTTAGCCATACATACTTTAATTATAAAAGCGGATTAATACCGAGTAATATTCAATCAATTGAATTGAAAGTCGGCCATACTGGATATTGTCCATGTGAGTTATGTAAACAAATCAGACATTTTAAATAATTTATGGCGAATTTCATCATTGTTCACAACTAGTTAGGCTCAGGAATTCAATATTATAACTGGATTTAACAAGGTAAATTAAATTTCACTCGCTGTCACTGTCTGAAATACAGCGGATTCTCTTGTATTTACGTGATAAAAAAGTAGTTTTCGGCACAAACAGTGGATTATCAAAATGGTAATTTCACTGATTCAAAACAGTGGATTATCACTTTTATCTCACTGATATTTCCCTATATTTCATTGGTAGGCATAAAATAAATAGTACCATTACCATTAAAGTGCAGTTTATCGACATATGATTATTAAAACATGACTTTTCGTGTCATGCCTCCAATATCAGGGACCACAATGAAAGTAAAAGGAATCATTTCCTCTTTATGTGTTATCCCTGGTATTGGTGGGCATCACATGGTTTTCAATGTTTTCATGTCAGGTCGTTAATTTTTGTTACTGTTGTTTTTATATACATGTATCATGCATCTTGTCAGTGCCATGTCATGTTTTCTTTTACGAAAATAAAATAGTAATAACAATTGTATGCCACGATATTTGGTTGTTTAACACAGAAGATGCGTAAACATGAATGAGCACAAACTATGTTGTGTAGAGAAACTCTTAACTCTTGTTGGATTACATTATCATTTTTGTGACACAATATCAATTTACCTCTTTTTGATCTATCTCTAAATATCCAATTCTCAACGTATTTTTACATGTTACAAATGATATCACGGGTTTACTGGAAATCGGTTTTTATGAAAGTTACATTTTTACACTGCATGTTAACACACATTGAGATATTAAATGGAATGAAATCTGAAGAAATTTAAAAAATGAATAATGCATTTGCAAAAACTCTTTATCTGAATATGATCTTTCTACAGCGCAGAACAGTTTAACTGCAGTTAAGACCGTTCTGCACAATACATTATATTGAACAAATAAGTATCAGGAAATGGCTATGTTGTAATGACATTACTTGTTTTGCGTTGACCTTGAATGTCTTATGACAAGAACATTCAATAGTTAATATTATGAATATAATACTGATTATACTCAACAAAATGTCAGTCGATATAATGCCACACTAACTGCAAAAAGTTTAAACAGACATTTATGATTTACGAGAGCAGATTATTATTGGAGAACACAACATAACTCAGAGCAAATTTAGTTTGTAAAGCAAACTACATGTATACAGTATTACAATGTTACTTCATAAAAGAAATTTAAAACCTAATATTAAGGAATTGAGTAGGATATTGTATCAAAACCTTTCAACAGCATGGTAACTGATCATATACATATGGCGAATAGCATCACACATAGTGTACGAACGAGCATTTTCTAACTGTAACTCTTTCGAAAACATACTATTTTAGGTAAAGCTCATCTACATATCAGTAAAGTAACTCAAGTGATTATTAAAAACAAACAAAATATTTTTGAAACAACCCGACATCAAGACCCTGTAACCTAAAAATACCGTTCATTCACTCAAGGTTCTCACTAAACTATTATCAGGTAAAATATCTCGTAGCAAACAAGCGAGCCACATGCCAAAAGCATGTGTAAGTTACAGAACCAAGAAATAACTGGAAAACGTTCAATGTTGGTAAAACATGAACTAGTGAATAAGTAACACTTGTTGTGTAAGTTAAGTTGTTCCTATCTTATCAAACTTCTGTTAGCTAACTGAATTCCTGTTTGATAATTAGTGTCATACTGTTTTTCGACATGTAGCTAAAGGGCAGAGTATTTGATAGTTATCCAAAACTAATGTATTTACATTATGTTTACAGATAACTAGACACTTCTTCCAGTCAGAATTAAAGAAAGTTCAGAACAGAGCAGAGGTTTTGCAATAACATTTTCTCCTTTTATACGAAAGAAATGTCTCTGACTTATGTGAAGATGTCCAACGACTGAGTGCATTTGGAAAATCTGGGAAAAAGATATTTTGAAAAATGAGCATTCAAATATCTGTATGGACATTTTATGTCATATCAGTTGCAGTAGAACAAGTCAAATTGTTTGAATATATATGATCTGTGGAGCCAGGAAACAATTATCTTTTGTTCTAGGTACATAAGCTGTTTAGAAAAAAAAGAACAAAAAACCTTTCCATAGAAATAGAACAGTTTGCTTTTCGTATAAGATTTTACCTAACTTGTCAAACAAAATGTACCAAAGAAAGTCTAGCGGTTCTAACTTGATAAAATAACTACTAAAGTCCACAGTGGTGTTGCATAAACAGGACATTCATGTAAGATATTGCCAGATGGTGTTATAATTAACCCCCGTGCAATCATATTCCGTTAGGAATAATTTGTTAAGGATACTAATGTGTTTCTCATGTTTTTTTTTTAAATTAATAAGTAAAGTGAAAATGTTGCGGAATTGCAATTCTGACCAAAGTCATCTAAATAACACAAATTGAAGGCATTTCTTATCAGGATGAGTATAAAACTAGTTTTCCAAAGTAACGATAAATTACCTGTAATTTTATATGTTCTGAAGTTTTCTCTTTACTGACGGAGAAGCTACCTATTGTGTGAAAATAATTTTAGTGAACTGGAGATAGTTTTTCATTAACTTATTTTAAGTGAACAAAATTTGTGAAAAAAACCCGCAAAGACAATATCTTAAACGAATAAAAATATGGAACCTTGAGTTTCAGATACAATAGTTTGTCCAGAAAAATTTGCAAAGTCCTTTCTTTAACGCTGCAAAATAATTGTAACTGACATATACCTTTAATTGCTTTAGATATTGAATAAAATCTAGAAAAAAGGGTTGTTTGCAAGAAACTAGGTATGAACTTTTATTTAGTGAAAAAATATTTCAGAAGTATCATCGCCTATAAATTATTCAAAATCCGTTAAAGCTGTTATTGGCTGAGGTATACTCTTTACAATAACATGAACAAGTACTTTATTAAGATACATAAATAAAAAGTTTTTCTGACATAGCGTTTGTACGAACAAAAGAAAGCATTAAGATTTAATTGTATATGCATTTAAGAAAACAACTTTTTCACATAAAACTGTGACTGTACTATCAAGCTTAATGAGTATACATTATGTTAAAATAAAATGCCTAAGTATTTCAAAAGAAAATAAGTCCAACTTACTTTCATTGCATATCCTTCCATGGTAACCAGGTTTGCAACCATGATCACAGTGACCAGTTGTGTTGTTACAAGTCTTGTCTTTGCAATTATCGGGACAGGATTCCGAGCAATTCTGACCAAACATTCCCAAACTGCATGCTTAAGTAATTAAACATTTTTCTCAACACATTTTGTATACTATTACATTTTAATCAATGATGACTTATTTCCTGACTAAGACGTTGGCGTAAACATAAAATAATTATAATTGTACAAGAACCGGGCTTTACTCGTGCAGGAAGTATCAGGGATACTATGTGAATGGATGGCACAAAAAATATGAATTTATTATTTATATCTTTATAACTGAAATTTTTACTAAGCATGATGTAGATCTTTAGTTATTCTTCTTTTGCTTTAAATAAAGTTTATGAAATGTTAATAAGTGTTATTTAATCAAAGCCCATGATTCATTTTAGTTTAGAAATAAAATGTACATTTACATATCCCATTTCCAAGTTAAGGTGTTAATAGTGTAAAAATTGTGATTTCGCATCAATTTTTGGCAAACAGATATTTATTTTAATTTATTTTAAAGAATTATGAGAATCAGGTGTTCAAAATAGTGTCCGAAACAAAAAGGCACTTCTTCCTTCTTGCACGTCGTTTTTTTTTTCATTTTGCGTGAGCTCAACTTCGTCTGCTTTACCTAGTCTGCCAGGGATACACGTGAAACTGATCCAATCAGATACCAGAAGCAGCATTATGGAGGTAGTGTTACATCTTCAGCCAATCCGGTGATTGGCAGCTGCACTAATGAACCAATCAGAGCTGACTTCTGGTGTCAAGCAACAAATAAGAAAATATAAACCATACGCGCGTAAGAAAGACCGATTCCTAAATTCTGTACAAACCATCTTGGTGACGACCTGTTAGGTCCCAATGTCTGTATTAATTAGTACAGTATAACCTGGTTTTAAGGGTCGGATTTTAGTCCTTAGAATATAATTTTCATGCGTAGATTATTTCATGCGCCCCTACTGATTTCTGTGATGGGTCCACCAATATACGAAAATGGCAGAATTTTCACCGTAACAGTATAAAAGGATAGCATCTATATCGATCAGAATGTTTTCCTGTAAGCAAATGTGTTTCTCTTCATTGTTACATTACGTAAAACGAATATGCAATGTGGATCATTTGTGTAGGCCATATTTTAACATGTTTTCGCGTTTTTACTTCCGCGAAGATCGTATGTGTGTGTGTGTGTGTGTGTGTGTGTGTGCACCTCAGTTACATCCTATAACACTTCCCTCTCCTTCGTAAAAGTAATTCTCCTGGATTATCCTCTAATTTCACAGTTAGGCATATCAAAGCAGAACAATCAATTTAATATCAATTGACATAAGTACTTATCCCAGGTTCATGAGCATTTCAACAAATAACATCTTAGCTTAATACAGTTAAAGAATCGAAACACTGCTAAATCAAGTAACATTTTTAGCAGAAACTAATGTTTTACACAAATAATAGTCACAAATCCATTTTACCAAAGACAACTACAGCTCTTTAGTTTATACTTCGTTCATAATATTATTCGATTCTAGAAAGTCAATTATCTCGTCGGCGTCAGTCCAACGGTCGGCCCTCACCAAAGTCTTTATAATAGACAAAGACTAGCGACTATCGCCTATGTCCCGACGCACGAACTTTGGTTTTTTCTGGTCGACCAGGCAGAGGTTTTCTTGGCGCTTAAACATCAGAAACATGTATTTATCGACTAATAGCTTTTTAGGTATCTTCGGGAATTCCTCACATGAGCCCCTCTCTAATGTCAACGCCATTTGTTCCATGGCAAAAAATTTTAGATCGAAGCTCAGAGTCCTCAAATTACCGGTTGACCATGAGATCTATCTTTGATCTTTCAGTTTTAGTTGTAACGTTCTTGACCAAATACGCCATGCAGGTTGACATAATGGCATTGCTTTCTTACTCAAAATCGCAAACGCACGAGAACGTACGATTTTAGAGGTGACGGCGGGTGAGGTGTCTGAACTTGCACTCGAACTTGAAGTACACGAATCTGAGCTAGAAGATAACTACCTCGATGAATCCGATGTCACTTTATTTTCTTTCTACTTCGTCTTCCACATGTAATTCATTAACTTTGTCTATCTCTTCCTCCTTTAATCTAGCTCATCTAGTCTTTGTATCTTTGCAGATGTTTCACAAGCATTATTTTCAACTTTTTTTCGTTTCAATGAATTATCAATGTTCACTTTTTCTGAGTTTTGTTTTCCCATTGCATCTGTTTCAATGCCCTTATCTTTGTCATTTGTCTTATCACTATCACTTTCCGTTTCCTGACCCGCTTCACCACATCTAGTTTAGTTTTCCTATCTTGATTGTAGTCTCAGGGGCCTCGCATAAACGTTGGAAAACGTGCTCTTAGCGTTCTAAACATTGGTCCACGGACTCTCTATGTGTAGTGATGTTGTCCATACTCAGTAAAGTCTAAACCCACTGAATCTCCCTGAGAACATTCTCTAAGCCTTTGAAAGGTGGAAGGAGCATTTACCAATCCGAAAGGTATTACAAGGAAGTGAATTAATTCTTCGCTACTTGTTGAGAAAGCAGTCTTTAGTTTGTCCTCCTGATCCATCTCAATCTCCCAAAACCAGTACAGAGATCCATGCAGTTCAACCACATAGAAACAGAGAGTGTATCGAGACAGTCATCTACTCTGGGCATCGGGTATGCGTCTTGGACGGTAACTTCGTTTAATTTACAGTTATCAACGCAGAACTTTGTAGAACCATCTTTCTGTGAGACTAAGACTATTGGCAATGACCATGGACAATTCGATGGTTCTACCACATCTCTTTTCAACATTCTTTCTACTTCTTGTTTCTCAAGTTCTCATGGCTGCCTTCTCACTTGCTGTCGGGTAGGTGAATCATTTGCCGTGTTGATTTTGTGTTGTACCATGTTTGTGCAACCACAGTCATTTTGACATTTCGCAAATACATCACTCTATTTGTAAATCAGTGCAGCAAACTTATCTTTATTTTGGTCGTAAAGATTTTAAACATCTATATTAAACAAGTTCACCAAAAATGGTCTGGCAGGGATGCTACATACGAATTGGTATTACACTTGTCGTTCTTATGTTCGCAGTCTCTTGCTACTGCGCACACTTCTCCTGGTGTGTCTTCATTTGTGTCCAAACTCTCAAACATTGGGTGTCATCGTCCCTCGACATGTCCATCTTCAAATGTAATATCTAAATCACCATTGTTTACAACTCCTACAAATGTTTTCTACATGTGAGTGTCAATACTCCCTTTGATTATCCTAATATCTTACGCAGTACGCACTTCATTCTCCGATTCTTCAATACAGACATATCCGGGAGTGCTACTGCTTTTGGTATTTGAACTGGCATGAAAGTGTATGTATTGGCAGGATTCTTGGTATTTTCTTTTACCGTAAGCCTAAGCGCTCTGTTCTTGCCACACACTGTATAATATTTAATGACTTTCCCTCACTTAGTGCTGCGTTCCTTTTTCTCGAAGTCGCACTTTTAATGTGTTTCAAAATAAAATCTTGTCAAGTATTCCTTCAATTGATATATCGCACACAATAACTTTAAATGTTACTACAAAACTCCATAATTTCAATTTAATCTCTGTTTGACCATAATTTTTTATCGATTTGCAATCAACATCTTTCACGGTGGCAGCACCATGCTGCAATGGCAGTACTTGCTCACCGCCACATCTTTCAAAACTACCCTTTGAAATAAATGAAGAGATAGCACCACTGTCAAGTAGAAAATTTAGAACGTTTGTTTCATTACACCAGTTACATTCAACATTATCCAAGGAGCTATTTGTGTTCCCAACACTACCGACTGTCATTACCGCTTCTTTAGTTTCAACTGAAATGTGACTGTGGTTTGGTCGACTTTAGCTATTTTCCGTCAAACTACGAACTACTGGCGTGACAGAAGTTTTCCTGCTGCTTAGGAATCCTCCTGGTCTGCCTATTGCTGTTTTGGCACTGGCGACTAAAGTGACCTTTAAAACCCCACAAGAATAACACACTTGTACCTTGCCTCTTGTATTTCCTTGCTTCTCAAATCTATCAATACGTTTCTCGAGCCTTCCTATAGCGTGTGTAATTTCCTCCATGTCTCTCAATCTTGTGTTCTAGCTTGTTTGTTCTTTCTCATTGCTTTCACATGTTCCCCGTATATGAGACACTTTCGTCCTCCCTAGTACATCTTCATTCATTTCAACTATTTCTACGGCATCCCTTATGCTTCTACAATCGTTGTCCATTAACCTGCATCTTATTCCTGGAGATACGTTCTGATAAAAATGTTGCAGTGCGAGCATTTTCTGTGCCTCAGGATCAAGGCTCTGTGCATTGAGACGAACATATTCACAAAATGAGGCAATCTGATCATCCTTTCTACGTGTTCTGTTCGGCATCTTTGACAGCCACCTTGCCTGTTTTCTCCGGCTCCCAAATTGGTATTATAAAATCAAAGTGACCATCTCATATGATGGTTTTTCTTGCACCGGCAAGGAGTCGTAAAACAATCGGGCCTTTTGTTTCAGTGTCAAGTTCTCTTTCTCTGAACATATAGCAAGCTCAGCACAATCTTCAAAATAAGTAAAATATCTACCCATCCTCTCCAGTATAAGTGACAGGTCTTATTTGTGGTGTTGCCTGGAATGTCTGTAGAATGACCCTCTTACAGCAGCATACTCCTAAGGATCACATCTGTCCCAACATTAAGCGTCTGCTTGATCTCTTCTGTTTTGATTAAAGTTGATTTTGGAATCTGAACCACGGTCATCTGTCATTTTGAGTTGTTTTTGCATTTTTTGTTTGATAAATATATGACCCGACGGCTATGTCAAGCAAGGAGATGTATACGTTTAATATTAGGTGTCCGTTAAATCCTATGAACACACCAGAATTGCTATCGACGTTTATACCTAAGACATCTGGATTCTAGGGGAAACAAAATATGCGTAAAAGAAAAATCCATAAATTCACTAAGTCGTTAAGCTGGCGACGTAAGTGCTGTAAGCTCTCGAATCTGTTAACTCGTGCCGTAAGCTCGCTTGCACGGTAAGAGCTGTAAGCTCTAGAAACTGTTAACTAGTGCCGTAAACTCGCACCGTCGGACTCGCGCCGTAAGAGTCGTAAGGTCGTTCCATAATTGCTGTTTAGGCATATCATAACAGAACAATCGATTTAATATCTATTGACATAAGTACTTATCCCAAATGTTTGCAATTTTAACAATTACCATCTTAATTTCCATTTCGGTGACCCCTTTTTAGACTATATAAAAGAATAAACTAAAATTAAAGCAACAAAACGCTCTGAAGTTGGTCTCTTTTGTTAATATATTTAACATCTGTATGCATTTTGCGACAACACTGTCAACTAACGTCGTTTGCATCAATCACTACGTTTTTCTGTTTATATTATTCAAAACCATGCGCACTTGTTTTGTTACCAATTTTATATCATTTGCAGTGATTATAACACATAGTATGATAAGATAATAAAATAAGAACTTCATGTAAGATATTGTAAGATGGTGTTACTGGGTATGAAAATAATAATCATAAACCCGGTGCAATTATACTTTATCAACAATAATGTTTTAAGGATAATTTGTTTCTCATGTTTTCTTTATATGAATAGTGAAAATGTTACCGAGTTGCGATTGTGTTCTAAATAGCACAAAAGAAAGTATTGTCTTATCAGAATGAGCAAATAACTAGTTTTCCAAAGAAAAGTTAAATTACTTTTAACTGTATAATTATGTTCTGGAATTTTATCTTCACTCAGAGGGGAGTACCTTTTCTGTTAAAGTCAATTTACTGAACTGGAGATGAATTTATTTACAATTTTAAGTGTACAAAATATGTAAAAAACAAAACAAAACACAAAGACAATTTATTTCATGAATTAGGAAAAGAATTTTGAGTTTCAGATACAACAGTTAGTGCTGAAAGTATTTGCCATGTATTTTCCTTTTACGGTGTAAAACAGTTGTTACTGATCACCTTACCTATATCTCATTTCATTAACTTCGACATACCTCGTATTGATTTAAATATTAAACGAAATTTAGAAAAAAACATTTGTATGTAAGTAACTTGTTATGAACAAAATGTCCGTTAAAGCTGTTCTTCGCCATGCCAGCGGTAAAAACCTTTGCAACAAGAAATGTTTGTAAAACATACATGCCCCCCCCCCCCAGCAGCACCTAATTGCTTGTGGTTCGGCCAAAGCGTTCTCTAGTTATTGATCAGAAACCGTTTTTTGATCCAGGTCCCTGTGGCCTTGACCTTTGACCTAATGACCTCAAAATCAATAGGGGTCTTCTGCTGGTGATTACCAACCAGCATACCAAGGTTGGTGAACTTAAGTCAAAGCATTCTTTAGTTATTGATCAGAAACCGTTTTTAGGATAAAAGTCTCTGTGAGCTTGACCTTTGACCAAATGACCTCAAAATCAATAAAGGGTCATCTACTGTCGATGAATAACTAGCATACCAAGTTTTGTGAACCTAGGTCAAAGCGTTCTCTAGTTATTGATCAGAAACCGTTTTTAGGACGAAAGTCTCTGTGATCTTGACCTTTGACCTAATGACCTCAAAATCAATAGGGGTCATCTGCTGGTGATGGCCAACCAGCATACCAAGGTTGGTGAACCTAGGTCAAAGCGTTCTCTAATTATTGATCGGAAACCGTTTTAAGTATGTAAGTATCTGTGATCTTGACCTTTGACCTAATGACCTCAAAGTCATCAACTGGTAATGACTAACTAGCATACAAACTTTGGTGAACCTAGGTCAAAGCGTTCTCTAGTTATTGATCGGAAACTGTTTTTAGGATGAAAATCTCTGTGATCTTGACCTTTGACCTAATGACATCGAAGTCAATTGGGGTCATCTACTTGTGATGACCAACTAGCATACTAAGTTTGGTGAACCTAGGTCAAAGCGTTCTCTAGTTATTGATTGGAAACCGTGTTTAGGATGAATGTCACTGTGAGCTTGACCTTTGACCTAATGACCTCAAAATCAATAGGGGTCATCTACTAGTGATGACCAACCAGCATTGTCCTAGGTTCAGCAAACTTGGTATGCTGGTTGGTCATCACCAGTAGATGACCCTATTGACTTTGAGGTCATTAGGTCAAAGATCTAGATCACAGAGACTTCATCCTAAAAACGGTTTCCGATCAATAACTAGAGAACGCTTTGACCTAGGTCCACCAAACTTGGTATGCTGGTTGGTCATCACCAGTAGATGACTCCTATTGATTTTGAGGGTATTAGGTCAAAGGTCAAGCTCACAGGGACCTTTATCCAAAAAAGGTTTCCGATCAATAACTAGAGAACGCTTTGACCTAGGTTAACAAAACTTGTTATGCTGGTTGGTCATTACCTGTAGATGACCCCTATTGACTTTGAGGTCATTAGGTCAAAGGTCAAGATCACAGAGACTTTCATCCTAAAAAACGGTTTCCGATCAATAACTTCAGAAACGCTTTGACCTAGGTTCACACCCCTATTGACTTTGAGGTCATTATGTCAAAGGTCAAGATCACAGAGACTTTCATCCTAAAAACGGTTTCCGATCAATAACTAGAAAATGCTTTGACCTAGATTCACCAAACTTGGTATGCTGATTGGACATCACCAGGAGATGACCCCCTATTGATTTTGAGGTCATTAGGTGAAAGGTCAAGCTCACAGAGACTTTCATCCTAAAAACGGTTTCCGATCAATAACTAGAGAACGCTTTGACCTAGGTTCACCAAACTAGGTGCTGCTGGTTGGTCATCACCAGTTGATGACCCCTCTTGACTTTAAGGTCATTAGGTCAAAGGTCAAGATCACAGAGACTGTCATCCTAAAAACGGTATCCGATCAATAACTAGAGAACGCTTTGACCTAGGTCCACCAAACTTGGTATGCTGGTTGGTCATCACCAGTTGATGACTCCTATTGATTTTGAGGGTATTAGGTCAAAGGTCAAGCTCACAGGGACCTTTATCCAAAAAAGGTTTCCGATCAATAACTAGAGAACGCTTTGACCTAGGTTAACCAAACTTGTTATGCTGGTTGGTCATCACCTGTAGATGACCCCTATTGACTTTGAGGTCATTAGGTCAAAGGTACATTAGGTCACAGAGACTTTCATCCTAAAAAAAGGTTTCCGATCAATAACTTCAGAACGCTTTGACCTAGGTTCACACCCCTATTGACTTTGAGGTCATTATGTCAAAGGTCAAGATCACAGAGACTTTCATCCTAAAAACGGTTTCCGATCAATAACTAGAAAATGCTTTGAACTAGATTCACCAAACTTGGTATGCTGGTTGGACATCACCAGGAGATGACCCCCTATTGATTTTGAGGTCATTAGGTCAAAGGTCCAGCTCACAGGAAACTTCATCCTAAAAACGGTTTCCGATCAATAACAAGAGAACGCTTTGGCCCAACCACAAGCAACTAGGTGCTGCTGGGGGGCATGTATGTTTTACAAACATTTCTTGTTGCATGTTGTGGTGTCCTTGCAATTGTCAGGACAGGTTTCCGAGCAATTCTGACCAAACTTTCCGAAACTGCATGCTTAAGTAATGAAACAAATGTCTCAACACATTTTGTATCCATTTCATTTTGATCAATGAGTACTTGTTTCCTTTCATAGACATTGGCGTAATCATAAAACAATTATTATAAAAATGAATAAATATAACATAAAATAAACCCCTTTGCAGTCTTTGTTTCTTTGTTTAGGTCATTTACATCTATATGCATGTTTCGACAACACTGTCAACTAACTTTGTTTGCATCTATCACAACGCTGTTTTATTTCAACTATTGATAACATTACTAACTTGTTTTGTTAAAAATTGTACATTATTTGCAGTGATTATAGAATATAGTATGGTAAGGTTTTAAAATCTTAAACTTCGTTTAAGATATTGTCGGATGGTTGGTTTACTGAATAAAAATAATAATTAACATTCGTGCAATCATACTTTGTCAAGAACAATGATTTTAAGTTAATAATGAGTTTCCCGTGTTTTCTTTCAATGAATAAGTATAGTGAAAATGTTATTGAGTTTCGGTTCTGCTTAATGTTTGCTAAATAGCACAAAAAACTAATTTCATATCAGAATGAGTAAAAAAAACCCTAGTTTTTCAAAGTAACGTCAAAGTACCTCTAACTGTATATGTTCTGGAATTTTATCTTCACTGAGAGGGGAGTACCTTTTCTGTTAAAGTCAATTTACTGAACTGTTGATGGTTTTTATTTACAATTTTAAGTATCCAAAATATGTAAAAAAAAAATAAATAAATACCCCTCCCCCCCAAAAAAAAACACACACAAATTAAAAAAAAAGTAAAAATAAAAACAAGAAGGCCGTGTTGGCCCTAAATCGCTCACTTGAGTCTAATTGCTCAAGTTATAAGTATCGTTATTAGTTGTTATGGGTTTGTTGTTCGCAAGTTTGAATAAGTTTGCAATAAGTTTGAAGACTCAGGGTGTAATGGTACTCAAATTTTTGACCAGAAATAGTTTTACTCTACAGGTCCCTGTGAACCTTTGACCTGCGGACCCCAAAAACAGTAAGGTTCTTCTAATACAATTACCCTATGTAGTTTGAAGGTTCTTGGTCTAATGGTACTCCAGTTACTGAGCAGAAATAGTTTACTCTCTACAGGTACCTGTGACCTTGACTATTGACCTACTGACCCCAAAAATATAGGGTTCTTTTACTGAGTAAGTGCAATCATCCGATGAAGTTTGAAGGCTCTGGGTAAAATGGTACTCCAATTACCGAGCAGAAACAGTTTTCATTCTGGAGGCCCCTGTGAACTTGACCTTTGACCTATGGATCCTAAAAGCAATAGTGTTCTTCTAAAACAATTACACTGTAAGGTTTGAATGCTCTGGATTTAATGGTTCTACAGTTACTCAGCAGAAAAACTTTCAGTGACCTTGAACTTTGACCTACTAGCCCCCAAAATAACACGGTTCTTCTATTTAGTAAATGCACTCATCCTGTAAAGGTTGAAGACTCTGGGTGAAAACGTACTTCTGTTATTGAATGGAAACATTTTTCACTCTAGAGGTCCCTCTGACCTTGACCTTTGACCTACTGATCGAAAAAAACAAAAGGTTGTTTTATCTCAATAAGGACAATAATCCTGTGAAGTTTAAAGGCTTTGGGTCAACCGGTACTCAAGTTATTGAACGGAAATGAAGTGTGACAGATAGACATACAGACAAACAGACACCCATGGACAGAGCAGAAGGGCGTGGTTGGGGACAAAACATAACAACGAACGATTGAAGGTCTAGCCATTGGTGTTTCAGAGTAGCAGAGTTTTAAGTTTTCCCTATATGTCTTTGTGTAAAATAAAATGACCCCTTGGGTGGGGGAAGTTTTGACCCAAGGGTCATGATTTGAACAAACTTGGTAGAGGTCTACTAGACAGTAATACATACCAAATATCTAAGCTGTACGCCTTTTGGATTCTGAAAAGGAGATTTTTTAAAACGGTTTCCTATATAACACTATGTAAAACGTGATCACTGGGGAAGGGCCATTTTTTTTACCCAGGGCCATGATTTGAACAAACTTTGTAGAGGTTCAATAGACAATGCTACCTACAAAATATCTAATCGTTATGCCTTTCGGTTTCTAATGTGAAGATTTTTAAAAAAAATTTCCAATTATGTAAACAACTGACCCCCAGGACAGGGCCTATTTAGACCCAGTGGCTATGATTTGAACAAACATAGTAGAAGTCCACTAGACAATGTCACACACCAAATATTTAAACTCTAAACTCCAGGCCTTGCAATTTCTGACAAGAAGATTTTTTCCTATATAACTTTAGGTAAACAATGTGATTTGGGGACGAGGCCTTTTTTATCCAGGGTCCATGATTTGAACAAACTTGGTACAGGTCCACACCAAATACCTTTACTCTAGGTCCTGTGGTTTCTTACAAGAAGATTCTTAAATTTCCTCATATAAATCTATGCAAATGCAACTGACCCCTGGATTGGGTCATTTTTAACCCAAGGTTCATAATTTGAAAAAAACTTGGTAAAAGTCCACTAGATGATACTTCATACCAAATATCTAAGCTCCAGGCCTTAAGGTTTCGGAAAAGAAGATTTTTAAAGATCCAGCTTTTAAAATCTATTTTTAGCTCCAGTAACCCAGAAATGCAACAGACCAAAACCATTTGAACAATCTTGGTAGAGCTTCATGCAAGGAACATCTCAGGCAAGTTTTATTGAACTTGGCCTAGTGGTTTCAGAGAAGAAAAGTTGACGAAGGACGGACAGATGGACGTACGACGGACAAAGACCGACCAGAAAAGATCACCTTGAGCACTTTCTGCTCAAGTGAGCTAAAAACACAGTCAAATTATATCATGATCTAACAAGTAATGAAACTTTGAGTATCAGATACAACCGTTTGTGCTGAAAATATTTGCCAAGTCTTTTCATTTTCGGTCTAAAACAATCGTTTCTGATCGTTTAATTTATATCACATTTCATAAACAACGACATACCTTGTATTGAGTTAAATATTAAACGAAATTTAGGAAAAAGGTTTGTATGCAAGAAACTTGGTATGAACTTATAATTAGAGAAAACATATTTCAGGATTATCAATCGCCTATAAGGTTTTCAAAATGTCCGTTAAAGCTGTTCTTCGCCAAGCCAACGGTAAAAACCTTTGCAATAACACGAGCAAGAACTTTATCAAGATAAACGATAAAGATATTCTGTTTTAGCGTTTGTTAGAGCAAAGAAAAGTATTAAGATTTAATTGTGTTTGCATTTCAAAGAAACGATTTCTAAAATAAAACTCTGACTATGCTATCAAACTGAATGAGTATACATTATTTTAAAATAAAATACCTAAGTATTTCAAATGGAAATAATTTCATCTTACTTTCATTGCATATGTTTCCCTGGTAACCAGGTTTGCAACCATGATCACAGTGACCATTTTTGTTGTTGCACGTTGTGTTGTCCTTGCAATTGCCGGGACAGGTTTCCGAGCAATTTTGACCAAACTTTCCGAAACTGCATGCTGAAGTTATTTAACAAATGTATCAACACAATTTTGTATAAAATTTAATTTTGGACAATGTTTACATGTTTCCTGATTGGAAAGTTGGTCTAAAAAATAAATAATAACAATAAAAGAAAAAAAAGAAATAAAAAGGCCCTCTGTAGTAGTTGTCTTTATTCTTGTTTATATGACTTACATCTACCAGTATATCATTTTGCAACAATAATGTCAACTGACGTAGTTTACATCTATCACTGCGCTTTTCTCTTATTAATATTCCTTACACTGATAACTAGTTATAAATTGTATTTTATTTGCAGTGATGATAACAAATCATAAGATGTTCAAACAATTTTTTTGTTAGATATTGTTAGATGGTGTTACTAAGAAATGAATGAAATAAACCTCGTGCAATTATTCTTTGTTTAAATAAAGTTTTAAGGATAAAAATTTGTTTATCGTGTTTCCTTTCAATAAAAAAATATAGTGATACTAAGCTGTAATTCTGCTCAAAGTCTTCTTAATAACACAAAATGAAATAATTTTTATCAGGACGAGTATAAAACTAGTTATTCTGACTAAGCATTTGTAAGAGCAAAAGAATGTATTAAGATACAATTATATTTGCATTTCAACGTACTTCTTTCTAAAAAAACAAGAAAAAAAAACAACAACAAAAAAACTGTGAGTGTGCTATCAGTTTGAATGAGTATATAATGAGAATTATTATAAACATACCTAAGTATTAAAAAAGAAACTAATTTCAATTTACTTTCATTGCATATATTTCATTGGAAACCAGTTCTGAAACAATGGTCACAGTGACCATTTATGTTGTTGCATGTTGTGTTGTCCTTGCAATTGTCGGGACAGGTTTCCGAGCAATTCTGACCAAACATTCCGGCACTGCATGCTTAAGTAATTAAACAAATGTCTAAGGACATTAACAAATGTCTAAGGACATTTTGTATCTAATTACATTTTGATCAATGATTACTTGTTTTCTGACTTTAAAGTTGGCCTAAGCATTACATAACAAAAATGAAAAAGAAAAGATAAAACATGAAATATAAAAATCCTATGTAGTAGTTGCCTTTATTCTTGTTTTTATCATTAACATCTTTATGCATTTTGGGACAGTAATGTTAACTAACGTTGTTTGCACCTATCACTACGTTTTTCTATTTCCAATATTTATAACAGTGAAAACTTGTCTTGTTACAAATTGTATTGAACAAATATTTCAGATTTTTCATTATCAAAAAGATTTTCAAAATGTACGTTAAAGCTTTACGCCTAGCCAACGGTTTACCCCTTGAAATAACGAACAAGTACTTTATTAGGATATACGAAAATATTATTCTAACTTAGTATTACCAAGAACAAAAGAAAGTATTAGGATATAATTCTATTCTCATTTAAAGGACTTTCTTCTCAAGTATAACTGTGCTGTCAAGCTGAATTGGCATATATTATTTTAGAATAAAATATCTTTGTGTTTTAAATGAAAAATATTTCAACTCACTTTCATTGCATATGTTTCCCTGGTAACCAGGTTTGCAACCATGATCACAGTGACCATCTATGTTGTTGCATGTTGTGTTGTCCTTGCAATTGTCGGAACAGGTTTCCGAGCAATTCTGACCGAACATTCCGACACTGCATGCTTAAGTAATTAAAAAAATGTCTAAGCACATTTTGTATCTAAATACTTTTTGATCAATGATTTTTTGTTTTCTGACTTTAACGTTGGCCTAAGCATTACATAATAAAAATAATGAAAAAGAAAAGATAAAAAATGAAATAAAAATCCCTTTGCAGTAGTTGTCTTTATTGCTGTTTTTATCATTTACAGCTTTATGGTTTTTGCGACAGTCATGTTAACTAAAGTTGTTTGCACCTTTCACTACGTTTTTCTATTTCCAATATTTATAACAGTCTTAACTTGTTTTGTTTCAAATTGTATTGAACAAATATTTCAGATTTTCATTATCAAAAAGATTTTTTGAAAATGTACGTTAAAGCTTTACGCCTAGCCAGCGGTTTGACCCTTGAAATAACGAACAAGTACTTTACTAGGATATACGAAAATATTATTCTAACTTAATATTTCGAAGAACAAAATAAGTATTATGATTTAATTCTATTCTCATTTAAAGGACTTCTTTCTTAAGTATAACTGTGACTATGCCGTCAAGCTGAATGGGTATATATTATTTTAGAATAAAATACCTTTGTGTTTTAAATGAACACAATTTCAACTCACTTTCATTGCATATGTTTCCCTGGTGACCAGGTTTGCAACCATGATCACAGTGACCATTTATGTTGTTGCATGTTGTGTTGTCCTTGCAATTGTCGGAACAGGTTTCCGAGCAATTCTGACCGAACATTCCGACACTGCATGCTTAAGTAATTAAACAAATTCTAAGCACATTTTGTATCTAACTACATATTGATCAATGATTTTTTGTTTTCTGACTTTAACGTTGGCCTAAGCATAATATAATAAACATAATGAAAAAGAAAAGATAAAACATGAAATAAAAATCCCTTTGTAGTAGATGTCTTTATTGTTGTTTTTATCATTTACAGCTTAATGCTTTTTGAGACAGTAATGTTAACTAACGTTGTTTGCACCTTTCACCGCGTTTTTCTTTTTCCAATATTTATAACAGTTCTAACTTGTTTTGTTACAAATTGTATTGAACAAATATTTCATATTCATCATTATCAAAAAGATTTTCAAAATGTACGTTAAAGCTTTTCGCCTAGCCAGCGGCTTGACCCTTGAAACAACAAACAAGTACTTTACTAGGATAAACGAAAAATGTTATTCTTACTTAGTATTTCCAAGGAAAAAAGAAAGTTTTATGATATAATTATATTTTCATTTAAAGGACTTCTTTCTCAAGTATAATTGTGACTGTGCTGTAAAGGTAAATGAGAGTATACATTATATAAGAATAAAATACCTTTGTGTTTCAAATGAAAATAATTTCGACTCACTTTCATTGCATATGTTTCCCTGGTAACCAGGTTTGCAACCATGATCACAGTGACCATTTATGTTGTTGCACGTTGTGTTGTCCTTGCAATTGTCGGGACAGGTTTCCGAGCAATTCTGACCGAACATTCCGAAACTGCATGCTTAAGTGTTGAAACAAATGTCTTAACATTTTATTTACAATTTCATTTTAGACAATGATTACTTGTTTCCTGATTTGAAATTGTTCTGAAAATTAAATGATAATAAAAAGAGAAAAAAAATATTTAAACGCCCTCTGTAGTAGTTGTCTTTATTCTTGTTTATATGACTTACATCTACTGGTATCGTATTTGCGATAATAATGTCAACTCACGTAGTTTGCATCTATCACTGCGCTTTTCTCTTATCGATATATCTTACACTGATCATTTGTAATTAACTCTATTATACTTGCAGTGATAATTAAACATCATAAGATGTTGAAACAAAAAAAATCTTGTTACATATTGTTAGATGGTGTCACTAATAAATAAAAGTAACTAACCTCTTGCATTTATTCTTTGTTTAATGAAAAAATATCGTGATACTAAGCTGTGATTCTACTCAAAGTCTTCTAAATAGCACAAATGAAGTAATTTTTATCAGGATGAGTTTAAAACTAGTTATTCTGACTAAGCTTTTGTAAGAGCAAATGAAGGTATAAAGATATAATTGTATTTGCATTTCAACGTACTTCTTTCTAAAAAAAACTGTGAGTGTGCTATCAGTCTGAATAAGTAAACATTATTTTAGAATAAAATACTTACGTATTAAAAAAGAAAATAATTTCAACTTACTTTCATTGCAAATCTTTCCTTGGGAACCAGGTTTGCAACCATGATCACAGTGACCATTTTTGTTGTTGCATGTTGTTTTGTCCTTGCAATTGTTGGGACAGGTTTTCGAGCAATTCTGTCCAAACTTTCCGAAACTGCATGCTTAAGTAATGAAACAAATGTCTCAATACAATTTACATCTACTTTCAATTTGATCAATGATTTCTTATTTTCTGATTTTAAAATTGACTTAAGCATTACATAATATTGAAGAAAAAGAAAAGATAAAAGTGAAAAATAAAAACCCTATGTAGTAGTTCTCTTTATTCCTGTTTGTATCATTTACATCTATATGCATTTTGCGACAGTAATGCTAACTAACGTTGTTTGCACCTTTCACTACGGTTTTTCTTTTTCCAATATCTATAACAGCTCTAACTTGTTTTGTTACAAATTGTATTGAACAAATATTTCAGATTTTTCATTATCAAAATGATTTTTTAAAATCTACGTTAAAGCTCTACGACTAGCTAGCGGTTTGACCCTTGAATAAACGAACAAGTACTTTACTAGGATATACGAAAAATATTATTCTAACTTAGTAGTTCCAAAAACAAAAGAAAGTATTATGATGTAATTCAATTCTCATTAAAAGGATTTCTTTCTCCAGTATAACTGTGACTGTGCTGTCAAGCTGAATGGGTATACATTATTTTAGAATAAAATACCTTTGTGTTTCAAATGAAAATAATTTCAACTTACTTTCATTGCATATGTTTCCCTGGAAACCAGGTTTGCAACCATAATCACAGTGACCATTAATGTTGTTGCATATTTTGCTGTCCTTGCAATTGTCGGGACAGGTTTCCGAGCATCTTTGACCGAACATTCCGACACTGCATGCTTAAGTAATTAAACAAATGTCTAAACACATTTTGTATATAATTACATTTTGACCAATAATTTCTTGTTTTCTGACTTTAACTTTGGCATAAGCATTACATAATAATAATGGAAATGAAAAGAAAAAAATGAAATATAAATCCCTTTGTAGTAGTTGTCTTTAATTTTGTTTTTATTAATTTACATCTTTATGCATTTTGGGACCGTAATGCTAACTAACAGTGTTTGCACCTTTCACTACTTTTTACTATTTCAAATATCTATAACAGTGCTAACTTGTTTTGTTACAAAGTGCATTGAACAAATATTTCAGATTTTTCATTATAAAAAAGATTTTCAAAATGTACGTTAAAAGTCTTCGCCTAGCCAGCGGTTTGCCCCTTGAAATAACGAACAAGTACTTAACTAGGATATACGAAAATAATTTTGTAACTTAGTATTTCTAAGAATAAAAGAAAGTTTTATGATATAATTCTATTCTCATTTAACGGACGTCTTTCTTAAGTATAACTGTGACTGTGCTGTCAAGCTGAATGGATATACATTATTTTAGAATGAAATACCCTTGAGTTTTCAATGAAAAAAAAATCAACTCACTTTCATTGCATATGTTTCCCTGGTAACCAGGTTTGCAACCATGATCACAGTGACCATTAATGTTGTTGCATGTTTTGCTGTCCTTGCAATTGTCGGGACAGGTTTCCGAGCAATTCTGACCGAACATTCCGACACTGCATGCTTAAGTAATTAAACAAATGTATAAAGACAGTTTGTATCTAAAGTACATTTTGAGCAATGACTTTTTGTTTTCTGACTTTAATGTTTGCCTAAGCATTCCATAATAATAATAATGAAAAAGAAAAGATAAAAAAATGAAATAAAAATCCCTTTGTAGTAGTTGTCTTTATTCTTGTTTTATCATTTAAATCTTTATGCTTCTTGCCACAGTAATGTTAACTAACGTTGTTTGCACCTTTTACTACGTTTTACTATTTCCGATATTTATAACAGTGCTAATTTGTTTTGTTACAAATTGTATTGAACAAATATTTCACAATTTTTATTATTTAAAAGATTCTTTGAAAATGTACGTTAAAGCTCTTCGTCTAGCCAGCTGTTTGACCCTTGAAATAACGAACAAGTAATTTACAAGGATATACGAAAAACGTTATTCTAACTTAGTATTTCAAAGAACTAAATAAAGTATTATGATATAATTCTATTCTCATTTAAAGGACTTCTTTCTCAAGTATAACTGTGACTGTGCTGTCAAGCTGAATGGGTATATATTATTTTAGAATAAAATACCTTTGTGTTTTAAATGAATTTTTTAACTCACTTTCATTGCATATGTTTCCCTGGTAACCAGGTTTGCAACCATTATCACAGTGACCATTTATGTTGTTGCATGTTGTGTTGTCCTTGCAATTGTCGGGACAGGTTTCCGAGCAATTCTGACCAAACTTTCCGACTCTGCATGCTTAAGTAATAAAACAAACGAATAAACACATTTTGTATCTAATTAAATTTTGACCAATGATTTTTTGTTTTTTGACTTTAACGTTGGACTAAGCATTACATAATAACAATGAAAAAGAAAAGATAAAAGAGAAATATAAAACCCTATGTAGTAGTTGTCTTTATTCTTATTTTATCATCTACACCTACTCTTCTTGCGACAGCAATGTTAACTAATGTTGTTTGCACTTTTCACAACGTTTTTCTATTTCCAATATCTATAACAGTGCTAACTTGTTTTGTAACAATTTGTATTGAACAAATATTTCAGATTTTTCATTATCAAAAAGATTTTTTGAAAATGTACGTTAAAGTTCTACGCCTAACGAGCGGTTTGACCCCTGAAATAACGAATAAGTACTTTATTAGGATATACGAAATTTTTATTTAAACTTAGTATTTCCAAGAACAAAACAAAGTATTATGATATAATTCTTTTCTCATTTAAAGGATTTTTTTCTGAAGTATAACTGTGACTGTGCTATCAAGCTGAATGGGTATATATTATTTTAGAATAAAATACCTTTGTGTTTGAAATGAAAATAATTTCAACTAACTTTCATTGCATATGTTTCCCTGGTAACCAGGTTTGCAACCATGATCACAGTGACCATTTATGTTGTTGCATGTTTTGTTGTCCTTGCAATTGTCGGGACAGGACTCCGAGCAATTCTGACCAAACTTTCCGACACTGCATGCTTAAGTAATTAAACAAATGTATAAACACATTTTGTATCTAAAGTACATTTTGACCAAGGATGTCTTGTTTTCTGACTTTAACGTTGGCCTAAGCTTTACATAATAATAATAATAATGAAAAAGAAAAGATTAAAAATTGAAATCCAAAACCCTTTGTAGTAGTTGTCTTTATTCTTGTTTCTACCATTTACATCTTTATGCTTTTTGCGACAGTAATGTTAACTAACGTTGTTGGCACCTTTCACTACGTTTTTCTATTTCCAATATCTATAACAATGCTAACTTGTTTTGTTACAATTTGTACTGAACAAATATTTCAGATTTTTCATTATCAAAAAGATTTTTTGAAAATGTACGTTAAAGTTCTAAGCATAACGAGCGGTTTGATCCCTGAAATAACGAATGAGTACTTTACTAGGATATACGAAAATTTTATTCTAACTTAGTATTTCCAAGAACAATAGAAAGTATTATGATATAATTCTATTCTCATTTAAAGGATTTCTTTCTGAAGTATAACTGTGACTGTGCTGTCAAGCTGAATGGGTATACATTATTTTAGAATAAAATACCTTTGTGTTTGAAATGAAAATAATTTCAACTTACTTTCATTGCATATGTTTCCCTGGTAACCAGGTTTGCAACCATGATCACAGTGACCATTTATGTTGTTGCATGTTTTGTTGTCCTTGCAATTGTCGGGACAGGTTTCCGAGCAATTCTGACCAAACTTTCCGACACTGCACGCTTAAGTAATTAAATAAATGTATAAACACATTTTGTATCTAAAGTAAATTTTGATCAATGATTTTTTGTTTTCTGACTTTAACGTTGGCCTAAGCTTTACATAATAATAATAATGAAAAAGAAAAGATAAAAAAATGAAATTCAAAACCCTTTGTAGTAGTTGTCTTTATTCTTGTTTTTATCATTTACATCTTTATGCTTTTTGTGACAATAATGTTAACTAACGTTGTTGGCACCTTTCACTACGTTTTTCTATTTCCAATATTTATAACAGTGCTAACTTGTTTTGTTACAAATTGTATTGAACAAATATTTCAGATTCCTCATTATCAAAAAGAAGTTTTGAAAATGTACGTTAAAGTTCTACGCATAACGAGCGGTTTGATCCCTGAAATAAAGAATAAGTACTTTTCTGGGATATACGAAAATTTTTATTCTAACTTAGTATTTCCAAGAACAATAGAAAGTATTATGATATAATTCCATTCTCATTTAAAGGATTTCTTTCTGAAGTATAACTGTGACTGTGCTGCCAAGCTGAATGGGTATACATTATTATAGAATAAAATACCTTTGTGTTTCATATGAAAATAATTTCAACTTACTTTCATTGCATATGTTTCCCTGGAAACCAGGTTTGCAACCATGATCACAGTGACCATTTATGTTGTTGCATGTTTTGTTGTCCTTGCAATTGTCGGGACAGGACTCCGAGCAGTTCTGACCAAACTTTCCGACACTGCATGCTTAAGTAATTAAACAAATGTATAAACACATTTTGTATCTAAAGTACATTTTGACCAAGGATGTCTTGTTTTCTGACTTTAATGTTGGCCTAAGCTTTACATAATAATAATAATGAAAAAGAAAAGATTAAAAATTGAAATCCAAAACCCTTTGTAGTAGTTGTCTTTATTCTTGTTTTTATCATTTACATCTTTATGCTTTTTGTGACAGTAATGTTAACTAATGTTGTTGGCACCTTTCACTACGTTTTTCTATTTCCAATATCTATAACAGTGCTAACTTGTTTTGTTACAATTTGTACTGAACAAATATTTCAGATTTTTCATTATTAAAAAGATTTTTTGAAAATGTACGTTAAAGTTCTAAGCATAACGAGCGGTTTGATCCCTGAAATAACGAATAAGTACTTTACTAGGATATACGAAAATTTTTTTCTAACTTAGTATTTCCAAGAACAATAGAAAGTATTATGATATAACTCTATTCTCATTTAAAGGATTTCTTTCTGAAGTATAACTGTGACTGTGCTGTCAAGCTGAATGGGTATACATTATTTTAGAATAAAATACCTTTGTGTTTATAAACACATTTTGTATCTAAAGTACATTTTGACCAATGATTTCTTGTTTTCTGACTTAAACGTTGGCCTAAGCATTACATAATAATAATAATGATAAAGAAAAGAAAAAATGAAATTCCAAACCCTTTTTAGTAGTTGTCTTTATTCCTGTTTTTATCATTTACATCTTTATGCTTTTTGCGACAGTAATGTTAACTAAAGTTGTTTGCACCTTTCACTACGTCTTTCTATTTCCAATATCTATAACAGTGCTAACTTGTTTTGTTACAAACTGTATTGAACAAATATTTCAGACTTTTATTATCAAAAAAGATTTTTTGAAAATGTACGTTAAAATTCTACGCCTAGCCAGCTCTTTGTCCTTTGAAATAACGAACAAGTACTTTACTAGATTATACGAAAAATGTTATTCTAACTTAGTATTTCAAAAACAAAACAAAGTATTATGATATAATTCTATTTTCATTTAAAGGACTTCTTTCTCAAGTATAACTGTGACTGTGCTGTCAAGATGAATGGGTATACATTATTTTAGAATAAAATACCTTTGTGTTTTAAATGAAAATTTTTTTTTACTCACTTTCATTGCATATGTTTCCCTGGTAACCAGGTTTGCAACCATGATCACAGTGACCATTTATGTTGTTGCATGTTGTGTTGTCCTTGCAATTGTCGGGACAGGTTTCCGAGCAATTCTGACCAAACATTCCGGCACTGCATGCTTAAGTAATTAAACAAATGTCTAAGGACATTTTGTATCTAATTACATTTTGATCAATGATTTTTTGTTTTCTGACTTTAACGTTGGCCTGAGCATTACATAATAATAATAATGAAAAAGAAAAGATAAAACATGAAATAGAAATCCCTTTTTAGTAGATGTCTTTATTGTTGTTTCTATCATTTACAGCTTTATGCTTTTTGCGACAGTCATGTTAACTAAAGTTGTTTGCACCTTTCATTGCGTTTTTCTTTTTCCAATATTTATAACAGTGCTAACTTGTTTTGTTACAAATTGTATTGAACAAATATTTCAGATTCATCATTATCAAAAAGAAGTTTTGAAAATGTACGTTAAAGTTCTACGCATAACGAGCGGTTTGATCCCTGAAATAAAGAATAAGTACTTTACTGGGATATACGAAAAATTTTATTCTAACTTAGTATTTCTAGGAACAATAGAAAGTATTATGATATAATTCCATTTTCATTTAAAGGATTTCTTTCTGAAGTATAACTGTGACTGTGCTGCCAAGCTGAATGGGTATACATTATTTTAGAATAAAATACCTTTGTGTTTCATATGAAAATAATTTCAACTTACTTTCATTGCATATGTTTCCCTGGTAACCAGGTTTGCAACCATGATCACAGTGACCATATATGTTGTTGCATGTTTTGTTGTCCTTGCAATTGTCGGGACAGGACTCCGAGCAATTCTGACCAAACTTTCCGACACTGCATGCTTAAGTAATTAAACAAATGTATAAACACATTTTGTATCTAAAGTAAATTTTGAGCAATGATTTTTTGTTTTCTGACTTTAACGTTGGCGTAAGCTTTACATAATAATAATAATGAAAAAGAAAAGATAAAGAAATGAAATTCTAAACCCTTTGTAGTAGTTGTCTTTATTCTTGTTTTTATCATTTACATCTTTATGTTTTTTGCGACAGTAATGTTAACTTAAGTTGTTTGCACCTTTCACTACGTTTTTCTATTTCCAATATCTATAACAGTGCTAACTTGTTTTGTTACAAATTGTATTGAAGAAATATTTCAGACTTTTATTATCAAAAAAGATTCTTTGAAAATGTATGTTAAAGTTCTACGCCTAGCCAGCTCTTTCTCCTTTGAAATAACGAACAAGTACTTAACTATATTATACGAAAAATGTTATTCTCACTTAGTATTTCCAAAAACAAAACAAAGTATTATGATATAATTCTATTTTTATTTAAAGGACTTCTTTCTCAAGTATAACTGTGACTGTGCTGTCAAGATGAATGGGTATACATTATTTTAGAATAAAATACCTTTGTGTATAAAATGAAAATAATTTCAACTTACTTTCATTGCATATGTTTCCCTGGTAACCAGGTTTGCAACCATGATCACAGTGACCATTTATGTTGTTGCATGTTGTGTTGTCGTTGCAATTGTCGGGACAGGTTTCCGAGCAATTCTGACCGAACATTCCGGCACTGCATGCTTAAGTAATTAAACAAATGTCTAAGGACATTTTGTATCTAATTACATTTTGATCAATGATTTTTTGTTTTCTGACTTTAACGTTGGCCTGAGCAATAAATAATAATAATAATGAAAAAGAAAAGATAAAACATGAAATAAAAATCCCTTTGTAGTAGTTGTCTTTATTGTTGTTTCTATCATTTACAGCTTTATGCTTTTTGCGACAGTCATGTTAACTAAAGTTGTTTGCACCTTTCATTGCGTTTTTCTTTTTCCAATATTTATAACAGTGCTAACTTGTTTTGTTACAAATTGTATTGAACAAATATTTCAGATTCATCATTATCAAAAAGAAGTTTTGAAAATGTACGTTAAAGTTCTACGCATAACGAGCGGTTTGATCCCTGAAATAACGAAAAAGTACTTTACTAGGATATACGAAAAATTTTATTCTTACTAAGTATTTCCAAGAACAAAAGAAAGTATTATGATATAATTCCATTTTCATTTAAAGGATTTCTTTCTGAAGTATAACTGTGACTGTGCTGCCAAGCTGAATAGGTATACATTATTTTAGAATAAAATACCTTTGTGTTTGAAATGAAAATAATTTCAACTTACTTTCATTGCATATGTTTCCCTGGTAACCAGGTTTGCAACCATGATCACAGTGACCATTTATGTTGTTGCATGTTTTATTGTCCTTGCAATTGTCGGGACAGGACTCCGAGCAATTCTGACCAAACTTTCCGACACTGCACGCTTAAGTAATTAAACAAATGTATAAACACATTTTGTATCTAAAGTACATTTTGACCAAGGATGTCTTGTTTTCTGACTTTAATGTTGGCCTAAGCTTTACATAATAATAATAATGAAAAAGAAAAGATTAAAAATTAAAATCCAAAACCCTTTGTAGTAGTTGTCTTTATTCTTGTTTTTATCATTTACATCTTTATGCTTTTTGTGACAGTAATGTTAACTAATGTTGTTGGCACCTTTCACTACGTTTTTCTATTTCCAATATCTATAACAGTGCTAACTTGTTTTGTTACAATTTGTACTGAACAAATATTTCAGATTTTTCATTATTAAAAAGATTTTTTGAAAATGTACGTTAAAGTTCTAAGCATAACGAGCGGTTTGATCCCTGAAATAACGAAAAAGTACTTTACTAGGATATACGAAAATTTTATTCTAACTTAGTATTTCCAAGAACAATAGAAAGTATTATGATATAACTCTATTCTCATTTAAAGGATTTCTTTCTGAAGTATAACTGTGACTGTGCTGTCAAGCTGAATGGGTATACATTATTTTAGAATAAAATACCTTTGTGTTTATAAACACATTTTGTATCTAAAGTACATTTTGACCAATGATTTCTTGTTTTCTGACTTAAACGTTGGCCTAAGCATTACATGATAATAATAATGATAAAGAAAAGAAAAAATGAAATTCCAAACCCTTTGTAGTAGTTGTCTTTATTCCTGTTTTTATCATTTACATCTTTATGCTTTTTGCGACAGTAATGTTAACTAAAGTTGTTTGCACCTTTCACTACGTCATTCTATTTCCAATATCTATAACAGTGCTAACTTGTTTTGTTACAAACTGTATTGAACAAATATTTCAGACTTTTATTATCAAAAAAGATTTTTTGAAAATGTACGTTAAAGTTCTACGCCTAGCCAGCTCTTTGTCCTTTGAAATAACGAACAAGTACTTTACTAGATTATACGAAAAATGCTATTCTAACTTAGTATTTCCAAAAACAAAACAAAGTATTATGATATAATTCTATTTTCATTTAAAGGACTTCTTTCTCAAGTATAACTGTGACTGTGCTGTCAAGATGAATGGGTATACATTATTTTAGAATAAAATACCTTTGTGTTTTAAATGAAAATTTTTTTTTTACTCACTTTCATTGCATATGTTTCCCTGGTAACCAGGTTTGCAACCATGATCACAGTGACCATTTATGTTGTTGCATGTTGTGTTGTCCTTGCAATTGTCGGGACAGGTTTCCGAGCAATTCTGACCAAACATTCCGGCACTGCATGCTTAAGTAATTAAACAAATGTCTAAGGACATTTTGTATCTAATTACATTTTGATCAATGATTTTTTGTTTTCTGACTTTAACGTTGGCCTGAGCATTACATAATAATAATAATGAAAAAGAAAAGATAAAACATGAAATAAAAATCCCTTTTTAGTAGATGTCTTTATTGTTGTTTCTATCATTTACAGCTTTATGCTTTTTGCGACAGTCATGTTAACTAAAGTTGTTTGCACCTTTCATTGCGTTTTTCTTTTTCCAATATTTATAACAGTGCTAACTTGTTTTGTTACAAATTGTATTGAACAAATATTTCAGATTCATCATTATCAAAAAGAAGTTTTGAAAATGTACGTTAAAGTTCTACGCAAAACGAGCGGTTTGATCCCTGAAATAAAGAATAAGTACTTTACTGGGATATACGAAAATTTTTATTCTAACTTAGTATTTCTAGGAACAATAGAAAGTATTATGATATAATTCCATTTTCATTTAAAGGATTTCTTTCTGAAGTATAACTGTGACTGTGCTGCCAAGCTGAATGGGTATACATTATTTTAGAATAAAATACCTTTGTGTTTCATATGAAAATAATTTCAACTTACTTTCATTGCATATGTTTCCCTGGTAACCAGGTTTGCAACCATGATCACAGTGACCATATATGTTGTTGCATGTTTTGTTGTCCTTGCAATTGTCGGGACAGGACTCCGAGCAATTCTGACCAAACTTTCCGACACTGCATGCTTAAGTAATTAAACAAATGTATAAACACATTTTGTATCTAAAGTAAATTTTGAGCAATGATTTTTTGTTTTCTGACTTTAACGTTGGCGTAAGCTTTACATAATAATAATAATGAAAAAGGAAGGATAAAAAAATGAAATTCGAAACCCTTCGTAGTAGTTGTCTTTATTCTTGTTTTTATCATTTACATCTTTATGCTTTTTGCGACAGTAATGTTAACTTAAGTTGTTTGCACCTTTCACTACGTTTTTCTATTTCCAATATCTATAACAGTGCTAACTTGTTTTGTTACAAATTGTATTGAACAAATATTTCAGACTTTTATTATCAAAAAAGATTCTTTGAAAATGTATGTTAAAGTTCTACGCCTAGCCAGCTCTTTCTCCTTTGAAATAACGAACAAGTACTTAACTATATTATACGAAAAATGTTATTCTAACTTAGTATTTCGAAAAACAAAACAAAGTATTATGATATAATTCTATTTTCATTTAAAGAACTTCTTTCTCAAGTATAACTGTGACTGTGCTGTCAAGATGAATGGGTATACATTATTTTAGAATAAAATACCTTTGTGTTTGAAATGAAAATAATTTCAACTTACTTTCATTGCATATGTTTCCCTGGTAACCAGGTTTGCAACCATGATCACAGTGACCATTTATGTTGTTGCATGTTGTGTTGTCGTTGCAATTGTCGGGACAGGACTCCGAGCAATTCTGACCAAACTTTCCGACACTGCATGCTTAAGTAATTAAACAAATGTATAAACACATTTTGTATCTAAAGTACATTTTGACCAATGATTTCTTGTTTTCTGACTTAAACGTTGGCCTTAGCATTAGAAAATAATAATAATAATAAAGAAAAGATAAAAAAATTAAATTCAAAACCCTATGTAGTAGTTGTCTTTATTCTTGTTTTTATCATTTACATCTTTATGCTTTTTGTGACAGTAATGTTAACTAACGTTGTTGGCACCTTTCACTACGTCTTTCTATTTCCAATATCTATAACAGTGCTAACTTGTTTTGATACAAATTGTATTGAACAAATATTTCAGACTTTTATTATGAAAAAGATTCTTTGAAAATGTACGATAAGTTGTACGCCTTACCAGCTCTTTGTCCTTTGAAATAACTAACAAGTACTTAACTAGATTATACGAAAAATGTTATTCTAACTTAGTATTTCCAAAAACAAAACAAAGTATTATGATATAATTCTATTTTTATTTAAAGGACTTCTTTCTCAAGTATAACTGTGACTGTGCTGTCAAGATGAATGGGTATACATTATTTTAGAATAAACTACCTTTGTGTTTTAAATGAAATTTTTTTTTACTCACTTTCATTGCATATGTTTCCCTGGTAACCAGGTTTGCAACCATGATCACAGTGACCATTTATGTTGTTGCATGTTGTGTTGTCCCTGCAATTGTCGGGACAGGTTTCCGAGCAATTCTGACCAAACATTCCGGCACTGCATGCTTAAGTAATTTAACAAATGTCTTAGGAAATTTTGTATCTAATTATATTTTGATCAATGATTTTTTGTTTTCTGACTTTAACGTTGGCCTAAGCATTACATAATAATAATAATGAAAAAGAAAAGGTAAAACATGAAATAAAAATCCCTTTGTAGTAGATGTCTTTATTGTTGTTTCTATCATTTACAGCTTTATGCTGTAACCCGTCTGCTTTGCGTCCGCTGTACATCGTATCTTCCATGTTGTTCTGTCTCTTGTCTGTATTCGCCTAACTCTGCGTCGTCTGTTGCCTAACTGTTGTAACGTTATTTCTATTGTCTGTTTCGTAAGAGATGTCACTGGAGTTAAAAGGTCGTATGAATGTGCTCACCAATATTTCACGTGCATGACCCTAAAACCCCGCGAAACATTTTCGCGGTAAAGTTAGTTCTTCTTTTTGTTCAGTTCCTTCATATACGAGTAACTGGCATGACGTATTTTGAAGTACAGTCGTTTTAGTATGCCTACATTGTAATAGATACTTGATTAAATATTGCTATTCAATCAAGTCCTTACATGGGATGATCCTGGTAAGATTTTATTTATTTATTTATTTATATAATAAAATTACTTATCTTCGTGTTTGAGAAAGTCAATGAAATGTGTAATTTTATAATTTTCATTGAACTGTTTGTAATTCTTTTGTATTATATGTTTTAGGCTCGTTTAAACGTTTATAATAAATTGGAAGAAATTGTTCAACGACTTCAATTTCATAAACCCCGGGTTACAAAATGGCTCCCCGACAGAATCAACAAACGAGCTAGGGTAAAAAAGCAGCCATTCATTGCCGTTCCTGATACGCACCAGCCCAGAAAACTGAGCAGCTTTTCAAGGTACAAAGATGTTTTGAGGTCGGCACGAGTACCGGTACAACTACATTCATCAGAATGGTATATTCCCCTTTCCCATTTCTTTCAAAGAGCTCTTAAAAAGTTCCAAATTCCCCAAAATTTAAAAGGCCTATGTCTATAAACTGTAGAAAACTTTAGTTTTCTAACCCATTTCATTTCAAGAAAGGATCACCGAGGAACTACTTTCATCGAGGAGACGTACAGATTTACTAGTGATCGTGCACGGACTATGTACATGTAATTCTTGTGTGTTTGTGTATTATTATATATGTGTGTATACTTTTATAGTGATAGTATGTGTTTTGCTTTGGAATTAGGATGTAATGTAAGTACATTTTCAATATCTTGTTGATTTTGTTAACGGACTAGTGAAACTGTTTTTGAAGTAGTATTTTTTTTTCTTTCAAAGCTGTAGTGTAAAGTCTACAGTTAGGCAGAATTTTGTACACGTGGAAATGTTTGATAATTTCATTATTTCTATTTTCTAAGGATATTAGTGAAATTTCTTCTTGACAGTTAAAGTAATTTTTTTTGTTTGGAAAGTTTTTTATTAAAGAGATATTTTTCGCTTGGCAGTATCTAGATTTTTAGTGAACGACTTATAGATCTAGTATTATTTCAGAGGTAATTTGTTTTCATTCATTTGGTAAACATTAATTGGTAGAAATGTTCTGATCTTTTTACATGGATATGAATATTTAACAAACTTTAGCGGGGTTTTATTGTATATATATTCTTGATATATAGGTGTCTGGTAGTGTTGTTGTTTTTTTATTTGTTTTTATAGATACAAAGGTTTATTTAGTTTAGTATATAATAGAATATATAGAAAGCAGTGTAAGATTGCTTACCAGTGGAGTTTTACTAGCTTCTTACTAACATTATGCACGTTGCACTCAGAGTGAATGAAGTGATACAGTGAGTGAAATAGTAGAATAATAGTGTAGGTTTTGAGGACTTTTACGCGTTGTATCATGTTATTTGGATCTGTGTTTGTGCTGTTTGTTATTTGTTTGCTTGCTTGCGAAAAAAGGTACTTAGTGTACTTGCAGTTTTCTACAGGTTAAGTTCATTCAACCGTGAACTAATCAATTGACCCGGTTTATGGAAGATTAGTTCTGTTTAGTGGTATTTTCTCACGCTATATTGATCTGCTTTTAGGACAAAACTTTATTTTGGTGTGACAATATTTGGAGTTTGATTGATATAAAAGTTGAGCTTAAATATTAGGGGTTGAATAGAAGTTTTTAAAAAGGGGTATTAAAATACCTGTGCTTATAGTATACTTGCAATTACTGATTTTTTTTAATTTTTACTTTGGAAATTTTTGAGGCTGTAGTCCTATATTATCCAACAGTGGCTTACATTCACCAGTGTGCGTATTACAGGTCAGTGTAGTGATTTGAGTTAGTAATCACTAAGTGAATAACTTCATAGCATTTGAAACACATAATAGATATACTTGTTCTGTGTTTTTCTTGCATTTACGTTGGTTATACAATTATGGCCAAGGGAGGAGATAAATCTTCACTTAAACATACAGAAAGTATTTCTTCCAGTCCAGATATGGATGAGATTTTGAAATTTATTGAAGACAGGTACATGCTTATACCTAAGCCCCCAAACGTTAAAACTACTGGTCCATCCACACCTATTATTTCAACTGCCTCTGTTATTACCACAGGTACAGGTGTTTCAACATTCACTAGCACAGGTGCGAAACCTAAAATTTCGGTTAATGTTCCACCACCAACTCCATTACCAAAGTTGTCATTTATCAACCCTTTACCAACCATACCAGGTTCTGGACTTTCAAACCCGTTCGTAGCATCTACACCTGTTCCATCTGTGTCTTTTCCCCACTCTGTAACAGTACTACCTAAGATTCCTTGTTTTTCGGGTGATGAACCTTTACCTAAAGGTGAGGTACCCTATGTTGTTTGGAGATATGAGGTACATTGTCTATTGACAAATCCAGACCTAACAAGGTCTACTGTACTACAGATTATCAGGGGTTCGCTTAGGGGTACAGCCCGGATCATGACAGTACCATTAGGTCAAGGTGCAACTGTAGTTGGGATACTGGCTAAACTTGACATTAAGTTTTCAGAGGCTTCAACTAAAGAGGATTTATTAACTCAGTTCTTCAATAGTGGGCAACATCCCAATGAGTCCGTGACTACATAAGCGTGTAGATTAGAGACCCTTTTACAGTCAATAATTGACAAAGGTCAACTTCCAGGTTTAGCTAGGAATGACATCTTGCGTCACAAATTTTGGACAGGTCTATATTCTGGTATGCTAAAATTACAGACTAGGCATAAATATGACTCTCTTGAGGATTACAATCTGTTACTTCGAGAGATACGAAAAGTAGAAAAGGAGATTTCTACTAACCCTACTCAAACTAATATCCAGACCCCTTCATCTTCTATCCCAGCAACCAAACCTACAGTAAAACATACTCCACTGTCTGCTGAATCTTCTTTTGAGCAACAGTTGTCTGCTTTAGAGAATAAATTTGATTCTAAAATCAGTAGCATAGAAACTAAACTTACATCTTTTAAAGATACTGTTGAAGCAAAGATTGATTCCAAGTTTGATTTGATACTTCAGAAGTTAGAAAATCAAGGTTCTAGTTACAGGTCTGGTGCAAACAAAGGTTACAGAATCAACACAAATAACAATAATAACAAAAGCAGCATCAACAGTTACACCAAAACAAACAATAGCAGCAACAACAATAGCAACAACAATAACAACAACAATAACTATAGTTTTAGATCTTATACTAGAGGTAGAGGCAAAGGTCATGGTAGATATTATAACCGTGATTCGAACCAGACAAACTGATAACCTCCTCTGTTGTGGGCGAAATAGAGGATGGTAACCCTGGTATATTTAAGCCCAAATCATCGGTAAATAAATCAAGTAAAGCTCATCAGAATTCATTTGTAAATAATCTGGTTGGGCCTGCGAATGAACACAGTGTTTCTGTAAATGGAAGGACTTTTAAGTGTTTGCTTGATTCAGGTTCTATGGTGTCTACAATAAGTCAGTCTGCTTTTGAGACATTAAATCCTAAGGTTACTATGAAACCTTTGGATTCACTAGGACTTACCCTCTCTGTTGCAGATGGGTCTTCACTGAAATATTCAGGCTACTTTGAAGCAACTATTTGTGTTCCATTTTTATCTTCTTTTATCCTTGATATTCCTATTCTGGTGATACAAGACAATGATTTTAACCTTTCTTGTCCAGTAAAGGTGTGTGGGAATAAAAGTGTGAAAGTAGCGCCTTTTGAGAGTACCACACTTAGTGGAATGGCTAGAAATCTTGATCAGTCTATATCTTCTGTAGTTACTGAAAGTCCTGAAATTTTTCAAGGGTATACAGTTTGTCCACGTGTTATCAGAACACAAAATGCTGTTTCGGCTAAAATATCAGTCAGAATTTGCAATATGACTGCTAAAACGCTGACTATCAAACCCAAGTCAGAAATTTGTACTATCACGGAAGCGAAGGTAATAGATGATATCTCTTCTTTTATCTCTCCGGAAATCCCTTCAGAACCACCCATTAGGAAATTTCAGTTGATACTTCCAATCTGACACCAGAACAGACATTACGTTTTTATCAAGTTCTTGGTAAATGGAAAAATATTTTTTGTACATCTACCAAAGAGATTCAGACCACTGATTTGACTGAACATCGTATAGAACTGGAGGATGATACACCATTCAAAGAACCGTATCGGAAAATTCCCCCAGCTTTATATGAAGAAGTAAGACAACACATCAGAGAAATGTTGGATGCTAATATAATTAGAGAGTCAAATTCACCTTTTTCTTCAAATGTTGTTCTTGTAAGAAAACCATCAGGTGCTCTTAGATTTTGTGTTGACTGGCGTAAGTTAAATAACAAGACACGCAAAGATGCATACATGTTACCACGCTTCGATGACACAATTGATGTCCTATCTGGTTCAAAATATTTTTCTAAAATAGATCTCCATTCTGCATATTGGCAAATTGGTTTAGCCGAGTCTGATAAACCCAAAACTGCTTTGTCTGTTGGAAATTTAGGATTCTATGAATGGAATAGAATGGGATTTGGCCTAACCAATGCCCCCGCTACTTTTCAGCGTTGTATGGAAACATGTATGGGTGACATGCACCTCAAAGAGTGTTTGATTTTTTTAGATGACATTTTGATTTTTTCATCCACTTTTGAGGAACATATTTCAAGGTTGGAGTCCGTCTTTCAACGACCCAGCGACCATAATTTGCGTGTCAAACCATCTAAATGTGAATTTTTCAAGTCGTCTGTTACATATTTAGGGCATGTTGTTTCTGCCCAGGGTATTGCTACAGATCCAAACAAGCTCTCAGCTGTACAGAATTGGCCTACTCCTACAAATATCAAGACACTGAGACAATTCCTTGGATTTACAGGGTATTATCGTAAATATGTCTCGAGGTATGCTTAAATAGTGCAGCCTTTGAATGAACTTTTACAAGGCCACAGTGACAATAAAAAATCTAAACGGTCAAAGAAAAAGGTTAAATCACCAGCCAATTGTGTCTGGGGTGGAGCACAACAAAAAGCCTGTGAGACAATCAAGGAAAAGTTAGTATCCCCACCAGTCCTAGGCTATGCAGATTACTACTTACCATTCATTGTGCACACGGATGCAAGTTCTCATGGTCTCGGTTCTGTCCTTCTTCAGAAACAAAATGGTAAGGAACGTGTTATTGCTTACGCTAGTCGAAGCCTCAGACCAAGTGAACGTAATTACCCTGCTCATAAATTAGAATTTTTAGCCCTTAAGTGGAGCGTCACAGACAAATTCCACGATTATTTGTATGGGAATGAGTTTGTCGTGAAAACTGATAGCAATCCATTAACCTATGTGACCACCACAGCCAAGCTAGATGCCACACAACACAGATGGCTCGCAGACTTAGCCAACTACAACTTCTCAATAGAGTATCGAAGTGGCAAGCATAACGTGGATGCTGACGCTTTGTCTAGGCTTTACATTTTCCAGGATGAGCTTAAGGAAATCTACCAAGCAGTAGCTGTTTCTGCTCCTATTATCAACAGCTGTTCAGGTGCAGCAGCCCCTCAGATGGCCACTGAGGAGGCTGATGTAGCTGATTCAATTGCGAAAATTGACAGGTCGAAGGAGCAAGGCAAAGACAAAACTTTAAGCCATCTTATTTACATTCTCGGTACCGGTTCCTCTCACAGGGGGAGGGATACCAACACAGAACCACCTGCTGTACGGAGGTACCTTAGAGAGATAAACCGGCTTTCCATACATGATAGTATTCTGTACAGAACCGCTACCTTGGATGGCCAACAAGTGAGACAGCTTCTCATTCCAGAATCATATAGAAACATTGCTATCAAGGGCATCCATAATGATGCTGGTCACCAGGGCAAAGAAAAAACATTATGGCTAGGCAGACAAAGGTTTTATTGGCCTGGTATGGAGAAGGATATTTACAAATGGGTTGAGCAATGCGATCGCTGCATTAGGAGGAAGACTCCAGGTAACAAGCCTTTCGCTGAACTTAAGCCTATCCATACTACCAGACCCCATGGAATTGGTCTCCATTGACTTTTTAAAGCTAGAGCACAGTAAAGGTGGTATTGAAAATATTCTTGTTGTAGTTGACCACTTCACACGTTTTGCACAGGCTATTCCTTGCAGGAACCAGACGGCATCTACAACAGCAAAGGCACTTTATGAAGGGTATTTTCGATACTAAGGCTTTCCAGAACAACTGCATAGTGACCAGGGACGCAACTTTTTAAGTCGCACTATTCAGGAGCTGTGCAAGATTGCAGGAATTAAGAGGTCAAGAACAACTCCTTACCATCCCATGGGGAATGGCGGAGCAGAGAGATGGAACCAGACTCTCCTTAAAATGTTAGGAACTCTAGAAAATTACCAGAAGTCTGATTGGAAGGCATACTTAGGTCCTCTGGTGCAAGCATACAATGCTACCAAGAACGACGCAACAGGATACGCCCCACACTTTCTGATGTTTGGCTGGCACCCTAGGCTGCCTGTAGATGCTTATCTAGGAACAGATCCGTCAGAAGAGCACACAGGTAATCAGTCCTCCTATGCGTCAAAACTGCATCAGCGATTACAGTTAGCATATCGAAGAGCTGCTGAAGAAGCCGGAAAGATGGCCGCCAAGAACAAGAGCATCTATGATCAGAAAGTAAAGCATACCCGGCTGGATGTTGGAGATCAAGTTCTGATTCGGAACGTTGGTCTGAAGGGAACCAACAAGCTGACAGATCGTTGGGCTGAAGAAATCTATAGAGTTCTTTCTATGCCCAATCCTGACATTCCCGTGAATAGAGTTCAGCAAGAGAACAAGAAGGGCCCAATAAAGACTCTACACCGGAACATGTTACTTCCTTATTCTGGCACTCATCACATAGAAGAGGGGGTTGAACCTAGAACCGAAAGCAGTACTCGCAGGAGAACTCCTTATAAGCTCGGACCGACAGTCAATACTCCTTCCACTGAAACTGAAGATACCAGCGATTCTGACTCAGACGGTAATGCTAGCAGGGTTGGAATATATATTCCTCCACCGCTGAGGCTCCTGAAAAGCCCTCAGAGTCAGCCTAGCAAGACAGATGTTACTGGCCCCGTAACCCCAGAACCTTCACAGGCACTGGAATTCCCTCAGTGTGAACCTTCTGTAGAGCCAGAAACTGTAACTGACCAATTTTCCAGAACTGATAGCTTATTACCGCAGTCAGAGACTGAGACCACGCTGGTAAGCGTGGATCAGGAAACTAGCTCCATCCCAGCACCTGACCCTCCACCTCGTAGTCCTCGGCCCGTAAGACTTAGAGCCCCACCGCAAAGGTACGGTGAGTGGGTAACTCCCATTTTTGCAAAACCTAGCGAAAATTTAGAGGTATTTGTAAAATCGGTTATCGCGTAAAGCTTTAACGTTACTGTATGAAAGATTAATTTTTCTCAATTTGTTTCTTCACAGAAATTGAATTAAATGAGAAGTAATCATCACTGATATATCACTTAAAAAAAAGGATTATATAATTATGCAAGGTACAAAATAGATAATCATTTTATTTTTATTCCTGTTGACTGTACAGCTTGATTTCCAAGTTAGAGACAGATATTTTACCTATCAGTTGTCTTAACTTTTTTTTTAATATTATTATTTCTCCACAGAGAATTATTCACTTTGCACACAGAAGTTCGTAGAATGTGCATATAAATCCTGTAATAGGATGTATCTTCACATAAACTTCATGTGGAGAGTTGTTCACATGTGAGGTTGTTTTATTAAGGGAGATTGCTTATATAATGCATATTTTCTTACAGCCGTAAATGTTTGTTAATATGAAATACAGATGTAATTCAGTAAAAAAACTGATTTCTGCGAGGAGATTTCGTTAAGATACTGGGTTCTTTTGAAACAATTTTAAATTTGTTACTTTTCCTATTCTTTGTATCCGTCATATTTGGTTTATTTAAATGTGATGGGTCACACACAGTATGGTACATAAAATTTGCTGGTATTTTTATTTCCTGGTATAGAAAACTGATTGGAAATGTCAGGAGCCATTCCTTTAATGGGAGGGAATGTGTAACCCGTCTGCTTTGCGTCCGCTGTACATCGTATCTTCCGTGTTGTATTGTCTCTTGTCTGTATTCGCCTAACTCTGTGTCGTCTGTTGCCTAACTGTTGTAACGTTATTTCTATTGTCTGTTTCGTAAGAGAGGTCACTGGAGTTAAAAGGTCGTATGAATGTGCTCACCAATATTTCACGTGCATGACCCTAAAACCCCGCGAAACATGTTCGCGGTAAAGTTAGTTCTTCTTTTTGTTCAGTTCCTTCATATACGAGTAACTGGCATGACGTATTTTGCAGTACAGTCGTTTTAGTATGCCTACATTGTAATAGATACTTGATTAAATATTGCTATTCAATCAAGTCCTTACATGGGATGATCCTGGTAAGATTTTATTTATTTATTTATTTATATAATAAAATTACTTATCTTCGTGTTTGAGAAAGTCGATGAAATGTGTAATTTCATAATTTTCATTGAACTGTTTGTAATTCTTTTGTATTATATGTTTAAGGCTCGTTTAAACGTTTAACGTTTATAATAAACTGGAAGAAATTGTTCAACGACTTCAATTTCATAAACCCCGGGTTACAATGCTTTTTGCGACAGTCATGTTAACTAAAATTGTTAGCACCTTTCACTGCGTTTTTCTTTTTCCAATATTTTTAACAGTGCTAACTTGTTTTGTTACAAATTGTATTGAACAAATATTTCAGATTCATCATTATCAAAAAGAAGTTTTGAAAATGTACGTTAAAGTTCTACGCATAACGAGCGGTTTGATCCCTGAAATAAAGAATAAGTACTTAACTGGGATATACGAAATTTTTTATTCTAACTTAGTATTTCCGAGAACAATAAAAAGTATTATGATATAATTCCATTCTCATTTAAAGGATTTCTTTCTGAAGTATAACTGTGACTGTGCTGTCAAGATGAATGGGTATACATTATTTTAGAGTAAAATACCTTTGTGTTTGAAATGAAAATAATTTCAACTTACTTTCATTGCATATGTTTCCCTGGTAACCAGGTTTGCAACCATGATCACAGTGACCATATATGTTGCTGCATGTTTTGTTGTCCTTACAATTGTTGGGACAGGACTCCGAGCAATTCTGACCAAACTTTCCGACACTGCATGCTTAAGTAATTAAACAAATGTATAAACACATTTTGTATCTAAAGTACATTTTGACCAATGCTTTCTTGTTTTCTGACTTTAACGTTGGCCTAAGCATTACATAATAATAATAATGAAAAAGAAAAGATAAAAAAATGAAATTCCAAACCCTTTGTAGTAGTTGTCTTTATTCTTGTTTTTATCATTTACATCTTTATGCTTTTTGCGACAGTAATGTTAACTAAAGTTGTTTGCACCTTTCACTACGTCTTTCTATTTCCAATATCTATAACAGTGCTAACTTGTTTTGTTACAAATTGTATTGAACAAATATTTCAGACTTTTATTATCAAAAAGATTCTTTGAAAATGTACGTTTAAGTTCTACGCCTAGCCAGCTGTTTGTCCTTTGAAATAACGAACAAGTACTTAACTCGATTATACGAAAAATTTTATTCTAACTTAGTATTTCCAAAAACAAAACAAAGTATTATGATATAATTCTATTCTCATTTAAAGGACTTATATCTCAAGTATAACTGTGACTGTGCTGTCAAGATGAATGGGTATACATTATTTTAGAATAAAATACCTTTGTGTTTGAAATGAAAATAATTTCAACTTACTTTCATTGCATATGTTTCCCTGGTAACCAGGTTTGCAACCATGATCACAGTGACCATTTATGTTGTTGCATGTTGTGTTGTCCTTGCAATTGTCGGGACAGGATTCCGAGCAATTCTGACCGAACATTCCGGCACTGCATGCTTAAGTAATTAAACAAATCTCTAAGGACATTTTTTATCTAATTACATTTTGATGAATGATTTTTTGTTTTCTGACTTTAACGTTGGCCTAAGCTTTACATAATAATAATAATGAAAAAGAAACGATAAAACATGAAATAAAAATCCCTTTGTAGTAGATGTCGTTATTGTTGTTTCTATCATTTACAGCTTTATGCTTTTTGCGACAGTCATGTTAACTAAAGTTGTTTCCACCTTTCACTACGTTTTTCTTTTTCCAATATTTATAACAGTGCTAACTTGTTTTGTTACAATTTGTATTGAACAAATATTTCAGATTCATCATTATCAAAAAGTTTTTTGAATATGTACGTTAAAGTTCTACGCATAACGAGCGGTTTGATCCCTGAAATAAAAAATAAGTACTTTTCTAGGATATAAGAAAAATTTTATTCTAACTTAGTATTTCCAAGAACAATAAAAAGTATTATGATATAATTCCATTCTCATTTAAAGGATTTCTTTCTGAAGTATAACTGTGACTGTGCTGTCAAGCTGAATGGGTATACATTATTTTAGAATAAAAAACCCTTGTGTTTCAAATGAAAATAATTTCAACTTACTTTCATTGCATATGTTTCCCTGGTAACCAGGTTTGCAACCATGATCACAATGTCCATTTGTGTTGTTGCATGTTTTGTTGTCCTTGCAATTGTCGGGACAGGTTTCCGAGCAATTCTGACCAAACTTTCCGACACTGCACGCTTAAATAATTAAACAAATGTATAAACACATTTTGTATCTAAAGTACATTTTGACCAATGATTTCTTGTTTTCTGACTTTAACGTTAGCCTAAACATTACATAATAATAATAATGAAAAAGAAAAGATAAAAAAATGAAATTCCAAACCCTTTGTAGTAGTTGTCTTTATTCTTGTTTTTATCATTTACATCTTTATGCTTTTTGCGACAGTAATGTTAACTAAAGTTGTTTGCACCTTTCACTACGTCTTTCTATTTCCAATATCTATAACAGTGCTAACTTGTTTTGTTACAAATTGTATTGAACAAATATTTCAGACTTTTATTATCAAAAAGATTCTTTGAAAATGTACGTTAAAGTGCTACGCATAGCCAGTTGTTTGTCCTTTGAAATAACGAACAAGTACTTAACTAGATTATACGAAAAATGTTATTCTAACTTAGTATTTCCAAGAACAAAACAAAGTATTATGATATAATTCTATTCTCATTTAAAGGACTTCTTTCTCAAGTATAACTGTGACTGTGCTGTCAAGTTGAATGGGTATACATTATTTTAGAATAAAATACCTTTGTGTTTGAAATGAAAATAATTTCAACTTACTTTCATTGCATATGTTTCCCTGGTAACCAGGTTTGCAACCATGATCACAGTGTCCATTTGTGTTGTTGCATGTTTTGTTGTCCTTGCAATTGTCGGGACAGGTTTCCGAGCAATTCTGACCAAACTTTCCGACACTGCATGCTTAAGTAATTAAACAAATGTCTTAGCACATTTTGTATCTTAATACAATTTCTCTGCACATTTCCTATTCAATTTCGTTTTGATCAATGATTACTTGTTTCCTTTTTTGAGACAATAGCCTGGACATTAAATAATAATAATAATAATAATAATAATAATAATAATAATAATTAATATGAATAAATAAATAAATAAATCAAATCATTTACATCTTTATGCAGTTTGGGACTATAATATCCAAAACGTCATTTGCATCTATCACTAAACTTTTCTATTTCCAATATTCATATCACCGATCACTTATTTTGTTATAAAATGTATTTATCATTTGCAGTGATTTTAACACATAGTATGATGAGATACCAAAATAAAAACTTCGTGTAAGATACTGTCAGATGGTGTCATTGAGTAATGATAATTAACCCCGTGCAATCATACATTGTCAACAATATTGTTTTTATGATAATAATGTGTTTTCCTATGCTTCCTTTCAATGAATACAGCACAATGTAACTGACTTCCGATTCTGCTAAAATTATATTAAATAACAGAGGTGGATGCATTTCTTATCAGTATGAGTATAAAACTAATTTACAAAGTAACGTTGAAATACCTCTAACTGTATATGTTCAGGAATCTTACCTTTACAGACAACAGGGGGGTTTTTGAATTCTTTTAAAGACATTTTGCTTAAAAGATGTTGTTTTTTTATTTACTTCTTTACAGTGTACAACATATTAGGGGGAAAAAGTATAAACAAACACAAAGACAATTTCTTTAATCAAAGGAAAGGATGGAACTGTGAGTTTCAGATACAACAGTTAACTCAGAAAATATACCCAAAGGAAGAAGAAACGCAGCGTAAAATAATATGGAATAAATTTTAACGGCTTTGTTAAAGATCATGAAAATTTGACAGATTATTATCTGGATCACTGTGTACTCAACACGATAAGAAAAATTACCGAAGCATGTAACGTACCGTGTCACATAGTGCAAGCTATGAAAAGCAGAAATTCCGTGCAGAATAATTCTGACTATTTCGTCTACACATTTTTCATATCATTCGATACTCTAGAGATTTACAAACTGTTTTCCATAGTTAAAACCTGTTTTAATTTCCTACGGTAATGGCACGGCCTACGGAAGTTCAGAGGGGTCAGGCCATTGCGTTGCTAATGCAAGGTCAAACGCAACAGCTGGTTGCTATGCAGTTTGATGTGAACGTTTCTACCACAGAGCGACTTGTTCGTCGTCTTAGAGAAACTGGAATGCTTGCTGACCGGCCTCGAACGGGACTTCTGCGCGCAACGACACGACGTTAGGATAGGGCTATACGTCTTGCCCGCCTGCGTAATCAGTTTGTTACTGCCACTGAAACTGCTAACAATACAGTAGGCAATCATAACCGTCATATTCGCCCCAAAACTGTAAGAAACCGATTACGTGAGGCGGGTCTGCGATGTAGACGTCAATGCGTTGGTCTGCCTCTCACTCGACCACGTTGAGCGCGTCGAATGGTTTGGTTAGCGGCACATGCCCCCAGAACATTTCCAGTGAGGCAATGGAGACGGATCTTTTACACCAACGAGTCGCGAATCACCATTTTTCGTCCGGATGGTCGACGTCCTATATACCGATGTCGTGGGGAACGCCACGCCGGCGCATGGGTTACTGAGGTGGATAGGTTTGGTGGTGGATCAGTTATGGTCTGGGGTGGGATATCTCATGGGGTTAAGTCACCGTTGGTTGTGTTGGGTTGGAATATGACCGCTGTCAGGTATAGGGATGAAATCCTCCGCCCGGTTGCTATCCCTTTAGTCCAACAACGTTACCTTATTTTCCAACAAGACAATGCCGACCTCATGTTGCGAGAGTTTGTAGACAGTTTCTGGCGAATCATAACATTCAGTCACTCGACTGGCCGCCCTATAGTCCAGATTTGTCTCCAACTGAACATCTATGGGACGAACTGGACAGGAGGGTAAGGCGGTGTCAGAACACCCCCACCACACTCGACCAACTGAGAAATTCCTTGTTGGAAGAGTGAAACAATATTCCCAGATAAACACCCTTATGAAAACAATGCACAGAAGAATAAGGGCTGTGACAGCTACGGGAGGAGGACATACCCAGTACTGAAAACTACACGCCAATTTGTATTTACGCTTTTGTGGAGTATCGCCTAATTGGTTCCAATAACTCTAAAAGTAAAGGTCAAAATCCAGTGAAATTTTCCGAATTAATTCATGAAAGATAGTTTTTGAATAGATTAATAAACAAAAATTTTATATCATTCATATAAATAACCATAAATTACTGCTAAATTTTTCCCTGCGTTTATTTTTCCTTTGGGTATATTTGCCAAGTTATCCACATTTTGTATACAATTAGATTTTGATCAATGGTTACTTAGATGTTGGCGTAACATAAAATACTACTATTACTACTACTACTACAACTACAACAACAACTACTACTACATAAAAATGAAATAGAGAGTAGTAATATTCTTAATTTTTGTTTATAGCACGACTGTACATTTATTTGTAATTTGCGAAAGCAGTGTCATCTAATGTTCTTTGCATCTAACAATGAACTTTCCTATTTCCAGTATTTATAACACTGATCACTTGTTTTTTTTCCTCACAAACTGTATATCTGTTGCAGTGATTATAACACGTAGTATGATGAGATATTAAAACAAACACTTAAGAATTAAAATAATTGTGTCTACATTTTAATGAAATTACTTAGAAACAGAACAAAATGACTGTGCTATCAAGGCAAATGTATTTGTATCGCTCTGATTATGTAGTTTAAATTCAATTATATGTGAAACCAAATGGCGTTTATGTTGTCAGTTGGTAACGCAAAGAACTTGCAATTCAGTATTTCATCCCCCCACTCCACTCACTTTTTTAACGGACTTTCGGATGAGACGTTGAAAGGAGGTCTAACGTATAAGTGGTATACACCGAGCATGTAAAAAATCTCTGATACAAGATGTTTACTGAAAAAATAACCCAACCCTTCTAATTATATGTTAAACAAGGACAGCTAAAAAAAGACAGAAACACCCGCCAGGGAGAGGAGTAGTGGTAACGTACAGAACTTGTACTCCAGCGAGAGAAAGTCCGAGTCCCCACACCTTTACTTAAATAATGTTTTCTTTCCTTTTTTGGATAAGACCTTCAGTCGTGGTACAATATTCGGTACTTCACACTGGTGATATAAAGGAACCAGGAGTATCTCTTGAATGGAATGTTTTGATTTTTGAACTTTAAATAACTAAACTCTTCGAATGGCATCTGTCCGATGGGAAAAGTCACCAATGATAAATAAACTTAAAAGAAAAGATGACATAAAAACAGTTCTTCGTTAATATGTCTAGAGCGTCGGATCACTGTATCTTTGTGTTTCAGACATATGTGTGAAAAAGTCTGTTTTTATTATAAAGATCAGGAGCCGAATTTATAAAATAAATCTTAAGTTTTTCAAATTTTAGTTTAAATAAGTAAAACATTGTGCTAGTCAGTTTGAAGCTTCAATGCTTATGGCATAAATTTGAAAGTTTTAATTAATATACAATCTGGAATCTTAAGTTAAAGTTGTATAATTTTAAGAAAAAATAATTAAGTTTTTACGTAGATGCTTTATAAATACGATACCAGTTCTGTTTTGCAACCTAAAATAAAATGATTATATATTACAGAAATTTTCCAACTTACATATTGTGCATTTCTCTCCTTGGTAACCAGGTTTGCAACCGAGTTTGCAACTACCATTTACATTGTTGCACTGTGTGTTGTTCTTGCAATTTTCGGGACAGGTTTCCGAACAGTTGAGACCATACGTTCCGTTTTCGCACTCTGGAGATATCAGGATGGATTTCTTAGTATATTATATATTTTTTTCTATTATAATTAATTAATTCTATTTTATGAAAATGATTTTAACGTAAATTTTACACAGTATTACTGCTAGTCAGGTCAACCGACTCCGGTCGTCAAGGATTCTTTCGTTGTTACTGTAGCCAAGGTAAGAAACAATGTCAGACAAATATTTACAAGTGTTTTAAGGCTGAACACTTTGTAACAGTAGGTGTCACAAGACTCGAACATGTAAAAACGAAAGTTAGGCACTTAGTTGACTTCAGATATATAAAAATCTACATGTTTTGGAAAATGTTTCAGGTTTTTCTATTATAAGGGCATAATGTTTGACATTTAGTTATGACTATCCTTGCCAATTGATTGTATGCTGAAATATTTGCAGAGCTTTTGAAAAATGTTCCTGGTTTAAATATTACGATACAAATGCAAATTAAATCAATCCATTTTAAAAGGATTATAATTGCGTTGGTAAAATCTTGCTTATTCAGAGTATGGTATTAAACTGAAGCTTCGAATCATAAAATCGTGACAGATTAATATTAAAAACAGGGTTTAGAAATTTTATGAACTTTAGTAAATTTTCAGTAATTTCATGAATTAGCTTAACAAATCAGGCATTACGCGTAATCCTTAAGTGAAATAGTCGTTTCACAAATGTCCTGAAATGTTCAGTAGTTTCATGAAAGGACTGGTTTACAGTTTTGCTATAACAAAATATAAACAATTTAGTGTTGAAATTACTGTTTTATGAGAATGAATTGTGTGTGAAAATAATTTATTCTGCAAATGAAAATTGTTTGTATTGCATGGAACACCAAAAGTAAAAAAAAAGTAATGCAGTTAGTAAAAATTTCGTAACCGGACGTGACATCTGAACGGACTAAACAGAATTTAAAAAATGGTTATTTCTAAGAAAATTAAAAGAAATAATGATGCTTTGAAAATAAGAAAACAATTATATTGTATTATATTGTATTCTTTTCTTAGGAAAACATGGTAAAAAACAGACGGTAAAGTACACCGAACTTTCTATCGCGTTTCTTCTCCTAAAACTATTGTTATTCGAGACACACCCAAATACTTTTGCGATTCTTACAAATACCGATACTTTAAAAGGCTATAATGATACGAATTTATGAATGAAATACTAATCGACAAATATATTAAAATAGAGAGATGTGTTTTTTGGCAATGAAACAATAAATACTAAAGTGTATTGAAATTAATTTAGGACGTTTGACACACTTTCCAAAAACTTGTAAATTTCACATTTGAAATCATATGTACATTGTTACATATGAAAACATCTTTCCAGTATCTGATCTAAGAGTGAAGATAATGTAATAGAAATGAACATCTCATAGAAACGTATAGGTTGTTTGGTACCATTTGGTAGTAAAATTAAAAAAAGATTTCTGCAGTAAAGATGAATATATTACCCTTAAAACGCAAAGTTCGGACAAGCCTTTGTGCCTTGAAACAAACATTTCATTAACATGGTAATTTTAAGCAAGTCCACAGATCAGGTAAAAGAAATTTGTACCGAATTTGGCATTTATGTCGTATTTAACTGACGTATATTTAAATTGAATACCGAACATACTTGCTAATTTACTGAACATTTTAAGAGTATACAGCATATAATTGTTGTTGTAGGACAACTACTGTGCCTAACGGCTATACAATTTCAGTCTCTGATGAACAATACAGTTTCTAACAAAGTAGAATCAAAAACTCCCTGGTAGCCGGGTTTGCAAAGACGATGTCAAGCTTATTTGATACAAGCTTTATTTTCGTCTCTGCAAATCTCCATACAGGATCTCAAACAGTTTTGACTATAAAGACATTGAATTTTATGTCCTTTATATTCAATAAAACAATATGATGTCACAAATAAATATTGCCATCTAACACAAATAAACATGTAAAAGTGTTCACCAAAGACGAAAAAATGCATTGTTTGAGTATAAGCATAAGTAACCTACGATTCATTATGTGTTCCAAAGTTGGCCGAATATTTAAACTTTACAGTTAAAAAATTTGAAATTTATTTTTAGAACTATTAGATTGAAAGATTTTCTTTCTGATAAGAAAAGAAAAAACGAAATATTATAACTGTAATTTTCAACAGGTCAGCCTAAAAAGCACAAAGTTTCGACTTTCATTTACGAAAGAAAAGACCAAAGTTAACAGTTTGACAGCGTGCAGCTGGACTGGACAAATTTGATTTATGATTTAATAAACCCAAAAAATATAGATCGTGCTGCAAGAACTGAAAAATAAATGTGAAAACAAACAACATCAGTTATACTTGTAAGATATATTATGTTTGGTGTAAACCAAGATAAATGAAAAGAGAGGCCTAGTATTTTGAAATGTATCGAGGCTGAATGGGAAATCTCACAAAACACAAAGCATGCCATTTTTCTAATGGTCTTTAATAATTCATTTAATAATAATGCATGTTTTATGCTTATCTTATTTTCATATTGCCACGATATATAATGGATTCTTGAAATTCTTGATGATCTGCAAAAAATAAGACACAAATATCATTATAGAAAAATTGTTTAAAAAAATTCTTGAATAAGATACTTCTTCTCTAAAATATGTTTTAGAACTTTACCTCTCCTACACCTCTTTTTAGTCCATCCTGCATTACATCCTAACATACATGTGCCATCTGTATTGCTGCAATTGGCGTAGCCGCCTTTACAATGATCACTACACTGCTTCGAACAGTTCATCCCGTAAGTCCCAATGTTGCATTCTGCATGAAAGAAAAACAAAAGGACAAATGTTAAAAACCGCGTTATACAGATTTATGCACATAGCCCTAGAAATGTGAAAGAAGCTTTCAGCACAAGATATTGCTGGAAAACCACAGAACGGGCATAGCGTGCTTTAAAAACAAGTCATACACATAATGACCGACCAACCAACCAATTGTAAGACGTCTCTTGTATACCCTAGAATACACACTTTGGCTTGGTAATCATAATATTGTGATCATAAAGAGATAAAGGAAAAATAAACCCCGCCCTGGGGAGCATGTTTCCAATTAAGTATTAATGCAGTCGGCCTATTGGCTTTAGCGGAGAAGATTTTGAAAACTTTTTCCATAAAATCTATGCGAAATGAAGTGACCCTTTGGGCGGAGCCTGTTCTGGCACTAGAGCTATGATTTATAGGAATTTGGTAGAGGTTCACTAGATAATACTACAGCATAAATATCTAAGCTCTCGTCCTTGTGGTGTCAGAGAAGAATATCTTTAAAGACATTCCTTTCAATTGCCATGGCAACAATATTTATTGCAATTGGCAAAGCAGTATTGAAGGAGATGTTGTTTGAAATTTATTGTGGATAACGGACGGACAAAAAAGTGAAAACTGAAAGTTTCACCTAACCTATTGTCGGGTAAGCTATAAAACATACAAAGCATCATCAGTGATGATTATTTTACTCTATATATTAGTATAAATGTGTATTGTTTTGAAAGTTGTAGTAGTTAGATTATTGTTTGTGCAAACAACTTTGATAACTTATTTATTAATGAATAAGGTAGAGAATTTATGTTGTAAGTGTGATTTATGACTTTCTCATTGCTTTTAATACATGTACACTTTAAGAACACTTAAAGCACAACTTACTGAAACACATCAGGAGATTAAATCTTGTGAAATAGTGCGCCAGAAATAATTCTTTTAATATGACATTGTCAGAGCAGATACGTTTATATATAAAATAAATGTAAACAAATGTCTGTTTAATGCCTATTTTACTTACTTACTTTGATCACATATGTCACCCGTGTAACCATCCTTACACCCTCCTGGACAATGTCCATCGGTTTTGTCGCAGACAGATGTGTTATTACAATTTCCACTGCACGTTAAATTGCAATATGTACCATATTTTCCATCAAGACACACTGGAACCACAACAAAACGCGCGATTGTATATACATATGTATATCATTGTATGCAATATGAAATAATTCCCTTTTATAACATAAGTTTATGGAAAAGCGAAGTATATAAAATGGAGATAATTTAAAAACATTCCTAGATAAAATTACGATCTTTGTACACTGCACTTCCACTTAATGAGTTATGTTCCGGACAAAAGTGTTACGGACGGACTGACAGAGACCAAAACCATATCCCCCCAGCCTTTATCCGAAAGATGATGTTATTGTTGTTACATAATTCACGTCCTCTCAATATCATCAATCGTGTGAAATATTGCTTGAATCACTTATAAGTGTTAGAGCTATGCTCAGGACATGCATTTATAGAACATAATAAATGGAGAGCATTCAAAATAGAAGCAATACACATTTGTTGTTCTTACTTAAATTAAGATTAACTTAATGCACTTCCTCTTTGAGTTCTCTATCAGTGTGTGATATATTAACAAAATCCCTTCTATAGTTTTCAAGTGTGTAAAGGTGGTTAACGTAGTATATTATGGATAACATGCTGGAACTTTGTTCTTCAGTAAATAGTGTTTTGCTACGCGTAAGGATTGGTTCAAACAAAATCAAGTCTACTCTCAGGTTTGAAAGTATGCTACATTTATCTAGATTTGTTTTATTTTGCTTCATCTAGTAACAGAAGTAATGACGGTGCAGAAAACACACGGCTATTCACTGGTCGGAAGGCTTTTCATTAAAAAAATAAAAGCATAATGAATAATACAAGAGAAAAAAGAAGCTTAATTTGTTGCCATTATATTCATTAACTCTTAACATTTTGCATTTAGATTTCAACATCTCAATTTACCATCGTCATGTGGCAGCTACTAAAAATATCCAGTTTGGAGTAAAAACGCTATCGTTAGAAACTAACCTCGTACATCTGCGTGAAAGCCAGTCGCTAACCTTTGACCTTAGTGTGTACACCGGTAACATTCTCTGACATCAGAGTATAAGCCGGTGATTTTACTCGTACGTCGTCGTTTCAGATGGAAACTAACCTCGTACATCGGTGTGTAGGCCGGTAGGTTACCATTAACATCAGCGGGTAAGCCGGTCATTATCTCGTACGTCGGCGTATCAGCTGATAACTTAACTCGTACGTCGGCGTGTAAGCGGATAACCTACATCGTTGGCGTATTAGCCGGTAACAAACTCGTCATCGGCTTGTAAACTCGTAACTTACCTTGTATGCCGGCGTGTAAGTCGGCTACTTACCTCGAACGATAGGCGTTTAAGCCAGTAACTAACACAGATCGGCGTATAAGCCGGTAACAAATCTCGTGAATCGGAGTGTTTAGCCAATAATTAACTCATACATCGGCTTGTAAACCAGTAACTAATCTCGTACGTCGGTGTGAACGCCATAAACTAAACTCGTATGTCGACGTGTCAACCGGTATATAAATCTGACATCAGCGTGAATGCCGGTAACTGTCCTTTGATTTCAGCAAGTAAGCCGTTTACTAACTTCGTAAATATTCTTGAATGACGGCAACTAATCTCTGACATCAGCGTGTAAGCCGTTAGCTTAACTATGACATCAGAGTGTAAGCCGGTCACATACCTCTGACGTCTCCGTGAAAGCCTTTAGTTAACCTCGTATTTCAGCTTTTAAGCTGGTAACTGACCTCATACGTCGGTGTAGGCAGGTACTTAAGCTTTGACGTCAACCTGAAAGCCGGTAACTCACCTCGTACATCGAAGGGTAAGCCGATAACTCACACGTACGCCGGCTTGTAGCCAGTAACCAACCTCTACCGTCGGCGTGTAAGCCGTAAACTAAACTCGTACGTCGGTATTCAAACCGGTTACTTACTCCTGATTTCACCATTTAAGCTGGAAACTAAACTTTGACATCAGCATGTAAGTGGGTAATTAATCTCTAACCTTTGTGTGTGAAATGTAATTAACCTCGTACGTCAGCGTGTGAGCCAGTAACTGACCTCATACGTCGGCATGAAGTACGGTACTTAACCTTTGACATCAGTGTGTAAGCCGGTAAATAACCTTGTACGTCTGCGTGTAAGCCGGAGACTAACCTCAGACATCAGCGTGTATGCACACAACAGACAACGTGAACCGGCGTGTAGGCCGGTACTAAACCTTTTATGTCAGTGTGGTAGTCGGTAACTAATCTCAGCCATTAGCATGTTTACCGGTAACTCATCTCTGAAGGCAGCGTGTAACCTGGTAATTAATAACGTACGTCAGCGTGTAAGCCAGTAACTACAGTAACTAACATCCGACGCAAGCGTGTAAGCCGTTTAATAATCTCTGACGTCAACGTTTAAGCCGGAAATTTGCCTCGTACGTCGGCATGTTGGCCAGTACTTGACCCTTTACGTCAACATGTAAGCCGGTAACTTACTTGTAAGCCTGCATGTTAACCGGTAACTAACCTCTGACATCATCGTGTAAGCCGGTAACTTCTATCTGACGTCAACGTAAAAACCAGTAACAAGTCTCTGATTTCAGCAAGTAAATTGGTAACTTTTATTTTACGTCAGCGGTTTAGTCAGTATTTCTAGACGTCAGAGTTTAAGCCGCTGGTTAATCCCGTATGTCGGCGTATAAAACGGTTACTAACCTCTGACGTCAGCATAAAAGCCTGTTACTTTGTACATCGGAGTGTTAGCTGGTAATTAATCGCGTACATCGGCTTGTACGCCAGTGACGAACCTCTGACATTAGCGTGTAAGCCGGTAACCTAACCTCTAATATCAGCTTGTAAGCCGGTAACTAGCCTCTGACATCAGCATATAAGCCGGTTATTAACCTCTGACATCAGCATGTATGCCAGTATCGAACCTTTGATATCAGCATATAAGACGGTAACTAACCTCTGATATCAGAATGTAAGTCGGTAACTAACATCTAACATCAGCATGTAAGCCGGTAACTAACCTCTGACATAGCGTGAAAGGCTGTAAGTAACCTCTGACATCAGCATGTAAGTCGGTAACTAACCTCCGACATAGCTTGTAAGCCCGTAACTTACCTCTGACATCAGCATGTCAACCGGTTACTTACCTCTGACATAGCGTGTAAGCCGGTAACTAACCTCTGACATAGCGTGTAAGACGTTGACTTATCTCATTTCGACGTGTAAGGTGGTTAAGTATTTCCGTACGTCAGCATGTAAGTCGGTAACTAACTTCTGAGGTCGGCGTGTAAGCAGGTAATAAATCTCGTTCGTCGGCGTGCACAAATTGGAAATTACCGCGTTCTTGCGATAACACATTGAGAATAAAAATTTGCATGAGCCCGAGTATTTTCATTTCATGGAATAGCCAACACGAAAAGCAAAATGTGTTAGGGAAGTACATTTACAAAAAATATTAAGAGTTTACACCAAATATTGTTGACTGCCTTTATAGTACAGCCAACCTCTTGTTTATTGTAAGCTTACAGGAAAACCACATCTATGAATAAAGTTCAAATATGAAGAAAAAAGTTTTGTATAAACGTGGACTACCTTTCTACATAAAAAAACAACAACAACAGGGCCATGATAGCCCTGAATCGCTTAACTGAGTCAAACTGGCCAATTTTCATGATTATATATATAATCATGAAACTATGGTAATAGTTTTAATCATGAACATATGATTATACATAGCATATATTGTTTTATTGTATTTTGGAATCAGGCCAGTGGTTTGTAAGATTATCAAAGCTGTCAAACAACTGTCATGCAGACATTGCGAAATATGCCTCTGTTGGCCGCCTAAGAGGCCATAACTCTGAAACACATGATGAGATCAGGTTTGTTCATAAAATGAAAGCATATCTATTGTTTATAAATGTTAAGTAAAAGTTTAATTGAAATTATAACGATTGAAAGCTTATTACTGAGACGTAAGTTCGAAAAATCTATCTTTAATATCTGTGACCTTGACCTTGATACCAGTGTCCTCAAACCCTAAATCAGTGGTAGACGGTCTATACAATGTGTTTATGTACCAAATGTCTAAAATATCGTTCAATAAATGAAGGCTCTATATAGAAAAGTGGAGCAATATATTTTAGCCTATGTGATCTTGACATTGATCTCTTTGAAAGGTTATGCGAATGAAAGGTACGTTGAAAATTAAAATATAAAATTTGGTCAATAAAAGCTGTATGACAGAAAGTAGAAAATTTATGTTTAGCCTCGGGTACTACATTGACTTTGACTCGATGACTTCAAACCGCGCCTAAGGGTAGAAGTTAATACAGGGTACCTAAATACCTAAAATATTGCTCAATAAATTAAGGGTCTAAATGAGATAAAGTAAAACAATCTATTTTTAGCCATTGTGACATTGACCACAATGTATAGTAGAGATTTATGCAAGGTGCTTATATACCAAATATCTAAAATTTCAGTAATGAAGAAAGGCTCTATGAGGAAAAGTATAAAAATCTATTTTTAGCCTCGGTAGATAGACTCTACTGACCTAAAACCCCATTTAAGTGAGCGGTCCTTGCAAGTTACCTATTTCTTTCTATATATTTAAGATATAAGTCAATTAAGGACATGTTGTTTCTGACAATTAGTTTTTTTCCTATAAAGTTTATAAAAAACAAATTAGCCCTGAGGCTGAGCCAATTTTGACCACAGAGCCATGGTTTGAACAAACTTCGAAGAGAACCCATAGGCCACATTGAACATCACTTAAAGCAAGACCTTGTGATTTCTGACAAAATTCAATCCTTTTTTCTATGTTAATCTATAGAAAATATGCATAGTTTGGCTCTTTAAAGGGGCATATCTTTAGACCCTATGACTGGATCTGGCCAGTTTAAGAAAGACACCAAAATCTTTTGCTGGTCAATGGATTGTATAACTTTGAATGAAATCAGATAAAAACTAAAAGCATTTCCATCTAAACAAGGCACAATATGCCGATTTGCCCTAACCATAACTCCACAATGCAGGATGGAACCATGTCGTATAATGAAAGGAATCAAGATCTCTTGGTGATACTAGTTTTTGCAAGTTTGGTTAAAATCAAATCAAAATGAAACGGCTATCAAACAAGGCCAAATATGCCTCTTTTAGCCTTTTCAACGCATGATGGGACCAGGCCTTTTCAAGAATGAACCCGAGATCTATTGGTGATACAAGCTCTGTGCCAGTTTTGTTCAAATTAAATCAAAAATGAAACTTCTGTTGCTCAGACAAACAAATTGTTGACGCATGCATGGACGACATACAAAAGGCGATCACAAAAGCTCACCATAACCACAAAGTGGTCAGGTGAGCTAAAAACGGTGTTGGTACTTTTAATGTGAGCATTTTATTGTGCTTTACTGTACATGTATTTCAAATGAAATAAACGCGAAGATGCGGTTATCTGGACCTTTTCTGTTATAATAGATAACTGTACATGCAGATGGACAGATTATCTGACTGTAGTTAGATCTGAAAACAACCCATTCAATTCTATCTTCTTGTAAATCTGAATATCTGGATTTTCAGTATTGTTATTTATATCCCACCCAATGAGACTGCATCTTATGATGCGTCTTTGTGGTTAACTTGTACACACGGCTTGTGAATGTTGAGTGTGTAAACTTCTGTAGCATGTTTAGATAATCTTGAATATTTTGAAAATAGTTGTGTTTCGTAGGAAAGTTAATTCTCCTTCGCTTAATATAAGTTTATTAAAGCTTTGGTTTGTAATTAATTAAGATATGAGCAAGGTGACGAAAATAGTCAAGTAAATGGGCCTGTTTATTTAAGTATACATGCAGTGTCTATCAAATGTCAAAAGCTATTTGAAATTTTTCCACACACAATTATCTCAATATTTTATAAGATTTTCTCAATTACCTGTTATGTTTATGGCAGAAAACGACTGAGTTATTTGGGATCTCAGGTAAATATAGATTTTTTCACATTATTTCCAATTGTTAAAAATAGAAACTGATTTACCTTTAAAAACTTGAAAGCTAGGCACTGATTTGCTGACTGAAAGGTCATGAGAAGGTGGCCTTTTTTTGGAGACGTTAAGATCCTAATAGCAGAGCGTTATTTAAGAGCTGATTTTAATCAGATTGATGAACAGGGTAATGATAAGCAACATTTGAAATGACTGTATGTAGGAATTGACTGTTTAATAGGCTTAAAGATTGCTGACGTGAGTTCGGAAATTGCTTTGCATATATTGAAATCCTTTTGCTATTGACATCAGATTTTTCCAAAAGTAGAAGTAATGCACCAAAATAGACACCGTTAAGGAAATTGCTTTTTCTTAAGAACTACAAACACATTTTAGCTAGAGTAAATAAATCTTATTTAGCTTTTATACAAATAATAACGAAATAATTTGGAATGTGACAGACAAGAGCTTCTAGGGCAAAGACATCAAAAACATGACGCCACTCATTTATCCATTCATCTGCGTGTACAAATAAGAAAAATGTTCGTCGGATTTATTTTGTCTTAAAATTTCAACGTTTCGTAAGTTCGCTCCGCCACCCACATGGCGAATACAATACTAAACCGTAGCTATTTACGGTTACCTTTTCGCCTCGCTACGCGAAAAGGCCAAGGATTAGCAATTTGTCGCGTGTTTACAATTTTTGCCCTCAACCTGAAAATGCGAAAGCAAACATTTACCTCCAGTTATTTTAACATCGCAAAGGACCAGTTGTGTACGCACTCCTGTCAGTTCTATCCTTACTTGGTTCCCGGCTACAGGTGTTTTACACAGTACAATAATAGTTTCATTTTTGGGGGCAACGTCGTCGTGCCTGTAGCATTGCTGACGATAAGTTGGTATAAAGGATTTGTCCCCTTTATGAGCCTTGCTCACGTTCTCAACATACACCGCAAAACCTTTAAAGTTACCTGAAATGCAACGTCAACTTATATATTTCCATTTGTAATAGCTTTTTATCCAAACTTTGCTAATGTCTTAAATAAACCATTTTTTTCTAATAAGGAAAGATTTTGACGACATTAGTTATGACTTCGGCCATGTGAATAAAAGGATTTTTGGTTAACCGCTAAAAAATGAAATTTGAATGCCCAGAAAAGTTAATGAAAATTCTGACATTTAAGTAGATCTGCCTTTTATAAGCTATCAGTTTATTTTGCATTAAAGGTAAACAAAACGTGCTACTCAGCTAACAAAAAACATTTTGCAGATTTTTCTTTCCACTCACTGAAATAGAGACCTTAATTTAACATATGAGATAAGTATTTGAAGAAAAGTAACTTTAAGCGTTTCAGAAAATATAGCTGAAACTCTAACAAAATTCAAACTTTCAGAGTAAGATTGTTAACTAAGGCGCAGAGAAAACATGTAGAATAGCACTGAAAGACATTTTTAACCCACCCAATTTTTCTTTTTGAGTAACTATCATCAGATCCCTAATTATCTCTTTTGTCGGTAACCAGACTTTCCAAAATGGGTTGGTTTTCTTCCAAGAACTGCTTGCCTTAGCGGTGTAGCTACATGTACCAGGGTCTCCGTCGTTCGCTAATTCAGAATACTTTGGCGGAGAGATATTATCTAAATGTCTTGCAAATTGTCCTTCCGCTATGTCTCCTAGATAAAACGGGTTATTGGGAATTTAAAAATATGATAGCAAAGGCTCTTATAAAAATTCATTTACAGTTTTCACAATTGTGCAAATTTCAGTAATAGTTTTAAGAGTGAACATCAGATTAAAAATGTCTTAATGAAAGGTATTACTTATGACATAAGATTTTATTTCATTTGTTCCCAAGCTAACGTTTGACGATTTTCAAGAACGAACCAGATATTGTCATTTGTCTTCTAGTTATGTGCTAATCTAATATTACAGGTGTTTTGATCCCAAATTTCTCCAGCAAAAATAATAAAAGTTTTTAATTTAACTTTTTTCTTTTAACAAGTCCTGAGTACCTGAAGCATTCAAATTTTCTCTTAAATCAAACATGTATGTAACTGAGATAGATCAACAAAGAAAACATATATAGACAATAAGAAAAGACAGGGTACACATAGAAAGAGTGCTTTAAAAAGCGTGCTTCAAATAACATCGAAATGAAAGAAGCGATCAATAACATTGACAATTTTGATATAGAAATTCTGTTAAACCAAGCATCAATTCTCGATAACTTTAGTTTTTGACGGATTATATTCAAATTTAAAACATTTCTTTGTGTTTGTATTTTTACCAAACATGATATTCGTGTTTAGTTTATTTTACCCCGATATGTTCTTTAGAAACGGTATTTCTATATAATAGTTAGTGTATGATTGGGGTATAAATTGCCCGTAATTGATCATAACTTCCAAAACAGTCTATTCTTTAACGACAAGTTTTCCGAAATCTCTTCTAGAGAGCATAACGATACAATCTACTGGCATATCATTAGCCTCAGATATTACTACCCCGTCTTGAGCTCTAGCTTCTTCAGGAGTGTTTATTATTATTTATCTCTACAATACAGATGGTGCTTACTTGATGGTACAGAGAAACATTAGAAATTTCCGTGTCTCCACATATTCTGTTATTTTCAATTTCTCTTAAAATACAAGAAACCAAATACTAAAAATAAAAACTAGGCAGTTTAATGAATAATTATATTAATAACATGTTTTAATAAATTGTATAACTTTCTTCTTCATACGAACATATAATTTCAGTAATAAGGCCATATTCATGATATAAACAGTTTCACATAACAAACTGTTTCTTAAATTTTTTTTACAGTCCGTATGCTATTGTTAACGAACCACCATACTTTTCACTAAGAATCTACAATTATTTTAGATTGTGCTACTTTTTTTTAAAGCAGCTCGTTCCCAGTTGAACGGTAGAATTATTTTTTTCTACATTCCCTCGTTACTGTTGGTGAAGTCTTTGTTTTCTGACAAAAGAAAACGCGGCTTGCGTAGGTCACATTGCACAGGAAAACGCATGTTTCGTAAACGTCCACTTGTGGAATTCCGGTTAATATAGAATACAGTATCCCCGAAACAGGTGTTTGTTGTTGCACGTGACACGTTCGCAACATGGCGTCTTCACCAATCTCAGCACAGGCATTCGTTTGATGGATAAATGTCCCGAACCACTCCATTACCAACAAAGTACGAAAGTTCACAAGAATGAATCTAAAAGTCACTTTACTTCAAACATATTTTCTCTAATTTAAGTTGACAGATGCATTCACTGTAACCCTTATTGTCTCTTTTTTTCTAAACATAGCAATCGAAAAGTGAAAATATTTTCCCCCGTACCTCTGATTTCTTTCAAATGCATTTCATTGCTTGTTCACAAAACTTTTTGTGACAACACTTCCGGTCTCCTACGAAAAAAATGGTATTAAATTGTTGAAACATCTCAATCAAGTTTCAGATGAAGTGTGTAAATAAACTGAAGTCTTCAGTAGACTTTATTTATATCTGTAACGGATCCTTTCATATTCTGGTCCTGTCGAATACCAAGATGTATGGGGTTACCTGTCTGCGGTTTAATACTGTCTCTGCGTTTCTTTGTTAAAACCATTATAAAGGATTTCGAAGCATTAACATTAAAATACCACTGGGTTGCACAGCCGTATATTAAATCAACTAGTAACTGGAGATCGATAGGTAAAATTGCGATAAGTGATATGTTGTCTGCAAATGACGGGTTACCTGCCTTGACTGAGAAGACCTGCGAGCTTGATTTGCATGCCTGTAATGTATGCAATAGCCAATCTATGTACACAAGAAAAACGTGGAGGACCCTACTTGTCGCAGTCCACGAGTAATTTCGAAAGGGATCGTGGTTAAACCCTTAAACGCACAGTACAATTAAACATTTTCCAGTAATACATAGATTATCCAGCATAAAGAAAAGACCATGGTGCCATACAACGTCAAATGTCCTCTGTATGTCAAGAAAGGCAAATTAATAATATTTGCGTTCAGAGAGGTATAACACTATTTCCTCCAAGTTGTAAGCAGTTGTTTTACATCTATATCCTGACTGAAAGCCTTGTTGGGCGCACGGGAAATCTGGGATAACAATCTTGAGAAATTTTGTCATCCTGTCTAGCAAAAAGTTTGTTGAAACAAGTAAGGAGAAATATTGGTCGGTAACTGTTGGGTTTAGTTTTATTTTTACCATTTTGATTTGTACAGAGAAATGATGATACTTGTTCTCCACAAGTTTGGTATGCGTTCGTATTTGATTATTGAATTAGACAACCGTGTTAGTGTTACACTTAAGAAATTACCACCATAAATGACATTTTCATTGAGTATGTTATGTAGATCTTCCCGCTTTTTTCAATTGCCTATTGTTTTAGAAACCATGTTAGTAGTAATGAGGTCAGTGAGTATGTGACGTAGTAACGGAGGTTCTTCCGACATATATGTTGTTAAGGATTCTTGTATGGAATAATCAAAGGTTTTTTTCTCTTGATGGTGGAGTGCCTGTCGTAAAGTATAAGCAAAGTGATTTCTGAACCCCGTTATAACATAGTTTTAGTAAGTTAACTGCAAATATGGTTTGGTTTACCTTGGCGTTTACGTATCAACTTCAAGAATAAACGGTGATCTGTTTCCGCTACATTGTCAATTTCTTGCAGAGATTTAGTAAAGAAGTCTTCAGCCTCACGTCATTGAATTCGTCAGAACATAGCTTTTGCTAATTAATAATGATGTTTAAGATTCAAATTGGTGGCCCCGCTGGTGACCCTGCAAAATCCATATTTGCCTTGATTGCCTTGAATCTGAATGTGCTGATTTAACAGAATTCTTCCAATATGGCTTTGTGTGTGAGTTGTGTTTAGTTATAGATAGGACTGACTCTGCTGTATATATGTTATTCAGAATGTTGTCATTAATTTAATCGGGGGTTGCCTAGCTTGACCATGTTTTATTTATAACTGGTAAATGCAAAGCTAATTATTTGTTTGGTACTGGAGTATTTGTTCATCACTGCATTTTTCCTAAGCAGTCGAGTAGGGTGCGTTATTTCGTGTTTGTAGGAAGTACTGGATTTCATTTTATATGCTGCAAGAATAGGAAGGTGATCGCAAGTTAAAACCTCGCTTTCTTCAAGGATTTTATTTTCGCATACAGAGTAAAATAATTGGTCTTTAACTAAAATATGGCCAGTCGAGGATATTTTAGGAACAAATGAATAATCTAGTTCTTTACATAAATCGAGAACTAATAAGCTTTTCAGATTATTATTGAGAACAAGTGATGTAAATGCCGTCGATTTCGAGTCAACCGTTTGCAATTTTAAAAGATTTATATTTAACATTTTACCAAAGTCGCCCGCTAAAATTACCTTCCATTGCTTACTATAAAAAGAAATTAATGACTGTATATCTCTCAGGGTGTTTCTGTATGATTCAATATTTTTATCTGCAGGTATATACATATGCCGAATACAAAAAGTGGTGCAGTGTGCCGGAATCATAATTCAATACCTGTTATTCGGTTATTTTCGAATAATTCAATCTGTGATACATTGTTAATGTATTCCTTTTTTGTATAATATCGCGGTACCATCTTTGCCGCATCTAGCATGTGAATACTGATTTAAAGAAGGGTTTGCTGTTACGTTTGATATACCTTGTATGAATAGTGTTAATAAAGTGAGCAGACATGGGAAACAGTTTGTGTTCAGAAATCAGTGCAATAACAACGTTATATATATAACTTAGGTAGTGAATACGCAGACGACATTATGCTACATACGTTCCAGCATAAAAGGCTAAGAAACATTAGATAATTTATGTGTGTATAAATTTTTGTGATTAAGTGAACTTATTTATCGTCTGAACGTTTCGCGGTCCCATTCGTCTATATTTTCATTCATGTCGTCATACTCATGCCCCACCATGTATGACCAGTCCTTTGTGACCGACTACTTCGATTATACCCACGATAGTTATTGCCCTTATCTTTACTATCGCTAATTGTCATGGTTATAGAGTTTGTCTTTTAAACCGTTACTGTGGGATTCATATCTCCTGACGTTTCTTCCCCGCTCCCACTCAGACCTGTTCACACATTTACGTATTATAATTCCATCCGGCCACAAGATTTCATTATTAACGGTATTCGCATCAGAATTGTGAAAATGTACTTTTGCTGCTGACCCATTACGACCGTAAACATGTTTATTTAGGAAAGGGTTATGTTTCTACATTTACGATAATCGTACAAATCTTGCTCTGTTGGATCTGAATCTATATTACTATATTACCAACGAAATATAAAACAATTTTTATTCGCTTAACAGCAACAAATTTGTCGGAACTTGACTTTCGTTTGTTAAGTTGATAAAAATTTGATTTTCTGGAACATAAGTTTCAGACGTGCTTCTGTTCTGGGACATATTCTTTGATTGTATTTGGTAATAAGTCCCACAGGAACGTTTAGTTGGATTTTATTCTTGCAACAGTTCACGATTTTTAGTATTTAAAAAAGATGGTCTTTTCATTTGATCTCACGCCCTACGGCCCCTCTGTTTCTGTAACTTTCCGGTCTGTTTTATCACAGTTTTTATGCACAGGTTTCGACGATACAGATGTGGCCTCAAGGGCGGCTTTGCTGTAACTTTGTTGCCTTTCAGATTTCGGAGACGTCTGTATGTCGCTGATCAGATGTGAAGCTGCGTTCTGACATCAGTTTTCAGTTTATGGACAGCAGATTGAACGGATTGTTTGAGCTTTGCTAAGTATACCATTAGTTGTGGACTGAATGACATGCATTACATTAATGATTTTTCCCAAGTCATTTCTTTTTTCAGAATTGATGGCCAAATCCTTCCTTTGTCTGCTATCTCGGAAATATCAGCTTGTATTTTAAATAATATTGGTGGTTCATCTATAGCTGTGAACTGGGGGACGTTTGGGACGTCACCGTTTACGTCTTGGTCAGTCTTAATTGTGATATCGTAGTTTGATATTTTAACATTTGCGAATACTTCGTAAATACCATGTATTCGGCTGCCGTTAATGAACATCTGTAGCACATAGTAATCATTTGCGCATTTTTCTTCTCTTGTCGCATAGGAGGAGTTTTTGCTCTTGACGAGTTTGTCGATTGGGCATTCTGGGTAACAGTTAGCTCTTTCCGGAAGACGTATGCAGTAGTCATTAGCACTGTCATAGTCATTTCTACAGTACCTTAGCACCAAAAGTACATACTGCTTTTTTAGGAGGCCTTGTAAGCTGTTGTCAAGATCTTGAAAAACCTGCTGTTGCGAGAAATTGTCATCATTATCTCAATCGTAACTACTTATGCTTAAAGCTTTGTCATGTTTCTCTTTCTTAATTTGTAACAGTTTATCGTTGGCTATAACTTTAGTGTCCGTTTCGTCAACATCCATTTAACTTGATCAACTATCGATTTTCCTAATCAGTATTCAACCGTGTACAGACAACAATACAATGCAAAATAAATCTCTCCCCGAGGGATTATAGATTTTTCGCTGACTTTCGTTAACAATTCTGTTATGTTTTTTATTAAATTTCTACTTATTTCATCAAATAAGTAAATTGAAATGTCAATACAGGTACCTCATCGTAAACTCTGACTCGAATCCACTCCATAAATATTAATTTGATATTGCTTTAAGCACTATAATTCACTTAAAATTAAGAAATATGGACTGCTCCAGAAAACCATGTTAATCTTATTATGCAGGACGATTTGTTTTTAGTCCGATTTAAAAAAGAAAAGAAAAAAAAAACGGATACAAATGAGCGCATGTACGAACAGTGAATGTGATCAGTTATGTGACGGAACACAAAAATAGAAATTCTAAATATAGGTTTACATAGCATATGGTGGTGAAACTACCCATATTTTTACAATTGCGAAATGTTGCATTTGTTGAAAATGCGTCTGTAGATGGGTATTGATAGCCGTTATATACATAGATAGGTAAAACTGAATTATTAGTCAATAACCATCTGTGAACGAGCAGCTTTAAGAGCTATACATACAACTCACAGAATAAGGATAATTTTACATTAAGAAATCAACATTATTGATTAATAAATAGGTTTGGTATTTTGTATAATATCAAGCATCGTATAACATTTGTCTGTCTATTACTGTAACAATTGTCGATTATCAAAATTACATGTACTTGCAATTTACATGCTTATATAAGTTTAATTGGCCCGAAAAGAAAAGTTGTTTTGTCAGTATCAAACATTTGTCTTGCAGTAAACTACGGGATCCCGTTCAGGCCATGTAAAATATCTCGTAATTGACAGGCGGGATTTTATAAAATCTCTTGTCGAACATATATACCAGAGAGATTTTAAACCTAACGAAAAAAACACAGGCGAAATTTAACATTTAAATTTTGCATGTGTCACTTATCTTCGAGAGACTCAAAATAGAATTACGCATATCTTATGGTAACACCTAGCGAGGATTTAACTAAAATTTCGAGGTCAATACAGATGAAGATAATTTTGAAATTATTACCGGGAATGGTAGAGTCGAAGTTTTCCGATACTGACATGCGACAATTTAATTAATTTGTCGTCGTGTTAAATGGGTGATTATGATTCTGTTTCAAAACCGCTACATCATGGAACATGAAATTTCACACACACTAAAAATGTTCCAGTCTACTCATTAAGCTCATCGGGATATTACGACAAATCTACGCTTCAGTACAGGATTTACAATTGTATTGTATTTAGAAATTTAGAGCCATTTGTTTAAGGTCGATATATTTTGATTTAAATAGGTTTAAAATGTAATATATATTACGAACCAAAAAATACAAAGAAGTGTAATCATGACACTACTGAACAAAATATGTGTTTAGTTACTTTAAAAGACGGAATATGATTTTTAACTTTTTTTTCTGTAATGTCTGAGTATAATCCGATTTTATTACCAATATCGAAATTATATGATTTTTGTAAATTTGTTTGAAACGTGTTTGCTTATAAGTATCTGAGAAAATACGGAATGGAATATTAATTGCCTTGATGCTAAGAGGATCTTACCACTTGACAAGTAATTGATAAAAAAGTGAAAAGAAAAACAGCATATCAGGAAAATCTACACTCAGATAACACAATCTCCGTAAACACTTAAAAAGTAGAGGAACAAAGATCATAGAGTTTTAAAATGATCAGTTAAAAAGAGACACCACAAACAATGAACAAAAATGATAACTCGTGGGGTTACCGCCTTAATAACGCTGATATTGACATAAAAGATAGTGGTTTGCCCTGATAACAAGTGAGCGCAGTATTATCGTGAAAGAACAACTTTCTTGTAACTTTGTGTCAAAATTAAACTTACTGTACTGGCATCCTGGTCCATACCACATGCTTGCGCAGCCGGAATTGCATTCTCCGGTGATTAAATCGCATTGTTCCTTATTTTTACAATGACACATAAAACCACAATTGGTGCCGAATCGGAAAATGCTAGTTTTGTCTTGTTCACAGCCGTCGCCATCTGAAAGTATTTTACAAATGTCTCATTATTGTACTGAATTTTAATAACCCAGCTTATGTTATATAACGTCCAGCATACAAATTGTTTATAACATGCAAATTTACCGCGCAAGCGCGCATACACACACGCACGGACCGACCAACCCTTCTAGGCATAAAAGGTGTTATCAAAACCACTGGGTCTTTTGTTGAGCAAGTTTTTTTTATCATTATAGCGACTCCTTTTTCTTACGTATGCTGCTTTTACAAGTATTAATTAAACTTTTCGAATAATTCTAAATATTTTTAAAATTCAGAACGAGCATATTTTTCATTTATATGTATATCTTCTACAGACGGTAAAGATTTGAGTGTTGCACGGCAAAAAATAACATTATGGATACAAACAACATAAAGATTCATAGGGCAAATGGCGTAACATTCACTACAGTTACAAAAAGTAATACAATATCAACCCCTATAAATGATTTGAGTGTTGCACGGCAAAAAATAACATTATGGATACAAACAACATAAAGATTCATAGGGCAAATGGCATAACATGCACTACAGTTACAAAAAATAATACAATATCAACCCCTATAAATGATTTGAGTGTTGCACGGCAAAAAATAACATTATGGATACAAACAACATAAAGATTCATAGGGCAAATGGCATAACATGCACTACAGTTACAAAAAATAATACAATATCAACCCCTATAAATGATTTGAGTGTTGCACGGCAAAAAATAACATTATGGATACAAACAACATAAAGATTCATAGGGCAAATGGCATAACATGCACTACAGTTACAAAAAATAATACAATATCAACCCCTATAAATGATTTGAGTGTTGCACGGCAAAAAATAACATTATGGATACAAACAACATAAAGATTCATAGGGCAAATGGCATAACATGCACTACAGTTACAAAAAATAATACAATATCAACCCCTATAAATGATCCATTTTCAGCAATCATTTTAATTTTTCACTGGTATTCAAGTTACGTCCATAGAACAATACGCTTTTGTACGTGCGTTATTATAAAATCGTTTAAACACTTCTTACAAAAATATAATACTTACATGACGTTGGCAAAAGAAACACAGAAGCCAATAAAATTACAATTTTTAACATCCTCTACAACTCCATTTCTCCAACATCAGAAACTTGATAAAACAAAAATATATATATAGTCCGTTCGATTAAAAATTATATTTAAACGGTTTTGTTGTCATCAGAGGAAAACTAGAGGAAAAAGGGTTAGGACTAAGCGACCACTTATTCTTTAATTCCTACAATAATCATTTTGAGTAAAGTACAAGGAAGTTTAAATTACAGCATTATATTTTCCCGCCATTTCTCTTCTTCCTTATCTATTTGTAACATCTACATGAAGAAAACCTTATAAACGTAAATAGAAACACTTCAAATTTACGATTAAACTATGCAAATAAAATCTTCAATAGTAAGTTACTTCTGAAAAAAATAATTATTCAAATAATGCTGATGATGATAATGAAGATATCAATATTTCTAATAATGATAATCAAAATAATAATATTGATAATAATGACGACGAAGATGATAAAGTGATAAATTATGATGATGATGATTATGATCTCATTATGAATTAACTTGTAGTAAGTGACGTGAGAATATTTTCAACAGTTTTATAAAACTGTCTCCAAATAGCAATCCCGAATGCTTGTCAGATTTGTCCGTAGACCTTATATTTGATGAAGCTTTGTGAAAAACTATAAAAAAGATGCTGTGATGTAAACAGAGGTATTAATGTTCGATATTAACGTCGTAGAAACTAAAATGCAATGGCATATTTATTAGAGCGGTTATGTTATGCTTCAGGAAAATACAATGGCATACCATAACTAATAAATTTTTTTTAAAATGCATTTCGTGTTTAAATAAGTAAGAACACATAAGAGATGCATCCGGAAGAAATTGTGATAAAGTTTATTGATGCACGTGTATGTACTTAAAAAAAAACTAGGATGCTTATCTTGATTCAAGTGTTTCTTGACAGATAATTATTATTCGTCTTTATTTCAACGGACGAGGATAATATCTCTACAAAAAAGCCCCTATTATTATAACCAACACTAATTTTAGACATTTTGCTCTCAGATAAAGTGCTTAAACATTTTCTTCTAGTGAGAGTCTACTTCTTTAATATATAATGAAACTTTTTACTGTTGCATTCTCTTTATACATAATGAATGATTCAGAGTAAAAAACAAAGACTGATTATGGAATTTGAGCTTCCTGTCCGTGTGAGAAATTTAAATCTGACCCCTTTCACAACGTTTAGTACTAAATACTTAAGACAGAAGATGAATCCTACAGAGAGGATGATTAAAATGTTATACAATTAAACAATACGAGAATTGAACTTTAAATGTTTTTTTTTCATTTGGAGAAGTTTCATTAAACAACTAAATGAAGGTATGGCAATGAACTCTGAACTTTTTTCTTTAAGTTCCCTGTCACTTGTTGAAATTGAAACATCATCATGTTTTTGACATGTAATTCAAAAGGAGATAACAAAACCAATCAGGCAGACTAAGGTTATGATTTAAAGTACACTTAATTATTATCTTAAGTTGTTTAGCAGTTCCAAAAGTTGTTTTCAAAGTGTTTCGGTTAAAAAAATGATAAGGTTAAGACCATGTTAAGAATTAAGAATTATGATTTTTCCAAGGTAACTTTTAACACTGTTTAAGGTTTAAACTTACTTTCATTTGAAAACCGGTAATCAAGATAAGCACGGAACTAGTAACAACAACAACAACAACAAAAACAGTCAAGCTAGAGTTACTGCTTGGCATCCTCAACAATCTGATACTGGTCTTTGTTGTCATGTGTATATTTGAATTATGACATCAACGATTTTTAGAATATACAATGGAAAATTAAATACAAAAAGTGATGTGTGTCTGTTTGCCTCTTTGACTTCAAGACGGAGTTCTGTGAGCTTGGCCACTGACTAAGTAGGCGCACAAATTTTCATGCACTCACAATAAACAACCTTGCTGTAAAATAAACATAGTTATGCCCGATCATCCTGTCATTTAAAAGTCTTGTTTTATGTTGTTTTCGAGCAATGACTTATCAAACAGAGTTTTTCTTTTTAAAGATGCAGGCCTTTGTGTGCTGGCTTTTTGGGTCTATTGAGCCCAAAATAAAAAAGTCACCTAAACATAATGAAATAATTGAAAGTTCAGGGTTCAGTTACTTTTGAGTACTTTATAAAAAATAACAATTTTTAGGGTGAGTTTGAATCCCCCCCCCAAAAAAAAATCTTCTTATTATGTTAAACCGGTTTTTGTGTGTAAAATTTGAGGGCTAGACTTGGCTTCAGGTATTCTGATTTAATTGATCGGAAACCATCTATTTCAACCCTCCATAGTTTTTTCTTCTTTTTTTGCAAGGGGGGTGGGGGTTAAAAACGATTGGCCCCTTTCTCTCACTATGCAAAAATCATGTCTAAATCGAAGGTAAATAATGTTTCTTTCCTCTTACTGTCCTTATTTTCCTGTGGTTCTTTCATTCTGAATTTACCTTCGCTATACTTTTTATTAACGTCAGCGACAAAACTTCTGCTTATAATTTAACAAGGGCGATCAGTAATCACATGTGTCGCTTGATGATAGCCAATTAAGCAGTCGTATTGAGAGGTGATTGTTTGTTGGCTTAAACGCTTTTTTTAAATTCGAAGGCCAGAACTCATTCACCAAAAAACACTCTATTATGCGCAAGTACTTGAGGTATCGATCAATCCTGTAACATTAAAATTGTCTTAGTAGTATGAGAAATGTAGTCCAGACAAACTTTAAAAATAAAAATCATTAAAGGGCCATAACATTTAGCAAACCTCATTCAACTGGAAAATACCGACTTTATGCATTACTAGACTTGGTACTGATCATCTTGTAAAGTTTGGATGAAGTTGCACCAGTTGTTTCTGAGCAGTAGTCCAAACAAGTTTTAAGATGGACGGACAGACAGACAGACAGAAAGACAGACAGACAGGGAGAAAGGCAGACGAATGAGAAGTGATCTCTATATGTCATGGCTACTGTGTCGCATGTCACAGCTGCCCAGAAGCCTGCAGCACAAAACTCGTTATAAGGCAAAAACGCCTTTTTCATTCAAGGGCTATAATTTAGCCAGAAATCATTCAACCGAAAACTCGTTTGATATGTGCAAGTGCTTGAGGTACCAATCAATCCTGTAACATTTCATTCAAATTGCTTTAGTACATGTTGTATCAGAGAAGTAGTCCGGGAAAACTTTAAAAATAAAGATCATTAAAGGGCCAAAATCATTGAACTGGAGAATACCGATGATATGCATAAAAAGACTTGGTACTGATCATTCCTGTAAAGTTTAGATGAAATCGCACCAGTAGTTTCCGAGGAGTGGTCTGGAAAAGTTTTTGACAGACAGACAGACGGAGAAGTGATCCCTATATGTCGCGCTACTTTGTAGCAGTTGTAACGATATAAGGTTCTGGCCCTTTATCTTTAAGGGAGCACAGCTTACTGTATTTACTTCAATTACCTAGCTCTATTACTTGCGGTCAAGCCGATACACTCGTCTACATGTTATGTTGCTTGACCGAGTTAGGAATGCATATCTTAAGGCAGTAAGACATGTACACCCACCAGCGCGTGATGTCTACTGACAAGGTCACAAAGTATGCAGTTACAAAACAAGAATCCAGACGGTCAAGAAAGGTGAGGCTAATAAAATCGATGTTCTCATGCCTGGACCGTCTCAGGTCATCAACAACCCTCATAAACCCCCCGCGCACCGTTGAAAGGCGTGCACTGTTACTCTATAGACCTAGTTGGAAGGTCAAAGTTTTAACGATAACAAACAATTTTCGCCAGGGTGTGCTAGATAAGATACGTAAGTGTTGGAACTGCTCTATTTTATGCCCCCAAAGGGAGGCATATAGTTTTTGAACCGTCTGTCTGTCTGTCTGTTCTTCTGTCTGTCCGCATTTTTGTTGTCCGGTCAATAACTTTGTTATTATAAGGTGGATTTTAAAATAACTTGGCATAACTGTGTGGCACAGTTAGACGACGTGTCGTATGCGAGACCTGGGTCTCTAGCACAAAGGTCAAGGTCACACCTAGGCTTCAAAGGTCATTTTTGAGATAATGCAGTGATGGTCGTGTCCGGTCTGTATCTTTGTCATTCACGATTGGATTTTAAAATAACTTGGCATAAATGTTTGACATTATGACGACGTGTCTAGCGCAAGACCTAGGTCTCTAGCTCAAAGGTCAAGGTCACACTTAGGCTTCAAATATCATTTTTTAATGATAAAGGAGTGATTGTCGTGCCCGGTCTGTTTCTTTGTCATTTACGGATAGATTTTAAAATATTAATGCCACCCCCCTCTGGGGGAGACATATTGTTTTTGAATTGTCCGTCTGACCGTCTGCCCTCCTGTCCGTCTGTCCGTCTGTCACACTTCGTTTCTGCTCAATAATTGGAGTACTTTTTGACCAAGAGCTTTCAACATTCATAGACTTATATCTCTTATTGAGTAGAAGAAACCTATTGATTTTGGGGTCAGTAGGTCAAAGGTCAAGGTCAAAGGGGCCTGAAGAGTGAAAAACTGTTTCCGCAAAATAACTGTAGTTCTATTTGACCCAGAGCCTTCAAGCTTCATTCGGAGATTTTCCTTATTGAGAAAAGGAAACCTACTGATTTTAGGGTCAGTAGGTCAAAGGTCAAGGTCATAGGGGCCCGAAGAGTGTAAAAAGTTTCTGCTCAATAACTGGAGTTTTATTTTCACTCAGAGCCTTCAAACTTCATAGGATGATTGCTCTTATTGAGTAGAAGGAACTTATTGATTTTTGGGTCAGTATGTCAAAGGTCAAGGTCACAGGGGCCCAAAGAGTGTAAACCGTTTTCGCTCAATCACTGGAGTTTTTTTTTCACTCAGAGCCTTTATATTTCATAGGGTGAATGCCCTTCTTTAGTAGAATAATCCTATTGATTTTGGGGTCAGTAGGTCAAACGTCAGTCACAGGGGCTCGAAGAGTGAAAACCGTTTCTGCGCCATATCACGAGTTCTATTCCACCCAGTGTCTTCAAAATTCATACGAGGGTTGCCCTTTTTGAGTTGAAGAACCCTATTGATTTAAGGGTCAGAAGGTCAAGGTCACAGGGGCCCGATGAGTGAAAAACCGTTTTCGCTCAATTACTGGAGATCTACTGCACCCAGAGCCTTTAAATTTCATAGGATGGTTGCCGTTATTGAGTGGAGGAAACTTTTTAATTTTGGGGTCAGTATGTCAAAGGTCAAGGTCACAGGTACCTGAAGACCAGTAGATGAGCTGCATAGATTTTCAAATTATTAGGATAGGTCAAGTTAACACTTCAGACTTTTAAGCTGTGTGTAAAATAAATTGGGTTCGGGGCCACATGTCTGTTTATTCATTACGGCAATGGCAGTCATAATAGCTTCGCGCTTGACTAAGACATCTACATTTCAGTACATCGTGAATAACATTCTCGTCTAAAGACAAATATATGAATGGTGCTTTTTTTCTGAAAAAAATTTAGACAAGTTTTACATTTGCATTCGAGTTATAGCTAGTTAGCCAGCGACCGAATATTGATACCAAGTGTTATCTTTAATGATTACGACACTTGATTTATGTTGGCAGTCCAAGGTTAAATTTATAACCCATGTGAAATTGTCTTGAGATGAACATTTTATATCTATCATGTGCGTGATATAAATGAAAATTGTGGACTATACTCTGGAGAGTGATTTGAATAATTATGCTGTAATCCGTTTAAATTAACCAAAAAGGCTGATGCTGTACCTGGTAAAGTATCAAATTTTACGAATTTGAAAAAAATCGGAAGAATTAGGTGGCTGTTGTGAAATCTGATCCGTGAGCGATGAGTTCGAAGACATTCATGGTTACTGTGAAAATTGTAAAGAATTGTGAAGAATTTCTGTGCCAAGACTGTTTTATTTACAACGTTAAACCCAAATCATTTAGAAACCACAAATTGGTTCACAAGAGCGAAATGTCGAGTGACTCTTTGAGGAAAGAAAAACAAATCTAAGTGTCTGAGGGAATTACTGAAGTCTGAGATGAGCATCCTAAAGAACGGTTAAACTTCTACTGTCATTTGCATGAAAAATTTTGCTGTGGAACTTGTGTGGCTCTCGGGCATAGGACATGTGAAGACGTAGAGTATCTTCCGTCAGTCATCGGAAACTATCCGAATAGTTATGGGTATAAAGCTGTTGAAAATGAACTTGAAAGGTTATTAATTGATGTTGGCAACTGCAAAGCTCAGTCGTCTGAAAAAGCAGAAGCAAATGAACGACAAACAGAAAGAGTACTATAAGAAATTGACAATTTCCGTGAAATGTTGATTAGTGAAATAGACAAGCGTGAGGAGGAGATAACTACTCATGTGGGTGAGGCAAATAGACGTAATATTGAATGCATTACAAACCTTTTAGACTAATGCGTTCATATTGTGTCAGAAAAGTGCAATCTGAAGCAAAAGATGAGTTCTTTGAAAACAGAAAAGCAGTACTGTCATTTGTATATTCTGATGAAGAATGCTACAGAGACTATAAACAAGTTTAAAACAAACCTGTTACACGCCAAAAATGAACTTGATTACGAGGATTACAACTTTATGCCAAATATTTCTCTCGCTGAAATGCTAAGAGAACCAAATTATTTCGGGAAACTATGCAAAAAATACTTAGGTCCCTCACAAAATGACGGACGAACCTCAACACCAAGCAGTGGAGGTTCTGCGGAAAATGGGAACTTAAAAGAAGACAGAGGACGTACAGATTGCAAAAAGAAATGTGTCTCATCCTCAGCAGAAAGTAGATGTGACCTAAACAAAAATGATGTGTTCAGATTAAAAAAACAAACCAGATGGTGACATTGACATTAAAACCTTATCTTGTGAAAAGAAACCCTGGGTTACGGGCAACACAAGTACACCTGATAACGATCGTTTCATAATCGCCGTGTACAACAGTCAGCAGATTGCACTCGTTGATTTAAAACAAAACAAGATAAAGCTTCATTCTAGTCCTTGGGATGTTACCTCTATTAAAAGGGGAGAAATTATCGCCACACTGCCCTTCAATAGCAAACTATTTTTTCTAAAGATATCTTCTATAAAAGGCCAGCCTTCTGGGACAGTGGATATGAAAATAACAAAACAAGTTTCTGTCAACGGAGACTGTCATGGAATAACAAACAACGGCGAATACATTTTCGTTAGCTACCAAAAGCCCGCAAAACTGGAAATCTTGCAAACAGACGGATCACTTTTAAAAGTTGTTGAAATCGACAAAGAGGGCAACCGACTTCCCAAAGAACCGCAATACATTGCCTGTAATGCTAATTTGAAGCTCTTGTACGTAACTGATTGGGATTGTAACACGACGACTTGCATGACGACTGATGGTGTGGTCAAGAACACGCTGAGGGATGAAACACTTAAAGCACCTACAGGGATTGCAATAGCTAAAGGTGGAAATGTATTTGTGGCCGGCTATCATAGCAACAATGTGCTACAATTCTCACCAGCGTTCAGAGGTGTGCAGCTTTGTCTAGATCAAAAGGAGAAAGTAGTATTGCCACAAACGCTTGCCTTTTCTGCAAATGGCAATAAGTGTCTGGTCAGTTTTCGAAATAGCGAAGTCCTGAAGATATTCAGGGTGAAATAATTGGCAAAGAATGAACAACAGTTTTTCCCCTTAGAAAACACTATTTATCTCAGCTTCAGCTATTGCAATACATCTTATATGAAATAGTGTTTATCACATCGATTTGTAGCAATTTGAAGTCGACCTGTTCAGATTCGTTGAACGGACATAACGAAACAATGATTAATCTCCCCCAAATTTATTAATACTAAAAACATAAATTCGTTAGATAAAAAGTATTATTTAGTGTAGAGCTTTTTAAGTTTAGGAAGTAAGGATGATTGAAGAATACGAGCTTCCTGAAACTACCGGTGGACGTTCTAACAGTGTACATGCGCTTCTTTGTAATTTCATTTTTTGATTGTATGAAATAGCTGGGTTTGCAGCGGTTATTTTGTTAAACCCGTCTATTGATTTAAACAATTTTACATGCATAATACTTTCAATAGTTACATATTTGTTGTTGTTGTTGCGTTTCATGTTGCTGATATTTTTCACTATTTTTATGCATTTTCAGTTTTTAGTGATTTAGTATTAAATTGCATATTTCACTTCAATCTTAATGTGCTATATTTTCATTTAAATCAAACTGAGAAAAACTTACATAAGCAATCGGCTGACATTATAAATACGTTACAGTGGATTATAAGCACTAAATAATAAGTCTTGGAAATGTTTCAAATACTTTTCGGGCATTGTTGTTAATAGTGCCTTTCATTACACTGTCTTTATGAACGTAAACGTTTTTCAATCTTTGTTGTTTTTTCGATATGACATTATTTATTATTTCCTTATGTAGCCGAGAAAATCCAGTTTCGTTTTACTTATAAGTTTGTAATCAAATCTTAGTTCAAGAAATATCATTTCTACACTTTTCCGTATATGCAGTCATTAATTAATTAATAAATTTTATCCGTATATGACGTTTTATAGTTACTGTGGCATGATATGGAAAATATATTTTTATGCTGTTGTGTTTTTATTTAACGTCTCACAGTTTTATAAAATCAATCAATCAATCAATCAATCAATCAATCAATCAATCAATCATCATCATCATCATCATCAATCAATGATTGACAGTCAGTCAAGCAGTCAACCAACCAACTAACCAACCAACCAATCAAATTAAATAATTTTTAATGCATTTCCTTCTTGTGTAATATAACAACATATTGGTGATTGAGCAAGTTAATGTAAAGAATTATTGTTTGTATATGACTTTTATTAACCAATAAACAGAAATATCAGAACATGGCAATACATTTAAGTAGAGTTTGATCAAATAAAATATGATATATAAATATATCAGTATATTTCTTTTGTTTTAATTTGTTTGATGCCATACTGTCTTTTAATGGCTATGACGATGATTATTACATGTATTTTTCCCACTTATAGCATTGCTGATATGAATCGATCAATTTTTAGACCAAACGGGTTCCAGTAAAATAACTGAGAACGCATAAGCCTATATACTTTATTTTGAATAGGTAAGTTAGACATGTTGAAAATAAGATTCGTAGAACGCTTTCCGTACAACGGAGCATTAGACTCACAAACTTTACGTGATGGTTGTGCTAGATGAGCAGATGCGCGTGTTGATTTTGTGCTCACTGGGTCAGATGAACCATAGTGATATCAGGCTCACTGGGTCAAAGTGCAAACTCAAGGGGCTGTTTTTTTTTCAAAAATATAATGCAGAAAAACTGAGGTTAGGATCTTCAAACATAATAGGATGGTTATGAAAATAACATGGCTTTGATTTTGTTTCACCGGGTCAAAGGTCATGTTCACAGGAAACTGTGCTTACAATTTAGTTTCTTATCTATAACTGAAGAACATATTATTCCAAGATCCTAAAAAATTACAAGATGGTTGAGCATGCTAAAATTTGGTCAAAGGTCAAGCTCACAAAGGTCAATGGTGAAGCCAAAGAGATGAAGGGGAATGCATGTTTTTAATATACATCTGTGGTATTCATGTGCTTAAAATTATTACTCTTTATAAGATAAATAAAGGCTTTATGTGACAAACTGAAGTGTTTATATCTCATTATTGTGACCGACTATATAGGAAAGACCTCATAGCGTCGTCCTTGGAGTTGTTTGATCTGATGCCAACAATATTATCAAATTTCCTTAACTGTTCTACTATGTATTTTCGTTGCTAGAATATTCAAATTATTAATCTCAAGTTGAGACACGTATGGCTTATGTCCAGTAGTAATTTTGATACATTTTATTTCGTTATGTTTTGTTTATAATCTTTTAGATATTTTGGTGAACTTTTGTAATGACTAAGGCGCATATTCTCCTGGGGACACTTCTACCCCGTCTTGAGCTTTAGTTTATCATCCAGTTCTGCATATGAAGGTATAATTAAAAAATACAGCCTCTGGGACGACTTGTAAGTTTTCTGACACAAGAATGATGTAAAGTAATGAATGTTGGAATATTAATTAGCAAGAAATATTAATTTAAAACGTCACTGTTATAAAGAAATTGCAATATATTTGGATAAAATTTTAAAGAATTGAAATCGGACAACTTTTGTCGATTTAATTGCGATAAATGTCTGACATCATTTGATGGAAATCTTTGCGATGTTTTTACAAGCACCTCTACGACAAAAAAACGACATAACTGCCCTTTACCCTTCGTTTGAGTCGAATTTCAAGGGACTTCGAACCACGGGTAAATGTGAGTACTGGTTCCACTTTAAGGGCAACATGTTTTACAAAGACAGATTATCAGAATTCTTGTCTTGGGCCACAAAAAACAGTGCTCTGAGATTTTGCATGATAATTGTCCAGTGACATTGGCTGACGCATTCAAGCTCTAGAAATCTTCTTGTCAGAAACCATAATGCTGAGACTTCTGATATATGATTTGTAGCATTACTTTGTGATCCTCTGATAAGATTGGCCATATTATGCACTTCCCCATGGTCGCTGCTTTTATATAGACATTTCTTTGAAAACGCCGGGCCTGGAGTATACATATTTGGTGTGAATCATTACTGAATGGACTTTTACCAAGATTGCTCAAATATAATTTAAGAGTCAAAATTTGCCCTCTCTAGGTATCACTTGTAGCGCTACACTGGAAAAAAATATTGTAAAAAATCACAAGGCCTTAAGCTTAGGTATATAGAATTTGGCATTATGTTTGTGTTCATCCGTAAAATGTTTTCAAATTTTGGCCAAAGGATCATAGCTGACCCTCCCCGTTGGTCACTAATTTAACACATATAAGATTTTTAAATCTTTCTATAACTTTAAAGCAAAGAGCTTAGTTATTGTTTTGTGGCATTGTTTAGAGATTTTGTGCCAAAGTTGGTCAAATCTTGGCCACGGGGTCCGCACTTTTGGTTATTAGTTTTATATATCTTGTGAAGCTTAAAATCCGATGTATAATTTTGAACCACTATGTTCATTTATTCCACCTTGTCCTTCACCTTCTTGTGACCTAGTCCTTTACCTCGACAAACAAGACTTCTGCCTTGTTTCAAAGGTTCAAGGTTGAAATTACAACTACATCTTTAATTTTTCAGATTTCAGTTTTGACCTTGGCCAACCTCGATTGCTTGTGAAGCTACAGTTACGAAATTTTGACCATGTTTCACATGTAGATTTGATCTCCGATACCAGTGTACGAGATAAGAGTGGAGGTCGTTGAGAGCAGACTGATACCAACAGTTTTAACATTTAATATTTGTCTTTTTTACACCTACTAAGTCACCTCGGGCAAAAATCCTGTCACAGTCTAAGGCAAATGGGATACTACAGAGACAAAATGTCTGACTTAACCATTTTCTATCTAATGTAAAAATGGAACAGTTTATATATGTTAAAGCGCCAGTGCTGTATACATGTATATGTCTTGCTCCAATGTGTATTGTTTCCTAAAAATGAAAAGAAAAATGAAAAGACAAAGAAGAAGCTGTGGTACGTTTACTTGCAACAAGTAGATGACATTAGTTCAACACAAGAATACAGAAGATATACAGAAGACATATGAACTGCGAAACAAAACGTTCGAAATATCGAAATACTAAGACGACAAAGTGGTCAATAGGTTATGGTTAATTGTTTTTTATTCTGTTGAAATTACAAATACAATTATATACGGATACTGAGCTATGCATTTTAGTGTATTGCACAATAAGGGTTAAAACTAAATCTTTTAAACCTAGAACAGATATTATTTAACTTTAAAATCAATCAAAGGTTATCATACCTGGTAAAGCAGATTTGATTACTCTATTACAATCTCGTTTCAATATCAATAGTAGATTTTTTGATATACGAATGGTTGTGCATTTCTTAGATCGACCAACAGGCAACATTAACTCTATTGAAAATATTGTTGCAGTAACCTTTCTTATTTTCGAAAGTCGAGCTAAAAATCAGTTTATGATGAGCTATCCAAAAATCAAAACTTTAATCACCAAGGACATGTTAGTACAAAGTCGTGAATAAAGACGAAAAAATGGTAACGTTATATTCCTATCAAAGAAGACAACAAAGTTAAACAAGACCACAATACAAGCACAGAAGTCACACAAGTATTTACAGTATAGAATATAAAAATGGTTTATATAGTATGGAAGTCACACATCAGTTTATAGTGTAGAATATAACAATTGCAAATATAGTGTGGAAGTCACACATCCGTTTACAGTGTAGAACATAACAATTGTTTTTATATAGTGTGGAAGTCACACATCCGTTTACAGTGTAGAATATAACAATTGTTTATATAGTATGGAAGTCACACATCCGTTTACAGTGTAGAAAATAACAATTGTTTATATAGTATGGAAGACACAAATCCGTTTACAGTGTAGAATATAACAATTATTTATATAGTGTGGAAGTCACACATCCGCTTACAGAGTAGAATATAACAATTGCATATAAAGTATGGAAGCCACACATCCGTTTACAATGTAGAATATAACAATTGCATATACAGTGTCGAAGTCACACATCCGTTTACAGTGTGGAATATAACAATTGCATATATAGTGTGGAAGTCACAAATCCGTTTACAGTGTAGAATATAACAATTATTTATATACTATGGAAGTCACACATCCGTTTACAGTGTAGAATATAACAATTGTTTATATAGTATGGAAGTCACACATCCGTTTACAGTGTAGAATACACCAATTGCATATATAGTATGGAAGTCACACATCCGTTTACAGTGTAGAATATAACAATTGTTTATATAGTATGGAAGTAACCAAGTTGTTTACAGTGTAGAATATAACATTTGTTTATGTAGTATGGAAGTCACACATCCGTTTACAGTGTAGAATATAACAATTGTTTATATAGTATGGAAGTCACACATCCGTTTACAGTGTAGAATATAATAATTGTTGTTACAGTATGGAAGTCACACTTCCGTTTACCGTGTAGAATATAACAATTGTTTATATTGTACTGAAGCCACACATCCGTTTACAGTGTAAAATGTAACAACTGTTTATATTGTATGGAAGTCACACATCCGTTTACAGTGCAGAACCTTTCAATGCTACCACTATCACATATTTGCATACATCGTATTGCTGTCAATGTGGTACAGAAGCACATCATAACAAAACTTGAACTGCTCCTGAAAAGACCATTGTAGTATTTAATCTGACTTTATATAAGTCAATCATATAAGTCGTTTAAATTTATACATTTAGACAGCTCATAAAATCAACTATTTAAGATCACCATTATCACATTGTGTCAGAATGTGAGTTTTTTTAAACCGTTGACAAAATCTTGATTCAACGCTCTATATAGTTCAAAGATGTTTAAAATCAATCAAATAAATGTCTGTTTTACGTAATTACGATTAATTGGTCTTTATAGCTAGTATCTAATATATAACTATATATAACTTATTTCTTTGTTATAAATTATAGGACTAGGGTTTCATCAACAGTTACTATCCTGTTCTAATTTACAATTAAGCAGTAAATAACATAAAAATCGTATCATATTCGCTGTAATGTAGTCATATATGAAACACTTACAAAATTTGGAATGATCTGTTCACGCCTGACTCTCAACTGTCTGATAACTTGAGGGATGGACACCTCGTTGTCAAATCTAGCACGGTCCAGGATGTTTACAAGTACAATAAATAAGCCACTCCTATCTGATCCATTCCTGCACTCATACAGTATATCCAATGTGTTATTTTTGCTCCGTATGATATGCGCAATGCATCGTAAAACCATATAGACAGCTATTCATTCATCGGTACGCCAATTTTCAGTAATCGTATTTATATAAATTCTAAATTACTAATGTTTTTGCTGAAAACATGTTTTGAATCTGTAACCACAGTATGGTTTTAACAGAGCAGAAATTGTTTCTGTATTTTAGGCTTACTAGAATCTAATCAAAATCAACACATATTTTAATTGATTATTAATTGTTAAGGCCAAACGCAAATTTGTTTTTCTTTAACTTAAACTTTTGACGGATGATTTAAGATATTTACAAAGATATTTATAACTTACAGACATTGAACAATCACGGGTTTGTTTTCAGCAACCCTTTTGCAGTATTCTACTTCCTGGATGAATTGCATCATGACATGGGGATCACTTGGAACAATACGACTCGATGGCCAGGCCCTAAATTCTAGATGAGTTATTTCCCAGTTCTAAAATAGATATTAAAGAAGATGATAACACTTGAAATTTGCTGTCATTTATCATGTGATCATTTCTTTTATTTGGACTGGTCTAAAAGTTCACCAGAAATATGACCTCTTATATTAAAAAAGAACTGTAAAAAGAAAACTGAAATTGTTACATTAAAAATGTTAATGATTGATTTTTTTATTCGACACAATAAATATGTTTAAGACAAATAAAAACTTGAAAAAGATAAAGAAACATGTAATAATAAATCATCACAATATTAAAAAAAACGACAGATAAAATTGTATAAAGACCTCTGACTCATATGACAGATTGAAAGTCTTCTTTTTGTAGTGGGTTTTGTCCTCTTCTGAATTCTTCGTAAGCATAAATGGTCCCAATTTTTTCGATCCATTTTCTGGTATGTAGGTGCCCACCTGAAGGGTAAAGTGCTTAAAGTTAAATTCTAATACCTTTAACTTTTTAAAATTGATTGTAAGTTAACTGTTTCCCTTACGATATCAAATAGCTAATTATATGGTTAGAAGACACAGGATAATATATTGCTAAGTTTTGATAATTTGCATGGTGTCTTCGACTACCTAAAAATCGAAGTAAAGATAGAATCTTGTACGTATTATAAGAAAGGACATTCCTGCATATTTTGTTTACTTTTCTAACAAGAAAAGCAGATTATTTTTAGGGTAGGGACAAAACACAAATGCACAACGAATCTTACCTGGTATTATACTTAACTGTATTGACTTATTACGTATATTAACTGTATTGACTTATATATATATATATAATATTTGTAAACTGCTGATAAAAAGAGACAATATAGAGAATAAAGAATCAAAATGTTTTTTTTTATACTTCTTGTTTCACGTTTTCGTCAAAACTGACGATGACCTTGACCTCTTGTTCGTACGCTAGTCGACAGAAATCTATTGCCGTTGTTTTCAAGGGCGTTTGTGTAAGGATATATCCTTTAATTTCACAGTAACCCTGAAATTAAGTAAATAGATTTTATCAAGGAAAGACAGCTAAGTCATTTGAAACAATAATTAGTGACGTAAATATAAGTTATATGAAAATATGAGCAATAAGTTATATTACCTTTTAAACATGAATACTGTCTGAATAAAATGTATGTCATACATATGTTAATGTGGGTTATAAATATTAATTAGATGATAGAAAAAAATGAAGCCTTTGCCAAGGATATCGTGGCTGACCAATGCAAGTGGGTGAGAAAATTATTATCAAAACTTCTCTTGTTCATAGATTTTCAATAACCAGGGCCTTGTTCTAATTTAATTATTTTTATTTGCTCATCGCGCAATCACAACAGAAGAATTTCGTAAAATTTCTCACCGGCATGTAAACCGCATTGATATAGTTCGTGCAGTTTGGTATATTTGTTAATAGGAAAGGCCGAAATTCGTTCACTAAAACAAAATACAAAAACATTATTTCAAAATTACAATAACAAACATTTTTCTTCTAAACTGAAAACGAAACAAACATATAAAAAAATTCAATGCTAGGATGTAAAAGAGAGTTTAAGAGTATGAAAATTTTACAATAGCGGTATCAAGTTTGCTCCTCATTCCATTGTGGATAACCATATTATTTTGAAATTTCAAAATATAGTTGTATATCATAACTAACAGTATTTTTTTATTTTGTTTTAACTACCGAACATCATTATATTCAGTCTATTTATGACACATGTAGTAACAAACGCACTGTGACCAAAGGCAACCATCATTTTAACTTGTTGAATACTTGTAAATACACGTCTGGTTTTGATTTAAAAAAAACATACGAGGAATAATGTCACTATTTCTGTTCTTATTCTTGTTTTCAGGTAACTTTGCTGCTAAAATCTTATCTTCATTGTTGTCGTCTGCTAGTACGTACGGAATATCTTCATTTAATTTCTGAAAAAATGTTAAGGTTTCAGTTGAATCAATAAAAGAAGAATGACTTGTTCAGGTCAGAAAAAGTCTTTTAATAATTTGCAACCATGTTGTAATCCAGTACCTGTGTATGTTAAATTTAAATCATTTTGAAATCTTAATTTACAGGAACGGTGCAGATATAAAGATGTAATTTCAGTAAAGAAAACTTTGACTTGTTTCCCAAACCTGATACTGTAGGAAAAGGTTTGTTTTCCTGTGACTTTGATCCGTTTCATTCAGACTGTTCGCCATTTTATGGAACGTGTCTACAGACACGGGCTCTGGTGTCGAAATGAACGTTTCTGTTACTAGTCCGTACAGGAACATATACTGACTCTATTTTTAAAATAATCGAAAAAATCCTTTTAATAATTTTTTGAACACAAACTGTTCATATGTTCTTAATATTTTTAATGACGATCCAACAATTTGTTCACAAATTTCAAAACAGTTATTCTCTGATTTTTGATATCGTTTCTTGATTTTTGACTTAATATAATGATTCAATCTATTTTATTGATACATGGATTAGACAGAATTATTTATTACACTGTCTTTTAAAGTACATTTAATAACCTCAAAAACCTAAAATTGTATTTGAAGTATACACTTGCATGCCTTGCGTTTACGACTGAAATATGACTGAACGAAAGAAAAAATATATGTTTACGTCCAAAACGGTGTGCTAAACCTTACAAGACACTAAGAATGAAATGAATATTGGAAGTGAAATACCTTTGTCTGAACCATGTTCACCCTTTGGTCGCGAAGACCAACGACACACTGATAAATGTCACAATAACCCACTGCTTTCACCTGGTCATATAATATATCAGTGGCTATAAAGGTACCAGTCCGACCCACACCAGCACTGAAATATATTCAATTAAGTAAATGTCTGTCCACGTTATTTTAACGTACGTTTTTATATGGTATAACAGTAAGAAATCTATTTAAACCATAACGTATTAAGCAATTTTTCACTTGCTACGCTTATAAAATTGAATAGTGAGTATTTCAGTGAAATAAATTGTGAAGTAATAATGTCATAATGTCTTTATGATAAAAATGTTTGTACTACTGGAACACTGCCTCATCTTGTCTGTTAGTTCGTCACTCAGTTAGTATATATGTATAGACGTTGGACTTGTTTATTGGCATGTGTAAATTTCTTAAGATTCATATATACATGCAATGAAAAAAATTCATAGTGTAAGTATTATCCTTTTTTTTACTTTAGGTCGATGCCGAAGATTTAAACTTCAAACGGGAGAAAAATTATCACTTTGGGTAAAACAACATGAAAGAATAGGTCAAGTTTTGAGAAAAAAATTAACTTTAAAAAGCTATTTCCTAAAATTCTTAAATGCTATTGGTGGACGTATTGTAACGTAAATTACCTGCAATGTACAAGCCAAGGGTGTGACTTGTTTCCGTCATTTGTTCTAACTTTTCTCCAGAAATGTAACAGACTGGACGCACTTCTTGGTACACTTTTGTCTGGCCATGCTGTGTAGTGAAACTGACGAACGTCTCTTGGTGGCTTTCCCTATTGTAAGAGAAAAAAGACAAAGACAATGTTTATGCATTTCAACTGCAGTGTATTATACAATGGTCTTAGTAATTGTTTATGCAAAATATATCCCTTGCAAGTCAAACAACACTGGATGGTTTATTTTATATCTGAGTTCTTGATAACGATTTTCTGTATGACATCCATGGCACTTGTTTAAATTTTCTTTACCCTTTACTAAATTTAAATATATTTTAGCAAGATTCTTTTAAAATAGGGCTTTTAATAGAAGGATTATACCTCGCAGGAAACTTTAAATTCCCTGATGGTGAATTCTGAAAATATCATTTCAGAGTCCGTGCAAACAGTGTAATCACCATATCTTATGCTCGTCCCCATGGATGGCCAATACTGTAGACATTTTTTCTGCAATACGAAAACAACATATATAAAAGAGGTATGCCAACATGGACTATTTCATAAGAAAATTATTGTCTGTTATGGCAAGTAGAAACTATTTTATTGAGAGAGGTATTTAATCATTGTCTTTGTAATTCATCAATTTGTTATTGTATTAATATTTAGAAAAGAGAACATAAACCTGAATTTTTCATATTTTTTTTTAAAATCCTGCTTGAAGTACCTTTGTTTCTTCAACAAGGTTGGTAAGCATCGCTACTGTATTGACACCTTTTCCCCAAATCATTCTCCAGAAGTCGTCTAATGTAGATTCAATAGGACCTGGAAAGTTTACTAGTCCTATAATATTATATTCTATAGCCATAGCATGATGAGACACATGGGGTTGATTTGCTGCATGGCGATCGTATATTAAAAGATGCAATTAAACACATTTAGCTGAGACAAAAATGTCTTGAATATAAATAAATTATATTATGATTCATGCATGGGGTTAACACTGTGTCAAAACGTCCGAGCTTAAGCAAAAGTCCCCAAAAGCGGTATATCTGAAGTGCCCGTATTCTCTAACATATGATATCATCTATTTTACTAAAACCCATAATCCGGTGAATAGTATTAAAGGGGCTGTGCTCCAGATGACAAAAAAGAAAGTTTTCTTGTATTATCAATTTCTTGTAATATTTATGACTAATGCTTAAAAAATAACTTACTGACAAAAAATAAGTCAAATAATTACATTGTAAATCGATTTTTTTCCCTTTCAAAGTGCTATACCGTAACGCGACGGTATAACTATATCGTATAAGATTTAAAGTAAATATCTGTAATATCACATGCGGCGATGGTGGTGACAGTAAAAGCGTTGGAAATATTTTGTTAACACGAGGGTCCAGAGTTCAAATCAGGCTGGAGCGAAAATATTTTTTTATTCTATTTTGACTTTTATAATCAGTTTTGAAGTAAAATATTATGTTGTTATAATCTCACGGCATCTAAATATATAATTTATGGAAAAAAAATTATGTCAAATCTGGAGTACAGCCTCTTTAATATAAAAAAATCAGAAAGTCATAAAATGATTTTTTTTAAATATTGTTTCGTTCGTTTTTAGTTTTGATATAAGTTAAGAAGTTGTTTAAAGTTTTTTTCCCATAGATTCTACAGTGTTTAATTTAAGGTGTTTTGAGTTTAAGTTTACAGTTATATTGTATGAGAAGTGGAAAATGTGTAAGTACACGGAAACATTTGAAATATTTATTTTATATTTGAAAAACTTAGAATAACAATTTCTCATTCAAAAGTCAAAAAGGTATGCATGGCTGACAAAACATTACCTTGTGCAGCAATGTAAGCCTGTTCCTTGACATAACCCTGTAAATATATATAGTGGAGAATTAAAGTAAAGATTTAAAGTATTTAGTTTATACTAAATTTATTTTAGTTCTATTGTGTAGGAAGCTTTTAGCTTATAGACACACTCTCGAATCCGTTCCTGGAACTAACCAGTACTAAGCAATGATGTAAAGATTCTTGCTCAAGGAAACAACGGCTTGACCCTGACAGGGTTTGAACCCGTGCGGCTAGCAATCCTTTGACTACTAGTACGACGTGTTAACCACACGGCCATGCCGCCTTTAAAGTATTTGTGAAAACTAGACAAAAAGTGACTTTATCATTCAAAATGAATTATGCTACAAGATAAGTGCTATCAGGACTAGGACTGTCTAATTAAATTCTGTTTGTCTCAGTGAGAATATTTGAAAAAATACAGAGAGTGTGAGAGACTTCATGTCTATTGCAATCTGGCTGCTGTCTTAGTCTATCACTAATGGATTTAGATATGATAAAGAAGATTAACTATGAAATAATAAAAAAGTAAATATTCCTGACACTTGAGTAGTAGAACAAGGTGGAATTAAAAAAACCTAGACAGACAACTGACGGATTTTTTTCTAATCACTCATATTTATTATGGCTTTAAGACTCTGCAGAATAGTTGCAGATAATATCATAATATGAACGAAATTTAAAAATTAGTAAACGAAATTCACTTTTGTAAAACAAAATGCTTAAGAAATAAAGCTTCTTACCAGCTCTAATCCTACCTTTATAAAACATGCATTAATATAATCCGAATCTTCTTCCCCATGAAATGTTTCCAAAACAACACGCGAATGGTCGTCTGAAAAGATTTATATTTAATTTGTATAAATGTATCGTGACACAAGCTCTTATAAATGTTTAGATGACTGAAGAGGTGTATATCACATTTTAATAATTTGCAATCATGTTGTATAATGTAGCTGAATGGATATACGGCTTGTTTATCAATACACCGTCAGCCCTTTGTACTTGATGAGAAATTAATTCAGATTTCAAAACAATCTTATTTAACCTTTGAAGTACTATTTCCGTTTTTGTAACTATTAAGTAATTTCGGTAACTCACAGGCATACATGTCCTTGTATCTGTTCTTGCCTCGGTTGCTAGGTTTAGTTCCGACAGCACATGAATACTGCATCCCGAATGGTAAGTTCTGTAAAAATTGCTAAAATATTATGTTTAACCTATTTAAAATGACTCCTCCCTGGAATATGCGAACTATTTAGATGAAAGGTGAAAAGCCTGATACAAAAATATAAATTGTCTTACAATAATTTAGAATTCACAATTTATTATTACAGTCTACCATGCCCATCCGACCACCTTTCTCAAGCGACTCCTTGCCTTAAACGACCATTACAAATTCCTCCCGAACGTTTTCATTCATTAATTTAACTTAGTTAAACGACCCCCTGCGACACGCGACTACCGACCTTAATATTTCACCATCTAAACGTTGCTATGCGACCGGTAAATGATCAGAACTATTTTATTGGCTAATATGTCTGAAAGTTTTAACATAAGAAGAATGAATGGCAGTGATAAATAAACTTGAAAAAGGTGTTTCTTGTCGCAAAATAGCGGATGAAATGGGAGTCGGAAAAAACGCAGATTCAATCTATACGTAAACGAAAACTAGAATTTATTGAGGACTATGAAAGCAATGTATTAATAAGTAAAATGTTTTACAATGCACACTTACATTTTAAAACGTACAGTATTAAATGCATTGAAAAGAATATGGTGTAATTCAGTTGGTAACGTTGCCATCACAAATCCTTAATTAAGAGACAACCTGTCTTAGGAGACTATATTTCCTTTCTCCCTTGTGTGGTCTCTTAAGACAGGTTAGACTGTACATTGATTGTGATAATTTTGTTTTTGATTTACCAGAAAGCCGAGTGATAGACAGTCAAGATGATTTCATTTTGCCTTCAGCTACTATCAACTTTACTTTTTAAACAACACCTTTCTAGTTACAGGTGTTTTGAATATCTTTCAAAATAAAGAAGATTTGTTTGAATACCTCACCTGGAATTCTTTGACAATTTGGTCAACATTTTTCTTGACATAATCTGCTAATGCTGAGATAGGAATTGCAGACCTTGACTGTTTGCTTACATCTGCATACACAGCATTTGTATAAACAGTTGATTCTCTCGACCTCTGATCTGTAGATCTGTTGGCTGTTGTATAAAAGCCATTGTTTTGTTAAAAGAATTATAGTTTTTTAAAAACTTTTTCCTTGAAAACTATTGTGATGCTTTTTGTTCATAAATGGAGCACTAAATTTTACATTAGTAACATACAGATTAGAGATATTTTATATTTTCTATACAGGTACCCTCAGGGGGCTAAATAATCCATCCTTCTATTTTGAAATGCAAAATGTGTAAAGAAGCTTATTCATAAAATTAAATTTAACGTTTTGACACTGTGTGTAATTTATACATAATGATTACTTGCAAGCATATCGTTAAAGTCACTAATAGTAAGTGTACTGGCCTATAATCACAGAAATGAATAAGGCGTAAGATTTTATCAAAGCTTGATAAACTATCTGAATTCATCAACAAATCCACATCTGAAGACTTCGACATAAAATGCTTGATTGTGCCAGTTGGCAAGAGACAACAACAGGAATTTTCTGTAATAAATTTCATTCATTCAATTAATGAAGATGACCAAAGCAAAATGCAATGCAAGGTATGAAGCATTTTTGACGTTTAAACAATGAGCATCACCAAATCTGCTGAACGTAATTTTAAACATATCCACAATTGAAAATTAAACAACTTTAAATAGGTCAGTTACCATGTGGACTTGCTGTTGCATTTGCATTTACGCATTCAGTGCGGTCCAGGGGAAGCTCTACATTGTTCCTCTGTTGCTCTTTCCTATAAAATATTAGCGTACCATTGTTATATGTCCAAAAAGTTTTAAATGTCTGTTTTATTATGCAACCTAGGATCGTGACATAAGCATCACTTATAAAACTATTTCGACTGATTGCATTTCTTTCTTACTTAAAACTAATCTTAGACAGTTTTTAATTTACTCATTAACTCTTATAAAAGACTTGCTTTTAAACAATCGCAAAGACATCCATAGTAAATGAAGGATATTTTTCTTCAACAAAAACGCAGTGCATTTTTATATCATCGCACCAATATAATCATTACCTTTGTCTGATTTTTAGTATGTAAATTATTGCAAAGGTAACAGCAGCTGTTATGATGAGAACGATTGCAATGGTCACTGCTTTTGCTGCTGTAGAACCCATTAAATCGATCGATTGTTGCAAAGCTGAAAATTCAATATGAGAAATTCTTAAAACCGTTGATATAGGATATAGATATCTAATCGTTTTCAGTCCTTAATATTTGCAACATTGTAATGCAACATCATGCATGTAATACAAAACATTGCATTTGATATTTTCTTCTTGTTTCAAATGCGAAGATACTAACCAAGCTCTTTAAAAATAACTGACAATGTTTCTTTTTTATAAATATATCTTATAATTTTATTTTATAATCATAGTTTTGTTTCATTCTTGGGAAGAAAACACAGAATAAGAACGTTGGGTTACAGAAGCAAACACTACGTTTATCACGAAAGCCAATCTGATTAAAATCATATCCTAAACATCGCTATGCTATTAGGATTTGAGGACAACCAATAGAAGGTCACCTTCTCGTCACCTATCCATCAGCCAATCAGTGCAACACTTCCACCCTCATGGAAGTAAATGTTCAACATGTGAAAATCTATTTATTTAGCAGGGATCCCAAACAATTATCTGTCATGTATATACTGTCACTGAACTCAGGTAAATTTATTTATCAAGATCTCCCAAAATAATGAAATTAATGTTTGTGCAGAATATTATATTTTCAAGATATCTAAGCATTTTCCGTTTCCGATAACAAACATTACAATGCTACATGAGTTAACAGGCTGTCTGAACACACCGTGTGTACATGTAAGCTATCGAGACGCGTCATAAGATACAGGCCGGGATTTAAATTCCAGGTTATCGAGAAGGCAGAAATAAATGCGTCGTCTTTAGATCTAACCGTAGGGAGATCGTGAACTTCAGTCAGACTGTCACGAAAGCTAGATGTTCCGAATTTCAGGTTTATAAAAAAGTTTATTAAAGAAGTCCGAATATTGGTCATTTGAGCCTCAGTTTGATGAATTAACTGATAACAAGTATCTACTTTTCCAACTTAAACATTTATCACGACTCATACATATACTTTTGTCAAAATTTGTACCATTAATATAGTGAGTTGATATTAAAACTGAAATACTAGTATTAGCATTACATACTTTACAAAAAGTAGGAACCCAGGGTCGGGATCAGTTTTGACCCAAGGACATGGTTAAAACAAACTTAGTATAGGTCAACTCGACAATGAAACATTCAAAGTATATCTAAGCTCCAGGGCATATTGTTTCGGACAAAAAGATGTTTTAAATATTCCTTTTATAAATCTATGTAAAATTAAGTGGCCCAAGGCAGGGTTATTAATGATCCTAGAGGCACAATTTAAACAATCTTGGTAGAGGACCTTAAGATGATGCTCGATACAAAATATCTAAAGTTTATATCTTACAGTGTGCCACAAGAACATTTTAAAAGATTTAATATTTTACACTAATAGGACCCCAGCGTGGGACAATTTTGAACCCAGAGACATTATTTGAATAAATTTGGTAAAAGTCTACTAGACAATAGAACATACAAAGTATCAAAGCTCTAGGGCATATGGTTCATGTAACGAAAAGAGTTTTAAACCTGTCGCGTCAGCGACAAGGTTTAAAGTTATAACCAAGTTGCAAAATTTCATCCCGGCTCATCCTACAATTTCTCTATTCAGACAGAATAAAGCCGGAGCCAATGTTCCCGACGCCTGTTCACAAGGGAATTCATTCGACTGAAAAATAGTTCTTTCTAAAGCGATGAATTTGAAATTGGTAGGTCTTATAAATACAGTCATTTAAATTGGATTTTCAAAGAAGGTTATTCCACAGTGAGAAAACTGACGATATACTTCTTGCGAAACAAAAGTGTACCGTTTATGTAACACGAACTTTTTACTTGAACTTTATGCGGAATAATCGGAGGACTTTTTGTGTAGACGAAAAACAACAAAAACAAAGAAGTGATCAAGTGAGGACCAAACTGAGGTATGTACTTTTCTAAATTTTATTTTTGCAGTAAAATCAGTGTATTCAATTTATAGCAGTCATTTTTACATTTGTATCATTTGTCCAGATAAATGTCTAATTTCTTCCAGCCATGTGAGGTAGGCATTTCAGATTTAGAAATTAAACGGTGATAGACTAATGTAAATTCAGCAATCGACAGATCGAATTGCATGAGTTTCTTGAAAAGGGCATTCTGTGCTGTCGTAGGAGAGCGCTTTTTCTTTTAATTTGACTAGTAGCATGCTCCAAAGGTAAAAAGTCATGTATGTTACATCCCTACATTCCTCACTTTCGGCGCGAAGAAGAATGTTAAGAATATTTGCAAATGTAACAGAAATCAACTTTCGAAAAAATCATAATGCATCTGTTAAAGGTGATAAAATTATCATTTAAAATATTTTTCCGTAGATCTTAACATGTATAGTTTCAGGATATTGCTGCAATCATGTATAAAATCATTATTCATAGCCATGATTTGGTCACGTATTTGGTGCATGTAGGTCGCGTTATTGTATAACTTGAAACCATGCAATGAGAGGAACGGTTTCACACTGACCCGGATGTTGAACTTTCATGCATGTAGGCAAAAGAAGTTATAATATTAAAGCCATTTTCTCAAATTTCGCTGGAAGGTATAAGTATTATTTGTTCATGTTTAAAATCCGCACTTAACTCTTTGAAAAGATAGTTAAATTGTTAAAATCGGCTGACAGTGACAAGCAATCGAGGAAAGTTTGTGTATTGGGTCACCATATTGCATTTCCCAATTACAATGTCAACAAAGTACCAGATCTGATTTAAAGATGTGAGAGTTTTCAGTGATTCCTACATTCTTCAATTTCGGCGCGAGTAGACTTGAATTCATATCGACCCTTCAAAGAAAGCAAGATATTCAACATATTGAGTAGAGTTATTTGGACTAGCTTGAGCCCTACTGTAGTCCAAAATATTGAGACGTATACCGCGGATTTGAAGCTAGTTTTTACATTGGTCAAATCCGCTATAACGTCTAAAGATATGTATTTACAAGTCCATAGTAAAATAAAAAAAAAATAAATCTGCACAACCATTTCAGCTTCCCACGTAAAATGTTATAATTACTGCTTTGTATTCCAAATTCATGCTTACAAATCTGTTTTCCTTCTCAAAAACAACGCTATCTACTTTTAAACAACTTTACACTAATTGACGATGTCGAATAAACAGCCTCTATATTGGCTTAGAGCGCAAACTCCCCACAGCAGTTACTTCCCCTGATCAGACAGAAATAATATTCCCTAAAAATAACGAAAGTAGATTGTTTTTGTCACATGATAACATATCGTCACGTGGGTTATAGTGGTGGCAGTGGTCAAACTAGCAAAGAGTGATGTAACCGGTGCGAGGAGTTTGCGTACAGCGGTGTTTATAATAACTGAATTCTTTAGACGAAAGTTTTAATGCGTGCTTCTGTCAGTGCATAGGTCACTAATGAAAAAGTCATTTCGTTCAGACTAATTTCTTACTATGTGTTACGGAGTGACGTCACAGTGCAACTTGGAATTTCCAATATGCGGGGTCAACACGAAATTTGTTCCATGTACTTTTTTAATAAATGACTACCTATCGAGAGTAATTTTTGCATATTTATACAATTATTGAGAACAAATGCATCCGTTTTTATGTAGCCAGTTGTTTGTTTTTGTAAAAAAATACCATTTAAGACGTGATTAACTCTTAATTTCAAATCGACTCGAGAAGCGTGTCGATTTGTGCTGTAGGAAATTAGCCAGTTAGAGAAAGACTTCACATTTTCTGACAAATGTAAAGAAATAAAAATGCGAAGACTTTCAATGAAGGACTAGTTTTAACCCAGGAAGCACTTGCTTCCTCTATCAATATAAAATACAGAAGTTTAAACTAAACTTGAATTTTAAAAAATCTAATATTCTGCATCAACTTCAGCTATCTGATTTTCATCCAAAATTACAGATGTTCTTGTAAGGGAAGAAAGCCTTTATCGAGGATAAAAGCCTTGTCCTATCATTATGAGGATAATTGTTCTAAAACTTAAGTCGACAATAAGTTCCTGTAAAAAGTTACGCTTGCCATGCTAAATATCTAAAATGGACTTGTCCGTCTTTCAATGTAGACAGATCCATTAATTGTTTATATGGGTGCCGGTTGAAAATTTACTCTCTGAATGACAGATAGTACAAACCATGATCAGACTGCACGGATGTGCACGCTGATCTTGGTCTGCACTAGTCGCAAAAGCAGAGTAAATTGACTTCAGCAGGGTAAGGGTTAAGGTATTAATACACATCTTGTTATATTTACTCTATTTTTTTTCAGGTTTTTGCAGTCACATGGTGTCTGTAAAAGGTGAGAGTGTGCCAAATAAAGCTCTATGTACCTGGCTGATGACACTGTGGAAAAGTGTAAAGTACCGCTATGGCATGACATATCTGCAGAAATGACATTTGTTTGACTGCAACAAGCAGAACAGCTGTAGAGGTATAAATAGACACTTTATCAAGCTATTAGGAATTTAATCCATTTTGCTTATTTGTAGTTAGTTAATCTATTAGACCAATAAATGTGATTTCTAGAACAGTTTTTTCTTAAACTGTGGATTTGTTTAGCTCTTCTCAAGTGTTACTTTCAATTTTTTTTATTAGACTGAATAGTCTTAAAAGAGATTGAGGTAAGAGTGGTACTGAGTTATGGTATTAATATAATCATGCAAGTATTTAAATGTTCAAATTACATTGTAGACTGCCACACAAAAAGTTCTTTTTTAAGATTTATGTTTCAGCAGTTTTAATGTTTAATTGAATTCTGAGATATTCCATATTGCAGTGATGATAACTACTTGACATTTTCATTTTTTTGCACAGGGTATTTGGGTTTTCATGTAAAGTAACCACAGTTTGTTATACCTTACATTTCATAGGCTATTCAGACAGCCCTGGACTGTGCATAACCATTGCTTGACATCATTGTAGTTAAGTTTCACGAGCAGTTACAATAAAAACATCTAAGGTAAATGCTGGAATAGCAACAATGAGGAACACCTTCAGAACCTTTCAGAAATGCTGTAGACCTCAGTAGACTCTTGACATCAAGTGTCCCTCAGGATTCCGTAATACAGAAGGATGTGAAATACCCTAGATTGATAATGCAATTTCTCCATCACCGAAGTGGGAGGGTCTAGCTTTTGAGCTGTCCATCTGTCAGTCTGTCATTATGTCTGAAAATTTTAAGAATGCCAGTAACTTCCTTATTAGTAAATGGATTTAATTAATACTCAAACAGAACATTGGACAAGACCTTCCCTCTGATATATAGTTATTTCACATTGACCCAAGAATGACCTTGACTTTGAAGGTCCAATTGCAAAAATACTTAATATTGGCCATAACTCCCAGACAGATTTAAGTCATGTTTGTACACAACAACAGTGTGGGAGAGATATTCAGAATGACAATTTTGACCCTTTTTTAACTTAGTTCATCTTTGCATGCATCAACCCTTTGAGATTAATCATCCAAATAACTTTTTTTAACTGGACCTTTAAATGACCTTGACCTTGAGGTCAAATTGTCACAAAAAAACCCCAACATTTTTGAAGGATCTACAATTACTCTTTTTGTGGTCCAGATCTTAAAGTTCTAGGAACCATTTCAGGTAAATTATCATCTTTCATGGACAGTTCTTGCTATTAATAGATTCTTTTTTTTTCGCTTTTCAGAAAGTTGAAGTCCCTCTCCTTCAAGAAATGTATACAATCAAGGGGATTGCTGTGGAGCAGATGGAACTGCTGATTTTCATCTGGACAATGATGGCATTAAAAATATTCTTTTTCAAAAAGAGAAAGAAAGCAGTGTCATATGAAGACTACAAAGAAAATTTCATGTGAATGAACTGAAATAGTTTTAATATAATGGACAGTGAACAGGGAGTGAAATGCATTCTAGTCAGAATTAAAGAGATTATCCAAAAGTAATGACACTATATTTCATTTCTATAAGTAATAATAGAGGCATTATCATCAAACAATTGTCATCGTGATGCAACGTACCAGTGCACAGGTCATCTGGGTCATGTATGGCCTTTTTAAAGTCCATATTCAATTTCCACACATTTGTATAAAAATGCTTGCACAGATGTCATTCATATTTGCATGTAGATGTGTCTACATATGGTTCCTTCCATTACGCCCCTTTTTGAATTACTTTCTACTAAAATGAAATTTCTGCACATTTAAAGAAAAATGCTTACACAGATTTTTTTTCATATTCTGCATGTATATGTATCTTTCGAAACTTCAGGTAACTTGCAAAATTGGGCAGGACACCTCAAAATTTGTCAGTTTTGACCTTTATAGACTAAATTTCTGATAAAAACCAATTGTCTTCACATTTATAGGGTTATGTTTTGTAGCACACTGTTCATTAAATAAATGTAACAATTATACTGCTTTTGACATTCCGCCTGCCTCTTTAATTTTTATCATCTGCTTATGATACATGGCTAGGGAAAATGTGTCCCATGGACAAATTTCTACTGAATTGTTATTTTTGATAGTTTAGATTTATATTTTTAAATAAAGATAATGTAAACAAGCATTGCTTTCTTGTGTTTGTGGTAACTTATTGTCAGCTAAAGTTTTACCTCTCTTTTCAGTTGTATTCATATCAGAGTCAGATTACCTTTTTAGCACACCTGAGCACAAAGTGCTCAGGGTGAGCTTTTCTAATCAGTCTTTGTCCTTGGTCCGTCGGTCGTCAACTTTTCATTCAAATGACATCTCCTGTGAAACCGAAGGGCCAAATTAAATGAAGCTTGCCTGGGATGTTCCTTGCATGAAGCTCTACCAAGATTGTTCAAATGCTTCTGGTCCATCGCATTTCTGGTTCACTGGAGCTATTTAGATTTTAAAAGTTGGATCTTTAATAATCTTCTTCCCCCAAACCTCAAGGCCTTGAGCTTAGATATTTGGTATGAATCATCATCTAGTGGATTTACCAAGTTTGTTAAAATTATGACCGTGGGGTCAAAACTGACCCCACCCCAGGCGTCACATGTTTTACATAGAGTTATATAGGAAAAACATTTAAAAATCTTCCTGTCAGAAACTGCAATGCCTAGAGTTTAGATATTTGGTGTGCAGCATTGTCTAGTGAACCTCTACCAAGTTTGTTCAAATCATAGCTCCTGGGTCAAAAATGGTCCCGTCCCAGGGGTCACATGTTTTTATATAGAGTTATATAGAAAAACTTTAAAAAAATCTTCTTGTCAGAAACCACAAGGCCTAGAGTTTAGATATTTGGTGTACAGTATTGTCTACTAGACCTCTTCCAAGTTTGTCCAAATCATAGCCACTGGGTCAAAATAGGCCCTGCCCCGGGTGTCACTTGTTTACATAGAGTTATATAGGAAAAAGTTTAAAGTCTTCACATATTAAACCAAAAGGCATAGAGCTAAGATATTTTGTATGTAGCATTGTCAAGAGGACCTCTACCAAGTTTGTTCAAATCATAGCCCCTGAGTCAAAAATGGCCCCGTCCCAGTGGTCACATATTTTACATAGAGGTATATAGGAAAAACTTTTAAAAATCTTCTTTTTAGATACCACAAGGCCTAGAGTTAAGATATTTGGTGTACAGTATTGTCTACTAGACCTCTTCCAAGTTTGTCCAAATCATAGCCCCTGGGTCAAAAAAGGCCCTGCCCCAGGGGTCACATGTTTTACATAGAGTTATATAGGAAAAACTTAAAAAGTCTTCTTGTCAGAAACTGCAAGGCCTAGAGTTTAGATATTTGGTGTGCAGCATTGTCTAGTGGACCTCTATCACGTTTGTTCAAATCATGACCCTGAGGTCAAATCTGGCCCCGCCCGGGGGTCATTTGATTTTACACAAGGATTTTTATAGGGAAAAATTAAGAAATCTCCAGCTCAGAAACACCAAGGGCTATACCTTCAATTGTTCGTTGTTATGTCTCCCCCCGACCCCGCCCTTCTGATGGAGACATATTGTTTTTGCCTTGTCCATGGGTGTCTGTTTGTCTGTCTGTCTTTCACACTTCATTTCCTTTCAATAACTTGAGTACCAGTTGACCCAAAGCCTCCAAACTTCACAGGGTTATTGCCCTTATTGATTACCAAAAAAATCCCTTTTGTTTTTGGGTCAGAAGGTCAAATGTCAAGGTCAGAGGGACCTCAGAGTGAAAACCGTTTCCACTCAATAACAGGATTACCATTTCACTCATAGCCTCAAAACTTCATAGGATGATTGCTTTTACTAAATAGAAGAACCATGTTGTTTTTGAGGCTAGTATGTCAAAGGGCAGGGTCACAGGGACCTGTTGAGTGAAAAGTATTTCTGCAGAGTAATTGTAGTACCATTACACTCAGAGCCTTCAAACTTTATAGGATAATTGTATTAGAAGAACACTATTGTTTTTAGGGTCCATAGGTCAAAGGTTAAGTTCACAGGGACTGTAGAGTGAAAACTGTTTCTGCTCAGTTACTGGAGTACCATTTTATCCAGAGCCTTCAAACTTCATAGGATGATTGTCTTTACTCAGTAAAAGAACCCAGTCATTTGCTGGGTCAGTAGGTCTAAAGTCAAGGTCACAGAGACCTGTAGAGTAAAAACTATTTCTTCTCAGTAACTGGAGTATCATTATACCCAGAACCTTCAAACTTTATAGGGTAATCATATTAGAAGAACCCTATTGTCTTTGGGGTCTGTAGGTCAAAGGTCAAAGTCACTGGGACCTGTAGGGTAAAACTATTTCTGCTAAAAAAATTGAGTACCATTACACCCAGAGTCTTCAAACTTATGGCAAAGCTTTTCAAACTTGCACCTACAAAAGCCAGTAACGATATTTGTAACATGAGCAATGAGACTCAGGTGAGCGATTTAGGACTATCATGGCCCTTTTGGTATAATTACTGGAAAGAACTTGTACTAGACTGCAAATGTTACCTGTAAATTACCAACAAAACTTACAATATTGGTATATCCATAAATCATGGCTGGTATTATAGTACTCTTGTACTTTTCTATAACATTATAGTTGAAGAACGACAGGGTTCTAGAAAAATAAGTGCAATAGTCGATATTAAATTTGATAAGTGTTGAAAATGATCAAGATCAATGGTGGTGAGTATTGAATAGAGCGTTCAGTAGTTATGTACAAAAACAATCAAGTGAAGTTGGAATATGATTTATGGCAAGGCAGGTCAAAAAACAGATTTTTATCATATTCAGTTAATGAGACTAGCTCCAATGGAGATAAATTCTCTCAGATAAAGGTATTGCATTACATACATGTATTCTTTACTTGAAAACATAAACCTAGCACTACGCAGCAAGTTTTGCAGTACTTTCAGTGCTTTGATTTAAAAATTGCCTTTATAAGCTTATGTAAAATCAAGTGACCCCCGAGCAAGGTCGTTAATGATCCCAGGGGCATAATTTGAACAAACAAGTTGGAGGATCTGTAGATGATGCTTGATTCAAAATATCTAAGGTTTATAGCTTATGATTTTTCAGAGGAGACTCCCGGGCAGGGCCAATCATGTCCCCACAATCTTGGTAGAACACCTCTAGCGGATGCTCCATTCAAAAAATCTTAAGCTGTACGTCTTGTGGTTTCAGACAAGAAAATTTTAAAAGTATTCCCTATGAACGCCTGTATGAAATAAACTGACCAGTGGGGCAGGACTATTTATGACATTAGGGACATATTTGAACAATATAGGTAGAGGACCTCTAGGTTAACCTTTATGCAAAGGCTAAGCTCTAGGTCTTTTGGTTTCAGACATAAAGATTTTCATGACTTTTTTCCGTTTTATTGCCATAGCATCCAGAGTTCTTTATGGAATTCAATTCTTTAAACAACTTCGGTAGAACTTCATGCATGGAACATAGTGCTCAGGTGAGGTAAAAAAGTATTGTGTACATAGTGTAATAATGCACACAAATTTAGGGACAGAAATTCCATCTGTATATTCCAGGGCTTCAGTGTTTACTGTTTGAATACATAAATATTCACTTGAACTCTAATTTAAATTGTCGTACTTGAATGAACAATATCCGAAACAAGTCACGTTTAATCAAAGACGCCACGTCATTTCCTACTAGTTTTGCATTCGTTTAGCATCTGGCTAATGCCAAAACATCATAAAGTCTATAACATCGGTGTCAAAATTGTTGTCTACGTTGTGGTGGTAACTGCATTAAAACTTTGTGATGGACTAGGTGTTCCGAGTTTGACCCTGCCATTTCCATATTTTAGCTTCTGATTGTCTTTCAGATGTTAAATTAAATCAAGGTGCCATGTTTCGATGATATACACTAAGTATGTAACTGGAAATATACTTCTGTTAAAAACTAAAAAAAGTAATAAAAATATATGTACGACGTATTTCTTTTTCTTTTTAATAATAATAAAACATGTCAAAGCTTTCAATCTAAATGAGTACACATTACATTTTTTGACAGAATTCAAAGCATTTTTCACGTTGAAAATGAAATGTCTAGGGATTTCAAGAAAAATACATTCAACTTATGTTTCGTGCATTTCTCTCCATAGTAACCAGGTTTGCAACCGTTTTCACAACGGCCAGTTTTTCTGTTGCATGCTGTCATGTCCTTGCAATTGTTGGGACAGGTTTCCAAACATTTCTGAACAAACATTCCCAATCTGCATGCTTAAATAATTCAAAACATATCTTAAACATTTTGTATACATTTTGATCAATGTTTTCTATTTCCCTGATTGAGATATGTCGCAAAACAAACCAAAACTGGGAAAAAACGTTGTGTAGTTATTGTCTTAATTCGTGTTTATAATGTATAATTGGAAACTTGCATACAATTGGTCGTTTGCATTTGTCACTATGCTTTTCTTTTCCCAATGTTTATAACACTAATAAATTGTTTTGTTACAAATTTTGTATTGTTGCAATCAATGGAACATATTGTTTGCTAAAAAAAGAAAATAAGTCTTGCTGTTTATTTTTATTTATCATAAAAAGTATATAATATAATAAAATTGGAATATTTATATATTTACATTTCACAGTACGCCTTTTGGAATAGAAACAAATGACTGTCAAATGAAATGTTTGTTTAGTATTAATTCGTTATTTTACATCAGGGATGAATCAATGGTCAAGTTGTATTACATAGGATATGCTACGAAGGAGCTAGACTTCGAACTTCATTTCCACTAACAAAATTTATTGTCTTTCGGAGACATTAAATCAAGTTCCCATGAACAAGTGCAATACACGAAACACGTAAAAGAACAAGGAATTACACTTAAACGAGAAACTTAAATTACTAACCTATTTATGGGACATCTGTAATGACGAAAACCGGGAGCAACAATACATTAATTCACAAAGATTGATAACAGTGATATCTGGTTACTTAATGAAGAAATATGCGTTATTATTAATAAACAATAACCGTCTTTGATGACAAAAAAATCACAGAAAACTTTGAATGTACTATTAAGCTGAATGAGTATACATTATTTTAAAATAAAATGCCTAAGTATTTTAAATAAATATAATTGCAACTTACTTTCATTGCATATCCTTCCATGGTAACCAGGTTTGCAACCATAATCACAGTGACCATTTGTGTTGTTACATGTTGTGCTATCTTTGCAATTGTCGGGACAGAATTCCAAGCAATTCTGACCAAACATTCCAAAACTGCACGCTGAAGTAATTTAGAGATATATTTCAAACATAGGTCTATTTTATCAAGTTTCAAAACAGTGATATCTGAACACTTAATGCAAAAATAATGCGTTATTATTAATAAGAAATAATCGTTTTTGATGACAGTGTCTCAATTTTGGAATTATAACAGTTTTTTGTTCGGATAAATATTTCAATTTCCCTTCATGTTTTTATCTCTTAGTAATTCAATTCCGCAGCGGTTGAGCATCGTTTATTTGTTTGTTACAAATAGAATAGTCTTTGCAATATTTTGAACCAAAGTTAAGCAGGTAAGAAAAAAGTAATCCAGCTGCAGTTACTGTAATTGTCAAAACTAAAGGAAGTAATAAGCAATATTTGTATAGCCATTTCTTAATTTTTTTTTTCAAATAAAAGTGTGTCAGTTCGTTCAAACCGAAAAAAGTACATAATCATTTGTTAGACAGAATTCGTAGCATTTTATCGCGTTGAAAATGAAATATTTAAGGATTTCAAGAAAACTACATTCAACTAACGTTTCGTGCATTTCTCTTCATGGTAACCAGGTTTGCAACCGTTTTCACAATGGCCATTTTCATTGTTGCAATGTGTGTTGTCCTTGCAATTGTCGGGGCAGGTTTCTGAACAGTTGTAACCATACGTCCCGTTACTGCACACTGAAGTTGTTAAGACGTTTATCCCAATAAAACATTATTTTCTTACATTAAACATTTACATTTAGCTCCTTATTATCTCAAGGAGAATTTTTTACCACTAGCGTGTGTACATGATCGCTGTAAAAGGTAAAGAGTGTCTGTTCACTCTTTACCGGATACTAATTTTATAGTTAGGCATATCATAACAGAACAATCGATTTAATATCAATTGACATATTAAGTACTTATCCCAAATGTATGCAGTTTCAACAATTACCATCTTAATGTCCACCTCAGTTACCTTTTAGATTATAGAAAAGAATAAACAAAAAATAAAATAACAAAACGCTCTGAAGTTATTGGTCTCTTTTCTTGATATACTTAACATCTGTATGCATTTTGCGACAACACTGTCAACTAATGTCATTTGCATCTATCACTACGTTTTTTTTCAGTTTATAATATTCAAAACCATGCGCACTTGTTTTGTTACAAATTGTATATCAATTGCAGTGATTATAACACATAGTATGATAAAGTGTCTAAATAAGAACTTCGTGTAAGATATTGTCAGATGGTGTTACTGGGTATAAAAATAATAATCATAAACCCGGTGCAATCATACTTTATCAACAATAATGTTTTAAGGAACATTTGTTTTTCATGTTTTCTTTATATGAATAGTGAAAATGTTACTGAGTTGCGACTGTGTTCTAAATAGCACAAACGAAAGTAGTGTCTTATCAGAATGAGCATATAACTAGTTTTCCAAAGTAAAGTTAATTACTTCTAACTGTATATGTTCTGGAATTTTATCTTCACTGAGAGGGGGGTACCTTTTCTGTTAAAGTCAATTTATTGAACTGGTGATGTTTTTTATTTACAATTTTAAGTGTACAAAATATGTAAAAAGAAAAACAAAACGCAAATACAATTCATATCATGAATTAACAAAAGAATTGAACTTTTAGTTTCAGATACAACATTTAGTGCTGAAAAAATTTGCAATGTATTTTCCTTTTACGGTGTAAAGCAATTGTTACTGATCACCTAACATATCTCATTTCATAAACCTCGACATACCTTGTATTGTTTTAAATATTAAACGAAATTTAGAAAACAATCATTTGTATGCAATAAATTTGGTATTATCTTATAATTTGCGGAAACATATTTCAGAATTATCAATCGCCTTTAAGGTTTTCAAAATGTCCGCTTAAGCTGTTCTTTGCCAAGCCAACGGTAAAAACCTTTGCAATAACTCAGGCAAGTACTTAATCAAGATAAATGATAAAGATTTTCTGTTTTAGCGTTTGTTAGAACAAAGGAAAGTATAAAGATTTAATTGTATTTGCATTTCAATGAAATGATTTCTAAAATAAAACTTTGACTATGCTATCAAACTGAATGAGTATACAATATTTTAAAATAAAATATTTACGTTTTTCAAATGGAAATAATTTCAACTTACTTTTATTGCATATCTTTCCTTGGTAACCAGGTTTGCAGCCATGGTCACAGTGACCATTTTTGCTGTTGCATGTTGTGTTGTCATTGCAATTGTCGGTACAGGTTTCCGAGCAATTCTGACCAAACTTTCCGAAACTACATGCTTAAGTAATGAAACAAATTTCTAAATACATTTTGATCAATGTTTACCTGTTTTTTGACTTTTGGCCTAAGCATTACATAATAATAATAATCATGTAAAAGAAGAGGTTAAAAAAATGAAAAAGAAAAACCCTATGAAGTAGTTGTCTTTATTCTTGTTTTTATCATTTTCATCTAAAGTATATACATTTTCCGAGAGTAAAGTTACTAACGTGTTTTTGCACATATCACTACGCTTTTCTATTTCCAATATTCATAGGAGTGATAACTTGTCTTGTTACAAATTGTAAAGAACGAAAATTTAAGATTGATCATGTCAGTAAGATTTTCAAATTTTAAGCTTTTTTAAAGGCGTTCTTCGCCTAGCCTGCGGTATGACCCTTTAAATAACGAACAAGTACTCTACTAGGTTATACGAAAAATGTTATTCTGACTAAGCGTTTGCACGAACAAAATAAAGTATTAAGATATTACTGTATTCGTATTTCAAAAAAGTTCTTTCTCAAATATAACCGTGACTGTGCTATCAAGCTTAATGGGTATACATTATTTTAAAATAAAATACGTAAGTGTTTCAAATAAAAATAATTTCAACTCACTTTCATTGCAAATGTTTCCATGGTAACCAGGTTTGCAACCATGATCACAGTGACCATTTTTGTTGTTGCATTTTGTGTTGTCTTTGCAATTGTCGGGACAGGTTTCTGAGCAATTCTGACCAAACTTTCCGAAACTGCATGCTTAAGTAATTAAACAAATGTCTCCACACTTTTTATTTACAATTTCATTTCGGAAAATGATTACTTGTTTCCTGGTCTTTAAATAAAAAGATAATGAAAAGAAAAAAAATAATTTAAAACGCCCTCTCTAGTAGTTGTATTTATTCTTGTTTATATGACTTACATCTGCCGGTGTAGCATTCTGCGACAATAATGTCAACTTACGTAGTTTGCATCTACCACTGCGCTTTCTCTTATCAATATTCCTTACACTGATCACTAGTTATAAATTGTATTCTATTTGCAGTGATAATAAAACATCATAAGATGTTGAAACAAACAAATTCTTGTTAGAAATTGTTAGATGGTGTTACTAAGAAATAACATTTATTAACCTCTTGCAATTATTCTTTGTTTAAATAAAGTTTTAAGGATAATAATTTGTTTCTCATGTTTCCTTTCAATGAAAAAATATAGTGATACTAAGCTGTGATTCTGCTCAAAGTTTTCTAAATAACACAAAAAGTAATTTTTATCAGGATGAGTATAAAACTAGTTACTCTGAGTAAGCGTTTGTAAGAGCAAAAGAATGTATTAAGTTATAATTGTATTTGCATTTCAACGTACTTCTTTCTAAAAAAAACTGTGAGTGTGCTATCAATCGAAATGAGTATACATTATTTAAAAGTAAAATACTTAAGTATTAAAAATGAAAATAATTTCAATTTACTTTCATTGCATATCTTCCCTTGGTAACCAGGTTTGCAACCATGATCGCAGTGACCATTTTCGTTGTTGCATGTTGTGTTGTCCTTGCAATTGGTGGGACAGGTTTCCGAGCAATTCTGACCATACTTTCCGAAACTGCATGCTTAAGTAATGAAACAAATGCCTCAACACATATTGTATCATTTAGATCAATGATTTCTTGTTTTCTGAATTTTACTTTTCCTAAGCATTACATCATTATGATGAAAAAGAAAAGATGAAAAATGAAATATAAAAACCCTCATTTACATCTTTATGCTTTTTGCGACAGTAATGCCTACTAACGTTGTTTGCACCTTTCACTACGTTTTTCTTTTTTCAATTTTTATAACAGTACCAACTTGTTTTGTTACAAATTGTATTGAACAAATATTTCAGTTATTTTATTATCAAAAAGATTTTCAAAATGTACGTTAAAGTTCTTTGCCTAGTCAGCGGTTTGAGGCTTGAAATAACGAACAAGTACTTTACTAGGATATACGAAAAAATGTTATTCTAACTTTGTATTTCCAAGAACAAAATAAAGTTTAATGATATAATTCTATTCTAATTTAAAGGACTGCTTTCTCAAGTATAACTGTGACTGTGCTGTCAAACTGAATGGTATACATTATTTTAGAGTAAAATACCTTTGTGTTTTAAATGAAAATAATTTCAACTCACTTTCATTGCATTTGTATCCATGGTAACTTGGTTTGCAGCCATGATCACAGTGACCATTTATGTTGTTGCATGTTGTGTTGTCCTTGCAATTGTCAGGACATGCTTCCGAGCAATTCTGACCGAACATTCCGACACCGCATGCTTAAGTAATTAAACAAATTTCTAAACACATTTTGTATCTAATTACATTTTGATCAATGATTTTTTTTGTTTTCTGGTTTTAATGTTGGCCTAAGCATTACATAATAATAATAATAATGAAAAATAAAATATAAAAAAATGATATATAGAAACCCCTTGCAGTATTTGTCTTTATTCTTGTTTTTATCATTTACATCTTTATGCTTTTTGCGACAGTAATGTTAACTAAAGTTGTTTGCACCTTTCACTACGTTTTTCTATTTCCAATATCTATAACAGTGCTAACTTGTTTTGTTATAAATTGTATTGAACAAATATTTCAGATTTTTCTTTAGCAAAAAGAATTTTTGAAAATCGACGTTAAAGCTCTTCGCCTAGCCAGCGGTTTGACGCTTGAAATAACGAACAAGTACTTTACTAGGATATACGAAAAATGTTATTCTAACTTAGTATTTTCAAGAACTAAAGAAAGTATTATGATATAATTCTATTCTCATTTAAAGGACTTCTTTCCCAAGTAAAACTGTGACTGTGCTGTCAAACTGAATGGGTATACATTATTTTTGAATAAAATACCTTTGTCTTTCAAATGAAAATAATTTCAACTCACTTTCATTGCATATGTTTCCCTGGTAACCAGGTTTGCAACCATGATCACAGTGACCATTTATGTTGTTGCATGTTGTGTTGTCCTTGCAATTGTCGGGACAGGTTTCCGAGCAATTCTGACCAAACTTTCCGATACTGCATGCTGAAGTAATTAAACAAATTTCTAAACACATTTTGTATCTTATTACATTTTGATCAATGATTACTTGTTTCCTTTTTTGAGACGATGATCTGAACATTAAATAATAATAATAATAATAATAATAATAATAATAATAATTATAATAATAATAATAAATATGAATAAGTAAGAAAATGAAATCAAATCCATTTACATCAATATGCAATATGCGACAATAATATCCAAAACGTCATTTGCATCTATCACTAAGCTTTTCTAATTCCAATATTAATATCAGTGATCACTTATTTTGTTATAAATTGTAAATCATTTGCAGTGATTATAACACATAGTATGATGAGATACTAAAATAAAAACTTGATAAGATATTGTCAGATGGTGTCATTGAGTAATGATAATTAACCCCGTGCAATCATACATTGTCAACAATATTGTTTTTATGATAATAATGTGTTTTCCTATGCTTCCTTTCAATGAATACAGTACAATTATTTTAAATAAAAGAGGGGGGATGCATTTCTAATCAGTATGAGTATAAAACTAATTTACAAAGTAACGTTAAAATACCTCTAACTGTATATGTTCAGAATCTTATCTTTACAGACAACAGGCGAGTTTTTAAATTCTGTTAAAGTCATTTTGCTTAAAAGATGTTGTTTTTTATTTTCCTCTTTACAGTGTACAAAATATTTGGGAAAAAAATAAAAAAAGTAAAAAGAAACACAAAGACAATTTCTTTACTCAAAGAAAAGGATGGAACTGTGAGTTTCAGATACAACAGTTTTCTCAGAATATATACCCAAAGGAAAAAGAAACGCAGGGTTAAATAATATGGAATAAATTTTTAACGGCTTTGTTAAAGATCATGAAAATTTGATAGATTATTATCTGGGTTACTGTGTACTCAACACGATAATAAAATTACCGAAGCATGTAACGTAACGTGTCACATAGTGCAAGTGATGAAAAGCTAAAATTCCGTGCAGAATAATTCTGATTATTTTGTCAACACATTTATGATATCATTCGATACTCTAGAGGTTTACAAACTGTTTTCCATAGTAAAAACCTGTTTTAATTTCCAACGGTAAAGGCACGGCTTACGGAAGTTCAGAGGGGTCAGGCATTGCAATGCAGGTTGCTATGCAGTTTGATGTGAATGCTTCTACCATAGAGCGACTTGTTCGTCGTCTTAGAGAAACTGGAAGGCTTGCCGACCAACCCCCAACGGGGCGTCCGCGCGTAAAGACACGACGTCAGGACAGGGCTATACGTCTTGCTCACCTGCGTAATCGGTTTGTTACTGCCACTGAAACTGCTAACAATACAGTAGGCAATCATAACCGTCATATTCACCCCAAAACTGTAAGGAACCGATTACATGAGGCGGGTCTGCGATGTAGACGTCCATGCGTTGGTCTGCCTCTCACTCGATTACGTCGAGCGCGTCGAATGGTTTGGTTAGCGGCACATGCCCCCAAAACATTTACAGTGAGACAATGGAGACCTGTCTTTTTCACCAACGAGTCGCGATTCACCCTTTTTCGTCCGGATGGTCTACGTCCTGTATACCGACGTCGTGGAGAACGCTTTGCCGGCGCATGTGTTACTGAGGTGTATAAGTTTGGTAGTGGATCAGTTATGGTCTGGGGTGGGATATCTCATGGGGTTAGGTCAACCTTGGTTGTGTTGGGTGGGAATTTGACCGCTGTCATGTATAGGGATAAAATCCTCCGCCCGGTTGCTATCCTTTTAGTCCAACAACGTTACCTTATTTTCCAACAAGACAATGCCCGACCTCATGTTGCGAGAGTTTGTAGACAGAATCATAACATTCAGCCACTCGATTGGCCGCCCTATAGTCAAGATTTGTCTCCAATTGAACATCTATGGGACGAACTGGACAGGAGGGTAAGACGGCGTCAGAACACCCCCACCACACTCGACCTACTGAGAAATGCCTTGTTGGAAGAGTGAAACAATATCCCGATGATAAAGAAAAACGCCCTTATGAAATCAATACACAGGAGAATAAGGGCTGTGACAGCTGCGGGAGGAGGACATACGCAGTACTGAGAACTATACGCCAATTTGAATTTACGCTTTTGTGGAGTATCGCCAAATTGGTTCCAATAACTGTAAAAGTAAAGGTCAAAATCCAGTGAAATTTTTCGATTTTATTCATGAAAGATAGTTTTTGAATAGATTAATAAACAAAATTTTATATCATTCATATTAATAACCATAAATTACTGCTAAAGTCTACCCTGCGTTTATTTTTCCTTTGGGTATATTTGCCAAGTTATCCACATTTTGTATACAATTAGATTTTGATCAATGGTTACTTACTCGTTGGCGTAACATAAAATACAACTACTATTACAACACAACAACTACTACTACTACATAAAAATGAAATAAAGAGTAGTAATAGTCTTTATTATTGTTTATATCACGACTGTACATTTATATGTAATTCGCGAAAGCAGTGTCATCTAATGTTCTTTGAATCTATCAATAAGCTTTTCTATTTCCAGTATTCATAACACTGATCACTTGTTTTTTCCCCTCACAAACTGTATATCTGTTGCAGTGATATAACACATAGTATGATGAGATATAAAAACAAACACTTCTTTAACTTCACATTCTAGTTTCTCTATAAAAAGAATTGAAATAATTGTGTCTACATTTTAATGAAATTACTTAGAAACAGAACAAATGACTGTGCCAACAAGGCAAATGTATTTGTATCGCCCCGATTATATAGTTTAAGTTCAATATGTGAAAACAACGGGCGTATATGTTGTCATTTGGTAACGCAAAGTACTTGCAATTCAGGATTTCATACCCCACTTCACTCACTTTTCTAACGGACTTTCGGATAAGACGTTGATAGGAGGTCTCACGTATAAGTTGTATACACCGAGCATGTAAAAAAACTCTGATACAAGCTGCTTACTGAAAAAATACCCCACCCTTCTAATTATATGTTAAACAAGGACAGACTCTGACTATACATCAGCTCAAAAAAAGACAGAAACACCCGCCAGGGAGAGGAGTAGTGGTAACGTATAGAACTTGTACTAAAGCGAGAGAAAGTCCGAGTCCCAACACCTTTATTTAAATAATGTTTTCTTTCCTTTTTTTGGATGATACCTTCAGTCGAGGTACAATTTTCGGTACTTCACACTGATGATATAAAGGAACCAGGATGTCTCTGGAATGGGATGTTTTGATTTTTGAATTTTAAATAACTAAACTCTTCGAATGGCATCTGCCCAATTGGGAAAAGTTACCAATGATAAATAAACTTAAAAACAAGATTTCATAAAAACAGTTCTTCGTTAATTTGTCTAGAGCGTCGGATTACTAGCAACATATGACCAGACATGTAAGGTGCAAATTCTGCAAAAGGTTTTCTTTTCTTGATGCACTGTATCTTTGTGTTTCAGACAGATGTGTGAAAACGTCTGTTTTTATTAAAAAGATCAGGAGCCAAATTTATAAAAAATAAATCTTAAGTTTTTCAAATTTAAGTGTAAATAAGTAAAACATTTTACAACTCAGTTTGAAGCTTCAATGAAAGTTTTAATTAATATACAATCTGGAAATTTAAGTTAAAGTTGTATAATTTTAAGAAAAAATAATTAAGCTTTTACTTAGATGCTTTATAAAAATGATAGCAGTTCTATTTTGCAACCTAAAATAAAATGATTATATATTACAGAAATGTCCAACTTACATGCTGTGCATTTCTCTCCTTCGTAACCAGGTTTGCAACCGAGTTTGCAAATACCATTTACATTGTTGCACTGTGTGTTGTTCTTGCAATTTTCGGGACAGGTTTCCGAACAGTTGAGACCATACGTTCCGTTTTTGCACTCTGAAGATATCAGGATGGATTTCTTAATAATATATTTTTTCTATTATAATTAATTAATTTTATTATATGAAAATGATTTTAACGTAAATTTTACACAGTATTTCTGGTCGTCAAGGATTCTTTCGTTCTTACTGTAACCAAGGTAAGAAACAATGTCAGACAAAAATCTACAAGTGTTTTAAGGCTGAAGATTGGAATCGAAAGTTAGGCACTTAGTTGACTTTGGATAAAAATCTACATGTTTTGGAAAATGTTTTAGTTTTTTCTATTATAAGGGCATAATGTTTGACATTAAGTTATGACTATCCATGCCAACTGATTATCTGCTGAAATATTTGCATAACTTTTAAAAAATGTTCCTAGTATATATATTACGATACAAATGCAAATTAAATCATTCCCTTTAAAAAAGATTATAATTGTCTTGGTAAAAACTTGCTTATTCAGTGTAGGGTATTGAGCTGAAGCTTCGAATCATAAAATCGTGACAGATTAATATTAAAAACAGGGTTTAGAAATTTCATGAACTATAGTACATTTTCAGTAATTTCATGAATTAGCCTAACAAATCAGGCATTACGTGTAATCCCTTATTGAAATAGTCGTTTCACAAATGTCCTGAAATGTTCGGTAGTTTCGTGACAGGACTGTTTTACAGTTTTGCTATAACAAATATAAACAATTTAGTGTTGAAATGACTGTTTTATGAGAATGAATTGTGTGTGAAAATAATTTGTTCTGCAAATAAAAATTGTTTGTATTGCATGGACCACCAAAAGTAAAAAAAAGTAATGCATTTAGTAAAAATTTCGTAACTGGACGGCAAGAGACATCTGAATGGACTAAAAAGAATTTAAAAAATGGTTATTTTTAAGAAAAATAAAAGAAATAATGACGCTTTGAAAATATGAAATCAATTATATTGTATTCTTTTTTTAGGAAACCATGGTAAAAACAGACGGTAAAGTACACCAAACTTTCTGTCGCACTTTTTTCTCCTAAAAATATTGTTATCTGAGACATACCCAAATACGTTTACAATTCTGTGTTAGTAATTTAAAAGGCTATAATGATAAGAATTTATGAATGAAATACTAATCTACAAATATATTGAAATAGAGAGATGTTTTTTTGCGATTAAACAATAAATACTAAAGTGAATTGAAATTCATTTAGGACGTTTGACACACTTTCCTAAAACTTGTATATTATACATATCAATTCATACATACATTGTTACATATGAAAACATCTTTCCAGTATCTGATCTAAGACTGAAGATAATGTAATAGAAATGAACATTTTCTAGAAACGTATATGTTGTTTGGTACCATTTGGTGGTAAAATTAAAAAAGATTTCTGCAGTATTTTACCCTTTAAACGCAATGTTCGTACAGGCCTTTGTGCCTTGAAACAAACATTTCATTAACATGAAAATCTTAAGCAAGTCCACAGATAAGGTAAAGGAAATTTATACCGAATTCGGCATTTATGCCGTATTTGACTGACGTATATTTAAATTGAATACCGAACATACTTGCTAATTTACTGAACATTTTACGAGTATACAGCATATAATTGTTGTTGTAGGACAACTACTGTGCCTAACGGCTATACAATTTCAGTCTCTGATGAACAATACGGTTCCTGACAAAGAAAATCAAAAACTCCCTGGTAGACGGGTTTGCAAAAACGATGTCAAGCTAATTTGATACAAGCTTTTTTGTTTTGTCTCTGCAAATCTCCATACAGGATCTCGAACAGTTTTGACTATAAAGTCATTGAATTTTATGTTCTTTATATTCAATAAAACAATCTGATGTCACAAATAAATATTGCCCTCTTACACAATAAACATGTAAAAGTGTTCACCAAAGACGAGGAAATGCACTGTTTGACTATAAGCATAAGTAACCTACGATTCATTATGTGTTCCAAAGTTGTCCGAATATTTAAACTTTACAGTTAAAAATTTTGAAATTTATATTTAGAACTATTAGACTGAAAGATTTTCTTTCTGAAAAGACAAGGAAAAACAAATATTATATTTGTAATTTTCAACAGGTCAGCCTAAAAAGCACAAAGTTTCGCTTTCATTTACGAAAGATAAGACCAAAAGTTAACAGTTTGACAGCGTGCAGCTGGACTGGACAAGTTTAATTTATGATTTTTATACCTAAAAAATATAGTTCGTGCTGCAAGAACTGAACAATAAATGTGAAAACGGTATTATGTTGTATTATGTTTGGTATGAACCAAGATAAATGAAAAGAGAGGCCTAGTTATTTTGAAATGTATCGAGGCTGAATGGAAAATCCCACAAAACACAAAGCATACCATTTTTCTAATGGTCTTCAAAAATTCATTTAATATTAATAATGCATATTTTATGCTTATCTTATTTTCATATTACCACCATATATATTGGGTACTTGAAATTGTTGATGATCTGCAAAAATAAGACAAAAATATTATTGTAGAAAAATTTTTTAAGCAAAAATTTTGAATAAGATACTTCTTCTCTAAAATATGTTTAAAAACTTTACCTCTCCTGCACCTCTTTTTATCCCATCCTGCATTACATCCTAACATACATGTGCCATCTGTATTTCTGCAATTGGCGTAGCCGCCTTTACAATGATCACTACACTTCTTCGAACAGTTCATCCCGTAAGTCCCATTGTTGCATTCTGCATGAAAGAAAAACAAAAGGACAAATGTTAAAAACCGCGTTATCTGATTTATGCACATAGTCCTAGAAATGTGAAAGAAGTTTTCAGCACAAGGTATTGCTGGAAAACAACAGAACGGGCATAGCGTGCTTTAAAAACAAGTCATACACATCACGACCGACCAGCCAACCAATTGTAAGACGTCTCTAGGATACACACTTTGGCTGGGTAATCATAATATTGTGATCATAAAGAGATAAAGGAAAAATAAACCCCGCCCTGGGGAGCATGTTTCCAATTAAGTATTAATGCAGTCGGCCTATTGGCTTTAGCGGAGAAGATTTTGAAAACTTTTTCCATAAAATCTATGCGAATGAAGTGACCCTTTGGGCGGAGCCTGTTCTGAAAGTAGAGGCATGATTTATAGGAATTTGGTAGAGGTTTACTAGATAATACTACATCCCAAATATCTAAGCTCTCGGCCTTGTGGTGTCAGAGAAGAATATCTTTAAAGACTTTCCTTTCAATTGCCATGGTAACAATATTATTGCAATTGGCAAAGTAGTATATGAGGAGATGTTGTTTGAAATTTATTGTGGATAACGGACAGACAAAAGAGAAAACTGAAAGTTTCACCTAACCTATGGTCGGGTAAGCTATAAAACATACGAAGCATCATCAGTGATGATTATTTTACTCGATATATTAGTATAAATGTGTATTATTTTGAAAGTTATAGTAGTTAGATTATTGTTTGTGCAAACAACTTTTATAATCAACTTATTTATTAATGAATAGGGTAGAGAATTTATGTTGTAAGTGTGATTTATGACTTTCTCATTGCTAACAATACATGTTCATCACCAAGAACACTTAAAGCACAACGTATTGAAACACATCAGGAGATTAAATCTTGTGAAATAGTGCGCCAGAAATAATTCTTCTAATATGACACTGTCAGAGCAGATACGTTTATATATAAAATAAATGTAAACAAATATCTATTGAATGCCTATTTTACTTACTTACTTTGATCACACATGTCACCCGTGTAGCCATCCTTACACCCTCCTGGACAATGTCCATCGGTTTTGTCGCAGACAGATGTGTTATTACAATTTCCACTGCACGTTAAATTGCAATGCGTACCATATTTTCCATCAAGACACACTGGAACTACAACAGTACGCGCGCTTGTATATAAATCATTGTATGCAATATGAAAGAAATCCCTTTTAAAACATAAGTTTATGGAAAGCGAAGTATATAAAATGGAGATAATTTAAAAACATTCCTAGTTAAAGTTACGATCCTTGTACACTGCACTTTCACTTAATGAGTTATGTTCCGGACAATAGTGTTACGGACGGACAGATACCATAACCATATCCCTCCAGCCTTTATCCGAAAGTTGATGTTATTGATGTTACATAGTGCACGTCCTCTCAATAACATCAATCGTATGAAATACTCCTTGAATCATATATATGAGACAAAGATATGCTCCGGACATGCATTTATAGAACGTAATAAATGGAGGGTATGCAAAATAGAAGCAAGACACATTAATTTTATGGTTCTTGCTTAATGCACTTCCTCTTTGAGTTCTCTATCAGTGTGTAATATATTAACGAAATCCCTTCTATAGTTTTCAAGTGTGTAAAAATGGTTAACGTAGTATAATATGGATAACATGCTGCGGCATAGTGTAGTTAGGTACGGTTTGTCAGTGTACAGTCCCCTTTGTTTTGTGTACGCCGTTTGTTGCCGAATCTTTAGGCGATATTAATAAACTATAAAACTCGTACATTTGTGTGTTTCTATACCATTAAACCTTACTAGCGCCGGAACTTTGTTCTTCAGTTAATTGTGTTTTGCTACGCCTAAGGATTGTTTCAAACAAAATCAAGTCTACTCGCAGGTTTGAAAATATGCTACATTTGTCTAGATTTGTTTTATTTCGCTTCATCCAGTAATAGAAGTAATAACGGTGCAGAAAACACACGGGTTTTCATTAGCTCTTAACATTTCGCATTTAGATTTCATCCCTTCAATTTACCATCGTCTTGTGACAGCTTCTAACAATATCCAGTTTGGAGTGAAAACGCTATTGTTAGATACAAAATCATCGCCCTTGTCACTAAGAATAAGACCAGACAAGCGCAAGACAATTATTACCAGTTAGTTGCAATATATACATTTTATAAACATAGATGTAATTCACACTAAAGCTCCTTCTATAGGAAATATATATATATATATATATATATATATATATATATATATATATATATATATATATATATATACATATATATATTACTTGAGATCTAAATAAGATAAAGCAATACAAGGAAATACAACTATATTTTTCCCGAGCGCTATGGTATTTTCATGTTTTCAAGAAAGACATAAAGTTATTCGTTATTCCGTCACACCTGGATACAACATTGACCATATTTCGATCTGTGTCACCTACTTTTAAAACTAAACTTATTTTATCGACAACACTGTATTCACAAGTTTCCTTACCCGATAACTGTTGTTTCGTGCTGTTACATTTCGGAGGATTATAACCCTCTTGACATCCGTTAGGACACTCGCCCGTGGAAACGCCACAAGGAGCTAAATTTAGACAATGTCCACATTTGTTTCGACATTGTGGACCCCAATGCTGATCGTCGCAGGCTGTACAAAATTCAGACATTTACTAAAACCACACTCAACGTTCAAGACTTTAAAAGCTTATTTTCAAAACGTATTTTTTTCCTAAATTTGATACTGATTTGTAAAATTCATCCTCATGGTGCTAAGTGATTTCCCTTTGCGACCACTTCGGCCAGAAAAACTGAACAAATTCAGATAAACAACCAACAGATGCTATTTTACAAACATATACATACTACATAATATCATAGGATTCAAGAACCTAAGTGATGCTTTAATTTTTTCATATATATAGATATGAATTATTAAAGATATTTACTTACAAAAATTGCAATGTGTACCCGTCCACCTATCTCTGCAACCAGAAGAGCATGTCCCTAGTATTTTATCCCATATATTCGTGTCCTTGCAATGACATTCCTTATTGCAATCGTATCCACAAATTTCTTCTGGACAGTCTATAATGGTAAAGCATGTAAAATATAATTTTCCTAACTAGTTAAATATAGTGCAGATATTCTATATGCTTTTTTCTCAGCAAGTTGTCACTCTTTAGTCTTTAAATGAACAAGTCAATAACAGCTGATTTTCATGTTTAAACGCGAATAAAAAAATATCTGAGGACCAAGCTTGGAGAAATATCTGAGGATCCAACGCTATGAAATATCTGGGAAAGATATACATACATTCCTAAATACCACAATTCATGTTATTCCTACAATTATTCGTATGGGAGTACGTTCGGTCCCTAGTGAAGTTAAAATATTAATTTCTGAATTAAAACAAAACCTTTTGTCAATGCACCATTGGTTCAGTTTAAAATACAAGCACCTGATTCGAATATAATCAATTGGGTAGGATATTTTTATAGATCGAAAGTTTAAGTGTCACTACTTGATAGTTTAAGTACTGAATAAAAATTAAAAAAATAAACAGCATGTGCCAAGTGATAGCAATAGTTATAGCGTACTTACCTCCAAATATATTTACTTCACAAAGGTTAAGCCTATTACGGTTTCCAGACATTGTAAGCTTCACAGAGTGGGCAATAGTATTCAGTGAGGTGTTTTCTTGACGATGGTTTGAGATAGTTACCCACTCTCTGTTTGTCTTGTTTGATACGTCTAATTGCAATGTAGAATGGTTTCTGCTGTTCTCTAAATATAGGAACACACAAAAAGTCTTTTTTTAAATTTTAGTATAGTATAAGTATGAAATCATGTATTCTTACTTTGACTGTTGCAGACTGTTGCGTTATTTTCGATGCAGTTTACGAGAATATCATTTCGATACGTAAATTATCTAAAGGTATGCTAGATTGAAGGTATTTAAAAGAAAAATCAAACAAGTTGTTGAAATCACACTGAACTCCCCTTCCCCCCGCCACTTCATTCGCAAGATCAATCATAAATTTTCCCTCAGCACGGTGAGCCTAGTAATGTTTTAAAAACAACTGAATCTCGTGTAGTCTACTAATAAAGCTAACTATGTTTAACATTCTTAGATTCGTTCATTCGTAATTAATTGCTTATGAAGTACATGTCCTTATGAACTTTACATTTGATACAGTTAGTTCAAAATCTACACATGCCCAACCATCCTAGTAATCTCAAAGAAGCAGTTACTGAGTTCCAGGTAATTGATCTGCAACCACTAAGTAATGACACCTTTGGGAATGACCTTTGATCCTGTGTGCCTAAAAAACAAACGGTTTCACCTACTCATCACATCCAAGCATCCTGTAAAGTTTAAAGTCCTCGTGCAGTTGTTCTTGAGTGATTGACCAAAAACAACAGGTTTGAAAATGTGGGTTCCTTTTAGCTTAACCCCTTAAAACGGTAGGTTTCTATTCATCATGCCCAACCTAACTACCAAATCTCAGGACTCTGTGCCCATTCATTTCTTTAGTTACTTATTGGAAACAAAGTGGACCACCGACAAACCGACATCTGTAAAACAATGCACTCCCTCTATTTTCGAAAGGGGGACATAAACGTGATATTATTCACTTAAATTAGTGAACACCGTCCTTTACACAACGTTATCAACACGGTCCTTTGCGCAACACATTCTCAGAATTACAATAATAATAATAATAATAAAAAAAACAACGAAAAATATAAAAATAAAGAAACGGCGAACTAAGGTTTTTCTTTCTTGATGTATTACAATACTCAAACCTAAAAGATTGTGGCCCTTTTCTTTGTTGGAACTTACAAAATGATACATAATTGCTTGCAAATTGTGAAAAAGTTTAGTTCGGCAAACGTTTAGGCAAATAGTGCTTTTGACACATAAATATACAGAGTGTAACTTTGTCATGGGCATCGATAAGGTAGTTACCATCAAACTTGAAAATCAGAACTATACAGTCCAGTGGCCGGTTTCTTTTCTGTGGCTAAAAACTTAGATTGAAACCTAGCTTGAACAAACCTAGTTTCAATCCTGGATTGAAACTAAGCTAGGGTAATTTACTTTTCTCTAATTTGATAAAATATGATTTAGAATCCGTTTAAAATATAGACTGATTGTAATTTTTGGATTCATCTTAAAATCTCATTACGGTACTCTGGTAAACGGTCTGTTCAGAGAATTCAATGTTTAATTAAACATGTGAACTAACAAAACTAAAACGGTACTGCTCTTACATGTACCCAAAAATGAATTCGTAAGGAACATAACATTTACAGTATGTCGAAATGCTCATTCGTAAAAAGCGTATTTCTCCAATCCTGGATTAATGAAAAGAAATCGATTGTTGGAAGCCATGCAAAAGTTAAGAACGAATCAGAGATGTTGTAGAGACTTCAAACTGAAATTACGCTAGAGAAAAACAGGCCATAATTGTAAATTTAACAACAGGTATACGATCATGCATCCGTTCAATCTTACGTACACACATGTTGCAACGGATGAAAACTTTAAGATCTAGACAACATAAAGCAGATATGTACCCGCAGGTAAATGATATATTCACAAGTGTATTTTGTAATATTCTTATATTATACTAAAGAAAATGCATAACATGAGGTAAGTATTTTCTTACCTCCAGACACAATCCGAGCATACCATATTTGCGCTCGATGCCCGATATTCAGTTGCCACCAAGGATTCTCCTTATCATTTGTTAAGCTACATTGTTGACAACTAGATTGTTGACCGTCTCCATCTACAGCTTTTTCAGATGTGCACATGTCATTTGGCTGATTACCGTCCTGATATCGTGAACTCTGTGATGTATTTCGCCCGAATGCCATGTTTCTGCCTAAAATTGTTTCTTAATTGAACAACAGCTATCTCTTTTTGAGATTCAAAATATTTTTCGCTAAAGTAAAAACACTGATAAGATCAAGAATCTATATTGCTCAACGCGTCCTCTGTTCACTGTAGGTTAAAATACAACGTATAACATATATGAGCTCGTGTACTGGAACACATAACATACCTGCACGCACGTAAACGCATTTTCTGTAGAGTTTTAGTATGTATCCAAAAAAAGGCCCGTAAAGCATGTCACTTTTTTATCAAGTTCATGTTCCGATTAAAGTTATATACATTTCAGAATCTCATTTGAGATTATCGACATGTGAAGGAAACAAATGATACAGTGGTTGCAAATGTCATTTCCAACTACACAAATATATACCAAAACCAAATGTGCAACTGAAGTCCAGTTGGAGAAGCCTGGGCAGTGGGGAAACGTGGTACGGCAACAGGCGGGTAAGAGATTTAACGTGATCATGAAATAAAGAACACTTCTGGCCAGCTGGGGACACGTGTTCCAGAAGGTTTGTCAGTGAGATGAATGGGGCACATTAATTGGATTGTTTGGGATTAAACGTGACCATCAAAAATAAAAAAAATAAAATAAATAATAAAGGGACACATATGAACAAACTGGATCTCACGTTCTCCCTCTCAAAACATTCTAACAAGACGTGATGTAAAACGGAAACAAATAACTGAATAACAGTTATAAATAGCATAAATACTTGGTATAAATTTTTTTTGGTCTAAATATTGTAACAAAATAAACAATGTCTCATCAGCTTATCCAGAATACCTTATTTTGTATATTTATAGATTATTATTTATAATAAATGATTATCTGTCAGTTTTTCCTTATCAAGGCAGCCATTAGAAAATTGTAAAAGGGCCTACACACTAATTAAAGCTAATTTCCATGAACACAGTTAAAAAAATTTCAAAATGAGAGGAGGAAATTTTATGTTAATCTTATTACTTTGATAGCATTATTTTATATATCACTGTAATTTGCGTTTTGGTTGCGTATTTTTCTTCCTTATAAACCCGAACGATGGGGACCAGCTACCCAAAACACAAAAATCGACAGCTGATCTCGTACGTAGGCGTGTAAGCCGGTAACTAATCTCTAACGTCTGTATATAAACAGGTAACTAATCTCTAGCGTCCGCGTATGAACTTGGAACTTACCATTTAGATCGGCCTGTAAGTCGTTAACAAATCTAGTACGTCAGCGGGTAAGCTTTCAATTAACATCGTACGTCTGCGTGTATGCCATTAAGAAATCTTGTACGTCAGCGGGTAAGATTGCAACTAACTTCGTACGTAGGCGTGTAAGCCAGTAACTAATTTCCGATGTCAGCGTGTAAGTTGGAACCTAAACTCTGACGTCAGCATGTAAGCCGGTAACTAACCTTTGACGTTGGTGTATAAGCCGGATACCAATCTCTGACATCAGCGTCTAAGCCGGTAACTTAAATCGTACATCGGCGTGTAAGCCGATAAGTAACCTCGCGCGTAGGCGGGCAAGCCGGTTACTAATCTCTGATGTCGGTGAGAAAGCCGGCAACATATCTCGTAGGTCGGCGTGTATGCGCAAAACTAATCACTGATGTCGGCGTGAAAGCCGGAAACTAACCTCTGACATCAGTCCGTAAACCGGTAAATAACCTCTGACATCAGCATGTTAACCAGTAACATATCTCATACGTCGGCATGTAGGCCGCTAATAAACCTAGTATGTCGTCGTGTAAGTCGAAAACTAATCTCGTATGTCGGCGTACAATCCGGAAACTAACCTCTGACATTAGCATGGTTGCCGGTTACTAACCTCTGACGTAAACGAGTGAGCCGGTAACTCGACGTGTAAGCCGATAGCTAAACTCTGACGTCAGCGGGTAAACCGGTATCTAACCTCTGACATCAGTTTGTTAACTGGCATCTATCTTCGTACGTCGGCATGTAAGCCGGTACAAACCTCGTACGTTGACGTGTAATACGGACTTTAACCTCATACATCATTGTGTAAGCTGGTAACTAAATTCTCTCGTGTACGGGTGAGCTGTTAACTATTCTCGTAAGTCTGCGTTCAAGCCGGTCGGTAACCTTTGAAGTCGGTGTGTAAATCGGCAAATTGTCTCTGACATCAGCATGCAAGCCGATAACTTAACTCTTACGTCGTCGTTTCAGCTGGGAACTTACCTCGTTAATCGGTGTGTAAGCAGTTAGGTTACCTCTGACATCGGGTATGTCAATAATTATCTCGTACATCGGCGTATCAGCCGGTATCTAAATTCATACGTCGGCGTGTAAGCCGGTAACAAACTTGTCATCGGCTTGTAAACTAGTAACAAACCTCGTTAGCCGGCGTGTAAGCCGGTTACTAGCCTCGAACGACAGGCGTGTAAGCCGGTAACAAACTTGTCATCGGCTTGTAAACTAGTTGCTTACCTCGTTAGCCGGCGTGTAAGCCGGTTAATAACCTCGAACGACAGGCGTGCAAGCCAGTAACAAACTCACAGATCAGCGTGTAAATCAGTAACTAATTTCGTACGTCGGTGTGAAAGCCATTAACTAACCTTGTTTGTCTGCTTGTCAACCGGTATCAAGCATCTGACATCAGTGTGTAGACCAGTAACTAACTTTTGACGTCAGCAAGTAAGCCGGTAACTAACTTTGTACGTATTCGTGAAAGACGGAAACTAACCTCTGACTACAGGGTGTAAGCCGATAGCTTAACTATGACATCAGGGTGTAAGCCGGTAATTAATCTTATATGTTAAAGTGCAAGCCGATAACTATCTCGAACGCCAGTTTGTAACCAGCAACATACCTAGTAACTTACTTACGACATGTAAGCCGTAAACTAACCTCGTATGACGGCGTTTAAACCGATAACTAACCTCTGATTTCAGCATGTAAGCCGGAAACTAAACTACGACATCAGCGTGTAAGTGGGTAATAAACCTCGGACGTATGCGTGTAGGCTGTTAATTAACCTCTTACGCCAGCGAATAAGCCGGTAACTGATCTCGTACGTCAGCATGGAGTCCGGAACTTAACCTTTGGTGTGTAAACCGGTAACTAACCCCGTACGTCTGCGTGTTAACCGGTGACTAACCTCAGACGTCAGCGTTTAGAACGGTAATTGACAACGTACATCGGCGTTTAGGCCAGTACTTAACCTGTGTCGTCAGCGTGTTAGCCGGTAACATCTACATGTATGCCTGTAAGTAATCTCTGATGTCAGCGTGTAAGCTGTTGCTTCAGTGAAAATAATGATAAAGGCAAGACAACATATTATACAACAGTTCCTTTGTTTTCTGTTCCTATGTTTTCCGAATGTGACAAATACCCCTGCAAACCTGCAGCAATAGGGTAAGTATATTGTTAGGGTGAATAAAAATGTGCTTAATTAAAAATTAAATGGGAGATAACTTTTGAATGCCATGATAGGTGCAAATGAAAAGTTCTTCCTGCACATCTATACATCCTGATGATAATATCTTCCTAGTTTTATTTCAGTGCACCAAAAGAGTAGTTTCTGACACATTGCAAATATATGAATGCACATCTCTTTAAAAATGCTTAAGGTCAATGGGAGATAACTCCGGAATGGTTGCACGGATTCATACAAAAGTTAATTTTGCAGTCTGTAAAACTGTTCGTGAATAAAACATGTGCCAAGTCTGACTCCTGTTCATTGAAAAGTGAAAGACAAGCTCGTGACACAAACTTCGAGGTAAAATATGACAGATCAAAATAAAAAGTCGAAGTTCAATGGAAGATAACTCCAGGATTCCTTTGAAGGCTTGATTTGAAAATAATTATGTCTTGCACAATTACAACATTTTATTGACAACATGTGCCAATTTAATACCAGTGCATTGAAAACTCGTAGAACACTTTGCAACACAAACTTCATACAGTCCAATCGCGCTGCTACGTATCGCAATATAACGTATTAACGAAATAACGGTGTGCTACGAAAAAAGTGATCGGTTCCGTTATTCAATTAAGATAAAATGCGACATAACGACATGCGATCACGGTCCCATAATGTAATTAACAGTGAAATAAAGATGAAATAAAGCAATATAGCAAAGTTATTTTTATTTTAAATTGAAACTTCGTATATATTATTAGGAGAGTTAAACAAATTGATACTTTATTACTTCTTTAGTCATTATATTATGTTACACACATATTCCCCAGCAATTAGTTAGTCGAACTGGAAAAGTCATATTCATCTTAGCCTTGCCGGCAAAAAGCGAAAATTGCAAGACATTTTAAATAGGAAAGTGTGTTTTTATATAAAGTACAGTATGAAAAGTCCTTCACGAAAGCACTAACTTTTCTTAGGCTTAATAGACCTACATAACTAAATTTAGGCTTTATTTTATAAAATTTATTAGTGTCTTGCCTCTTCTCTATTCGTGACAAACTATAAGTGTAAAAATGGGAAATGTAAAAAAAGGACAAGGTTGGTAAGAATATGTAAACAAATACATGGATATTAAAGACATGAAATCAGTTTATCAAGAAAAGAAGAAAAAAAATGTTTTTAAAACGAGTGATTCTCAGTCCTGTGCAGCCCTGGGAAAAAATGTTCTTAAAAATTAATCTTCAAGTAGTGAAGCAAAAACACTCCATTTTTCATTGAATTTATTTAACTTGTTTTTTGTTTCTGCGGAAAAAAATCTGCCTAGCATAACTTTGACTTGGTTTTTAAACATTTGTACACTTGCAGCCGTGTTTTTCACTTTACATTCGAAAAGTGTATATTTTGCTGCAAGTATCAAATTGATAATAGCGTTACAAAATTTCTCATTACTATGTCCACTTCAGTCGAGTTTGTACTTTAATTAGGACAAATGTCACTTAACCATCTTTTTAATTCATTCCACAGTAAAACACATTCCCAGAATAAATGTGTTACAGTTTCAGGATGTCTATTACAGAAACTGCATACATTGTTATCTATGATACCCATTTTATTTAACAAAAAATTGTTTCAAATATTCTATGGTTTATTCTATATTGGAACCATTGTAACATTGTATCCCTAGTTACATTAAATGGGATACTATATATGAATTTCTAGTAAAAATCAGCATTTAAGTTCAATTCAGTATACCATTTTCTTTAGAATTTGAGGACTTATTACGGTTTAACAAAAAATCATAAATTGATCGGCAACCCTTCATTTGACTCTTTAAAACTCTGAATGGCAATGGTCTTATTGGAGTATCTTCTTTTTTGCATAGTTGATAATTCTTAAGCTATTTAGGTAACTTTTCATTGACACTACAATGCTTTGGTATTGTAACAAAATTAGTGTTTATATTATAAATAGAGGAAAAGTCATGAAAGGACAAAAAATTCCCACCTCTATCTAAGAAATAATTTACCAAAATTACTCCATTTCTTATAAACCTAGAAAAATAAACACTTGTCCCAACAATTTTAAACACAGACTGGCAAAGAACAAAAGGTGACTGATTACACAACTGAATGAATCCCATAAAGATATCTTTCCAAAATATGTTTTTACAGTGTTTTGTTTACTGTTCAAGAAGCCATTACCAAATTTCATTGAATCTTCTATAAAGGGGTACAAATCTTAAATAAATCTAAAGTATTTAGTGTTATTTTTCATATATCTTCTAAGCCATGCAATTTTTAAAGCTGTCATAAACCGATCACGATTTATCACACGAAGACCACCATATTCATATGACTGAGTTATAATACAATAGTAGGATACTACGTCATCGCGCTCCTGTTTTATGCTCTCTCGCGGATCAACATCCGTCGCTTGAAAGGTAAAATGGTCTTTTTCAATAAGAAATATGTAGAGTTACAAAAAAAAATTCTGAATGCATGCTGAAAAACATTTCACCCGTTTTCAGGCCTAAACTAGAATTTTACATTATAACAAGAAGCGCCGCAATGCGACGAAAACCAGGTTTTCAACGACCAAGTATTGATGTAACAGGAATTAGGAAGAAATATGGCAGTGAAGTAAAAATGGTGCTGTTATTTTAGTACCAACACAGAAAGTTGGTTTCAATAGTTCAAAATAAAAATAAATCAGATACCTGAGTAGCAATGCCAAATCTTCGGTGCACAACACGATGTTTTGCAACTCTACAGATTTCTTATTGAAAAAGACCATTTTACCTTTCAAGCGACGGATTGTTGACAAAAAATGGTCCGCGAGAGAGCATAAAACAGGTGCGCGTTGACGTAGTATCCTACCATTGATAATATTACATTTTATTGTGTCTGGCCCAGAAGACAATAAATTCTGAAAGAAAATGTTTTCTTAACAATTTCTTGACTTGGGGTTGGTAAACTCATGATAAGATTGTTTAACTTCAGTAATGCTAAAGTTTTAATGACAACATTTCTACCAATTGGGGTAATTTTCCAATTGTTGCTCCGACGAGGGGAAATAATTGCTTTACTGACAAACGGCAAAAATGAATATAAAGATGTGTACAAACATTGACAGATCTTTACTGGCACTTTCCAGTTAGAAACATGTGTTTAAAGTAAGAAAAGATCTAATACTTGACAGTTGACAGTAACTGAATTACAATTGTATTTATAGTGCGAACAGGTGACAGATTTTTAGCATCAAGTTAAGCACGTTTTTATCTTTTTTGCTCTATGCAAAATTTCATGTAATATATCATTCAAAGGCAGCACTGAATGTATAGTGATAAGCTGATTGGACTATTTGCCGGTGAGCCTCGGTTTGGTTATCACTTCACCATGACTTAGATTTTTGTTTCTTTTTTGTTTTGTTTTTATTTTGTTTGGTCAGTTTAAAAAAAAAAAACATGTCGGTATCGTTTTTTTTTTTTGGCTTTTTGGAATAGCTGAAATTATACAAGTTTATTGCTTAAGCGGCTTTTTAAAGAATAAATGAATTTCATAAGCAGCACAGAGCGGAAATAAAAAGTCCAAGTTTTTACTTGTTTAAAATGACCTCAGTGAGGTGTAACCTGATGCATTGGTATAATTTTGAGGTTAATGTTGCCATGAAGTTCTGAAACTCAGACTTAAAATTATCTTTATGTCAGTAAAGTGTGTTCTGCTTTTATTTGTCACCGTTGTGTTTATGTTTATGTTGACAAGACAGAGATATCTGTGACACTCAGACATTATAGGCTAAAAAGAGGAAACATAAACAACAACAACAAATATAGTCAATAAACAACTGTGTATAGCAATCTCTAACTGTTAAAGTAAACCTGTGGTTTTTATTAATAAATAATCGACTGTAAACTGTGTTTGCCTTTTATTTTATCTATGAAGCATTTTTTAAGGTGGATGTTACTAGTATGTGTATATGGTACTGATAGACAGTTTATGACACCATAATTGAAACAACAACAAAATAACTGTGTACGTTTTTATTACCAATTATAAACTATGATGACTCGGTTTTGAGCAAACTTTAGATCAAGGAAAAATATCTATGTCATTAATATTTCAGAAATGAAAAATATTTGACATGCAGACCATAACGCTTACAGGTGGTTTGGTACAATGTCCATTTCATTGTCTAATTGTACTAATTTATAGCCGTCTAGGATCCTCTGTATTTTTTTTCAGATATTTCAATGTTTTTTTTTGTTCGTTTGTGTATTGATAAAATTATGTCAAACAGCTTTTGATGGCTCCAGCACACGTAAATGTTATATTTGCATTGCTGGGCATTCATTCTTACTTCTATAATTCAGTTTCTGTTTTGGTATGCAGTAATGGAAATTCAAAACTATGCAAGTTTGAGAGAAAAATACAATATATCTTTTCGGAGTTTATTTTCCATTCTATTTATTTTAAGAATCTGATTATAAATGATTGATTCTGTAACATTTGTTTCAATAAATGTACACGGTTTAGAAGACAGCAGAAAACGAAAGGATGTTTTCTGAAAGGTCAGAAATACAATATATACTTTTTACGAGATACAAATTTCACAGGTAAAGAAGTCAATTATATTCGTTCGCAATGGGGTTATGAATGCTATTTCAGTAATTTTAGTATCCAGTCTAGAGGTGTGGCAATATTGATCAATAATAATTTTGATTTCAAGTTTAAAAGCAGAGAAACTGATCAACTTGGTGATTTAATACTTTTTACATGCATTACTAGCAAATAAGAATATAACCATGATTAATCTCTATGGACGAAATAAAGATGATCCAGCATTTTATTCTAATATAAAAGATAAAATCTCGAAACTGGATAACCCATTTATAATTGTTGGGGATTATAACCTGGTTTTATACCCTGACATTGACTGTTTTAATTACCTAAATATAAATAACCCAAAAGCAAGAGATGTTGTTCTAAACATGATATTAGAATATAATTTAACTGATTGTTGGAGAGAGCAAATTGTTGAAGAAATACAATATACATGGTTCAAGAAAAATCCTGTTAAAAAACAAGACTTGACTTTTTTTCTGATTTCTTGTAATTGTTTACTGATCTGAATAATGTAGCTATTGAGCCTGGTTATAGAACAGACCACTCAAATTGGAAATTGAATATCTCATCACTTAAAGATGCACAATATGTAGAAAAAATAAATAATCTAATACAATATACTAATTTTAGATATGCACATAAAACTCAGAAGGCTTGTGAACAACTGGTAAATTTAAGCAATGAAACTATAAGATTAACAATGAATGATAACTTATTTTTTGAGAATTATTAATGGAAATATGAGGTAAGACTATTTCCTACTCGACATGTTAAAAGAAACAAGAAGATAAATGGCAGGAAATTTTAATGAAGGAAATAAGTCATTTGGAAAAGCAAAATATTATTGACTTTGATTTACTAGAGACAAAACAAATATAATTAACAGACCTAAGATCTAAAAAAATGCAGGGGAATTTTATAAGATCAAGAGCAAAATTGATCTCTGATGAAGAAAGCCTAAAATACTACTGTAACTTAGAAAATCGGAATTATGTAACAAAAATGATGAATTGTTTGTTTACGACTTCTGGAATTTTATAAACAAGCCAAGTACAACTTATGAATGAAGTTATGAAACTTTTAAAAACTTGTACACATACAGACAGACAGAAAATGTGGATTTAAATAATGTTATTCAAACGGATGATATACCAAAGTTAAATGAACAGGAAAAGAAAAGTTTAGAAGGCTATTTAAGCTAAAGTGAAATGCTAACAAGCCTAAAGAAAATGTCAAATGATTCCTCTCCTGGAACCACAGGGTTACAGCGGCGTTCTTTAAAGTCTTCTGGATTGATATTGGTCATTTTCTTGTTAGATCTATTAATCACTCCTTCGATACAGGAGATTTGTCTTTCTCTCTTAAACACGGGATTATAACTTGTATACCCGAAGCGGACAAGGATAAGCGTTTGATTAAAAACTTGCACCCTATTTCTCTTTTAAATGTATCTTATAAAATTGCTTCGGCCAGTATCGCTCGTTTGAAAACAGTACTAAACAAACTCGTTAATGAAGATCAAGCTGGCTTTTTATTAGGAAGATATATATGAGATAACATTAGGCTAGTTTATGATATAATGCAATACTCAGAGGAACAAAATGTACCTGGAATGCTTTTATTAAATGATTTTTCAACAGCTTTTGGCTCCATTTTATGAGAATGTAAGTACAAGTTCTAAAACTTTTCAATTTTGGAGAGAACTTTATCAGTAGGATATGATTTTTTATTATAACATTGAGTCAATTGTGACTATTAATGGGCACCAAACTGAGTGGTTTCGGATTGCACGAGGTTGCCGCCAAGGCGATCCCCTCTCTCTTTACATCTTCATACTTTGTGCTGAAATTTTAGCAATTTTAATTTGGCAAAATCAAAACATTAAGGGATTAATATTAAATAATAGTGAATTTGTACTGTCTCAATCTGCTGATGACACAACTTTAATGTTAGATGGAACAGACAAGTCTTTGAAAAAAACCCATGAAAACCTTAGATATTTATGCAAATTATGTTAAACCTCAATGTAGAGAAAACTAAGGCAATATGGATAGGATCAATGAGAAGGAGTAATCTTTGTCCAGATTTGTCCAGAATCTGATTTCCAGTGGGAATCAAATTCATTTCAATTACTCGGTGTCAAATTTACAGTGAATTTAAACTACATTGTTGAAGCTAATTATTTGTCAAAAAATGAAGAAATTAGAAGACTTTTTAAGCAATGATGAAAACGCCAGTTAAAATTTATCCCGTGTAAAAATATGTCAGTATTAGATTCTTTACTTTTTCTGGTACTGGAAGTTATGTGTCTGTTTTTTGCCCCTTTATATTGCTTATCCCCATGTTGTAAAAATTAAATAGGGTGTAATAAAGATATATGTCTGACTGTCTGTCTGTCTGTCTGTCATAGTAACATTAGTGCATGCAGATCTATTCGGTACTACCTTTCTACGACATTATGTCAATGTTCATTTGTATATTGTTTTATTTATGCATTTATGCTGTTTTCATTGATAATATGTATATATGCAAGTAAGGTAATGACATCAAATATTCCGTTCTTTATTATTTAAATCTTAAAGGTTAAAGAAACCGAGACTTGAGATTTGTGACGTAAATGTGGTCCATTGGAGAATGGCGGAAGTGTACACATTGTGATTCGTAGATTTAATCTAAATAAATCGTTGAATTTATATTTGGATAAATAACCATCTACAACAATTAAATTCAATCATACAAAGTTCTATCTGTACAAAATACACCTTGGTAAACTAAATTATCAATTCGTTTAAATCTCTGTCCGTATACGAATGTTAGATCTACGGACAGACCAAGGCATGTCTTATAATACTTCTAGATCATTCATAATAAAAGAATACCAACTGCATAATTCTTCAGTTCATACAATCAATACCTGGATTTATCTAATTATCTGCTCATACGAAGCTCTGTCTGCAGAAAAAAACTTAGATCCGCGGTCAGAATTGCTATTTTTGATTAAGCGTTTCTATGTATATATTCTTTCAATATTCGTAAAATTGTCAAAACTTATCAATAAATGCAAAACTTTTATTATGGTGTCGGTTGAATGTTTTGACTTGCGTTTCCCTTTTACTGACTCCGACATATCACGACAACAACTCGAATAAAAATGCGATTCTACGAAAAATGTGATATTACAAAAATTCTAGAGCGTCAAATGCATATTCGTAGCATCGCGAATGGACTGTATGTCAATGCAAATCTGAACTGAAAAAAAGAAGGGGATAACTTAACAAATGCCTTGAGGGATGCACGTGAAAGGTACTTTCTGCACAGTTACACTTCTTGGGGATGAAATGAACCCAGTTTTATTTCAGCTGAATTGAAAACGGAAAGAATAGTTTTTGACATAGGTTTAATAAAAGGACACATTTGGTCAAACTGTGGGCACATTTTATTAAAGCTTGAGCTGTGGGATTGGGGTTAGAGCAAGGGGTTGACTGTCTTAATGTGATAACAAAATATACATTTCAACATCAGTTTGTCCGGATTTTACATTTAAAAAATCTTATTAAAAATGTCTCATTTTTCTATAATTTATTGAATTAAATTTATCTAAAATATTTATATATCTAATACTCGTTTTTAAACATACAGCGGGAATATCCTTTTCATGACGGGTTATTTCTCATTTTTAACAGAATCAAAAATATAATGAAAAAGATAACACTCTTACTTTAAATTGTATTGTAAAGTTTTAGCAAGAAATACGTTTGAAATTAAATGAAAACTAGCTTTTGATATCCTTTTCTAGGGTGCACATTTTTCCGACAGATCTGCCCGGACACGAGAAGAGAGTAACTTTCTATCAGACCAAACTCAGGCTGAAAAAGTTATTTGACTATTTCTCCAAAAGCGAATGGTTCACTTTCAACGATGTGGACAAACTGATTCGCCTGCCTTGTTTTCTTGATATCAAATTAAAGACATGAGAGAACTGACGCTGAAACAAATATTTGCCATTTAAACAAGCGCTATACGAATGAACGCCATGCCCCCAGCGGGGGCGTTGACCTTTGACCCCATGACCTCTTAGTAGGTCCGGTAGGTAGAGCATATCAAGTTGCATGAACCTGCGAAGTTTTGAGGTCGTAGGTGGAAAGACTTCCGTGTTATGGTCAATGTTAAAGTTTTGTGACAAACGGACAGACAAACAAACAGACAGACAGAAATACCAAAAACAATATGCTCCTTCCGGGGGCATACAAAGTTTATGAAAGAAGGTGGCTAGCAATGCACTTGCTAAAAATGTATATGGTATTATCAGAATTCAATACAGTTTAATCAAATCAAAACTGTTGTGAGAAGCCAGTTGGAAGATAATGACATTTGGCGATAAGTTGGTGCTAACATTAATTCAGCAGCATTCATACGAAATCGACAAATTTTCACAAAACAACTTGGTATCATTAAAAGAACCTGCCGACCAGCCATGTAACTTAATTAATTGAATCAGATTTGTCAAACAAAGGTCGACAGACTGGCATGAGATCAGAGAAATGTATAACCATGACAGGAAGCACACTTTATGAAGATGATTAGAGACTTTGAAAGCTAAGCAACAGCAATTCCAGAAAGTGATGCCTGGCTATGAGCAAAAATGTGTCTCATGAAACCAAGATGAGAATGGAACCATGAAACAAAATGCGAATAAATCTGTTGCAGCATTTTATCCAAATTTTGCCGTTCTACTGTCCTGACATTAAATAAATATAGGAGGGCTCGCTTTCTATAGAAAGAGAACGAAAATGCATTGCCGAGGTAGACCTAACTAAAAGCTATAAATCTGTAACTGTCTATGCGTGCAAGTGTCTATATGCGTTTGAAATTACAGTGCCAGTTCATTACAAGATACCAAAAATGTAGGTATTAGATACGCAATATACGTTTTTTTTAAAGATTTCTTTTGTTTATGACTGCACATAAATGATTTCCTTTTGCTTTTTGAAAAGAAACAGATTATCATCTTCGGGCTTTACATACTCTGGTATATTCTGCAAACATTTAGAATATTACAAGGTAACTTTTCAAATCAAAAATTATATTTAATCATAGTTATATGACTATATAAAAGTAGTGAAATCTGATGTCCCTCAAGGAGTCGGTGAAATATTAAACTATTAGATATCTAAAGCAAGACGATAACACACAGAAATAGCTATTATAAATTTGTCTCAAACTCAGCATACATATTGACTTAAAAAGTGATAAAAATAAAACAGTTAAATAGAACTGTTCCTGGAAATAAATAATATTTAGTTGCCTCTAGTTAAATCATTCACATATCGCAGATTTATGTCAGAAACAGCAAATGCACACATACGCACACACGCATACACGTACGCATGCGTTTCTTCCCTACCCCGCATCCCTACACTTGTATTACTATCTGCGTAACAGCTTTGTCTGTGCAACAGAGGCCCTGATAATCATAGTTTTGTGCAATCGATTGTAAATAGACCTTTTTAGCGGATAGACGGACAGACGGACTGACGGACAGGGCAAAACCAATATGTGTCCCCCAGAGATGTATTTTTCTGCTACTTCATTGATAAAAGATTTATACGTAAATTGTTAAGTGCATCTGTATCAACATATAACCACTGCTATGAGCTAACATGTGCTATTCCGTAAAAAAATGGCAGAAAGTTAGAATTTTAATAGTCTTTTTCGATGTGATACATGCATATAACTCATAATTATACCTCCATTTATTCTAACATCACAGAGGATCAGCTGTGTCTGCCGTGTTGCCAGCTCTATCCTTACTTGGTTACCGGTTACAGGAGTTTTACACAGAACAATTATAGTTTCATTTCTGGGGACAACGCCCTCTTGCTTGTAGCATTTCTGACGTTTAGATGGTACAAAAGAATTGTTCGGCTTTAGATCTTCACTAACATTCTCAACGTACACCGAAAAATTTGTAAAGTTTTCTGAAATAAGTCGGCATTACATATTTTTATTCATGAATATATTCAACTTATGAAGGGTCAATTTAAATTATCAGGAATTTATCCTTAATTGGTGAATTAAGTGGGATCATGACATTACTGCTTTAAATCCCGCCTCCTTTAAAACTGATGAAAATATTTGTTCAACAAAATAACACAATAACATAAATAATTTTGCCTTTTACGTAAGGATTTGTTACTAAAAGACGAAAACGAAAAAATAAAAAAAGTAAAAAAAAGACTCAATCCCGAGTTAAACGTAAATTAAATATGTTGCAATACCAAAACATAAGTTTCCACCGTTTTGCATGTTTCTGTAATATATCCTGATCTTTACAATAAAATAAAAAACATTGAAATTGTACTTTTTATTGCGACAAAATTATAAATCCTTAGAAAACTACATTTATTATTACTCACCTAATGCCTCAACTTGAGTTACTATCATCAGTTCCCTTATTGTCTCTTGTGTCGGTAACCAGACCCTCCAAAATGGGTTGGTTTTCTTCTTCGTACTGTTCACTTCAGCTGTGTAGCTACATGTACTTGAATTTCCGTCGTTAGCTAATTTCGAATACTTGAACTTTTCCAAATTATCAGAATGTCTCGAGAATTCCCCTTCGGCCATGTCTCCTAGTCAAAACGATTGATAATATATTGTGACATACAAATACCGAGGATGTTGATACGTGTGGATACATTATTCCAAAATTCAAATAGAGCAAATGACGACCGTGCTAAAGATTACACACAAAATTACATTCTTCCAACAAATTTCTTCTTCTTCTTCTAATTCTTCAGAAGAAACTCAAAAGGAACTCATTTTAACCCACTTTAAATTCCAGCAAATTTAACATTTTCTCAAGATATGTTGTTCAATCCCGAATACAACGATTTAATTTTCTTAACCGAAGTGCAAGAAGTTAAGGATTTATCATTAATCTTATAGCTATTCGCCCGACTAACGTTTTCGGTGTTGCAGTTTTGACCCCCCCATAATGGTATTAGTCTTTAGAATGAGGCGAACAGTGTTGCTATGCTTTATGCAGTATATTAAAGAAAACTAGTGGGACAGTTGAACCTAGCATTTTCCCCAAAGTGCGAACATATTTTTTTTCTAATTTATGATTGCAAACACTGCACTGATGATCAGATTAAACTGTAAAAAAAACTAAAATGAAAAAAAGTATTTATGCTATTGTCGTTCTTTAAAATATGTAAGCCAAAAGCATATAAAACAAAATTTTCCAAACAGGAAACCAACATTTTAAAACAAATCTGACAGAATAAACCTGTTTATAGGGGCATACCCTTTCATCCGGCTATTTCCATTTTCTTTTAAATCAGGTAAATTTGAACAAATTTGAATGAACTATTTACCGTTGTCAAGGTTTATGTTTAGCATTGCATTAATTAATTATTAATGCATTAATATTAGTATCTATATGAAGAGTTGTTGTATCAAGTTTTGATGGATATCAATTTATTCCACATTCAAAGTGTCAAAATTCCCTTAGGAAAACCGTTGAAACATATATCATTCCTTTTTTTTCTATTTTAGCGAATGAGCTGATAAAATAGATGAGCAGTATATTATCGGTTAATAATAGGGTAATTCCCTTTTAAGTGGAATCAGATCATTTAAAGGGTGTCGAAAGTAACAAAAAATCGATCAAATAATTTTAACTATCACGTAAAAATATTTCATAATCCAAAATGAAAAGCACATAATTATTTAGCCTGCAAATGCATTTATAATTATTTTTTTTAAAGTCAAAGTTTGGCTTTACACCCGATTAATTGATGGCGTCATTGTTGCAGAAATACACAACGAGATTAACCGAGACTCTCATTTCGTGACGTCATAGTTTCCCACTGATTAAGGTGATAGTATAATTTCAATCTTCCCGAAGTGACGCCTATTATTTAATTAAGTTTTGTGTATAATGCCGATAAAAGGTACTGCAGATATTTCGAATTACTTAACAGTCTGTTCTCGTGCCGAGTATGTCACTAGAGGTATTTTAATAACAAATATGTCTGGCTTCATCCAGATTAACGCTGGTTGTCAATGGTTTTGTTATGCAATATACTAGGCGACTTATACTTAAATTAAATTTCTTATAATTAAATTAAAAACATTTGTTTCAGTATCGTATGTTTATTTGATTAATTATTTTAGGTTTAAGAAATTAGCATACTAATAAACATTTTGTCAGCCCTCAATAAATTGACCTTCTTTAAGAAATATACTATTCTATGACAAAATATAGACAATATAAGACACTTTTACCGTGGGGGTTTCAAGAAATTACTAATATTCACTTCAAACATCACCCGACTTAATCGATTTATAAGGTATAGAGAAACACAATGTTTTTTCTAAGACTGAATATAAAAATAATTGTACTTGTAATCATTCATATTATGAAGACCTAATGACTTCTGACAAAAAACTCAAATAAAATGAAAAGCCAAAAGTGAAAAAAAAACGAAATATGATTATAAACATAGCACGAATTTACCCCACCCACTTCAGAATGTTATCAACGTGAACTTTAACGCTTCAAATTAGCTATAATTATTTTCATTCATGTACATTTCTTAACAAATTGACAGAATATCAAATACTTTTACCGTCTAGTTTTGGGGAAATTTAAAACTGAAATCACAGATACCAAAATTTTCATCGATTTACCATGTTGAAAAGCTTTGTTTCAATTGAAATATATTAAAAACGAAAGAAATTGAATTTGAAATATATAAAAGTTATTGTTTGTAAAACCAAAACAATGTAAAACTGCAAAAAACTAAAGTAAACATTTGGCTTGAGTGGGGTTTGAACCCATGCCTTTCAGTGAAAATGCCTCAATCCTACACACATAAATGGAACTGAATACTCTTCAGAGCGGAGGTAGGGTATTAGGAATCTAATACCTTAAAGTTGATTTACAAATATCAAAATAAAAAAATCAAAGTCGTGATGAACTTACCTAATATTCCGGCGAATAAAAATCAGTGTGACTGTTATTATATTCACTGCATTCTTTACTATTAATACTAACATAAACATTTTTTTACTCAAGGAAAAAAAACAGACTTTACTTTTTGCAGTTTGACGTTTGCACGTACACATTTCAAATAAAATTGTAAATTCAGTTCCGAATATCTAGAATAATGTCATTTAATTCCTAATTGAATTTCCAAGTGTTAAAGTACTTTATCCGTACCAGAGCTACAAATGCTAACAATAACAAATTTTATAGAAACAATTACAAGAAAATTTTTGTAGAGCAAACTATTTAGAACAAATTGACAAAATGAGAAATATGATCGCTAAAATAAGATTAAATTCACACAATCTAGCTGTTGAAACAGGCCGTCACAGGAACTTAGAAAGAAAATGTATTTTTTTTTGTAATTTAAATGACATTGCAGATGAATTCCATTTTGTTTTAGCTTGACCATTATACAACAATTTACGGCACATTTATATACAAGGATACTTTTATACACGTCCCATTAATATGCAGATGTTCATAACTTTGTTAAATTCCGATAAGGAAAAATGTATTAAACTTGCTATCTTTTTTTTGTAAAAATGATTGAAGTTAAGGGAAAATCCTTTAAACGGCTAATATTATGATTTAAAAGTAGGGATGGCAAAATTTGTTCATTTTAGCATTCGAATGTTCGGATCATTTTGCTTTCGAACGTTCGAATGACTCATACTCAATTTCCACTGAACTTCTCGACCAAAATCCACGCAGCAGTTCCCTTTTAGTACAATAATCACTGCCGACAGGCATATCGTTGATAATGGTCGAAAGTAAAAAACATTTTTTTCAAGTTACTTTTTTAAATTTCACAACAGCCATGCATGTTAAATCGATGCCATTCCGATTATAACTAAACAAATAGAGAAAATAATCTGAAATCCAGCTAAGGCAAATATGAAGGGGAGATCACTGCCTGGAGATTGCTCCTCGACGTGGTTAGCTGGATAAGATCCGAGTGTTTCCAATTCATTGGCCCAAGGTGTTTTTCTCAGTATCCCGTATGCTTATTTGGTAAATCCCCATTTGATTTTAACTTATATCTAGAAGGTCGAAAAGAAAAAGAAAATGAGACCAAGCGCAAGGTATGGGAAGTATCATTTATATTTTGACTGAATAGTAGCGATACCGCGTGAACTGTTTGAGAATTTACGAGAGATACAACAACCAAAAATCGTGCCAGTATAGTAAAGTAAAATTAGGGTTAGCGGCAATAACTGACTGACACGTCCGTGTATTTAGCTTTTTTCTGTGAAACAATCATTCTGTCTCCAAGTTTGACCCGTAACTCGATACTCTGACACTGATATACCAATAATTTTGTCTTACCCACTGTAGGTGACACTTGCTTAAAGCACAGGCCAAAAACATTAGACGACGCATAATTACAGTTGTCTGACAAGAGGTGTTAACAGGGGTGTTAAAGCAACAATAGGTGTGAAGTCACCTAATTACAACGCCTTTCTTACTTACTTCTTTCTTATGATTTAATTTAGAGATGAAAACAAAATATATAGCGTTTTTTCCGAGCATTCGAATGCCAAATATACATTCGAACGTTCGGCCTCGGGTCCGAACGTTCGAACGTTCACTTACATCCCTACTTAAAGACATTCCTTATTATGAAATTTACACTCTCTTACTTAGATTAATGGATATATCCTTGTATTTTTTGATGTTGATGTTTTTGTAAAATATTTATATTTATATATTCTTATTTATATATTCTTGTGGCCATTATTCATGACGATGAGCTGTAAATGCTTTAGTCGTAATAAATACTTTGCAATTATCGTAATGTGATTGCAAACATATCAGTGTTTTGATGTTTGCGTGCCCACTGAACCGTTAGATCACGTGGTCGAAAATATCTTCTAACGTTAACGAGGTATTTGGAAAATCTTATAGTAACGGCTGTATACGGAATAATAAGGAAAAAAAGAGTCAGGAATGGTTCAACACAGATTGTAGTTATGCTAAAAGAGAATATAAAATAGCCCGGAACAACTTTAACAGCCGAAAAACAGACGAAACACACACTTCTTTTGTTAGAGCGCGAACGCAATATAATAAAATAAAGCGAAAGGCTATACAAAAATTTAATGTACAAAAGGGGAAGGGAATTAATTAGTTAGCTAAACATCAACCAAAGTAATTTTGGAAAAATATTTAAAGTACTTTCAAAAAGACAACTGTCCAACCTGAAAATTTGAATGTTGAACAATTGTTTTATCATTTTAGTACAATGTTTGGTGACATTCCAACGAATGAAAATGAAAACAGGGATATCAATGATAATATGCTTGATGAAGATTTGGATATGGAACTTACTAAACAAGAAATCAGGTCCGCTATTTTTGTCATAAAAAAAAGTAAAGCTCCAGGAAATGATAAATTAGTAATTGAAATATTTAAGTCCACATTAAGACATTTTATCCCCATTTCTTATTAAATAGAATATACGAGAGTAAAGAATACCCTCTCACCTGGGGCGAGGGAATAATCGCTCCAATTTTTTTTTAAAGGAGACGTTAATAATCCACAAAAATTAGTGTGGAATAACGCTTAAAAACGTCCTTGCTAAAACGTTCTCCCATATACTTTTAAACAGGCTCACTAAATGGACAAAAAAGAAAAAAAAAAAAACACTAGAAGATATGTAAAAATCTGTTTGGCTTTCAGACAGGAAAGTCGACAGTCGACTGTATCTTTATTTCAAATGCAATTGTTTCAAAGATTTTACATTCAGGAGACAAATTGTATTGTATTTTTATAGACTATGAAAAATGTTTTGACAAATAAGATAGATCATACATATGGCAGAAATTAATTAGAGAACAAATTAGCAGTAAGTTTGTGAGTGCTCCTTAATCAATGTATAGGACAGTAAAATCATATATTAAATACAAATCCGCGACCTCGCGTTTTCTTGAATCACATATAGGCTTGAAACAAGCTGATCCGAGCTCGCCGTTGCTTTTCACGCTTTTTTTTTGGAAAATTTAACATACATCAACTCTTCTTGCAAAGCTCTTAATCTTTGTATGATCTTCATGATTTGTTGTATGCTATAATCATTGTATAATGTCACTATTTATTATCATTTGATCTTCGAAGACCCGTTATACTTGAATGGTTTCAGGATTGACCTAATTTGCCTGTCATGAAAAAAATGCCGCAGGCTTAATAATAGCCTGTCAGATAATTATGATGCTAATTTACCGCTTTCTAACAAAGTCACTTACGTTAACGCCTATTATAATTTCACTGAATTTAGTGATTCGCATTAACGAAATTTATACTGGATTATGTACAAAGAAAATGATGAACAATTACTGCAAGATAATCTGAAATTGATTGTTTCAAATATAGTTGATTTCTATGTAAATGTGGCAAGGAAAAGCTTTCAATTGGTTCTAACAGTAGTAAAGAAGTAAATAATAAATCTTGCCAAAAGTCCGGTTGGTTTAATCGTGACTGTATAGTTTCAAGACGGAATTATCACAGGGCAAAATTTTTATATAAATTGAGAAAAACTGATGAAAACAATAAATTTGAGAAAAGAAAGTAAGCTATACAAAAATACACAGAAACGAAATTTCATGAAGTTTAAAAATAAAAGTGTTGAGAAATTGAGAGTACTAAATAAAGCAGACCTGAGCAATATTTGAAAAAATCTAAATGGTAAAATGAATGTCAATATTTATGCTGATTTGAATGATCTTATATAACTATATTCCAAACATTTAAATTGTGCTGGTGATACATATGGTAGACAACTCGACCATATTATTGAAAGATGACTTTAATGAAAATGTCAATGAAGAACTTAATAAAGATATTATCTGTTCAAGAAATAGAAAATGCTGTAAAATTACTGAATAATGGGAAAGCCAGTGGTTAAGAAGATATTTTAAATGAGTACATCAAACACTCGTTCCCTGTTATGAAAAATGTTTTATTTAAGCTTTTTAATATTATTTTTAAACATGGTATAATACCAGAAACATGGACTTTTGGTGTAATTAACCCTATATATAAAAATAAAGGTGATGTTTCAAATCCTTCGAACTATAGACTGATCACGTTGTTAAGTTGTTTAGGCAAATTATATACATCAGCTTTAAATTTACGTATACCGAAATATAAAATAGATTATGATGGGTTTGGAAAAGGTTATTCAACTATGATATGTTGATATGTTTGTTTTAAATATTTAAATTGACTTGCTACGTTTTGAAAGAAAAAAACTTTTCTGTGCCTTTGTTGATTTAAAAAGTGCCTTCGACACAGTTTGGAGAGCGGATCTTTTTTGTAAAATGAATGCTTGCAATATAAATGTTTTTTTAAAGTGGTGAAAAGTATTTACGCAAATGCAAAGTCATGTATCCATGTTAATGGAGAAAAAAGTAGACATTTTCTTAAACCTGAATTCTATACACGACCTAATGTGTTTGAATTCAATACACTTATGAATATCAACAAAAATGATTCAGTAAAATATAAAAAACCGTGCCTCTTTGTAAAAGAAATTGCTTCTCAATGTATGTAGTACTGTAATACTAATATAAATGATCTTTTTTGTTACTTTATTGGTTTGGTTAGTCTGTAATGTTGTTCTCTTCTGAACACCATACAGTACAATGTGTATCAATAGTCATTGAAAATAATTATGTCGGTTGGCTTAATCTGTATACGTAGCAAATCTGTGAAGTGAAAAGCGGAATCAATGCGTACGAAATATTTAAATAAGCTATCAATTTATTTAGTATATTTTCATGCAACAAATTGGCATTCCTCCGATAATTTTACCTATTGTAGCAGTTATTAATTAAGAAAAAAATAACTACGTCACAGCCTAAATGGTCACGTGACAAGATGGCGCGTTCCGTCGGTCGGCCGATGATGAACCAATCGCTAATTTTGATTAAGAATTTCTAAGTAATTATTCTTTCAATACTCTTTAAAAGTTTCAAAACTTAACAATAAATGCACGAACTTTATTATGATGTCGGTTGAATTTGTGACTGTATTTGATAATCTCAGTTCACTAGTTCGTGTAGTCTTATGTTGCGATGACATTTCAGCACAGACACATTGTTTTAAGGGCAATTTGATTAAAAGTCAAAACGTTTTTATGGTGTTTACAGTCATTTAAACGCATTGTTTTACGTGTTCATTTTCCGGAAAATTATCTGGAAAATATGTAGCATTGCTTGACATAAATCCACATTGTAATTAACGCTTTCTTCTGTGCCGGAATTAAACAAACTACGTAGAATTGTGAGAAAGCAGTATCGATCAATTGTTGATTCGAGTAATTGTATTTGGGTTTATTAATCTAGGAATAAATAAGATATATTTTAGCTGTCACTGAATGATGGGCATAGTAGTTAAAACGTGTGTTTAATGACAAGATATCTTGTTTGATATGTCAAGACAGAAGTGTGAAAGGGCGAACAGAATTTTACTTCCTCGTGATTAAGTGAAATAGCTACTCACTGTACTGGCAACCTGGTCCATACCACATGCTTGCGCAACCGGATGGACATTCACCGGAAATGGCGTCACACTCTTCATTGTCTTTACAATGGCACATGAAACAAAATTTCGAGCCAAAGCGATGAACTCCATTTGGTCCCAAGGCACAGTTGTTGCAATCTGAATTGAAACAGTTTAATATTGTCTTCATCGATGCCTTCAGAATATACATTAAAATTTTGTAACTGCAGTCGGAGTTGTACATCGACTTTGTACTTCTGAAAAGGTATTTGACATATTTGCAACTCCCAGTTACATTAACCTGGACTTCGAAAGCGAGCAAACATGGAAACATATAAAGAGTATTTGATCCTGACATTATGATTTTAAGGCCTACTTTAAACAATCTAGATTCATCTGGATTTTGTTTTTGTTTAACATGTTTCTTTTATCATCCCACTACTTAACCGGAAAAAATCAATGTAAAGAACTGTATTAAAATGGCAAAATGAAAAAAAGAGTATATGCTGATGTCTGCAGGAAAGCCATCTATTTCGAGATGATTGGTCTGTATATACAGTTCGAGGTGTGGACGTTGAAGTAATAAAATAAATATGCTGACGGCTCTGTGTTAATAGTATAAAGGCTAGTCCACTTTACACTCTTCATCGGTCAAAGTTAAACACTAGTATGCACGTCTAAGATTGATTATCTTTGTAAAACATCTAGCTTATAAGTAAAAAACTATGATTTACCTATGTCCATATGAATATACTATAAATGTGATCGACATAAATACAATGATATGTCCCATTAACAAAGATTTCCTCTTTTTAAATGAAAAACCGGGTGGTTTCCTAACTTGACCCACGTGGGTCTAGATAGAAAATTTAGATTTCGCGCTAAATTTCGCAGTAAATGATTGGACAGTTGAAGTACCTGTCACGTGATCTACGGCAAAAACAACCAAAAAGAAACGACAATTGGTTGTTTTTGTCACGTGACCTATTTGAAAATAACTCAGTGATTTCGTTTACGTTTTACATTTTGTTAAAGAAAGTTCAAATATTTACGTTCAAGCCCGCATTTCACTACAAACATACTGGGAATTTAAAGTTCTTCATATTGAACGTGATTTGAGCAAATAATCTCAGTTTAATATTTTGGGCACTCGTTTGCCTGTGTATACCTTTAAATTCACTATTAAAACAGACGTTCATTTCATTAAATCTGGTATTTAAACATATTTTTTATTTTGGTCTTTATTAAATTAAAAGAAAACAGTATTGGTATCATTATTGCGTGCATCTTGGAATTTATCTAAGCTACTGACATTAGATTTCAGCGTATTTGGTATTTCGTGCCTATGACACATTACACATATGCTTTAAAGTGAAGTTTATAAACGTTTTATTTCCTTATTTTTTCTGGTAATGAATAACGTATTTGTCTTATGCTAGAATAAAAACCAGGCTGAAGAATGAAACTTGTTTAGCATATTATGTAAACTGTTCATGGCATAGCGATTAGAACCAAAATATAGAAGTTTTTATCATCAAGTGTATTCTTTATTAATTAGGTTTTATTTAATTATATAATTTTATTTTCAAATAGTACGTATTTATACGTAGCATACTTATAAAAATATTACTTACTTGCCGTTAGCAAAACACACGTCGAAACCAACAAAATAAATTTCAGCATCATCTGTATCTCATTTTTTTCAACTCCACAAACCTAATAAATGATATAAAAATATGTAGTTAATCCGTTCGATTGAAAATGATATCTAAAAGGATTTGTTGTTGATAGAAAAAACTAGCGGGAAAAAAGAACAGTACTAAGAGACCACTTGTTCACTTATTCGTAAATTAATCATCTTATGTAAAGAACGAGGAAGTTTTATTTGCAGGATTATATTTTTCCGCCATTTCTTTTCTTCCTCATCTATCTGTAATATCTGCAATTATTTCGACGTAAAAGAAACACTTCAAATTTACGATTTAACTATGTATAGTAAGTTACTTGTAAATAATAATGCACATAATGTTGCTGATGACGATTATCCTAACCTTTATAATAATAATAATGGTCATCATCATCATCGTGATCATTTTCATTATCAGCAGAAGCATCATGGCGAAGACGGTGAACTAATGATGTGATAATAATGGTGCTGATTATGAAGATGATGATGGACTCATTATGAAAGTACTTAAACTTATCTTAGAATTACCTTCAAAATTTTGAAAAAGTATAAAAAAATCAAAGAAAAGCTTAGTCTCTTTTATTTCCTTTTATCTTTTTTATCTCTGTATTTCTGTATTTCTTTTTTCGCCATTTTGCCTTCCTTTGTTAACACTTTCTACCTTATTACTGACATACATGTGCTGCATAAGCAAGAGTATTCATTTTCGATATTAACTTCGTAGCCATCAAATACAATGGGCCTAGATCATACGTCGAAATCCAAAAAAGATAATGCCTAGACGTATTAACGACACATTTGCGCAAAATGTGCATATTGGTTGAAAACGAACGAGAGATTGACGACAGATGGCCGTCAACCCATTTGTCCGTTCTAAGGTACGCACTTAATCAGCAAACCAATTGAATACCACAGGTAAACCATGATCTTCTTTTTGTTTACTTCAGGCAAAAATAAAAATTTTGTTTTTATTGGGTTTAACGCCAGTTCAACAGCTGAGGGCATATCCCGGCGGTCAGTCCACCTAGCCAGTGTTCCTGGGTATCCAACCAGTGTACTTACCAATTTCTCCGCAAGTAGTGACTGACTACTTTCTTACTTGCTTCAGAGGCGAGAGACAAATGACCTATAGATCAATTATCACGGAGAAATTTTGCAGGCCCTGATGGGGAATGAACAGGGATCGTAAAGTTTGACAATCTGATGCTCTACCGATTGAGCTAGCCGGGCCGCCGCAAAAATAACAATTTTAAGCGGCTGGATGTCATTATGCGATCTCTGACGGAGTGTTTGATTCAAACATATTACGAGCATATTTTAATCCCCCTGACATTTTAATTTAGACTAAGATCTATAAAAGCTTCATACTTCCTGAAAAAACAACAACAATTAAGCCAGGCATTATTTTAATTAAAACGGCTATGATATATTAAAATGTTATTTTCTTAAAATGTATTGATGTTTATATGAGTAATAAAACATTTAGGATGAGTTTTTCAAAACAAAACATTACATAGTTAATATATGCACGTGTATGTACTTAAAAAGTAACAACAACAAAAACAACAAAAAACACCCCACTAGGATGCTCATCTTCAATCAAGTGTCCCTTGATAGAAAATTATTATTCATTTTAAACGACGAGGAAAATATCCTGAAGATAAAGCCCCTAAATTTTTAACAACATTTGACACTTTGCTCTCAGTTTAAAAGCTTCAACATTTTCTCCTGGTGAAAGTTACTTCCTTGATATATTAGCGAAACTTTTTTGTATAGCATTCTTTAAATAATATTAGTAAGTAAAATCGATCAAATGAATGACTCAGGGAAAAAAAATGGTTATAGAGTTTGAGCTTCCTGTCCGTGAAGTTTAAATCTAATCTTTTTCACAAAGCTTGGTATATGCTTTAGATACCAGGGAAATGGTTAAAACGGTTATACAATTAAACAATACGAGTATTGAACTTTACATTTTTTCTTCCGTTTTGAGAAGGTAACAATTAAAAGAAGGTAATGAATACGGCACCTCATAAAGACAAATCGAAACAAAATTTTCCTTACGAGTAAGTCAAAAAAAGGGAGATAACAAAAATCTATAAGGCAGAATAAGGTTATTGTTTTCAGTGCACTTATTTTGTGAAGTTGTAAACAAATTCCAAAAGTTGTTTTCAAAGTCTGTTTCGGTTGAAAAATGACAAGGTTAAATATATAAGATATCATGCAAGTTAGAGTTATGGTTCTTACGCAGTGAAGCTTGAGTGTTGCTTTGTATTCTCAACAATCTCATAATGCTCTGTGTTGTCATTTGTGAATTATATCATGTACATTCAAAAAAGATTCAATAAAAATTATATAAAACAAGAAATGTTTGTGAAACATGTATGACCCTTTTGCCTCTCTGTTTTTCAGACGGACCGCTAATAGCTTGACTTTTGACAAAATAGGTGCAAACTATTTTTTTCCACTCACCATGCCCAAGCATTCCGTAAAATTGAGTTATTAATCGGATACTACTCATTTTGAAGAACTAACTATTGTAAGACCTAGTAGAGTCAGAGTCTTTGTGCATAATAATCCTTTGACCCAAAGAGCCTATTAACTATAGAGCCTACTGCTTGATATGCCCAACCGACCTACAAAGTATTGTGTCCATAGGCTTATGTGTTCACAAGTGTTTGATCGGAAACGGATTGATATACAGAACGACCAGCAAAGGCGAAGTTACATGCTACGACTCTTTCGAAATAGGAGGAGTGCATGGTAAGGCAACTTAAGGGTATGACTCTAGCACTATTCACTCCTTCTCACTTAATGTAGTTTTAATTATTATCTTAAGGTTTGAATATGATATAACCCTTAGACAAACGAATCCACAACCGATGATAACTTAAAAATGAGACAAGTTGGAGTTATATTTCTTTCATCTTACTGTCCTCACTTTTTTTTAAATTCTGAGTTTACCTCCTTTATACTTTGTTATTAACGTAGTGACAAAACTTCTACTTATAATTTATAAATAATGCCTCAGAAGTAAATAGAAACAAGGCGAAGAAAGGTCTAATTTAGCCCCAATAGGAGTAATTCATCTCTCATTATGTTGTATAACTTTATTTGCAGTTAAAAATATTAATTTTAACGTATAGCTTTTTTTTATGTTACGAAGAGGAACTCTGAAAAAATGTAATACGTGTATAACGCGAAATAGAGCCGGGTTCTTGTGCTTGACATTTGGTATCTTAATTGACATCTATGTATCACCAAAGACTCAAATCATTATATAGTTTGTTTAAGATAAACAAAAGTCACCATTTTCTCAGCAATTTCTTCAATTTGGTGAGCTCTGCAAGCAAACATATTAACATATCGGATAAATTTTCCGTATACCGGACTTTATCGGGTAGCTGTAGTAGTTACACTGGTTGCCAAAGGTCGTGCAATTATCCGTCTGTTAAAGGGGAGAATTTGAGATGTTCATGATTGAAAATATTGTTTGCTTTTCAAAGTAATTTGATAGAAATAGTTAAAGTATTACTTCCCGCAATGTTTCAATAACATTAATTCGCAAGCCTGTTACAAATATTCAAAGTCATGCAAAGTTAGCATTTATGTTTTTTTTCCTAATATAGTTTCAAAATCATATCAACATAAAACCATGTACAATAAAATAGTAACACTGAATGTTATTATAGACCTTTATTTTAAGGTTTATTCAATAAGCTATAGGATCTGATACAATCTTTATAACTCTCTCATGGATATCTTTCCGTATTCTACCCTTATCTTGATTATATTTAAAAAGTGCACACAGTAATATATTCATTGGAAGCATTTGTACACTGAGCACATATACACGAATATATGATACTGAGGCCGTGATAGCCCTATATCGTTCAAATGGGTACTCTTTGTACTGAAACATTTTTACGATCTGGTTATAAATATGGCATCTAGCAAGGGGGCTTATCTTTGACCAAAATGGCCCTCTTTTGAAAATGAAATACATGTCATCAAAACAATTATCCTTTAAATTGTTCATAGTAATCTGGTTAAGATGGTCATCAGTTAGATGACCTGCTCTTTGACGCGATAAAGCTCACTTTCGATCATGACTAAAGTATCTTCCAGTAAAAACTAATATAACAAATTTAAAAATCTGCTTGAAAGAATAGCCTCTGGCCATTTGTCCTACTTTTGTGACCTCAGTTGACTAGTTCTTGGACATGACCTGCATATAGTCAAGAAAATCAAACTGACACATTCTAAATCTGTTGTTGACTGGGTTCAAAGTTGACCTGACATATGTTGACCTTTTTTATGAATCAGCGTGACCCACACAGAAACAGTCATTCAGACAAATTTTCATCATCACGTGACTAAAAACATGCCCTCTAGATAGGTGATCTACTTTTCTTCTCCAAATGACTCTCTTTTATCATCAAAACAATCGTTGTTCCAAAAATATCATGATCAAGCTGAAAATATGCAGTTATAAACGAGTATTATTATGCAAAATGTGTCTAATAGAGTGGTAACATATAATAACGGAAATGATAGCTTTTCTACCTATGGCTTATATCCAAAAACAAAATCCCTTCAATTCATCAAATGTTTGTAATTCACGTAATGTAAAATAAATATGTCCGGTATCAGGATAGGAGTATCTTTAAGTAGGCAATGCACGTTTTTTTGTTTTCAGTGCGCAAAGAATCAAAATATTTATGAATTCTGTCCGTACATAAAGAAAATATAATACACATAATTATAATAAAAAAGACACTATAATGTTTTTACATGGTCAAATGAATTTACGAAGGAATACAGGAACAATAAAACAACAGCATTTTAAATGTGAATGACAATAAAAGCGAATAACTACAATATTTCTGACATGTTCATAAATTGTCTAAATGTATTTTTAGATGAGCAGGGCGCATATTGAAGTCCATAAACTGTACAATTCACAGTATATTTCTATGTTAGTAATGTCACATGTTTGCGTACATCGAGTCGTTTTCAATATGGCACAGGAGAACATCATAACAAAATTTGAACTGCTCCTGAAATAATAAAATGTCCTTATAAATTCTCAAAAAGATGAAATAAGAGTATTTAGTATTTGCTTGGTGGCATCATTATCAATTTTTAAATGATATTAAATTTCAGCGGGTTGTCTCAGAAATCAAGAGTTTATTCTACGATACATTGATATTAAAATCATTTAATACACTTGACCAAAAGCACTGGTAATTCATGATATTAAGCTTGAAGTGTTTTTGAAATGTTGAATAAAACACAATCAGTAATCTAAGCTAATCAAAATCGAGCAGGCTTGATTCTTGTAGCGTGCAATTGGCGTAATTTTAGTTGGCATTCTGCTAATTATTCATCATAATATATCAAAACGGTTGGAGCAAATTCCAGTCTTGTCTCAAAGCAAACTTTGAAAAATACTGTTACGCAACTAAAAGAAAGAAAAAAAGAGTAGATTTACACTCGAAAAATACATATTTAGATATTAACTTATTATAATTAATTATTATTAGTTAAACATTCATTAAGAAACGTTTTGTAAACTCTTATTTATAACCATCTACTGACTTGAATGGACTGAACAATTTTACATGCGTCTTAATAAATGACATTGTATTTTCACAAGAAAAATGTAAGCAAAGAGGTTAAGAATAGATACATAAAATTTAAAAGCGAAACCCTACTGGTCTTGAACCTCCTTGTGGAAAGGATCGGTTTTCATATATTCTTATAAAAACACGTTTTTCCTGCATATTGTTCCCCGACGCAAAATATTCTTAATTTCTTATGATGAACCCAAGTATAAGGGGTGACTTTTGTAGATTATGAATCATATATTTGAAATATATATTCTATATCAAGTATTTAAAGTGCGGAAAGTAATTATACAAAATATTAACATTGCTTGCAGAGATTATTTTCCGAAAAACAAATCACTTACCATGATGTTTTGAAAACGATACACTAGAATATTAGACTCAGTCACATAGTCTCAGAAATATGTCTTTATATGAAACACTTACAAAATTTGGAATTATCTGTTCACGCCTGACTCTCAACTCCCTGATAACTTGAGGGATGGACACCTCGTTGTCAAATCTAGCACGTTCGAGTACGTTTACGACAGCAACATACAGTCCGCACTTCTCTGACCCGTTCCTTAAAGAAAATGTTTAGCTTTACTGTCATTTTTTTTGTAATAAACTTAAGCATAATACTTCGAACTGGTTAACAGAACTCAAAATAAAATGCATAATGCCCTTACCATGTTTCCCCTTCTGGTACTTATGAAACATGCAGTTTCATATTCATTTGTATGTGACAAACTATTTATATATCATAAGTTATTGCATGAATGAATGAATGAATGAATGACGGTCCTATGGAACTTATTCCCTCAAGAAAAGGTACTGAGGTTTTTTTCAACAACGAATAAATTTCTGGTAAAAAGGACAAGTAATCATGTTGCAGCGTCAAGATACAAAGGTGTTGAAAGAGTGGCACCGCAAACATACAGGAACAAAACATTCATTATTTCTTTGAAAAGAGTTGAATTTCGGGGACCATAAGAAACTAATACGTTTCGATTTAATAAATCAAAACAAAGATGTATGGTTTTCTTTGGCATGGCACTTTTTTTTACCAGAGTTATCTCTGAAACATTTATTGAATTGTTTGGGGCAAATAGTAACGGAATATAAATTATGGCTTTTTCTGTGAATCAACAAAATGATATTTCATACTGCTACTGTCAATAACCGACACAACTTAAATGGATTGACAAACAAAGATATACATTTTTGTATCTGAAACTTACAGACACTGCACAATCACGGGCTTATTTTCGTAAGACCTTCTGTAATATTCTGCTTCCTGGATGAATTTCATCATAACATGGGGGTTTCTGGGAACGAGGAGGCTCGACGTCCACGCTTTAAATGCCAGCTGAATTATCTCGCGTTTCTACGACAACAGGGAAATCATGTATAAAGTACAAAAGTTTGAAGCATTCCATCAAATGTGAGCAAATATACGATTTTTTATGCGTGAATCTTTTATTACTTTTTAAGCTGAAGAATGCTGACTTGTTCATTACAAGAAAAAAATTGTAGATAGAAGGTAATAAGCATAATAACACTTCTAATTTAGCATAAGAAAGAACGAATTTTAAGCAAATTCAAAAGAGAACAAATATATATATAATTATATATATATATATTTATATATATTCATTGTAAAATATATATATAATTCAACAAATAATGTAAAAGAAACAGAGAATTTAATTATTTTACCTCTGATCCATAAGAAAAAATGAACATTTTCTTTATGTAGATATTTTTGTCTTCTTCTGACTTCTTCAAAACCGTGAAAGGTCCCAATTTTATCATTCCATTTTCTGGCAAATAGGTTCCCACCTGTGCATTAAAAAAAAAACTATAGATTTTTTTAAATGGAGAAAACCTCCTCCAAACATGTTTAGTAATTTGAATTCAAATAATTTGTTAAAACGGAACCTAAGGGGTAGAAGGCAGGTTTTGTGGGGTGGGGTGATTTTAGGAAGTAATGCTTTCTTTGTCTTTACCAGCTTCAATTATATCGAATCATAATTAGAAATTAATTTATGTCCTTCGAAGGCTATTAAAGTTGATATTGCATTTGTATTGGAATGAAAATCCCTTTAATCAAATTGGGTAAATCAAGAAATAAAGTCAGAAACTTACAAAAATATGTCTGAAATGTATGATGATATTGCATCTGATCATATGTTCCATATCCTTCTGAATCAAAAAGACGAAATATTGCTTTTCTTAAGTATACATTTCTTCTTTTTTCATTGTAATAACTTTCATTAATTAAATACAATACTTTGAAAAATCGGCGTACCTCTTGTTTCACTTTCTCGTCAAAAGTTACAATGACCTTGACATCTTCTTCATAAACAAGTCGACAGCAGTCTATCGCAGTTGTTTTCATCGGCAGTTGTGTAAGGATGTAACAATTCGTTTCACAGTAACTCTGAAGTTAGTAACTGGTGTTATTAAGACAAGAAAGCTATGCAATTTGAAATAATTTTTCGCAATCCCATTCAAAAGATCGAAACTGTTCACAAAAGTCTAGTTATAAGAGAAACAGATTTATATACGACACGTTTGCTGAGCACTACGAATAATGCAGTATAGAATGAATGATTTTATTTTGGTGTAGATCGGCTGTACTTTAGTTCATTAGTGCGATTAAGGAAATTAGTGATTGATTTATCAATTTGTGTTGTTTTAAGGATCTGTTTTTAACGTGATGAACAAGATGGCAATTGAAAACAGAGGTCATTTTCTTAATCTCAAAAAAGATAATTTTTTTCTGGCTCAATATTTGGTACATGATCAAGGACTTTCAATAACAGCTTTGCAGCACGTCTCCATGCTTACAGCCAAGACCTGAATTTTAATTTGAGTGACATTTTTTCATACTTGAACAAGCATGGTACCCATTTCTTGCATGGTTCTTTGCTAGAATTGCTAAGCTGAAATTGCTAGCTGAGAAGCTCAATAGCAATCAAAACTCTAATTCCGTTAAACGCGCCTTATATCTGTATTAGCCATCTTGCGCTAAAAATCAGGTCTTGCGCATGTATTGACCATCAAATTTGGATGTAATAAACACACAGATTGCAGAATATCATATTCGCGTGCAACATCAAGGGACGCATGTTCAAACATTGTTTTCTTAGGAGCTTATGTTTATAAGGAAATCCATGTCAACATGTTAATGAATGAAGGAGAGCAGAAATATTCAGCAAAGTATAAAAAAAACCTTATTATTCTTCGCCATATATCTGGTACTTAGCAAACTTTAAGTAGTATATCAGATGTTAAGCTTGAATGCTTAGAAAATCTAGTTATCCATAAACTGTTAAAACATAAGGCACATTTCATTGATCATATTTTTGAAATTTGGACCAAAGTATAAATTTTGTAGGATTTTACACTGAAAGTCCCGAGTCACATAGCTAACAAACCATTCTTAAACAAAATAATATACATAGATAATAACTGTAATAGAAGCAAAATATACCGGCATGTAAACAGCATTAATGTAGTCCGAGCAGTTTGGTAGTTTTGTTAACAGGAAAGGTCGAAATTCGTTCGCTGAAATACAAATATGTTTTTGTGTGAGTTGTCTCAAGATTCATGACTTATATAAAAGTTTCAAACGTTACTTTATTTCTTTGTTTGATATAATAAAATATCAGCATGCATAACTAAAATTACATAACGATGTAAAAGGATACATATGTTGTCCTTAAGTAGGTTTAAATGACGTGGATATATTTCATTATTGTCAGTTCAGGTCCGTTTAAAATTGATTTCTAGCCAATTCTTGGCCTAGGTATATAGACAATTTAAGATGTTGAATATTTCATTATCCGGGAATTTGTGTTTTCTTTCCTTTTCATCAATAAAATGTCACCATTCTGACGTTTTTAAAAATACATACGAGGCAGGATATCACTGCATCTGTTCTTATCCTTGTTTATAGGCAACCTTGCTGCTAAATACTTGTCTTCATTGTTGTCTTCAGATGTTATATACGGACTATCCTGGTTTAATACCTGAAAGAGTATAAGACTATATATTAAAATGAAGCATCTAACAAAAGCAAATCTTGCGCACAAAATATTGAAATCAAACACTATATTTCTTTCGTATAATATTTCGGTTTTAGCATGCTATGTTCCCTTGTTCTGTACTAAAACCATCAAATATTCATCATTAGAACATGGTACAGAAAATCACTGCCAAACGGTTTAAACGTTCAATGACAAATTACTCATGATTTCCGTAAGCTGTTGGCCATACCTTGTATTCTAGGAATAGTTTTGTTTTACTTGTAGTGCTATCCAATTCTTTGAGATTTTCCACCATTTTTTCAAAACTTTCCAGAGGCACAAGTTCTGGTGTCACAACAAAAGTTTCTGTCATAAGTCCGTACAGAAACTTATACTGACCCTATATTTCAATAAATAGAAACATAAAATAAATAGATATCAAGAAACACCAAAAAAACTACCAGTGTTATTCACACAGTTTAAAGATTATGTATTCAAAACTTTGTCAACTACTATAATGTAACTATTACTTGTTTGTGCAATGTCTGATGAATATTTGCATAGTGTTCTAGAAGTGAATGTACAAGTACACAAAAAAGGACTATCCTATCTGTACATTTATTTTCTTATTTGGTCTGCATTATGAAGACAAAATCTAATTACTAGACTAAGTACAGTTGAAATATTGATATACTCGGGAACATATCTCACCGTACAAGTTAAAAGACTACATCAGTTTTCCAAAGAAAAGAAAGTGTGAAATACAGTTAAATAAAGTAGCACCTTTGTCTGAACCATGTTCACCCTTTGTTCGCGAAGATCACCGACACATTGATAAATGTCAACATAGTCCTTTGCCTTTGCCTGGTCATATAAAATATCAGTAGCTATAAAGGTACCAGTTCTACCCACACCAGCACTGAAAGGCAATACATATTGTTACATACATAAAATTTCTTAATAGAAAGACACAATACATCAGAGCGAGATTCGAAGTCAGGTTCTCCAACCTCGAAAAAAATGCTCTTACCTACTGAGCCAAAAAAAAAAATCGATTCTCTGATGTAGTTGTCATAAGTTGCATTTATGCAATTTTAGGCAGATGTGTACTGGACTATAACAATAGTATATTTATTTATCTATAGCCATCTTGAATTTACATAGTGTTTTGCTGAATAATTGACTTGCAATATTTCAGCTGTAAAATGATAAAAACTAAGATAACAACAAAACATCTTCAGGTCATATATAACTGTACACAAATATGGCGGAAGTCGCATTTTAAAAATCAAGGGTTCTTTTCAATGAATTTTTTTCTGTAAACTGTGTATTTATTTGGCTTATATTATTACACCGCTGACATGTTACAACAACTCGCCCTTCAACCTGTCATTCTGTTAAATGCATATCGCCATTTTTTTAACCAGAGCTTGATAACATTTATCCGTGTCAGTGAACACAACGTTTGATCATACTATTGCCTAAAATGAGGAATTCAAGGGCTTAGACCCATACCTCTTTAACATCTAAGTTATATTCTGCATAACAGCTATATTACAATGATAATAAAAAGTATTTAAATAAATAGCAAGAAGGGATATTAATGGTAACGGAGCTTGATATTTAATCTTACTATTCAAGAGATGTCATGACAATTACCTGCAATGTACAAGCCAGGGGTGTGACTTGGTTTCATCATTATTTCGAACTTTCCTCCAAAAATGTAACAAACTGGAAGCGCTTTTTGGTACACTTTTGTCTGGCCATGCTGTGTAGTGAAACTGCCGAATACTTCTCGGGGGTTCCCTCTGTTGTATGAAAAATAACATCATAAAATGGGTACATTTTCTTGTGAAAATACTTCTTGGTAGTTTATTTGTACTCATTGTTAGTTTGTTACCTTTTTGCATCATTGCTTAAAAAATAGATCATATTGTTGATCTTGTTTTCGGTTTAATATTAACAAATGAAATAAACTCGTACAGAACATATTTATTGTTTTTCGAATGATCTTTTTAATTGTTTACGATAAATACAAATGTTAGGACTATGTTACGTCTATAACTTGTTTGAGTTAAAATGTTTACTCCGTGATTTTATTATATAAAGAAAATTAATCTATTGACTGAAGAGAGATATACCCCACACGAAAGATGAAACTCTCTGATTGTAAACTCTGCAAATACTATCTCAGAGTCTGTGCGTACAAGGAACTCGCCATAGTTGGAGCTCGATTCAACCACAGGCCAATATTGTAGACATTTAGCCTGCAAGTTTAAAATTTCTTATATTGTTACAGTTTTATCAGTTATTTTCTATAGTCAAAAACATAACTAAAACTACATGTAACAACAGGAAACCAAAAAACCAAAAAAAAAATTAATTGTAAAGGGGACATAAAACACTTTTGACAATGTTTCTATAATTATAATTTAGAACTGAAATAGATGTATCAGGATATTCAGTTATAGAACTTGTAGATATGTCTACCTTTGTTTCTTCAACAAGGTTAGTAAGCATGGCTATTGTTGTGACATCTTTTTCCCAAATCATTCTCCAAAAGTCGTCAATCGTGGCTTCAACAGGACCTTAAACATTTTACAATCTTGAACTACTAAATCGTTATACTAGTAGTTAAGGTTACATAAAACAATTGACAGAAGTTTTGCTGTTCTCTTGAACAAGTGAGGAAAATATACAAGAATCATTAAATATAAAATGTCTGAAGCGTGTAAATACATTAACCAGTATCATGTAAATAAAAGATTAACAAGAGTACCGCTGGGCGGAGCATTAAATGCCCGAAGGGTGTTTTTTTCTAAGTATGATGCATTTGTGATATAAGGGGGGAAACCTTAGGCTTTAAAATTAAATGATTTACTTTAGATTTTGATTTTTTTACCTTTGATCTACTAACCACAAAATGAATAGGAATCATTCACTCAATGTGTGCAACCATTATATCGATTTTGTGACACAATGACAAATGGTTGTCGAGTTACAGAGTGTAAATGATCATAAACATTTAGGTCACTGGGACCCTGACTTTTGAAATACTAATCCCAAAATGTATAGGGGTCATCCACTCAATGTGTTTGAAGTTTGAAGTCTTTATAGCAAAAGATTGTCAAGCTACATGGTGGAAATTGTTTTCAATTTTAAGGCTACTGTGACCTTGTCCTTTTACCTACTGACCCCAAAATCAACAGGAGTCATTCTCTTGATATATGCAAGCACTGTATGAGTTTTGTAATCTATACAACAAATGGTTGTAAAGTTACAGAGGGTAGATTATTCTAAACATTTAGGTCACTGTGACCTTGACCTTGACAATTCTGACCCCAAAATGTATAGAGGTCATTCACTTAATGTGTGCAATCATGCTACAAAGTTTGAAGTCTCTACAACAAATGATTGTCAAGTTACATGGCGGAAATGGTTTTCAATGTTAAGGTCACTGTGTCCTTGACCTTTGACCTGCTGACCCCAAAATCAATAGGGGCCATTTCCTTAATGTGTGCAACTGTATTATCAATTTTAAGGTCTTTTTGACAAATGGTTGTCTACTTAAAGTTAAATGGTTCTAAACAATTAGGGCACTGTTACCTCGACCTTCGAAATGTTAAGGTCTATGTGACCTTGACTGTTGAGCTACTGACTCCAAAATCAATAGGGGTAATCCAATCAATGTGGGAAAAAATCACTTGAAGGTAGAAGACTGTAGACTAAAGATTACTCAAGTTGTCTCCAGAAACCATATTGCAAACGGACAGACGGAGCGACGGACAGACAGACAGACGGGCGGACGCCCTGGACCGTAACATAATATGCCCCCTTCGGGCATATAAAACAGATTCATGAAAAAAGTATCACAATACCTTGTGCAGCTATGTAGGCTTGTTCCTTTAAATAACCCTTAAAACGTTAAATAACAAGAGTAAATACGAGCTATATTACCTCTTTAAAAAAAAATGAATCAAAATATGAAGTCCAGAGTACATGTCTGGATTTAATGAAGTCCCGTTTTTTTAACTATCAATTTCACTGTTTTCGGGTATCAACATTTGGAACAACTGGAGACAGAACATTAATATTAAGAATCCCAATAAAAAGCAGATCCTAACTGTTGGGATAAATTTGATAATGATTTTAGAAAGTTGCTGTCTCTAGCTTCCAAATGGGATAAAGAAAAGCCCTGCGATACATATGAAAACAAACGTAAGTTCAGTTGAAACCAATCATTATGTGTTATGCTATTTTACTTAATTATCTTACCACACTGTAGGACAATTTTCTCCATATTCACATTTACTCCGTATCATTCCAGGACACTGTTAAACTTGGGTAACTAGTAGTTAGAGAAAATGCTCAAAAAATGTATTCATTTCAAACTGTACAATTATATACGATTATCAAAGTGAATTTATACTCAAACAAAACAAGTTAAAAGAAACAGATCCATATAGATATGTAGACAGTCACCATATATCAGTCATGAACATAATCAGGTCAATAAGAAACAATTGAAATGCTTCTTAAGAAAACTAATAATCTAGATGAGATACATACATCAAAGTTATGTTTAATTTATAGAGATAAAATCATGTTTTACAGGGTAACAGAAATAACGTTTTCTTGTGGATGTTAGATTGTTTTTATTTGGGTTCAATGCGAGTTTCAACCTAGCGTTTTTCTAACAGCCATTATCTTACCCGAATGAAACATGCATTAATGTAGCCAGAACCTTCTTCGCCTGATAATGTGTCCAAGACAACACGTGAATGGTCATCTGAAAACAATGATAAATGTTACAACACAATAATTAGTATGAAGAAACAATTCCAGTTGTATCGCACTTATTTTTACATTTAATGTAAACTGTTTGGAATGGAGTTCATAGTAATAATATACTAATATAATAATTCAAACTTCGTTTTGCTAAAGCTTTTCCTTTTAAAGGTTATGATATGAATCTTGGGTGTCTTCTTGCTACGCACAACTGCACACCTACCCTACCTGTGTTTGTATGAATTCAACCTCAGACAACTGTGTCAGGGAATCAAGCTCAGTGGGTTTTGATACCCATGATCTATATGGCATGAATTCGAATTGCACATTAATGTTGTCCTTTGTCTGTTTTATATGGTGGCTGATTTCTGCCATTTCGTGTCTTCGTGTCTTCGCCCCTAAAAAGTCGAAGTCGAAGACACGAAGACACGATAATATGCTCAATTATCGTGTTTTCGCCTTCGACTTTTGAGGGCGCCGACACGAAGACACGATACATTTTACGCGAAATAACGATATTTTGACAGGCGAAGACACGAGATTTACTTCTGTAGAAATATCGTTTCGGCGGGTAGGAATCTTCGTATCGGCGCCCTATATTCTTCGTGTCTTCGTGTCTTCGCCCCGAAAGTCGAAGACACGAAGACACGATAATTGGCCAATTTATTGAGTCTTCGTGTCTTCGTGTCTTCGCCCCGAAGGTCGAAGACACGATATTAAACAATGTTTCGTGTCTTCGTGTCTTCGCCCCGAAAGTCGAAGACACGAAGACACGATAATTGGCCAATTTATTGAGTCTTCGTGTCTTCGTGTCTTCGCCCCGAAGGTCGAAGACCCGATATTGAACAATGTTTCGTGTCTTCGTGTCATCGCCCCGAAGTCGAAGACACGAAGACACGATAATTGGCCAATTTATCGAGTCTTCGAGTCTTCGCTCCGAAGGTAAAAGACACGAAGACACGATATTGAACAATGTTTCGTGTCGTCGAGTCTTCGCCTTCCGGTACACATGCGCAAAACAATTACACATATGCTGACTTTAAGTAAACAATATAGCCTATTTCGCGAAATGGACTTTTCGACATTTAATTTCACAATTATGACTTTGTCATATAGGCTTTGGACTTCATCCTGAATCTCAATTTGAAGTTTCAAAGTGAAAGCTGTCTGTTGTGGAGATAGGATTTTTTAAGTTCAAAAAGGTACGTAATTCAGTCAAATGTAAGCAGATTTATTGGCCTTTGTCATATAATCTTGGGACTTCATCATGAATCTCAGTTTGAAGTTTCAAAGTGATAGCTGTCTTTGTAAGAAAGTTTGGATACTGCATGCAAAACTTTAATCTGGATTTTCCAAGTCCCAAAAGGGGCATAATTCAGCCAAAATACAAAACAGCGTTATGGGCCTTTGTAATATTGGCTTGGATTTTCATCCCTAATATTTGTTTGAAGTTTCATATAATACACTGTTCTAGATTTGAGGATAGGATACTGCACTTTAAAACTTAAATTTGTGTAAGAATTTATAAGTTGAAAAAGGGCCATAATTCTGTCAAAATAAGATCAAGAGTTATTGGACTTAATTCTGTGACATTGTGGAATGCTCCTTAATTTGTTTGAGAAGTTTCAGCTTAATACCTGAAGTAGTATTAAAGATATGACATATAATGTGGTTTGAGTTATTTCTCTTTATTAATTTGACAGCCCGCCCGCTTAGGTCAATAGGGAGAGTGTTAGATCTACGGTTCTCAGGGTCGCGGGTTCGATCCTCGGGCGCGGCGTATGTTCTCTGTGACGATTTGACAGTAACCATTGTGTCTCACATCATTTGTCCTCCACCTCTGAGTCATGTGGAGAAGTTGCAGTTACTTGCGGAGAACAGGGTAAGTACTGGTACAGAATCCAGGAAAGCTGGTTAGGTTAACTGCCCACTGTTACATGACTGAAATACTGTTGAAAAAACGGCGTTAAACACGAAAACAAACAAACAAACAAATTATTAATTTGAAAAAGACAACAACCTTGATTCATTTATATCATTATACCCCGACAAATAAAGTTTAAGTGGGTATATAGGAGTTATGTCCCCTTTTTCTTCTATTTTTAATGAAAAAAAATGGTTTCCCCAACGATAACTCTGTAAGGAGGTAATGGATTTTAATGTTGCCCCTTTTCGTGTCCAATAAAAAAAAACATGGCTTGTGGATCATAACTCATGAGCAACCTGATGTATTGAAATAATTTTTAAACACAAATATAATAACATAAAATACAGGTAAAGTTCAATTTTGGGTACATACCACTAAATTTTCAAAGAGTTATAGTCTCTTTTCATCGTCCATTTTGCAAAGATCATGGTTTTGTTACGAAAACTCATGAATGAGTTGATGGATTGAATGATTTTACTTACACATTATCACTGTTGTACAGCGTTCACCGGAAATAGCCCATCAAAATGTCTAAAACGAAAGTAAAATCGCCGATGTGGAGTTCACCCAAGGTAATGTTTCAGCTTATTTCTCCATCATATCTTTATCGATTTCTCCAAACTAAACAATATTGTGAAGATAAATATGTCTGGTTTTAGACCAGTACTTGCTTTTTTCTGCAAGTTGGGTATTTTTGGAGTAATTGGCGATAATTTGTGGCCTCGTTGTTGACTTTTGCGAACAATGTTGATATTTTCCACTTAATCAAGCCCGAAACACATTTGCTGTGTCAAAATCCATCTTGATTTATCAAATACAGACTTTCCTCCACTTGTATTAGAGCGGCCATTCCCCAACTCGTGCTACTTTTTACAAAATTTGCGAAAAACGGTCATGCCTTGTGTATGGGGTCTAGCACAGTTCTGTACGGGGTGTAGATTGAAAACTGTCTTGTGAGTGTACGGGGTAAAGTAGGTAAACGAATGCCATTTTCTGCAAATTGCAATTTAACTTCAGTACCAGTGCACACACAGCTGATTAAGGAATTGCAATTAGTGTCGAAGAGGGCAGGGAGCGTAAAGCGAAACATTTTGTTTGCAAATCATGATTAATATTCAAGTATTTATAATGTTTATATTCCAATTTAACACTTAGTACGCCGTTTGCCGCCCGCCTATAACACTTTTTATGCATGATCATAAGTTTATAGAAAAATATTTAACTCTATATTCCTTATTTCATTCCAACATTGATAGAACTTGGTTAAACTGTAAAATTAGGCTCAATTAGTACTTAAGAATGTAGAGTGGTGCATTGTTAAATAAGCTAGTTTACCAGGTTTTTTCCTTTAACCGGTCTTAAGACTTCATTTAAAAACAAACAAGTATGATAACTTGGTAAAATATTTTCCTTGACTAGTTTTTTATCTTATAGGAGAAGACTAGATCACTGGTACGGTGGCACAGAGGTGACATGCACAACGTTTTTTTAAATTGCACTTCTCTTTTTTTTTTTATCTCGTTCCCACGAGATACTAACTCGAGGGAACGACTTAGTATCTCGTTCCCACGAGTTACTAAGTCGTGGGAACGAGATAAAAAAAAGAGAAGTGCAAATCTGAAAAAAGAATCGCATTTGAAAAAAAGAGTTGCGCAGTAAAAAAAAAGAATTGTGTTGTGAAAAAAAGAACAGCGAATGTAACCTATGTCGAGGGAACGACTTACTAACTCGTGGGAACGAGTTAGCTATGTCGTGGGAACGAGAAAGCAATATATTGTGCTACACTTTTTTTCAAAGCAATATTTTTTTTTTTTAAACGGTTTTATGGAAAACACCCGTTAATGCCGTTTTGTACAAAATGACACTCGTACACAATCTCTTAAGTGTATGATCAATTACCGACCTGTCTTGTAAGTAGGTAAGTAAATACTCGCACTCGGAAATTTCCATACGGCGAGTGGGTCAGAAAACTGATGGTTTGTATTAGTGACCAATATTGCATGATACTGACGCGCCCACCACATAGACATCGCCAGATTCTTTAACGTGACCGGTGAAAAGCACCAATACATGGGACATTATTCCTGGTTAGAACCAGTACTAAAGAGGTCCATCTAGTAATGTTAGTTGTAGAAGCGGGGGGGGGGGGGGGGGGGGGAGGGAGGTGGGGGTGTTGAACCTGCGACCCATCGATTACGAGTCGAGTTTACCACTAGACCACCGATCCGCTCTTCGACCTGTCTTATAAATACCGACCGACACTATTCAGCCAATGTTTGTGATGGTGCGAATATAAAATAATAAAACGTAGTTCTCATACTATTGCATTTGTGTGTTAGGCTAAAAAAACTTATTACATAAATTATTTACCAAACAACTCCGAGTCTTCTTCTTTTTCTCCAAACTTCTCCATGTTTTAGTCTGAAACGAAAGCATTTCCAAATAAAACTAATATAATAAAGACTAAAATTTGAAAAAAGATGTTGCTACTAGACACCGTACACATGCTACTAAACCCTGTACATTGAACTACTACACCCCGTTCACTTGAATTTATTTTGTTGCTAGACCCTGTACACAAGGCATGACCGTTTTTCGCAAATTATGTAAAAAGTAGCTCGAGTTGGTGAATGGCCGCTCTAATACAAGTGGAGGAAAGTCTATATTTGTTAAATCAAGATGGATTTTGACACAGCAAATGCGTTTCGGGCTTGATTTAGTGGAAAATATCAACATTGTTCGCAAAAGTCAACAACGAGGCCACAATTTATCGCCAATTACTCCAAAAATACCCAACTTGCAGAAAAAAGCAAGTACTGGTCTAAAACCAGACATATTTAGCTTCACAATATTGTTTAGTTTGGAGAAATCGATAAAGATATGATGGAGAAATAAGCTGAAACATTACCTTGGGTGAACTCCACATCGGCGATTTTACTTTCGTTTTAGACATTTTGATGGGCTATTTCCGGTGAACGCTGTACAACAGTGATTATTTAGGATCACAAGCATTAGCATTTCCAAAAATGCTTGAAATCGCCGTTCAGCCATGCATTTCGTCTTATCCATAGATGAATGTATTTCATGTTCTTCATTCATTAATTTGATAATCTTACAACATGCTTTGCACTGAAAAGCGAAGTTATATTTGATAATTTTCACACAGAAATTATAAAGTAGATGAAATATACATTGTAATTTTTATTGTAGCTGGACTATTTTTGAAAGCGGACGATTTGGTTTCTTTATGAAAACATCCCAATATCTTTATACATCATGTTAAAATTTGCAGCATTAAAACCTTGTAAATATTGCTTTGTTGTAAACCAGTCTACGCATAATTAATTGACTATTTGCGTAGTTTTTCTGTACGGAAAATTGCCAGTATTATCTTCCTATATGTACAATTTGAGCGGGGTTAGTGTTATCCGATATTATGTAATGCTATGTTTTGATTGGCTGTTAGAAGATCCGATTATTGCCGAAGCATTACGTATTATTACGATATACTACCTGTTGAATCAATTTGCGAAGTTGTGTTATTCCGGAAATCCTCGGACAGAATTACGGACAGAATCACGTGACTGTCTGGTAATATTGTGTAGGAACATTGAATGTTATTGTTTTGAAATCTATTAATAGTAACAAGTAACTGATAAGAAATACAGGTAACTTTTTGAAGGCTGGCAAAAATATGGAGGTTGATAAAAATGCAAAACATAGTAATTTTGTAATTACAGTTACAAAGTCATTTTTCTTCACAATTCAATATTTTATATCATTTAAAAGGTCTGTAAACTCATATTTTACATATATTAAAATGATTTTCAAAACTGTTCACTTTCTTGTTTGTAAATGGTTAAACTTAGTGCATCTAAGCTGCCAGACAGGTATAAATTAGTTTAGTTTTCTTTTTTAAAAGCAAAAATTCAAAATCTGCTTATATTTTCAAAATATGAATTTAAAGAGCTTTCAAATGATGTAAAATGATACAATGTTTATGTTTAATGTTTTTATATAATAAATTCGGCTCACTAAGAAAAAATACATTTAAAGTTAAAAATTTTGTCTGGTTCCCGGTGGTACTTTGCTACGACAGTGACTGTTCCTCACCTGGTCTTAAATATGTTGAATTATATCAAAGTAATCAAAGCATGGTCATAGTTTATTATCATAATTGATATTACAAGTATATATTTGTTATTCTATTCAAGCATGTTATTCCATGAAATTCATGTTATTTTGTTACTTAACAAAACAAACACTGTTCCAGTATCATAATTATCACCATAAACATCAAGAGATATATGAAATAAAAGGTTGAACAAATATGTTGTTGTTGTTCTTCAAAAAATGGGCATTACCATAGTTACAATTTGTCTGAACAGACAGGTCTTCAATTTAAAGATATATATTTAATTTCTTTTTATTAGCATCTGCAAACAAAATAGATTGCTGTAGCTTAAGGTTCCTTAAAAATACAGTTAACACCGTACACTCAAATGGACTCAAGTCCATTTGAATTTTTCTTGTTAACTTTATTTATTACAAAAAAATGTATACTTAACAAAAGCTAGATACAGTTCTTCAATACCATAAGAATATTATATGTATAATTTAAACAGAATAAATTTTAGGTAAAAAATACGATATTGCCCTGACCCTAATCAAGCATATATAAAACACGGAAAAATCCTGATCAAACTCCTCGCACCGGTCACGTCACGCTTTGCTACTTTTACTGTACTAATCAGGGGAAGTAGCCCCTGCGGGTAGTTTGTATCCTGATTAGAATCGCCCGGAAGCAAGCATTTATTTTTTTCTTTAAGTGCAAGTTTTGGAAAAAACAAACACACCATACTCTTATTTAGACTACATTCTTAAGTTAAAAATGACATGTAGCAAAAATATTGCGATTATCCTGTATTTATCCTACACGAGCCTGAAGACTGGTACTGAGATCGTACATTGATGATGGTATTTTTCAGTTGTAAGAATAAGTAACCCGACAAACAAGGCGGTTGGGCGAGTCCGTTTACGCATCCCTTGCTGAAGAATTTTGACGTCCATTTTGTTATCATTTGATATGAAATGCTTTGCTTTGATTGGCTAAAGGCAGGCGGTGTACAGTCAAAATTGTTCAAATCTTGTTAATTGTATATATCGCCGTCCAGGAACGGCGATAATAAAATGCAGGTTTCAGTCTCACTTTGGTTACATACCATTTATGAACTTCATGTTCTTTACTTGTGATTGCCATATTTCTGTGACAAGGAGGAAATGTGGGGGTTTAATCATATTCAGTGATAGCTCTAGTTATACTTGTATCATCAAACATGTCCTATTATTGTCATTTTGTGTCTATGGCATTGTCAAGTACCTGTACCTTTCTTTATTTTTGGAATAATTGCCCTTTGTTAATTTCATACCTAATTTTTATTCGGAGCATAGCTCCAACACTATTATAGTTGTAACATTGAAACTTCATTAATGCAAATTTGACTTTGATATAATCGTTTCATTTAAACATTTGCTTTGACAGGGAATGGCCATGTCCAACATGGCTCTTGTGCTATATTGAAAATGTTTGAAAATACAATAATATGAAAATCATAAACTTTATTCATTGTCTTTTTATTACTCATTCCCTGAGCACATTGATTTTGGCGTAGATGCTTCTTTGACAGTCATAAATTCCATGCATTTCTTAAACTGTTAATACGTTTTTGGGTTTTTTTACATAAAATATTATTGTTACGGGAGACTGCAGATATGCTTGAACTAACAAAACTTTATTGGCTCATTAAAGGTATAACACCATGTATAAAGAAGATGTAATAGGTCAAAACATCACTAATATTTATATGTATTTTCCTTTTCCAGATAAGAGCCCTTCTTTAGTAGTTGGAAGTTGACTTGTTGTTCTTCTTCAAGATCAAGGTTACTTAAAGTACAAGGTCATATTAAGCCAATATGAAGGCTTGCCACAAGGGCTTTGTGTGTAAATATAAACTGAATCCATCTAGATATACAGTATGATAGATATAATAATAATGAAGCAAGATGGCCAAATGACTTAGTTTTAACATTCTAAATTGTAACCTAAACCCTAAACAAGTTCTCTGCAAATGTTCCTACTGTTGAGGACATTTATATCAAAACAAGCAAATTCGTTGAATTTATATCCCCCGCCGAAAACTGGTTATTACTAACACAACAAATGGAGACATAAGGCTTTTTTTTTATAGTTTTATCATGGCATAAACAGTAAAAAAAACTTCGGTTGGTGAAAAAGGGAGAGTCTAATTGCAAATAGGCGCGGAAAAATTATTGCTCTATATGCATACTGCATAACTTATCAAGGGCCATAACTCTGTGTTGAAGAGTCTGACCGAACAAGGCAACGATATACCCATCTCCTCTTTGTATGTATGGTTCCCATAAAGTTTCGTTGAATTCCAGCCAGTAGTTACTGAAAAATAGTGCGGAAATGATAATTGCTCTATATGCATACTACATAACTAACCAATGGCCATAACTCTGTGTTGAAGGATCTGACCGGATCAAGGTGACGATATGCGCATCTCCTCTTGGTATTGATGGTTCTCATAAAGGTTGGTTGAATTCCAGCCAGAAGTTGCAGAGAAATAGAGCAGAAATGATTATTGCTCTATATGCATACTGCATAACTAATCAAGGGCCATAACTCTGTGTTGAAAAGTCTGACCAGAACAAAACGACGATATGCGCATCTCCTCTTGGTATAGAGTCCCATACAGTTTCGTTGAATCCAGCCAGTAGTTGCAGAGAAACAGTGCGGAAACGATTATTGCTCTATATGCATACTGCATAACTTATCAAGTTCCATAACTCTGTGTTAAAGGGTCTGACCCAAACAAGGCGATTATATGTGTATCTCCTCTTGGTATTGATGGTTCCCATAAAGTTTTGTTGAAATCCAGCCAGTAGTTGCAGAGAAATAGCGCAGAAACGAAGTTCGGACAGACAACGCCAAAACAATACCCCCCTCCCGATTCCATCGGCGGGGGATAATAAAACACTTAAGATGTGCAAGATCCAGAGCTTAAAACATTAGAAGCTCGTGACCTTTGTACCCTTGTTGTGACCTTGAACAAATTCATTGAAATGAGTAGTGATTTTATTGTTACAAATTTGTATTGTAGAGTTCTTGATTTAATCTGCTAAACTATTAGTTACAAAACAAGTTATGTGCAAAGGATAGGTTTGAACCATTTTGCTTTCAGAGTGATCAACCAAAATTTTCAAATAAAATACATCTAGATAATGAGCCTAATGCAAACTAGAAAACTGATAGTTGTCAGGAATGGCCCCGCTTAATAACTTGAGGAAATTTGTGCAAAAGGTATAGCCTCATTAGCATAATTGTTGCATTTGTGTTTTAAGTAAGAGCTGTAGCAATAATAATGATAAATAAACCATACTGTAAAATACACAAATAATAAAAGAAATATAAACAATCATAAGAAAGGGAAGGACACATTTATCAAATATTTTCGATTAAGCTTTTCTTTATTAGATTAATAGGAGCCTTTATACATATAAAGAAATGTATATATGAAATACATGTATTGTTTCACTGTAATGTCTATCAAAATATTTGAGATGCACTTACAGCTAAAGCTCATAAATTAACGACAACTTTCTGAACTTATCTGATAATAATAAAATAATATTTGTGCTGTCTGATGAAAATAAATAAATTTACTGCCAAAACCTGTTTTATGATTTTAAAAACTAGGAATAACTTGTTATAAAAACAGCACAATTAAGTTATATAATACCTTTATACATATAAAGAAATGTATATATGAAATATGTTTTACTAGTAAATTTAGCTTCTTAAAATACATGTACTTTATATTAATCTTATTCTAAATATCTCATTTTGTCATTCTCTATTAGAATTTATATTAATTTCATGGATGTTAGTAAAACTGACCCAAATTCTAGTTAAACTTTTGATTAATTTGGCTACTCTTTTTATGACAATAATTTTATTACTACTTTCTTTTTACTGTTTTAAAACTGTACATAAGGAATAGTTTTAAATAGAAATTTGTAAGATTTTGTTTGTTGATTTATAATTAATGTCTCTTGTAATTCGGTTACTGAATAGCCATGTATATTTTATATGTTTTAATTGTCTTGTAAATTTTATTTGTTCTATATGTTGTATACATGGATGAGAAAGAAATAAACTTTATATATATAATGTACGTACTTTGTATATTGTTTAAGAAATAAATACTTACATTTGCCATATTCCTTACTGTATGAAAAATTGACGTTCATTTTGTATGAACATCGTTTTCAAAGAAGGCGGGGTAAAATGATGTTCAACTTCAAACAATGACGTTCATTTGACATCGTTCTGAGAGGAGGCGGGACTTCTGGGTAATAGGTTTGCAAAAATTACGTCATCATGATCTGTAGTAATTAACTTACGATTGCGAAGTGTGAGTGATTTAATTACTCGCATTTGAACGACTGTCTGTACTTCTCACAGAAAAATTACAGAAACATATTAATTATTTCCATTCTAACCACGCCAATACTATGGAGTTTATGGAAGTTTCAGTGTTGATCTTTTCCTACTGCGTAATGTTCTTTGGTATTTTGAGGTCATAAATGACGTTATTTTCGACGTGATGATACCGCAAAATGCGCTGTATAAATCCGATTACCTGATAGATCTATGAGATATTTACTTAAATGACAATAATAAGTGTCTCTTCAATTCCTAAAAGCAACGTGTCATAAATCTTTCACCGATATGTATATATATGAACAATTTGATAATAGTAATGTTTTAGGAATAACCTGTAACTTTCAGGATTAAGGTTATACTACTCTTTTATTTGTAAAACTATTATTCTTATTGTATGCAGATGATAAAGTTACTGTAGCTGAAACAGCAGATGATCTACAACTGCCTTTAGATATTTATAGCAATTAATGTGATACCTAGAAACTTACACTCAATACCACAAAAATTAAAGTTCTGATTTTAACAATTTGGCAAGAAATGCCTTCTAATTTTACTAAAGGAAATAAATCACTCGCAACACTGAAAACTTAAACCTCTTAATCTAAAGAGGAGCCAGGGGATGCTGCAATTATGTATATAAATCTTGGGACAACAATTATGGAGTTAATATTTCAAACCTCAAATCCTTACCAGAGCAATTTCAATAGTCACGTTGACAAATAGACATAATACAAAGTGACAAAGAAGCCTAGATTTTAATTTATTTCTTTCTTTCGGTATGATGATTTATTATGCAAAACACATTTTGCTGGTTAAGATTTAACGAACACATTACCGTTACAGGTATGCAAAATAAATTTCTTAAACATATTCCAGTCATTCTTCTACCCGACCTTCACCCCCTTCAAAGACTATCTTTCTATATTCAGGACTACAGAAAGCTTAACTGTACAACTGACAAAACAAAATATTTTGCACAAATGTATCCTTTTACTAGTAACACAATGCTATTAATATCGTCACGAAAAAAATGTACATTTAGTCAGTGTTTGCTCCAGTTTGTTCAAGACACATTCGGACATGTTTGTTCTCTCCCTTAAGATATCTTAATTATACGCAACATTCTGATTTGTAAAAAAATTAATACATATAATCATTACAACGCTTTGATTAATCAATTTTTATGAGAAGGAACAGGTCTATAGTCTTCTTCAATTAATCTACAGATGTTAACTGTACAAAAGTAAAATGCAAATAATTATCATACTTTATTGATTAATTTGTTTTTCAAATACCTTTGTCATAATTGTGAAATTAAATGTCGAAAAGTCCATTTCGCGAAATAGGCTATATTGTTTACTCAAAGTCAGCATATGTGTAATTGTTTTGCGCATGTCTACCGGAAGGCGAAGACACGACGACACGAAACATTGTTCAATGTCGTGTCTTCGTGTCTTCGACCTTCGGGGCGAAGACACGAAGACTCGATAAATTGGCCAATTATCGTGTCTTCGTGTCTTCGACTTCGGGGCGAAGACACGAAGACACGAAACATTGTTCAATATCGTGTCTTCGACCTTCGGGGCGAAGACACGAAGACTCGATAAATTGGCCAATTATCGTGTCTTTGTGTTTTCGACTTTCGGGGCGAAGACACGAAGACACGAAGAATAAAGGGCGCCGATACGAAGATTCCTACCCGCCGACACGATAATTCTACAGAAGTAAATCTCGTGTCTTCGCCTGTCAAAATATCGTTATTTCGCGTAAAATGTATCGTGTCTTCGTGTCGGCGCCCTCAAAAGTCGAAGGCGAAGACACGATAATTGAGCATATTATCGTGTCTTCGTGTCTTCGACTTCGACTTTTTAGGGGCGAAGACACGAAGACACGAAATGGCAGAAATCAGCCACCATAGTTTTATATCTTTCTATTACATACGTAACTTCGTAGCATTGTTCATTGATTTTTCTATCTATTTTTTACCAAAACAAATCGATTTTACCGTCATATTTTTCTTATCAGCTTTACATCCTTTACGATATATTTCTTTACAGTTTTAGTTAAAACTTACAGGCGTACATATCCCTGTATCTATTCTTTCCTCGATTGCAAGCTTTTACACCAACTGTAGATGGATACTGCATACCATAAGGTAATCTCTGTTGATACAAAACAAGTTATCTTTACTTTATGCATCGAGCCTCAAATTTGTTTTGTGATGCTACGGAAAGAATAATTTCATTGGCTTTAACTGTCTTTTTTAAAGAATTTTAAACTTCTTAACAATATAGTTACGGATAATTGTACTGGACACTAAGGTAAGTGAGACAAGACGTAAGACGCAATAGATTTGCCACGGGAAATATTACATTGATATATACATGAATATTTATTTTGTTTACAGTAAATGAAAAAGTACTGATATATTTTGTCATTTTGTAATAATTTATTATCTATCATTAAATTTGAACAATGCTGCTAAACATGGCGTGGGTAGGGGTGGGAAAGGGTCACCGCCAAAATATTCATCAAAAGAAATGTTGCGAGTGGTCAATTTCCATAGAATGTGTTAAAATACAAGCTAATAAATGCATAGATGCAACGCACTGCGAAAAATACACCAATATACGGAAGTGTACGATCCCGTATTTTTTAGATATACGGGCATATACGGGACGTATTCGCATAATATACGGACATAATATACTAATCCGTATTCGGAACATCGGGTATACGGGAACTCCGCATATTTGTCATTACAAATACGGATTTCCGTATTCTTTCAATATACATGTATGTATATGTGTCCGTATTTTTGGAATGTACGCACAGTACAAAACCCGTATTCTAGACATATACGGACTATAACAACATATATATTACTAGTATACGGAGGATATACGGACTTGTATTTTTATAGAATACGGGAAAGCTAAAAATCGTACATGATGCATATACGGGATAGAATACGGACTATGTATACTAGAGATATACCACGAATGTACGGTAATGTATTTTCATAGAATACGGAAATGCTTAAAAACGTATATGACACATATACGGGGCAAGAATACGGACTTTGTATACTGTAGATATACGTAGGAAATACGGAATTGTATTTTCAATGAATACGGAAAAGCTAAAAACCGTACATGACACATATACTGACTTATTATATTACATGTACGGATTAAGAATACGGACATGATATATTACAGGATACGGGAACTAAATATAGACTGATAATATACATGTACATGATGTGCGGGATCATTATATGTAGTTACTGCTCATTTCTAGAACGGACTAGTTAAGATCCTCATCGTATCTACTTGAAGCATACGAAAAAATATAGACCTGCAATGTCTGAGAGAACGGTAGGAAACATACCTTTTTTAACTAGATATACTGACAGTAAGTTTACTTTGGTGTACACGAGATATGCCATCAGCATGATAGAAATAACTGAGTAACTTGTTAAGGGTGAGGAATTGCACAAACAAAAGTAATTCAAAATAGTTCTGAATTTAATGAATAGTATTTTATAAACAAGTTTATCAATAAATGTAATATGATCATCAAAGTGTAACAATCAATAACAAAACCAAGCATATTGCAGTGATAAGAACATAACTGAAATCAATCTTGAAGTTATGCAAACAATGACTAGTGAACCTTGGCCAATTGGAAACATATATTCAAATTACAATAACATATGTAATATCAAAGATTTGTCAGCTCATGTCATTGGTATTGTTTCATACGTTATCGTTAATCAATAGAAATCCAAGTATCACTGTATATGTATGTAGTCACGGGTCATTGTTTAGCTGTACTACATATAAATGAGAAATATTTCTAAAAATCTTATAAAAACTATGTGGAAGTGGCATTTTTACTTGCTACGATCACAGCTTATCTATAAGACCCAGTTTCACGTGCACAGATAAACATATTAAATTATTGGATTATTGTGAGTTATTTCACTGTTTCTAACACTGACATACATTTACAACATGCATTTCATAAAGTTTTATTCTTTTTGTTCTTTTATTCTGCTTCATTGTCTTGTGGCTGTGACTTTTTCTGGGACTCGTGCAAGACTCGCATCTGCTCCTGCAGCTCTGCAATGGCATCATGAAGGTCCATTTGTCTGAAAATACAAAATGATAGTATTGATTTTGTATTTTGATTAATTTTCAATTATTACTTTTAAACATTTACTTTCCGTGTTTGATCGCTTTTGCATAAAAAAATGTATTACCTATTTCGAAATTGTTGTTGTCATGGAAAGATACTGGAATGATTAAGAGTTGCATACTCTATCAATTAATTACTCTCATTCTTACTTTTTTGTGTGCTGGCAGTTTTACATAGACTTTTTTCACATGTTTAAAAGTTGCGCATGCATATTGTGCAAAAAACATGGTGTGCATAATCGTAAGGAAGTATGGATGCATAAAGACAAATAAGAAATAAGGATGCATAAAGATTAGTAAGGATGCGCAAATATAAAAAGTAATGATACGTAGAGATTAGTAAGAAGAAGTAAGATAAATTTAAGTAAAGCGAAAAAAAGATAAGTAAGGAGAAGAAATGTAAATATAACTGCCATTATCATTTTCATGCATATTAAATATGTGATTTATTTAATTCTTCGTCCTACATTTCTCTGAAAAATTGAATTATACACCGTTACTGAGCGATGCACGTGACCTATCGAAGCACGTGAAGGGATGTTATGTTTCATAGAACACGGGTAAAAAACAGATTTTTAATTTATATTCCACTAACAAATTCATGAGTTATATTACATTGAAGAAAATAAATTTATGAAAGTGAAAAACGGGAACAACGCTTATTACTTAAAGAAGCTGTTCTTCTTAAAATTATAGAGAAATCAAAATATCATGAGAAAAAACAAGAACATAATTTTACGCTTCTATACACCTTTAGAATGGAAGAAAAAAGTTGTTGACCTAACGGTGTGCAAACTCATGTCCTTCCAATCAGTAAATCTTTTTTCGCTTGGTACACCACTGAACCACGGCACTATTTATTTCTAATGTACATTATTAACATTATGCCTGTGATGATCTGTGAGTCAGTCGCGGGACGGCATAAAACGCTAACACTATAGAATAAGGAGATAAAGCTAAACTGATTTACGAATAAATTTTGTTGTATTCACTAGCTTGATAAACACTCTAACTGTAACGGGCCATGTATTTCATACAACATCTAATCAACACCTTTATTAATGACATTGTAATTTGATTAACTCCTGTCTTAAGTTCTATAACAACATCATAAACAAAACTGTTTTTGTTAAATTTTTTCCTTTAATTTATAGGAATAACTTTGATAAATTAGCCCCCCCCCCCCCCAAAAAAAAAAAAAAAAAAAAAAAAAAAAAACAATATCGCTGAATACAATGTACCGAACTCAGCAGTTACTTGTTCGTTTTATTTTTTATATGTATTATCTGATATTTTTTTCCCTGTATGACAAAACTAAAGTAATTTCTTGTTCCGGAGTCATTTAACTTTTGTTTCCGACTACAAAGCACTTGATATACCCAATGTTAAAACCTTGATAAAAAAAATGTTGTTATGTTCTGTTCTGCATAATATGCTATTTACACTAGTTTATTGATTAGTGTTGTGAGTTCTCTGCGCCGATGAAAATATTTATTTTAAAGAAATTATAAAAACTTTTTAGTGAATGTACATGCGTTGTCAATTAAAACAATTCTTTGTCAATCATATTAAGGAACTAGGAACAGGATGTTACACATTTTACAATTTCATTACCAGTGCGTCTTATAAAATCATATTTTGTCTTTTTAATTAATAAAATCTTTAATTTTCTTAATTTTGATTTCGATCATGAAATAATCGCTAAACTGTGGTTACTTATCTAATTGCCGACAGTTGTGAATGTTTAACCAAATAATCAGTTATCTATCAGGGCTTATTCACAGAATAATTCAGTCTCACTTATCTCTTAATATGCAAATGATTTACCGAAATGTCGGTAACATGATTTTATATATTAAAAAAGGGAAAAATTGGTAACAATGAAAATACAGTATGTACCTATAAAGGTGATAAAAGTAGGTGTGAAAAGGCATGCTGGGGTACACTACTGATCATAGAAAGGTGCTAACGACACGTGTCGGTCGTTAAATAGGTTAAAAATTTGTCTCAGCAAGTAATTATATGTGTTTGTCATGCAATTATCATTATAAAAATTATTATAACTGATTCTAAAATTTTATAATCATAGTTACTTTTTCGCACTTAAAATGACGCCGAAAGAAGTTATGTATTCAATGATTACGGCTTGATCTTTGATTTAAATCGGTTTATGATTTAATAACGGCAATGTATTACAATGAAAACACATTTAAAATATATAAAACTTTTACAATATACCGCAACACATCAATACTCGATACATCACTAATTAATATATTTTTATATACAACTACATATTTATAGAAATTGCACGAAAACACCAATTAATATCGGTCATCAAAGGCGCTTTTCACACCAACTTTATCAATATCTCAACTATATAAGTATACAAGTATACAGATAATAAAAAAAACATTACAAAATCTTTTTACTTAGAGATGACGTTAATGCATTGAACTTTTGTATAGTAGACCATGAACATTGACCTAAGTGTTTGGATCTTATACAGCTGTATCCTGAGCAACATAATATAAAATTATCTTCTAATTCTACTGTTTCTTGATTACATACCTTACACAATCTTTTATCTCTTTTTACATTATTACACCTTCCTAATCCTATCTCTAAGTAATGTGAACATAATGTAGCTTGTTATTTGAATACATCTAAATATTTTTCAAAACAAAATTCAGTTTAATATCTGCAAAAGGAATTTAATTTTGACGTTGAACAACAATTTACCAGCCTTGCGATTTACCGAACTTACTTACACCCGTTTAAAAACGGAAGCGTACAAAAATCGTCATAAGCCATTCATTGCAGGGCATGATCAAGCATTTGATTCCAAGCATGAGTTCATTAAAACTGAAAAGTATCAAACAAAAACTTTGACTTACCTCATTTTACTTTCAAAACGACGAAGACTTCGATAAAAGGCAATTTTTGAGACATGAATTGCTGGAATCTGCTTCTTCCATTTCGCGCCCAAAGAAATGATTGGATAGGTGAACACCAGCTATACTTGATTGGTGCAATCTGATCACATGAAATAAACCCACGCTTCCTTTGATTGGTGGGATTGATCACATGGAATAAACCCACGCTACCTTTGATTGGGGCGATCTGGTCACATGGTATGTGCCTTGTTACACTGACTGGTACAGTATATTTCTCTTTTTCGTCTTTGGGAAATAATTTTTTATAATAATAAATTAAACTTGATGAATATGGTTTTCTTGGTTGGTGTTGTCGCCAAAATACCCTGGTATCTCGATCCATCTGCGCAAAAATATTTATCTTGTAGGGCTAGTCTTGAGAAAAAAAACAACCTAACATTGCAAATAATAAAATCAAAACGAAGACTTTAAACACCTCTGACTTTGTGTGATGCCTAAATTATGATAATAACTGAGTGAACCTCTTTCAATATAAACTGTTAGCCTTTAAAAAGCTGTTTTTAATGTATGAATATTGATCATTACCGAAGATCTTATATTTGCTTCTGAAGTTATAGGGCACATACAGACCGTTTCATAATTGATAAACTGAACGCCGCCATTGTGAAGGTCACGTGACTGTCGGCCATTAAAAGGCTGCTTAACTTCGCTGTGATGCCTAAGTCTTGTAAAACATTGTATAACTTTAGAACATTCAAGGTGGCATGCTGTCTTTTATCGCGTGAATTTTGTGATAGCATTTTATTGTATTATTATTCCTTTTCTGTATGTTTTATTCCTGACTCGAACATATTATTTACTTGAATTATTAAATACATGAAAGACGGTGAATAAAGACCATCGACCGTTCAAAATTAAAGATTGACTTGTGTAAAACACATATAACTGTCCCTTTTCAAAAGTTGAAAATATGATTTTAATTTTTGAACACCTCTGAAAGTTTACAAAATGGACAAAATGACAAGATTAAGCATCTCGCTCATCAACCGCATGTTGATGTAGAATGTTAACTAAAACTTGTTTTATTCTATGATAAAGTTTCAAACAATACTTGACAATAAAAGTGCATTACTTTGCGCTTCTATTATTATCACACTCTTTTGTCTTTCGCGGTGTCCTGTGGTGAACGGATGTAGTTACGTAATATGGGGTGACATACTGGCTTGTTTTGATAAGTCACCGTTAATTGTCATTGTCGGTGTTCCTTGAACCGCCTATGGTAAAACTATGGGATAACACAAAAATAGACTCTTTTTTAAACACTATCGATAATAATGAAGTTGATCAAATTTATACCAGGTTATGCGAATTTGAAACAACGGAATCTTTTGACCAAAATGTTTTAAATGAAATAGTAACAAATATAGCAAATATTTTTCTAACTTCAGCAGAAAAAAGTTTTGGCGTAATAACAACCGATGCTAGTAATAACGAAACACCACTATCACGTTACCCTGATTGGTTTGGTTTTAAATGTAAGAAGGCGCGTCGAGATTTTCACAGGGCTAAATATATGTATAAACTGCGCAAAAATGATTTTAATAAACACAATCTTAATGAGAAATGTAAACAGTATAAGAATATAATGAAAAAGTACCAAAATGAATCAAGAGACAAGAGTATTAAAAAATTACGTAAACTAAGAAAAAATGACCCTAAAATATACTGGAAAATATTAAATGGTAAAAAGCAGAATGATTGCATGGCAGAACTTAACACATTATATCAATATTTCAAAGATGTAAATTATAGCGATGAAATTAATAATTATGATGATTTAGAAATACCTTTAAATAATGTAGAAAACAACTTAATGAATAACTCTATTACAGAAGACGAAATCGAATTTGCCGTTAAACATTTAAAAAATAATAAAGCTGGCGGTTACGATAAAAATTATTAATGAGCATATAAAGACAACTTTCCAAACCATGAAAAATGTATATGTAAAATTATTTAATATTGTTTTTGATAAAGGTATCGTACCTGAATCATGGACTATAGGTATTATAAGTCCAATATACAAGAAAAAAGGTGACATGTCTAAGCCAGAAAATTACCGTCCAATTACTTTATTAAGTTGCTTAGGAAAATTATTTACGTCAGTTATTAACAACCGAATCACTAAGTATATAGAAACCAATAACATTCTACATAATAGTCAAGCGGGTTTTCGAAATAGGCAGTCGACAACTGATCACATTTTTGTACTAAATAGTTTAATTAATATTTTAAATAATTCGAAAAAGAAACTGTTTTGTTCATTTGTAGATCTTAAACAAGCATTTGACACGGTCTGGAGAGAGGGTCTTTGGAACAAGCTTTTACAATCAAATATCAATGGCAAATGTCTTAATATAATTAAAAACATGTATAAAAACATAAAGTCGTGTGTTCGGATAAACTCAACATGCTCAAATTTTTTTACGAGCAACATTGGCGTTCGACAGGGAGAAAATTTATCTCCTCTATTATTTTCAATATTTTTGAACGACTTACATAATTACTTTGCAGAAGATGTAAACTTACAAGGTGTCACTATAGCAAACGATCAAAATTTGAATGAACTATACAATTTTTTAAAAATCTATATTCTTTTATATGCTGATGACACAGTTATTTTGTCAGAAAATGAGCAAGATTTCCAAAATGCACTTAACATGTACGTAAACTATTGTGAACAGTGGAAACTTACAATTAATTTTTCCAAAACTAAAATAGTTATTTTTTCCAAAGGAGTTTTACGAAATGGTTACACATTCACTATGAAAAATGAAATGATTGAAATAGTCGATGAATTTAAATATCTTGGAGTCGTATTCTCTAGAAATGGTTCATTCCTTAATGCAAAAAAACATATTGCATCTCAAGCAACCAGGGCAATGTACAGTCTAATTAGAAACGTGAATAGACTCGATCTTCCAATAGACATGCAAATTGATTTATTTAATAAAGCTGTAAAACCCATTCTTCTTTTTGGCGCAGAAATATGGGGGTATGGTAATTTAGATGTTTTAGAGAGAATAGAACTTCGTTTTCTTAAACACATATTAAAAATGAAAAACTCGACACCTAATAATATGGTATACGGCGAAACCGGTTGTTACCCTTTACAAATTGACATTGAGGAACGAATAATATCTTTTTGGTCGCGCATTCATACATTTGAAAACGCCCAAACAAGTAAACTGTCGGTAATAATGTATCAATATTTGTATAAACTATCATGCAACTTAAACGCTAATATTCTAAAACGCCGTTTTCCTTGGATACATGCTGTTAAAACAATCCTATTAAAAACTGGTTTATCCAATATTTGGGATTCACAAAGTTGCCTAAATATTAAATCGCTAAAATTATCAGTGCGACAAAAGCTCAAAGACTTATTCATTAATGAATGGTTTGCATGTGTAGAAAACTCTAACAAAAGCATCACATATAGAATATTTAAACACAGTTTCGGAATGGAAAGCTATTTAAGCAATACTCCAAAATTATACTTATTTTACATGATAAAGTTCCGAACCCGTAATCATCGGCTACCGGTGGAGACCGGCGGCTGGTCAAAAATACCTATACATTTGCGAGTCTGTAACCTATGCCAAAATCAATTAGGAGATGAATTTCACTTTTTATTCCAATGTCCAATTTTTGAAATAGAACGAAAACTATATCTGAAACCATATTTTTATAGAAGACCTAGTACATTTAAAATGGATCAATTATTTAATACCACCAGTAAATCTGATTTTTTGAAATTATGTAAATTTGTTAAAATAATCCTTACAAACAGGTTTGATTATTAGTCAGTATTTTGTTAATTTGATGAATTCTTGCTGCATTATTACTGTTACAACCCCTCAATCCTGTTTCTTTAAATGAATGTGGATCACGTATAATCTTGATTTTCCGAAAAATTGCTAAGAAACTGATAACAGAAATTACGTGGTTTTAAATTGACTCTCCGTAATCGGGCTCAATGTCAGTGAGCATACCTGTAACAGTAACATTGCATTAAATCATATTTGTTATCGCTAATTACTTATTATATGTATAGTTATGCTTTTCAAAACAAATAAGTATGTGGTTATGCAAAACATAATAGTTATTTATTATACTTGTGAGCCTCATTTGTAATATTGTGTTATCCTCATTTTGTCTTTTGACATGAGAGAATAAAAGGAATTTGAATTGAATTGAATTGATTGATCAGTCACAGTAAAACACTTTAGTAACAAATTTTGCTCTTGAGAAATTGACTGAAGGCTATAACACATGGTCTTCAATTGTTCCTGATTGTTTTATACAATTTAGCATCTACTGCTTGTCTCTAATATTTATTTCCTTCATTTCGGATTTTTGTGTGTGCAAGATATTGATATGTACAGCATTCGAGTTTATGTATGCAGAAAAAATAATAGCTTCAATGCACACGGATGTAAGATATTGATCTTACAAATTATACGTTTGGTTTCTTTTTTCTTATTTCTTACATTATTGTTGGTATATTTAATGTACTACGGAAAACAAAATAATTATGACACCCATGTAACTGTACCATTTTATTCAGATTTCTTTTAAAGATAGAAACATGTACTTCTTAAAAGCAGTTTTTCGTGAAATTTTGATAAAATAAAAAGAATTAATCCACCGGAGAAAATCACTAGAGCTTAATTTAACAGTTCATCAGATTGAGATGTTATCTATGATTCGTCTAAGTAAATTGTAACTCTAAATTGATTATTTGTTCTATATGTTAATTGATAATTGATATCTCATAACAAACAAAACTTTTTGTTTATTGTTATAACATACAGCAAACTGTTTAAGCTAGTTTAATGTTATGAAGCTGTTTAACTTTCTTAAGCAAAATCTTAAATGTTGTATTACTGGCTCTTAAATTTCTTTGCTGTTTATAAGTAATCATGTTTCATCATAGGTGAAAAAAGATGTCTAACCAAAAAATCATGACAGTTTAGATCTACATGTTCGATGTAATCAATGCAAAGGCAAACTAATTATTTCAACAGAAGGTCTTTTTAAGAATAATTGAACCTGCTACTTTTTGTTTATTTTTTAAAAGTCATTCTGGTTTAATTTTCCTTCAAAAAGACAGAAGCACAAGCAAACCTAAGACGAAAGAGCACATTTTAAGTGTAAATAATATCACCTTAGAATATTTCCTTTAATCGCAATATTGTTTTAAGACAATAAAGTACATCACTATTACGCTATATTAGATCAGCCAGCAAAGAAAATTTTTAACAAGAAGCACATTTTAATTAAATTAAGTTAAAAATTTGAAAACCCTGCTGTGAACTATGATCCATATCCGGCTTTAATAATCCAATACTGCAATTTGGTTAAGACAATAAAGGACATCACTGATCATCTTGGAGATAAAAATTAGAAAATAGACACGGGCAGACTAATTAAAGTTAAGTCGGTTTCATTTTAATTTCGTTTTCAAGTTTGAGACGCCTGCATCGGATTATGATCTATATCCGGCATAAAATCAAGAGTGGAATTTAGTTTTGACAGAACCCCCCCCCCCCCCCCCCCCCCCCCACAAAAAAAAAAAAAGAAAAAGAAAAAAAAAAAGAAAATATTATTCATTATTACAAAAAGAAAACATTTTGCTATATAAAGATCCTTAGTTTCAACTAGTCATTATAACTCTATATAACTGTAACTGTGTAACTATGACCGATATTATTTTCGTATTTTCAAATATACGGAATGCTGTATTCGAGTAATATACGGACTTGCAAGCACACTCCTGTATTTCAGGAATATACTGAATAGTATTTCAAGTTTCTCTTATTAGTAAATATACAGAAACCCTTATTTGAGCAATATATTGACTTGATTTGATTTCCCGTCTTATTAAGTTATAATCTAAATAATCAAATAATTATTATAATAATCATTACTTTTCCAGTTTACAGATACATTTTTATTTGTTGACTTCTCAATCAGTAGTTTTCTAGAGATGTTCCCTCTTGAAAATAATGACCTCCGAACCATTTAACATATTTCCAAAGGTTTAAGAAAACGGAATGCTGCATTCGAGTAACATTTGGAAAAACTATCGTGTTTTAGACACATAATAGGTTCCATTATTCACAAATTTATAGAACACCAGGTTTGAGCAGTATACTGACACCCGTATTTCAGTATATACGAAAAGTACATTGATTCTTGTTTTCTTAACTTTCAAATAAAGGGAGATATGTAGTTTAGCAGTATACGACTGTTCATGAATATGTAGTCTTTTTAGATTCACGTATTTGTAAGAATACGGGATGCCGTATTTTAGTAATATACGGACTTATTATTACGTTCCCGTATTTTAGAAAAATACGGACACCGTATATCTAGTTTTCCGTATTTTGTAAGTATACGGAACACCGTATTTTGGTCATATACGGATTTGCTGAATATACGACACCGTACAGCTCCGTATTTTATGTTTTTCCGTATTTTTACCCGTATATTAATGATATACGGAATTCCGTACACTCCCGTATATCTACATATTTTTCGCAGTGACGATTACTAATGTCTCTTTAATAAAATTCTAAATGTTAAGAATGAAACTCAGCTATGTTACATATACATTGAGCTTTAAAGAGTGTCTCAAAAGCAATGAAATCCATGCAGACATGATAATTTTTCTGTAAAACTTCAAAATGCAAATCATTAAAGGCAGCAATTCTAAAGAGCCATCCTTATAGTGCAAACATTGAAATATAACTGAAGTCTGTATTAGAAAATGACAGTGCCAGTCTTTGTTAAATCTGTCGGACTGGCGGCCCTAACTTACACAGCGAGACAAGTTAAACCTGATAAGGCAACTTAAATTGTATTACGAAAACATGAAACGCGCTAAGATTATAATTCGTACATGTAAAACATGCTAAATATCAAACATGAATATAACTTTACATATTAACTAAGTTAAAGTAAGCTTAGTTCAGATATTGATCTACTCCATATTCAAATGAATAATCATGACCTGTCTAGATGCCTTGTGCACAACCGACTTCTTGAGCATTACAGTCTTTGTCAAGTTCAGACAGTTAACATGTGAAAAAATTACATTGTATATGTTGACATATCTCAGTTGTATACTCGACATTTGTTTATTCATTATTTTTCAACTGACTTCAGAACAAAACAGAACAGATGCAACTCGTTTACAGGGCAAATTATGCAACTAATATTAATTTAATTTAATAAAGGTTAAAACTTATTCAGTTCAGTACTCTAACAATAAATGCTTGAAACAACAAAAACACATCTTTGAATTCATAAACGCAAAATGCCTTCTACCATAAAATCTTGAGTAAACTTCAAACAATACATCAGTTGTGGTGGAAAATCAATATGAGATAGGAGAGGGGAACCGTTTAATTTACTGCCTTTAATTACCTTTTATGCCATGTTTATACAAACAGTTACAATTTTGAAGCTCCTAGTTAGGAACCATCAGGCAGTTATTTCGGGACTGCAGTCGGGCTTTAAAAGTATTTTTATAGGTTGCCGGATGAGGCCTACTAGACCAATGGTGGGGTGGGGGAAGAACCAACTTGGGTAAAAAAGAGTTATTTTATAATCCCTTCCATGGACGTAACATTTTCTGTAATTCCTGCTATGTCGCTTTTGTCAGGATAAAGGGTAAGAGTGAACCTGGTCCTTGAACGCAGTCACTCATTCCACTGACTAAACAAAATATACAGTATTATAGTAATATCAAAATGCAATAAAAAACAAATGTACCAGAAACGGCTTATTATATGCATCCCCTCATCTCACCATTTAATACCTATATTTTTTTTTCCTTTTAAAGCGAAAGCTTTTATTTACTTTATATTTGTATTTTGATCTATTTATCGTTTATTGAAACACTGCCGCCTTAATAAGTAAATTCACATCTAAAGTATATAAATGATCCTTGGTTCCTAACCGTTCAGTGAAGCATCCTGGTCCAAGCGAAAAATATTGTCGCATCTTTTGTGTATATAAAACATATAATTGTAAGATGTATGCACTGTAACGAAAGTTAAACGGGTTTAAGATTATAGGAACAATGTACTTCTCGTCCGACTGTATGTTAACGCTATCTTTCTTCTGTGTAAAAGTCAAAATGCCGAATATGTTGAAATTAGCGTTGATGTAGACAATAAAGTTAGAAATGTAAAAATAGTGGGGAAAGCGATTTCGTCAACAAAATATTTGGTTAACTTAAATTTTAGTTTGCTGACATTTGTATAGAAACCAATCTTACACCGCTGCATATGTAGACATATATTTATGCAGAAGTGAGACTTTTAGGTTATAAATTTGTGTGTGTACAGGAGATTTTTTTATGACACTAATGTCCTTCATTTAAGCCTTCATGTATGCTGCATTATTGAGCATTCTATTCTTTAAAGTTTTGTATTCAGTACTTTACCAGTAGAAATTTCCTGACACTATTAAGGCATTATGTAGTTTGCGTTGCGGAACATTTCAGTTTTTCAAGTTTGCATTTAGAAAACTGTACACTATCATTGCTGAATTTTTTACCACTTGCATTTAAGTACAAGGTGTATGTTGCATTACTAAGCACTTCTTTGTTTTCAGTTTTGTATTTAGAGTTTTGATACAGCAACTTTTGTAATGTTGACACGTATGCATTTCTAAGTATGTATTTCAAACATATACTCTAAAACATTCACCATTTGTATTATTTATCCTTATGAATAATTTTGGCAGTGATCCCTCCCCATAGCTAGACGGTGATGTTTGAAAACAATGCAGTAAATTTTAAACGATTTCTTGAATACAATACCTGAAATTCATCTAGGATTCGGTCACTATTTGTCTTGAAATGATCTGCTAATGCTGAGATAGGAATTGCAGATTTAGACTGTTTGCTTACATCAGCATATACAGCATTAGTATATATAATTGATTCTCTCGACTTCTGGTTTGTGAAGCTGTTTTCTGTTGTAAAAATCATAGTTTTACTCCTTTTTTATATATAAACTATAACAATACTCATATTAATCCCATTTTACTGAGAAGTATCTACTAAAATTTGACATCAGCAATATTTTTTTTTTAAAATGTTTCCTCAGTTTCACTAAGGACTCTTGATTGTGTCAAAATATCTTGTTTCAATATTTACGTCCTTTAAAAAGCTTATTGAAGATTTTGCTCTACGGTTAAGTCACTGTTATGATTAAAAACGTGGCTTGAATACATATTCAAAGTAAAAGACTTGATTTCAAAAAGATGCGTTCTAGTGCGCATGGATGCAAAAGCTTAAGTTAAAGTTTCAGAAAGAAAGTTTTTAATTCAGCGACAAATCCGAAATGCAAACATTTTGCTTTCTTGTGTTACATGTATATCGGTCAGATACAGTGTCTAAAAACGGTTTAAAACAACATATGAGATACTTTGCACGAAAAACAAAGTGTCTAAAGAGTATGACAATTGACTCTGCCAGACCGTAAGTAATATGTTCAAATTCTTAAATTATTTAAGGTATCACATGAAGAAGAAAGTGACCTTGGCGGCTTGTTGTTGCAGTAGAATTTACATATTCTTCCCGGCTAACGGCCAGTTCCACGACGCCCCTTCTTTCTTTTGCCCTGTAAAAATGGAAGAAATAAAAACCAACATGAATCAAACATGTTTACAGTGTTCCCAGGAAAATATTTTTTTACTGTATAATATTTGCTCTGATTACCAGTATCAAATTATTTTCTAATTTGTTTATAAACCAGTGTTCTAGCTATGAAAACTTCACACGAATTTCTTATTTCTTAAAGAAGTTACCTACTAACAAGGCTTAAACAAATGAAAATAAGAAAAATAATATTGAAGATATCCGTGTTTTAATAAAATATCTCTTACCTGTGCCTTCGTTTTCTACGCATGTAAACTATGGCAATTGCCGCTGCGATTGATATGATAAAGGAAATTGTAAGAGCCGCAGTTATTCCTATTATTGAGCCACCTGGACCGTCCGTCACCTGCAATGCTGTAAAATACACACTTTCATAGTTCCATGTATTTTTTGTTTGATCATCCAGACAGGAAACCCTTCAACTGAAATCGTAAACCATACATTCACTTTGAAGTATATTTACGACATAAATATTTGGTGCCATCGAAGTCTGGAGCACGTCCATCTGTGCAAGTTATAATGACTTTTCACATTGCACCTCTGGTTTACAGTTGCTGCATATCATTGTAAAGTAAGTTTCATGAAACTCATCTTGACATTCAGTCACTCGTAAATACTATTTGTTTTTGTAATTGAAACAGTTCTGAGAAGAAAGGTACATTAAGGCATATATACATAAATGATTGTGCAAAAACATTACATGGACAAGCTTTTCGCATAATTTAACTATCAAATCTAAAAGAAATTATACATCTCAAGAGCTTTATAAGCCGATTGAATTAAATACGTTCCTTTAGAAAAATCTGTGCATTGAATAAATTGCACATCTATTTACATTTCTATAATAATTTGACCTTATTTAGACGCTAGAGGACACAAAATGGAGGAAGAAAACTTTAAGGGAGGAAACAACTCAACTGCACGCGTTCTTCTGTCGAGATTGTTACTGTATGACAGCGTTTGTACAAACAGAATTAGCTGTCTGTGGGAAATTTAGAAATAAAATTTTATTTTCAGAAGCTACTAATTGGATGCAAAAGTAGAAAAAAGCAGCGTGTCTACAGGGTCTTAATTGATAGGGAATGGACACTCGAAAATTGGTGTCGGGCGCATGCGCGGTCTGTTCTTTATACTTCCCTCAATGACGGATTGTTGCTTATACGGGAGTATAATCAAATCCTGAAAAACAACTTACAGTAAGAAATTACACTACGAATTCTAGAGTTAGTAAAATAAATATTCCCATATAGTTTTGACTATCTGGTTTGTTATTTTTCAACGCAGCTCTTGCTTAAAAAAACAATGAAATCGATCCTAAAACGAAATCGTAGTTTTCCAAAATATGTACAATTTTGTTTTGTTTTCTAGTCAACTTTCGGAGGGTATCAGACGAAAATGGAGTGACAAAATACTTTGGCATTAGGTGGAAGTTGATAAGTGGACATAGAACTGAGATCTACAATGCAATTTTATTGTTATATCTGTGTTTGTTTATGAAATAAAGCACCGTAAACATAGCAGTTTTGTCGAAAATACAGTAATTCAGTGATCATCAACGTACCGAATTAAGGGTGGTATCAGTGCAAACAGACTTGATAAAAACACTAAACATGAATTCCATCGTACTCTACTTTGACAATATTAAAATCTGTATCGACGGTTTCCGACCTTCTCTTTATAGACATTTGTGATTTAAGACGGTGACGGTCACGGATATCAGACTTCAGTCAAAGGAAAAGGGCCGTCTCACAATAGCAACAAAAATGAACTGCAGTGGCGTACCTATCGTATTATTTTATTATCTGTCGACATTCATAATATCAATCCGATTTGTGTTTTTTTCCGACAAACAAGATCCGTGCATATCGTTACAACAAGTGGTAAAACTTCCCGACGATGTCTCCATATCGTTCCGACTGACTTGTAACTCTTAATTTCAGCAATGGCATGCTCAACACATACGCGGTACTGTCGAATATTCTGTTTAATTTTTAACACTTTAACTGTTGTCGAGCGTTAATCAGTCGTAACTGAACCTCGGAATACGGAGTTACAATCGGGTGTCCATTTGGATATATGTTGTCGCCGAAAAGAAAACAGTCGTCTGGGAAAGGTATATCAGTTCCATTGTGGCGCATCAAAGCGAACTGCTGTGCATCATTGAGATGTCCAATGAAACCACACGCAATATATCTTATTCTGCCTGCATTGTCAACTATAACCTGGGAATGAATTGCGTGAAATCTTCTGTGTCCAGAATAATATTGCTGTTGTTGTGCATAATTAGGTCTGTAGATGTGAAGTTCCGTCTATAGCTCCTACGGCGGCAGATAATTTACCCAAGGTGTATTTCATACTTCGCCATTGCTCCACAGACGACCTAATGATAAACGATTTAAGCTTTAAATAAAATACTGGAATAAAACTTCTTATTTCTTCTTTTACTGTTGGCACACTGATATTAGACAATGTTGAAAGCATATGATAGGTGCTGTAACATCGAAACCACATCATAACAAGTAGAACTCTATTCTGAATTGATAACGTGAATCTGCGAACAGAATGAATATGAAGCTGTTCAATTAGATCCAAAATGTCTCGGGTGTTTCGCCTCTCACCTCAAAAAATTGGTACCGATGCTGAGCAAACGAACGAAAAAGATTTCGGCCATCATATATATCTTCATCTGATCCGAACAAGCGATGCCTGATGTCTAAAAAAGGTCAAGTGGCAATCGTATGAGAATTGAAATAACACGATGTAATAAGTCAAAGTATTAACTCGTATCCGGGAGTGGCTGGACCAATGCTGGTAAAAAACATAGTGCTCTCTTTAACTTGACGATCCATCATTACTGCAAAACGTAAAAACAATTAAAACTCATTTTGATGCACAAAAGAAGACGGAATCGAATGCCGCCAGCGAATACTGATTTTACGTGCAGAAATATTATAACGGTTTCTGTGTCACATGAGACTTTTCAAATATGAAATAATTGAGTTTCATGAAATAAATTTTTGACATAAAATTTTAAGGGTACCAAAGCATTACCAAAACTAGGTCCGCCCATGCCTGAGCGATGTCGTCGTAAAATAAACGTTGAACCCGAGTGTTACGTGCAATGTTCTTGTATTACACTAGTTTTTTACACTACGTGTTTAAAGAATTATATATCTTTGGGAATAAAATAATGGATAACAACAAAGAGGGTAAGTGGATTTCGATACAATTCGTCCTTTATCTTGTTTTATCACGTGTTTTGTTGACTGCCTTTAGATTGTCCATTCAACAGGCAAAGCAATTAAATTGTTTGGTTTCAGTATCTTCGTACAATTATATAATACACTAGTGTGTACCATTACGATCAAGATAAAACAGTTAACTTACTTATTATCATAAGTGGTGCATACTTTACAGGTACTTTGCTTCAGAGAGGAAAGAAATCCGTCAAGATAAATAAAGAGACGTTGCTGATTTTAAGAGCGTATGTGAACCATCCCACGAGCTGGCAAGAAATCATGGAGGAAGTTAAACAAACTCTTGATGTTTTCCTTCCTAGCGCCAGGGAAGTGTACTCTTCGGGCAGCCTCAGACAGTTGAGAGACCGGATGTCCGGAAAACTAAGCTCTTTGATCAAGAAAAGGCTAGAGGATATTACTGATGCGGATGTTAGGTACTTTGCTTTCTTAACCATGCTGACTGGTATCTATGTTTTGAATGATTGACTTATAAAATTACAGGATATAAGATAATGAACAGCCAACCCCCTGCTATGTTTTTTTCTGTTTTTAAAACTCATTTCTGATTAATGTAGATCGGTTTTAAGTATGCAAGACAAAAACCTAAGCTCGTATATACGTCTTTAGCGAACAACAATAGTTTTGGTTCACACGCATTTGTTTACGACATGTTCTTGTTTAATGCTTTCAAGCGTAGGCATAAATTCGCACTATTCACAAATGTGTTTGCCAAGTTAACTTGTTGGACAAGTTCACTATAAAATGCAGATTTTGTTATATTTCAGAAGTGCTGTAGAAGATATAAGAAGACTACAGCGTCGGCTCATTCCAGAACCTGAACCAGCACAAGAACCCGAAGCATTACATCAAGAGGAACAGGTGGAAGAAGCTGAACCTGCTCGGCCGCAACCAGATGTTAGGGTAGAAATGGCTGCTACTGTGTCGACTGACGCCAGTGATGAGGAGCAGCATCGAAGACGCCAGACGCCTGAAAGACGCAGACGACAAAGGAAACGTCCTTTGGCAGAACTGATTCGGGAAAATCAGGAGGCATATAATAGATTTGTTACGAAAAAAGTACCTAAGTTAATGCGCATATTCGGTGTTAGCTCGAGTTCCGATGAAAATTAATAAATTTGTGAAAACATATTAGTTTCTTCATTTATATGCAAACAAATATTAAGCTACAGGTATTATAAAGGTAGATACTTTTGAGACGACCCCCGTTTTAATATCGAGTTCGATGTCCGTGACCGTCACCGTTTTAAAACACAAATGTCTAATATTAACTTCAAACGGCATAATATTGTGTTTTCATCAAATCGAGACAGATTTGGTACTAAAAAGAAAAACGTATTAAGTTGTTGTCTTTTACTAAGTCGATGTTTTTTGCAAATTTTAAATTTTGAAAATTAGCCCATTTTTGAAACATATACTGCTGTATTTGTAAACTAGATGCGAGCATTGCATACCAACTTACAATTAACCAACGATATAGATAGTTATCGATCAATTTTCCGTTATAGGATATAAAGGTGAACGCGCGACAGCATATTTTTGTTTTTCTTTCTATATATTTTGAGTGTTCATTCCCTCTCAATTAAGGCCCTGGCTACACATATCTTAACCACATTTACAATTGCCACTATAGTTATGACTGTAGTCTTTACCAGAAAAAATGTATTCTGAATTGCAATAAAATAAACGCCTTAATAAAGAAAATAAAATATGGCAAATAAATATTGCAGTATTGGATTAGATTCGCATGGTAATTAATTTTGTGGAGCTCATTAAAGTAAAAAGGTTATGCTATAGATTGCAGTACGAATCGTCTGAATTAGAACAAAGTGCATTGAAACACTAAATATTTATAAACCCATCCAAAAAGATATATATTAATTGAATATATAACTTATACATAGGTATTAACTTAAATAATGTGTCATTGAAATAATATGAATTTATCACATGACATTATTTGTGTAAATACAGATACATTGATATATGATTTATGAATTGGAAACACGAAACAGTTCGAACTTTCACGACAAATTTTAAAAACGAATATTCAATTAGAGACTATGAGATGTGTAATATGAATAAACATATCACTCGTTAAATATATCTCAATAAGGAATACGTCAGTCCAAAGTGTTTATTTTCCCCTATCGTATAGCCTTCTGGGCAAGTGCCTTTGATATGAGGACATTCGTTATGTTCACCAAAGCAGTTACTACCACATTTTTCAGGTACAACTCATCCCTATACCTGCCATTATAAGCAAATAGGTGCATACACTAACTTAAAACCATAAACTTTATAGAATATTCTAAGTAAGTTTAAAGTTCTTTGTGTATTGGTCTTCTCGTCGTGATATTATACCCATGCATTGGCTGCTGAGCACTTGTTGTGGAGCATGGCTGAGAAACAGTGGTTGAGGAGCATGGCTGAGAAACAGTGGTTGAATGTTTTAGGAGCGGTTTTCAAAGAGGAATCTGACCAAATCTGTATGAGTGCACAGAAAATTGTTGCTATAGCGTTAATAGACACACGATATTGTTGCACATTGAAACAACAGGGGTCGTTCCAAATCTACCCTTCCAGGTCAGAATCGTTTTGTTGTGATACAATTGCCGTAAACGTCTCCGTACTGCGTTAGCATTTAAAACGGCTTAAAAAAACAAATGAAGAATTATACCCAAAAAGAGTGAGAAGCCGGATCTGTGAGGATGCTTTGGTTGGTAGGAAATGGTAAAGGCGGGCGTCAGCATATATGCAAATCGTTGACAATTGCGCACAGGTCACTGAACGATATTATAGCGAGATTTTAAAGACACGCATGCTCGTTCTTACGCTGTTCTCTGATGTTTTATGCACAGAACGCCAACAAACCAACCAGTACCTACATGCATCTTTCATTGTGGGCCCACAAAAGTGTTCTAGAGTGTCAAAGATTGTCTATATTAGTTGTGTATACCCTCCCTATATTCTCGGGTATGATACGCTTAAATGGCATTCTCTGTTTGATATTTAATGGTAAAGATGAGATGTAGAGCACAGGTTCCGGCTTCTTTGATCAAGGTCAAGGACACGTTTGTCATTATGATTTAAGGTGTCAAATTTAAATTTTCACTATATGTATTGAACCGATCGAAAAAGCCTGAGACTATTTGGCAGAAATGTTAAACATGATAGGACAATGAACAGAGTGCATGTTTTCTTAGATCAAGGTCACGGTTGGACTTATTATTATATATGTCAAATTTTGTATCTGCACTCTATTTCTTGAACCGATGGAAGGAGATTAAAACTAACTGGCAAAAATGGTAACTATACTGAGACGATGTACAGAGTGCAGGTTCCAGCTTGTTCAGAACAAGGTCTGGGTCACACTTTGTCACATTGATTTTATGTTTGATATTTCTTGTCTTCACTGTGCTTCGTGAACCGATCGAAAGTAATTTAAACTACAAGGTCAATATTACACTTTGTCTTTATAATTCAGTTAATTGAATTTTTTGTTTGCTCATTGTCTCTTGAAGCGATTGAAGGAAACTGAAAATAATTGGCATAAATATTAACTATATAAGACAAAATGCAGAACAAAGGTTTCGGCTTGTTAGCCCAAAGGTCAAGGTCACACTTAATTATGATTTTTGAATAATATGTGAAATTTGTGTCTGCTCTGTATCTCTTGAAATGACTAAAGGAGATTTAAACTGTTTGACAGAAAATTTATACACCTCAAAGAACATATGTTATTTTCCTGGTTGTCCATCTGACTGTGTGGTTCTGTTCGTTAGCAATTTCTGTTTGGCAGACATTTTCGAAAACTGTTTAAATATACCACTCATTTAAATATAGAAATTTTATACCATAATGGATAATGGCAGACATTGTCAAGGAAACTTACAAACTATTTGTTTAATTAACTTGGGGACCGTGGAAGCATACTACACTAACCATAAAATCTGCAGGATTGGCTGTTTGTAAGGTAATACATGACTAAACACTAATCAGGAAAGAAAAAACATTTAAAATATTTGAAGAACATTGCTATAATATTATCCTTCAAAATAAACAAGATCTTATTATGTCTCCGTTTGATAAATGTTGAAAATTGTGAAAAAGGTTTTACTGTCAGTAGCTTTCATCGTGCGTATGTTACCATGCTTTAGCGGAGCTGTTGTTCTATAATATTTCAGACTCATAAAAACAAGAAAAAAATGAAGATCGTTCGTGTTGGAACAAAAAAAGCCTTGTAATAGGACAGGCGAGTTTGGTCCAAATAAACTTGCCTCACTATATATAAAACATTTTGTCTATATACTATTACTAGCGTATTTATACCTTGTTCGCAGTTCTCTCCTTTATATCCTGGTTTACAACCTTGATAACAGGTTCCATTAACTTTATCACAATCTGTGTTGTTTTTGCAGTTTGAAGAACAAGTCTCTGAGCAATATTGGCCATACTTTCCATCATCACACTCTATAAAAATAATCAAACAATAAAACAAAATTGTTTGAGGAACCATTTACGATTAGAAAACTTTGGAAAAGGACAGTTAAAGATTATGTGATTCAAATGTGTTGATTATGTTGTTGTTGTTTTTTTAATATAATAAAACCATTGATTTATCAATGAATTTACGTGTCCTTTATTATTGTTTACGTACACTGAAAGTGGAAAATTTAATATTTTACAATTTTCGATTTGTTCATTACTATTTTCATAAGACATTTTTGTTTAACTTTTAAGTTTGATAAGTCAGATGTTATTCGACTTGCATTGTTTTACAAAATGTGTGTAGAATATATCAACCATGTGATTTACACATTCAATCGGTTTATACGTTCCAAGAAAGGTAGGGGAAGCATTTTATCAATTTTATTATTGTTACAGAATGTACTTTTAATTAATCCGATGAAAACTTAGTTTTTGTTTTTTAATTAAGGAAAAAACAAATGTATTTTATTTATACTTTATATATTGTCTATAAATAAATGGTCAGAAGATGACAACACTGATCACGTTGCAACCAAGTGAAGGCAGCATTGCAACATTTACATCAATAAGTAGAGACACCAGGCATTCTCCGATCGTAAGAGCTGCTTACCGACCGGTTAATCTCATTTTGAATTTTTACCACAATATCTCCTTTTTTTCTGTTTATTTTGTTGTAATAAAATGAAACATAAGACTTAATTTAAAATCCACATCCATTTGCAAAACTTGGTTAAACTTTCTGGAGACAAAACCCAAAGTTATGAGCCTTAGGTTGCAAAGAGCTTTTCATCTGTATAATTACATGATGAAGACAGCCATAGTATATGTATGCTGTTGACAAGATTGTCATTCATTGTTGACAATCGTTTATGCTTTTGTGATATTATAAGCTTATTTAAATTATTTTATCTCAATCATCAAAATTCAGAACATTACCAAAAACATAATAATCAGCATGTTTATTTATCTATCATAGAAATTGTGAACATATTTCTTTCTTTAATGAAAACGGTTTCTTAGAACTAATTGTATTTAATTACTGTCCAAATCTCTAAAACTTTAAAAAAAAATATTTTTTTGAAAATTCATATGGTTTTTCTCTCAAATTGTTTGGATTTAATTTGATTTTATCTCAGAAATATTATAATTTTTTTTTATTTCAGTCTTTAAAGAATTATTGTGTGAACAGAGAGAAAGAAAAAAAAGCGCTTTATATCAAAATCTGTTTTACTCATCTTTTTCGTTGATACCAAGATGACCGGTTAAACCGCACTTAAAGTCCGGTTTAATATGCTTAGCAGGTAATACTTCACTTAACTACTAACACATTTGTGATCAGTTTCTTATTTGATTTTTTATCAAAATCAAAGAGAAAGTTAGTTGAGATAAAAAGGTACATGTTTCCCATTCCCTACTACCGCTTAATATAACCGTATAGAAGAAATGACATTGCGTTTAAATCTTTAGATGTTTTTTTTTTTTTTTTAATTTTTGGTGTAATCATTTTTATTATATCTGTTTTTTTAACAAATACGCTAGAAATTATTGATACCGGTGGGGTTATTCGCATATTTTGTTTGCAAACTTTAATTCCAGTTGTATTCAGCAACACCTCAGAATTAAAAAAAAGTGCTTTGTTCGCTTATGAATATGTTACCAATCGTTTGAATAAAGTGTGTTTTTTGTTTGTTTGTTTTTTTTTCTGAAAGAACACCAAGCAAATAAACATGAACGGGTAAAACCGTTTTTCTCTAGACAATCGCTAAAAAGTCATTAATGAGTATTCCTTACACGTGTTAAAATGTTTTCAACAAGAACAAACAATGATTATACGCCTTGATATTATCTACCATAAAAACATTGATCGCAGGTTTGCCCTGCAACCTTCCTCATAGTGACAGTGTTTTCTTGTTACAAAGCTTACCATACACAAAATTCTTGGAAGAATTGTTTTGACGGTAAATATTTCCCTTGCGCACAAACTGCAATAATTACTCTACATTTGAGCAAAGAGACTGTGGCCTTTAATTCTTTTGTTATAAAATTACTGCAGGTTTTTTTTTTCTTCGAATATAAAGACAACTTAGCTTTCTAAAACAAAATAATAGAGTAACACAGTGACATTGAAATGTCAAATCATAACAAACAAACAGATCTACATAGGACAATTAAATGACTTAAAAAAAAAAGATAATGCAGTTTGCTTCTGCATTCATTATGCTTTGATGTATTTGTTCATCAAACATAATCGGTTATCGTATTATATTTCTATAAAAGCTGAACATATTAAATCTAAAGAGAGAAGACTTTCGAGAAGTCATTAATACAATTCACTCTGCCATACTTGACACTGATGTTGTTTATTTATTTATTTATTTTGATTTATAAGCAAAGATTTAAAGCAAAGATCACTTAGAAATAGTTTTAAAAGATTGTTTGAAATTGCACAATGGGCGCACGTTTGGCCTTGATACAGTGGAACTTCCGAAAACCCAACACTCATTGGACCGGCCAAAAAGTTCGGATTTTAGAGGTTTCCGGAATTCAGAAGTACGAATGATCTGGACAAGTACAGTTGCCAAACACCAGTGGTTTTTTATGATAGTAAATGCAGACAGTATTGTTAAGCGTAACAGAGTTAACATAATGCAAAATTAAAATTAATGAATACATTCTACACATGCATATTTTATTAGAAAAAACATGTCATATATTTTCAAATACATAATTATACGTGTATATTTTATTATGTGCAAACACGTATCTATATGTCAGAACAAAGCTACACTTGGCATACCTTTAAAACAGTTCGAAAAAAAAAATCGCCAATTAGAATAACCAACACATTGGCCGATGTTGGCAAACTAATTACGCTTTTTAAGACACACCAGTTACAATTTAACCCTTAAAGTTGCTGGTAGCAAACAGCGTTACTTATCCACTAATCATCGCTTTGATTATTTACCGCTACATAATTACATGTATCGATATAATCGGTTGCATGTCTATTTAAATTGACAAGTTGTTATTATTTCAACGCATGTCAAAATAAACGATCACCGTTAACTGGTAAATAATAGATAGAGGACGAGAAAATTTTGCCGCAGGGTTTGCGATCTTAGGTCTATGTTTGCACTTTTTTTTATTTTCGGGTATGTGGAAGTAAAATTGCATTGATTTAGACTTAATTTTATGGATAAAATCGTCCGGAATTCAGATTTCGGAAGTTCCGGATTTCAAAAGTAAGATTAACATAGAAAACAGAAGGAGAAATTTCGGGACTAAGAAAATCGTTCAGTTTTCAGAAGTTTCCGATTTTTAGAAGGTCCGGTTTTCGGAAGTTCCACTGTAACCAGGTTTGCAACGCTGTTGACAGAGACAAGTTTCCAGATTACACTGTGTGTTATAACAATTTGACGAACACCTGTGTTTACAGTTAGGACCGTAATAGCCGTGTTGACAAGCTGCAATATTTTTTTCTTTTATTTTTCAATCATTACATATAGGCATATATAACAATACAATGACATGAATACTTGTATATATTACAAATGAAGTGGTATTTTTTTGAAATTGGTCATAAACCTACATGTAAGGATTATTAATAAAAGTAGTACGTGAAAGTAATGTTAGATGAGACAACTATTTACAACAGGAAGTATATAAGAGGAGTAAAATGTTGAAAAGGAAAGGAAGAAGGAAGTATTTAATGGGTGTCGGTACCACGGATTCTATAAAAATAAAAAGCACACACACACACACAAAAAACAACATTACAATACAACAATCATAGAAGATTGGGTTAAATTTTGAAAAACATCCATTTTTGCGTATGTTGTTCAAGTTTATTTGATATAAGCGAAAGTTCTTTTTCAATCTCAATTCTATTGAGGAGATAGCTCTTGAAGTTTTCAAAATTTGGTGGTATTTTTTGATATTTCTTTCGAAAGATATAGTATTTCATTGTTAGTATGATAAAAGTAATTGCGTTTGAATTAGGTTTATCAGTATATATACCGAAGCAAATATCACGATAGTTTAATGCGATGTTCTGTTGATTGTTTTTGAGAATGTTCACAGTTTTATTCCATAATACTTGAGTGTATTCACATGTCCAAAAACAGATGTTCTATAGTTTCTTCATTTCGGCTACAAAAGTCGCAAAGATTTGAGTTAACAATTTTATATTTATATAAATATGTGTTAGTTGGTATGATTCTAAGCAAAAATTTATATTGAAAGTTCCTCAGTTTAGTGTCAATAGTTGTTTTGAAAGAATTTTATATATGTGTTTCCATTCGATTTGTTCTTCCTTAAGTTTGTTACTCCATATCTGTTCGGAATTAGTTTAAGGTTTTGTGGCAGTTTTCATTTGAAGTGAATATAGCATTTTATTTGGTGAATTACTTAATAGTATTTTTTTAGTGAGATATTCATTAGCATCTTGCGTTTGTATTTCTTCAATAAGTTTATTTTTAATATTCAAATTCATATTGCTTTTAAGTTGATAATAACTGAAAAATCATTATTTTCTAGATTATATATATATATTTGAAATCCTCAAATGTATAAAAATCTTTATTTCCGTAATCTATTAAATGTTCTAGATACTTGATACCATTTTCTAACCATTTTTTTTGTAATAGAAAGATCCGTTTCTGTTCCTAATCATGCTATTTTTCCATATAATTTGCTTTTTTAAAGGTTGATTTTGTGGAATTTTAGTTCATGCAGTTAAAATATCTTTGAGAAACACATTTTCTTGACAAATATCTTCTATTTCTTTTGTACCTATATTACAATCGAATATGATATCTCCGCCAATTTTTTCTAACTTATTTCTATAAAAGATTTTCCATGCACCTGAGTTATTTTTATCAAGCATTCGTTTGATCCAACTTGCATTCAATGAGTAAAGAAACGTTTTGATGTCGATCATTTTAATCCGCCGTATTGATAATCAAGTGTTAGAAGTTTTCTCTTTACCATTTCAGGTTTATTTTCCCAATTGAATTCGTAACACGATTTAATTATATCTTTCTTTATGTTCTCGGATGGATTCGGTAAAACGGTAAATGGGTATACCAGCTTCGGTAAAGCAAATGATTTTATTACTGTCATTTTCCCATTAAAGTTAATTTTCAGTGTTCCCATTGTTTAAGACAATGCTAAATGACAAATTTTCATAAGAACGCATTGGTGGTTGTGTCCCGTCAACAGTTCTGTCATTCCTGAATGTATTTTAAAATGACTTGGCATAAATGTGTTGGACATGATGACGATGTGTCATGTGCAAGAATCAGTTGTCCACCTCAGATGTCTAGGTCACATTCGGGGGCATATGTCTGTTCACAACAACAGGTCTTGTTTCAGCATGATTTTTCCAAAAAAAGTATTGTGCTAATGTTCACCTTTTCTGATTTCTAAATAACTGATATATGCCAAAATTTCATATTTTATGTTAACAATATTATATTTCATACTCAGTCTCTTTTTATATTACATAGTTAGATTTTATCATTTTAGATGCAGGAACAACCAAAAGAAGAAAGAATATCCTGGATAAAGCGACATTGTTGAACATTGAGTTTGATAACAAAAGGCTGAAAGGCGAATTGCAGTTACAAGAACAAAACTTAAAGACTCTTAAAAGTCAGCAGGCGGCATTTAACAGCTTGAATCTCTACTTATAATTAAAAATATATCGCAAAATCCCGCTTTATAAAAAGGCAAACTGGCAGGAAATCAAACAGTCCCTAATTGACTACCACCAGGTCATGACAAATGAAGGCAAATATTCCGCACTAAACACAGAAATTTTTTCAAGTACCCTTAACAACCTCACAGACAAATGGATTCCATCCAAACAGTCATCAATAAGAAATCACCTTCCTTGGGTCAAACAGGATATAAAAAAACTGATCAGGAGAAGAAATCGAGCTTTTATTAAGGTTAAAAAAACTAGCTCCTCTTCTGATCGCAAGAAATTCCTAGATCTTAAGCATCTAGTGCGGAAAAAGGTTAAGGAGGCTTATAACCAGAATCTTGAACACATTCTCAATCTAAACAACACTGATGCCACGGTCAAAACTAAACCTAATACTAAGAAATTATACTCCCTTATCAAGCATTCAAGGCAGGAATCTTCCTCTATACCCCCCTTGAAGTACGAAAATAAGCTCCACCAGGATGACTATGCAAAAGCTACAGTACTGAACAAACAGTTTCAGTCTGTCTTTAGCCCAAAATCTCCCCTAAGCCTAGCCTCTATTTGCAAAATGAAACTTAAACCAGATTCCCAATCTGTCCCGACCATGCCATGTATAACAGTTGGTACAAATGGCATTGAGAAACTTCTCAGTAAACTGAAGCCACATAAGGCAAGCGGTCCTGATAAAATAAAACCCATTATACTTAAAACACTCTCTGCAGAACTGTCACCAATTCTGCAGGTCCTTTTTAATAAATCTCTAAAAGAAGGGTCACTACCATCCCAATGGAAAACTGCTTTTGTTGCCCCTATTTTTAAAAAGGGTGAAAGGTCAAACCCGTCCAAATACAGGCCCATCTCTTTAACGTTTGTACTATGTAAGGTCCTAGAACACATTGATTCACCATCTATCGTCAAACATTTCACCAATCATGGTATTCTTTACGACTTACAGCATGGATTTAGAGAAAAAAGGTCATGTGTTACCCAATTAGTTATGCTAGTAAATGACTTGGTCACCTCAGTCTACAACAAGAAACAAGTAGATCTTATCCTGCTTGATTTCAGTAAGGCTTTCGATAAGGTCAGTCATGAGAAAGTCCTTCTGAAAATACACCAGTACGGAGTCAGAGGAAATACACTAAAGTGGATCAAAAGTTTCTTAGACAATAGGTCCCAATCAGTTGTATTAAATGGCACCTCATCTGATGCCATCCTAGTATCATCAGGTGTCCCACAAGGGTCTGTACTGGGTCCCCTGCTCTTCCTAGCCTACATAAATGACCTCCCACATAACATAAGCTCCAAAGTCCGGTTGTTTGCAGATGACACAGCGGTATACCTAATCTTGACATCTGCAAACCAATCAGTTACCCTCCAAAATGACCTCAAACTGCTCGAAAAGTGGGAGTTGGAGTGGGATATGGAATTCAACCCCTCCAAATGTCAAGTTATCCACGTCACAAAAAGGAAACATCCTATTCCCACCCAGTATTACCTACATGGAGTCCATCTTGAATCAGTCAGCTCAGCTAAATACCTTGGCGTGGATATCTCAAATGACCTTACATGGGATGAACAAATCAATAGGTCAACTAAGAAAGCTAACCAAACCTTAGGATTCTCCGGAGAAACATCAAGGTCAGATCAGAACCCATTAAGTCCATCGCTTACCAGACTCTAGTCAGACCCCAACTGGAATATGCCTCTGAGATATGGTCGCCCCACACCCAGATACAAATAGACCAAGTCGAAAGTGTCCAGCGTAGAGCCGCCCGCTGGATAAAATCTTATTATGGTCGAACATCCAGTGTAACAGATATGCTCCATTCCATTCAACTTCGGCAATTGGAATTAAGGCGTATAGATGCTAGGTTATCATTAATTTATAAGATTCATCATAATCTGGTTGTTATCCCAATCAATGACTATCTGACCCCAATGACCCGCTCTGCTCGCCACAGTCACACCCTCTGTTATAGATTAATCACTGCAACCAAGGATTATTATAAGTTCTCATACTTTCCCAGAACAGTGTTTCATTGGAACCAACTTCCACCTAATGTTGCCCACCTCCCCACCCTAGAGCACTTCAATGCTGCAGTAAGTAGCATTGAACATGTCTCACCCTAGTTCCCCGCAAGTAAGACTTTTTATATTTTTAACCAAAAATTTTATCTTTACTTCTTTCATTTCTACATTTTGATTCACTATAATCTTTCTCTTTTGATCCCGACGCGCGAAACGTCTACGTCCCCGAAAGGGGTTCGACGTTGATGGAAGATAGATAGATAGATAAAATAAGTGCTGAATACAACATTTCCTGTCAGCCAGAAAGCTAAAGACTTTCTGAACAACTGCTTCGTTGGCATGTAACATACCTTTAAGTAAAGAATTTCATTTATTCATGACAGCAGTATTTATGGTCTTGTTTTAGTGCATTATTGGGCAATGTTTCTATGATTTTTATTTCACTTTTAAAACAAGGTAGGCAATGAGGGTTAAAAGTCTTGAATTAGAACAGACACTGGTAGTGCTTCCGGAAATTGTATTTTATCATAACAAAGGTTGATTGACTGTACAATAAAATACTATAAATATCTTAGCAATCCTGTAAAATCTTTCTACTAACTGTTGTTAAATTAATTTAAGTTGATGATAAACACATACCTGAAGCAAATCCTGATGTGAAAAAAGTCTTTACAATAATATGCTAAACTTCAAGTATTTTTGACTTTAGTGAAATATTACATGTATCTTCTGCAATGTTTAAATGGAAAAGAACATTTGTTAAGCATTCACTACAGTGGTTTACTGTATGTTTAGTTTGAAAATTCATTTACTAGACTAGAAAATCACCTACTGTTATGTAGACCACTAGATATGAGGTAAGCATAACTTTGGTCACATATATGAAGTAATGATTGGATCGTATTTTCTTACACTAGAAAAACGATATTGAAGTGTAATGCTGAGTTATCTTACTCGAGTTCAGCATTGACGTTAATTCGTTAAAAGTTAAAAAAATTAATGTATTAATAACTAGGCAATATAATTTTGAACAAGATGTTCCCTCATAGCATTGCCGTCTCCATAAGGCACACGTTCAAAAATGTCTTCGTTATTCTCAACATCAATTTCTAAATGTTTTGCATCTTACGTACTACGCTTATCTCTTAAGAATGATGTCCAATTGTTCAGAATGTTCAGTAAGTTGTAGTAGACTCGTAATATGTGAACAATGTGTCGGGAACACTGCAAAAGTGCTGATATCTTTGACAGACATTTTGTCTTCTACTTACTTATATCACATGTGTCTCCAAGGAATCCTGGTCTGCAACCCATATCACACCGACCATTTACTTTGTTACAGAAGGTACCTTCTCTGCAATTCACAGGACATGATTGGGTACACCGAAGACCATACTTCCCGTTATCACACACTGCATAATATAAGATCTGACCTCTCATTTATTTTTATCTGTCAATTATGCAGAGATATTCAAATGGGATTACAATAATTAAAAGTTTGTTTAGAGTCAACAACAAACATGATACCATTTCAATATTTTCATAACCAAAAAAGCAGACAGGAAGATAGAAGTCATAAATCTATGTCATTTTGCAGTACTAACGAAAGAATCGTCGGTCAGACATACAAACAGAGAATGGGAGCCATTGGCGCTATCTGCTGAAGAATTGTGTTATTTCAAAAGTTTCAAAATTTCAAAGTTATGTCAGAATTTCATGATGTACCAAAGAGATACAAAACAGTTAACATAAGGACTGGCAATATTCTTCACCAGTCATGGTCAATAACGAATTCGGTTCTTTTCCATAACAAGGTTACGACAAGGCATGAATGGTAATGAATTTTGTTTTATGTAGCAGTTTCAAAATTAAGCCACTTATTCAATTACTTGGAATATATTAAGATAAAATTGTGTCATTTTGTCATTTCATTAATCTCTTCTTAGTTTTCATGGAGACAACTACATTTAAACAAATACATCTACATATTCAAAAAGAGGGCAAATGAATGATGTCCAATTGTTCAGTAGACTCATAGTATGTGCAAAAATGTGTCATAAAATCTTCTACCAAAGTGCTGTTGTCTTTGAAATACATTTTGTTTTCTACTAACTTCTATCACATGTTTCTCCAAGAAATCCTGTTCTGCAACCCAAATCACACCGACCATTTACATTGTTACAGATTGTACTTGTTTTGCAATTCACAGGACAAGATTGGGTACACCGAAGACCATACTTCCCATTGTCACACACTGTATAATATAAGAGCTGACATATGATTTATTTTATCAATCAATCATGCACACATATTCAAATGGGATCGCAATAATTAAATGTTTGTTTTAGCCTACAACAAACCTGATACTCTTTTGAATATTATTATTATAGGCAAAATAGCAGAAAGGAAGATATACTAGGCAGTTATCTTTATTATTTTGTAGTACTGACAATTGAATTGTTGGTTAGTTATACAGACAATTTGTGGGCCATTGTTTTTTTCTGGTTAAGAATTGTTTTGTTTGAAAAGTTTCAAAATTTCATAGATGTTTCGTTAGTGGTTGTAGTGTCAAAAAGTCACTGACCAAATAAGAACGTAACTGGCAGTACGTTATACTAAATGGTCAAGTATTAATCCGGTTCTTTTTCATGCCAGGATTACGTAACAGACATGCTTTTTTCATAGTTATAATATGATGCTTTGAATGTTTATGTCTATTAAACGAAATGACAGTGACTGCAATCTTCTTCATATAGTGATAAAACCAAAATTTGAAGCTATAATTAATACATTTTATGTAACTATATCCCATTGACATCTGTTCTTTGTCGTTTTGGTATAAAATATTTTAATCAAAATTCAGACTGTATTAAAAGAAAAAAAAATACATGAAAGTTTAAATCGCAGAAATCAGGTTCATTTTTTTATAATTTGAATAAAACGGCTAACTTTACCTCGCAGAGGTAATATTCTGCATTATCTGTAAAACTCAGTCGATTTTTTTATCGGTAAATGTACTTAGTTATATTCTCGAATCGGCGGGATTTATGTTTGGACTAACGTGATGTCGCATGTGTCATGTTATTCTTTGTTTTCATATCTTTGAATAACTAGTTTTTATCTTTTGTTCATCAGGGTAATATGTTGCCACTTATTCCTTCAAATTTGAATGTTTTAATCAAAGGCCCCCCCCCCCCCCCCCGATAAGATGGTGTGGTTTTATTCTCGGATAACGTAATGTATTTGATATTTTTATAACAAATACATTGTATTCATGCGACAGTAATCTTTAAACCTGATCATAACAGATATATGTGTGTTCCATTGAAAACTGTATGGTGAATGAATGTTGATTATGACAAGTCTATACAAAGAGTTAATCCTATGGTAAGAGACAGATATGAATAACTGTCTTATCTTGGCCGCATATTGTCTTTGGTGCAACGAAAAAAGTGTCCATCTCCTTTGTTGTAGACATCATCAGTACAGTTCAAGGACAATTCTACGAGCATTTGCAGCCATAAGTTCCTCATAGGCAGCCTGCGGATGTTTTTTTATCACCAGAAATTATCTCATTATTACATTACGAAAATAGTCCTTGATGTTTGGAGATAATAGCCTGCCACTTGTAAATGAAGGACCAAAATTTTATCTTTTCATTAAATGACAGAAATACATATTGTTCTTTTGTCCGTGTATTCGTATGCATTTAGCTACACATCTTAGAAGTTAATCTTTTATGTTAGAAAAAAGACAGGGGTCTCTGGTTTTCTAAATAAACCAACGTCAGAACTATAAAATTTAAATTATCTGATATAAAGTATATGTCTACGACAAAGTCAATTTGAGATGATCAGAGACTGATTTATGACAAATAAATACATATGTAAAATGTGAGTGAAAATACAAATGTACTAAAGTCAGAACAGACACTGCTGGCTATAAAGAATAAAACAAGCTATCTCCTTGAACTTTTACAGTAACCATTTATTATGTAACACTACTATCGTTTAGAATAAAGAGAAATGTGTTTCTCCACATTTCCGTCATCTTATATGCTTCTATTTACTAACCAAGACAGGTAGCTACAGGCTTTCAGACTTTCTATTCACATATTTTGTTTGCAGTTTTTAAACACGAGAGTCAGTTGTATTCGACGCACTTCAAAGTTTTGTTAAAAAAGAAACAATAAAGCATATTCCATCGGCTATGTTCACTTAGGATATTGTTACAAATGATACAAATTAAAAAATTTTTCGTAGAAACACACCAAGCAAATATATAAATGTCAAAAAGCTGATTGTTTCTAAATATTATCTGCAATGTCACAAAACAGGTTTGGGAACATCAAACTCCATACTTCCCGTTATCACATTCTAGTTTAATATAAGAGCTGACATCTCATTAATATGTATCTATAAATCATGCACAGAAATTCAAATGGGGTAAACTTTTCTGTTAAAACCTACCATAAACATAATGCTAAAAAGTAGCAGACAGTGTCCGTGCTAAATCTATAATTTGAAGTATCATGATCAGTACAAACAACTTCAAGCATTTACAATGAAGCGTATTGCTCAGTCAGGTGAGCATATTAAAGTACTAATAATTTATTTTTTTTAAGAACAATGGCTGTATCTCTAGTTATTTGCTAGTACTGACAAACGAAACGTTACAGAAAAATTAGGAGATATTTGTTGTAACTGATGAAGCACACGCTATCGTTTAAATATAAGGAGAATACAGTTTTCTGCACATTGTCTTCATCTTACTTGCTTCTATTTACACACCAAGATGGTAGCTCCAGGCGTGTAGACCTTTTGTTCACGTTTTGTTAAAAGAAAAGAAACATTAAAGCATATTTCATCGGCTATGTTCGCTGACGACATTGTTACAAATGATACATGGACCGCTGGGCCTCTAGCAGCCTAAAGGTGGCAAATACCCTTACAAATATTCTTTTATAAAAATCCTCATTTTAAAGTTTCAGTTATACACCCCAAAGTCCCTTTGTTAAGGCTGCTTGTCTGAACTGAGTCCAGAAATACTATTTCAACCGTGACACTCCAGGCCGCCAGCAGCCTAAAAATGCTACAGCTACTCGTCATGAAAAGAAAATGAATTTACGAATGTACACCAAAGCTTTTTGTTTATGTTGTTTGTTTGAAATAAAGGTCAGAAATACTATTTAAACTGTGACACTCTGGACCGCCAGCACCCTAAAAAGCAAAAAAAAAAAAAAAAAAATTAAAATAATAAAAAATATGTTAATGAAAAACCTAGCAGCCTTAAGATAGCAGGTTCTTAAAACCACCTGTTTTGAATTTGCAAAAGTACAAACAAAACCCCTTTGGTTTATTTTGTTGTTTCAACTGGGTTCTGAAATGCTACTTTAATTGCGATGCGGTTTATATACCTAAGACCGCGAGCAGCTAAAGAAAAGTAATAATTTCTTTCATGAAAAACCCCCTTTCATTTTTCAAAAGGACACCCCAATCCCGTTTGTTTATGTTGTTCGTTTGAACTGAGGTAAGAAATACTATTTTTACTGTGATGCAATATGTATAAGTTTGATCGCTAAGCCGCTGGGCCGCTAGCAGCATAAAAATAGAAAAATCTTATCCTGAAAAAAAACCCCCCAATTTCTTAAACTCGCAGAAAAACACCCCAGACCCCTTTTGTTTATATTGTTTGTTTGATCCGAGCTAAAAAAAATATTATTTTTACTGTGATACACTATGTAAATCTTAGGCCGCTCTGCCGCTAGCAGCCTTAAATATAGCAAATAATTATTTTCATGAAAAAGATTTTTTTTTTAATTTTCAAAAATACACCCCAACCCTTTTACTTGTTGTTGTTTGTTGACATTTAGTTCAAAGATACTATTTTCGTTGTGATACACAGTATAGTTTAGGCCGTTTGGCCGCCAGGTCGCTACGGTTAGGCAGGTTGCCCCATGAAGTTAGGCCGAATGCCGCAAACTTCACGAACATTAAATCTAAACATTACAGTGTCTTTGTACGACAAAAAATGTGTCAATAAAGTTTCATTGCCTTCTAAACAAACAAAAGTTCAGCAGACTACAAATATTTTGAAATATTTTGTATTGTGCTATTGAAAAGAAAGATCATCAGTTTGAGACCATGTGTTTAATAATTCCATGTGTAACTGACATACTTTTTGTATTTGACCAGATTAAGGACACAAACATCAGGCATTGAAAATAAACTAAAATATACTTCCTTTACAAACTGGATTGTTGAAAAAACAGTTATAATCAAATATCTATAAAGACATCTGACTGTCACACATCCTACAAATCACAATGTGTTTTGATAATATATGAATAAAATCTATGTTTGTACAAGTATTCTACTAACCATTTTAAATTATTATGTCTATAGGGTATATCGTTCAACATAAATGTAGATCGCACAAAAAGTGTGACAACTTGAGATTTCTAAACATTGGTTATCCTGTTGATACTGACATATTAAGGATCTGGCACACCTTATGTTTATTTTTAATTTGACCGCAATGTAAATAGATGGACTCTTGTCTCAGTTGACATATTCTGTATAATTCTGTAGATTTCTTTAGTACAGAAAGGATGGCATCTTTTGACTCCTGACATGTATTATCGTGTTAATAATGACATACATAAAATGTTTTCAACATTGTATGGTTAATTTCTATTAATCCTCATCTATTAATCCTGAAAAAACATTAGTTCTGTCATAATATGCAATTAACTATTATCAGGGTTAGCCTTTCATGACTTTCTATTCAGCATGTTTTGAGAGACAGCCAGTAACGTCCGTTACTATTAGGTGATATAAGGCATATATGACATCAACTCTTAGGTTCCAGCTGAGATTTAATCCCGGGACCTTCCGAATCAATGGCGAACCCCCTACCCTAGCTATCAAGACCTGAACATAAATATGTCGTTGAGTTTTGTTAACTCTTATCAATCCTGAGATCATACTTAATTTTATATCAGTTGCTTCGTTGGCCATGGCGGTGTCAAAATAAATAAATATACTGTTATACTGCGTTTTAATTCACCTACGCAGAGAGTGTTCAAGGTGAGCTTTAGTGATCGCCATAATTTAATGTCGTGACTTACACCCAGCAAACATTACATATCGGTCCGACATCGGCCCGATATATTTTGCAATGTCGGTCCGATGTCGGCATGTACGTCGGCCCGATATTGGTTGTGCAACTCGGCTCGATATCGGTCCGATATCGGCTGTATACCTGGCAACAGATCAAGAGCCGATGTAATGCCTACATTGTTTTTTATACAGTATTTAATTAGAGATATTTTACCCTTAATATATAAACAACATAACAATTTTAAATTGATCATTGTTTCTTTAATTCTCAAGATTCATCACAATGAAATTCAGTCTGAGTACAGAGAGAGATGACTTCTTGTGACTAGATGCTGGATAAGTTTAAAAATCACATAGTATTACATGCATATTATTATGTAAAAATGAAGAAAACAAATGCAACAAGAAATGTTTGTAAAACATAAATGCCCCCCCAGCAGCACCTAATTGCTTGTGGTTGGGTCAAGCGTTCTCTAGTTATTGATCAGAAACAACTTTTAGAATCAAGGTCCCTGTGGTCTTGACCTTTGACCTAATGGCCCTCAAAATCAATAGGGGTCAATTACTGGTGATGACCAACCAGCATACCAAGTTTGGTGAACCTAGGTCAAAGCATTCTCTAGTTATTGATCGGAAACTCTTTTTATGATGAAAGTCTCTGTGAGCTTGACCTTTGATTAAATGACTTTATAATCAACAGGGGGTCATCTATTGGTAATGACCAACCAGCATACCAAGTTCGGTGAACCTAGGTCAAAACGTTCTCTAGTTATTATTCGGAAACCGTTTTTAGGATGAAAGTCTCTGTGATCTCGACCTTTGACCTAATGACCTCAAAGTCAATAGGGGTCATTTACTGGTAATAACCAACCAGCATACCAAGTTTGAAAAACCCAGGTCAAAGCGTTCTCTAGTTATTGATCAGAAACCGTTTTTAGGATGAAAGTCTCTGTGATTTTGACCTTTGATCTAATGACCTTAAAGTAAATAGGGGTTTTGTACGGTGATGACCAACCAGCATACCAAGTTTGGTAAACCAAGGTCAAAGTGTTCTCTAATTATTGATTGTAAACCGTTAATTAGATGAAGGTGTCTGTGAGCTTGACCTTTGACCTAATGACCACAAAATCAATAAGGGTCATCTACTGGTGATGACAAACCAGCATAACAAGTTTGGTGAACCTAGGTCAAAGCATTCTCTAGTTATTGATCGGAAACCCGTTTTTACGATGAAGGTCCCTGTGAGCTTGATCTTTGCCTTAATGACCTCAAAATCAATAGGGGTCATCTACTGGTGAAGACCAACCAGCATACCAAGTTTGGTGAACTTAGGTCAAAGCATTCTCTAGTTATTGATCAGAAACCGTGAAAGTCTCTGTGATCTTGACCTTTGACCTAATGACCTCAAAGTTAATAGGGTCATCTACTGGTGAAGACCAACCAGCGTAACAAGTTTGGTAAACCTAGGTCAAAGCATTCTCTAGTTATTGATTGGAAACCGTTTTTAGGATGAAGGTGACTATGAGTTTGACCTTTGACCTATTGACTTCAATATAAATAGGAATCATCTACTGGTGATGACAAACCAGCATACCAAGTTTGGTTAACCTAGGTCAAAGCGTTCTCTAGTTATTGATCAGAAACCGTTTTAGGAATGAAGGTGCCTGTGAGCTTGGCCCTTTGACTTAATGACTTTTAAATCAATAGTGGTCATTTACTGATAATGACCAACCAGTATACCAAGTTTGGTAAACCTAGGTCAAAGCGTTCTCTTGTTATTGATCGGAAACTGTTTTTAGGATGAAGGTGCCTGTGAGCTTGACCTTAGACCTAATGACCTCAAAATCCATAGAGGTTATCTACTTTTGATGACCAACCAGCAAATCAAGTTTTGTGAACCTAGATCAAAGCGTTCTCTAGTTATTGATCGGAAACCGTTTTAGGAATGAAGGTGCCTGTGAGCTTGACCTTTGACCTAATGACCTCAAAATCAATATGCGTCATTTAATGGTGATAACCAATCAGCATACCAAGTTTGGTGAACCTATGTCAAAGCGTTCTCTTGTTATTGATCGGAAACTGTTTTTAGGATGAAGGTGCCTGTGAGCTTGACCTTAGATCTAATGACCTCAAAATCAATAGGGGTTATCTACTCGTGATGACCAACCAGCAAATTAAGTTTGGTGAACCTAGATCAAAGCGTTCTCTAGTTATTGATCGGAAACCGTTTTAAGAATGAAGGTGCCTGTGAGCTTGACTCTTGACCTCAAAATCAATAGGGTCATCTACTGGTGAAGACCAACCAGCATACCAAGTTTGGTGAACTTTGGTCAAAGAGTTATCTAGTTATTGATCGGAAACGAAGTGTCTACCGACGGACCGACCGACCGATCGACTGACCGACATTTGCAAAACTATATGCTCCCTCATATTTGATGGGAGGCATAATAAAAAGTACAAAAGAGAATGTTAAAAAAACGTTTACCATAAAATGCAATAAACATCTATGTACAACAGTTATTTTTAAAACAAAGTGGAACAGAAAATTAACAAAACCTTCAAAAGAACAATTTCTTATAAGTATAAAAGATTCAGTAATAAGCAAAAGTTAAATGCATGTATATATAAACAAATGACAGTGTATAAAATGTGTATTTTGCACACTTCAAAATAACGATCAGAGTTACAAAAGTAAATTGAGTAATTGAATTAGTAGCAAGTTGTTTCAACGAACTGAAGTTTCTCTGAGGGTCCCATCCTGGCAAGAATTTATCAAGTTCCTAACACATTCTAAACTAATTGTCCAATAGTACGGTCAACCTAAGTAGAAATTTACAATTCCGACTGAATGTTAGACACGTCATTCCCACTGGTTTCTAATGGAGAAGCCTTTTGACGTGTCTTGCAGCCACCATCTCGGTCGGTGGCAAGACGCAACCACTCCCAGCACTGAAACTGTACATTCTTTGCTTTTCATTTAAGCATCTGAAAAAGACACATATACAACATCTTATTATGATAGAAAGAAATCAAGTTGTTATAATTCAATATTAACCAATTTGTATAAAAAAAACATTAAATTTGACACAATCTCTTCTAGACAAGAGCAGTATTTAAAAAATAATTTCATGTAACCCATTTAAAACTGACAAAATCAAAACAGTCACGAAATTACATTACTTTATCAATATTCCTGCATCGAGCGCAAAGCAAAATACAAACATGTCAATACTAATAAAAAATAAAATAGACTTTGATATGAATCCATAACTTAACAAATTAATTACACAAATCGATGTTTTTATAACTTGCTTACTTGTTTGGCTTATTTGCCGCGAAAGTTTCCAAATTCAAGTTTCCGGATGTAGCCGGTGTACATGTAGAATAAAGACGCGTAAAATGATTCTAGTAGTCTTTCTACAAGTCAGAAATAGGCCGTAGTCCTCAAAATTTTGCAATTTACGCGGATCTTTTTTCATTAAAGTCCACATGACAAAAAATCGAGTTTTAAAGAATAAAGCAGGGTCTTTGATATAGAAATTTGAAAGACCCTGAATAAAGTCAGTATCAGGCCGATGTCGGTACGATATCAAAAATCGACGCCGATGTTCCATCATTTTCCCGATATCGTTCCGATATGGGGATGTTTGCTGGGCAGGGACGTGTTTTGAAGCTGCGCTTTTGAAATTTCAACTTACTGTATAATAATGCATGCAGACTTCACTTTTGACTTTGACCTTGACTTACCTTACCTTGACGTATTGATCTATTTTTTGTTTTGGAAGATACATCCATGAAGTTTGTATAATGTGTACAGTTTTGAAAGCAAATTTTATTACTAAAAATGTTGACACTGTGATACATTATCGAATTTGACATTTACTTTTAATTGCTTATTTTACTCGTGTGAGCGATATAGGACTACGTTGGTCCTCTAATTTTGGATTATTATGTATAATCATTTTCGTTATATAGCTTCTGTAAATATATAGTCAATATACTTGTTTTCAAAGAAGTGGCATACGTCACACGTGCCAAGAGTTAAAAAGTGTTTCATGTAAATAGTAAGGCAATACCTGATATATGATAAGACGGAAATGTTTTCTTATATTCTCTATCCCTATACATATCAAAGTGAACGTACTCTTCCCACTACAGCTTGTATAGTTATAATTTATTTATATTCATTAAAAAAAAACAGAGATCATAAAAACTTACAGCAAGTTGCCAATGAAATACCGACACCAAAATGACATGATTTTTCCCGAAACATTTGTAAAAAATATATATTTCTTGAAAATGCTATTTAAACTACATATACCAACATTAAATGCTAAAAAAACATTTGGTCTGCCTTCTCCACATGCATACAAGGTTCAAATTTTCAGATTATCAATATAACATTTTTTGCGAATCGAATAAACAGAAAAAATATTTATATTAGTTTGTGCATATATTAGAAGTGGCATTTTGACATTTTCCATTAAATACACTAAATATTAAATACAGGTGCTTGATCCTCAATTATTCATT